>LR898477.1:10000000-10600000 GCA_905067625.1 Blumeria graminis f. sp. triticale
AACTCTGTTAGGTATTCCATCTGGACCGGAAGCTTTATTGTTCGGCAATGTTCTGATAACCCTATCGACTTCTTCTTCAGTGATAGTACATGAGATTATGTCAATTTCTTCAGGGTATCTTGTACCGGCGATTTCATTGGTGTCCGCTTGAGCAGGTTTTGGAAAGAAGTGACCTGCTGTCACGGGACTAAGTCCTAGGGATGGCTTAGCGAACTTGGGACTTAGAGACCTCCATGTACATAGTTGGATTTACTCTTCTTGCCGCACAACACAGTTATTGATCCCGACCCATCCAGATCCTGATATTCCCTTCATATAATCCGTGACACCTGCCATGATCATTACTTTTTCCTTGTCTTCTGTGGCGATACTTCCATCATTACCTTAAATGTCAGGGATTAGAGCTGGCATGCCATTACCTTTAGGAATTCTCTTCGCCCACTTTGCCAGCTTCCAGATTTTGGTTGGGTCGGTAAAATATACTATTTCATTCTCTACTATATCCAGAAAAGCTAGTTATATATATTGAATATTAGTAATCAAGTTCATGCTGTTTACCTAAGCAGATACGCCAGTACTCAGAATACCATCAATTACCATGGTGCCAGGGGGACTATTCTCAACACCTGTCAGTAGTGTCCCCTACGAACCTCTAGCTCTCAGTGTAGGGTCTGCAGAGCCGAGATTGAGTAACACATTATCAACTTTGAGCTGAGTTATGTGTTAGAAATTGTCAAGGATTTCTAGGAGGAAATATCTCAAAGAACAAGTGTACAATTTCGGACAAGAATTTATTGATAGTTGTATATGATATCGAACTCTCTTCTCAATATAAATTGATAATATATAATACTCCGTCAACTTAGTATTACAATTATAGATGAGTCTATCCTTAAATACAGATCCCCGAGGCTTTCGTGATCCCGAACTCCTGCTGATCTAGCAACAACCAGCCACTCAATTATCGCAAGGTAGCATTTCCTAGCTACTGCATTCCAGATGCCACTGAATCTTATTTCGCCCAACTGAGCTTAATCATATTCAATCGAATCAACTCAATTGATCTTGATGATCATACCTAGAAATCTAAACCTTCATATAAACGGAGTCTAGATTTCCAACATAATCTCACTCTCCGTCAAAGATACGCTTCCGATAACACCCAAGACGATCAATACGATGATAACGATGCAGGGAATAAGGAATGATAATGCGGTACCAAATGCTACAACGGTAGTCAGAGAAGCCCTCGTTATATCACAACATGCGCTACTCACCGGCGGGCAAACAAAAAACCCACGAAAGCAAAGTAAAAGACCCTTCCGCCCTCAAGAAAAGCAGATTTCGACTCGTCAAAAATATCGTCCCTACTAATCATAAATTCTGAATCTACTAGCCAGGAGGGCATCTGAAATACATGAGTTACTCGACAACCCCATGTCCGTAACGACTTTTGGATGCTAGGCTAGGCTCCTTCGCGACTGTCACTCTCGACTAAGACTTTTCTGACATCCTTTCACGACCTACGATTTGTCCTGCGGCATGAATCAGGGGAGGAGTAAGGAGGAGGCTAGGAAGGTTGAGAGACACTCTTAGGTATACACAGGTCTGCTGCGCCCGGCTGTCCGGCCTCTTCGTCACAGGAGAGCCTCGCACCCAGTGACTTTTGAGACTTTTCCCTGCAGCTACACACCCGCAAATGGCCATCTTTTCGTTGGCTGGAGGGGGCAGATATTGATGGAATAACGGCTCCTCTTAGTGTGTACTCGAATGAAGACCTGTGGGGGTATTACTGCTGGAAAGAAGTGGTGAGGGAGGCAAAGAAGGGAGTACACTACCCAAGGCATAGATACTCCCGGCCTGTAGGCAGTAAGGACCTACATGTCCTTACATAGTTATAGACTTTTTAGGACAATAAACACTCACTCACTCCCCACGGTGCCACGATTTCAAGTTTGTAGTGGATTCAAATGGGGGCGCATACAGTGCCTCTGGGATATAAAATGTTAACCTCGAAACTGGGATGTTTAAGGGATTAGCCCTGTAGGCGCAGTTGGGCTAGCTCGTAATAGGTTAGTATGTCTCTCCTCCTTACCCCGCTCGCCATGAAATATGATCCAATCGTCTTCGTCTAACATTCGGTTAGAAATACACATTTTCAACGACATTTTTGGCTGACTAACCTACATGGTCCTTGAATCTTAACACCACTATCAATTCATCCTCTATTCTAGCAAACAATGTCTCTCGAAAAGTCTGCTTCAGAATCTAAAGTTCGCAAGCATCTAACTCTCGATCAATGTGTTGAAATAAGAATATTAAGAAGACTTAGCTTGACATTACAATATATATCCGACGAACTTAGCTTCACAAGAAGGCAAGTGCAATTTACGTGTGCTCGAGAGACAGAGAATCTTAAGCCTCGCAAAAGATGCGTATCTAAATTAAGCGCGGAACAAGTCGATGAGCTCGGGGCTTTCGTCCGGGAATATCCTGAAAATAGACAGATGTGATATTTGGAACTAGCCATGGAGCCCTTCAGCCGCTGGGGATGCGGTGAACGTTTAATTTCTAACGCACTGAAAAAAAGAGGTTACAACAGATGCATTGCTCGGAGGAAGCTTCCATTAAGTGTGGTTAACATGCACGAAAGATGTATAGCGGTGATAAATGAAAATGGTGGGTACACAAAGTATTAGGATGGAGTAGACTAATTCAAAACATGTAGTACACTTTCATTTTACTTGTGAGCCATACTGATGGCTTCGATGCAGACTTTTGCAATGCAGAGCAATTATTTTTGAAATAGGTTTGTATTTTTAGATAATATCAATTGATTTTTTTTTTGAAAAATATCACCATTTCGAAAAATCGACCCCATTAATTTTTACCCCGTGAAGTTCCATTCTGGTCATGTCTGATGTTACGAGTAATCGTTTGAAGGACCCCAATCGTAAAAAGTCCCGAACGGACCACAGCGGCGAAAACGACGCGTCGAAGAAGCCACAAGAAACAGGCGCAGCTCTACAAAAGTTGAAGAAAGCAATTGAAGGCAAAGAGCTTTCCAACAGAGCGTACAAGAAGTTAATATCAGAGGCCATTATCATTATTGAAGGCCTTCGCGACGCGAACTTTAACCCTGCTTCAAAGGCTAGCAATGAAGATACAGAAATAGCTAAGATCCTACAGGAAATAAAATCTATTAAAGCAGCAATCGCTCAGCCCCAAGGCTCGACTCAAGGACGGGAACAATCATGGGCAAAGATAGCAAGCAAGCCTGAAGTTGCAGGTACAACAATAAGAATACTGGATAAAATTGAGAAGAGAGAAGTCGCAAAGCTCTCCAGCGAAGAGTTAGTGAAGAAAATCGGTAGCAACGAAATTGTCGGAGCTAGGTAGATGTCAAATGGACAGGTGAAGGTTTACTACGCGGGCCAAGAAGCCAAAGAAATGATGGAGAGGAGAAAAGAGTGGACGACGAAGCTGGCAGCTACAGCACAAATAGCCCATCCTACATACCAAACACTAGTACACGATATGCCTCGATCATTCGACCCAGGAAATTCGGAACACCTCAGGGAGCTAGAAAAATCAAACGCAGTATATATACAAGGCATACGGGTACAGAGGGCCACATGGCTGAAAAAATATTCGTAGCCAGAGAAAGCTGCAGGCTCTCTTATCGTCTGGTTGAACAGGCAGAAACAGCAGATAAAGCAATTGCGAAAGGGCTAATGTGGAAGTATGAACTGAAAGCAACAGAGATCTTTCGCTCAGGATTCCATGCCATGCAGTGCTTTAACTGTTAGAGATATGGCCATATTGCAAAAGTCTGCATCGCTGCCTCCAAATGTGGCCAGTGTGCCGGCGCCCACAACACTAGAGAATGCTCCGGTAAACCAGAGATAAGATGTGGCAACTGTGCAAGGCACCACCACTCATGAGACTCTAATTGTCCAGTTAGAATCTCAGCCAAAGCTAAAGCGGTCCTCAACAGGACATAAGACCCAGGGAGATTCATGGCACATGAGAAACAGCCAGAAAGTCAAGATATAGGCTGGCAGTTTGAAGGAAGCGGGAAAAGAAGAGCAGGAGGAGTAGGCTCACAAATCGTCAGAGCCAATGGTGAAGTCATCGAACGCCGAGGTCCGGGAAGGTCATTAAAGATCGCTACACAACCTAATCTGACTGCAACAACAGCAAACGCCTCAAGCCTCATGATAAGGTCGTCTTCGACAATTCAAGAGAATCCCCGGCCTGTGACACGGGAAAACGTAGTAGAGATTAGCGAAGCACCGCAGTGCACAATGAGCCAGTGAAGGGCACAAATACGCTAAATATCATACAGTATAACGTCAACAGAAGCAAAAACATAGTACAACATCACCTTATCCAAGCGTTAGATCCAACGAAGCACCATGTGGTGGCATTACAAGAACCATGGCGTCACCCAACAGAAAATACCACAGTCAAACATCCAGCCTACCACCTAGTGTTTCCAAGAGGAAAGAAATGCAGATCATGCATATACGTAAGCAAACACCTCGCAGTTAACAAGTGGAGGATGGAAAAGAGTCCAGAAGAAGCCGATTGAGATATAACTACCATCAGTATCCAAACCAATGGAAGTCTGGTGTAACTGCTACAAAGCCGGTATTTCCTGTAGCCAGTACTGGCAAGTACTGGCGTACAACCACCGGAGAACGGGTAGGCGCAAAAGCCACGTAAAAGATACTAGAATCTCCTAAGAAGGGACTAGAAAAGTCTCCATGTGAGTAAGACTGATACTGAACCTTGGAGAAGCTGCTAGAAATGATACCCTTAGAGTAGCAACTGGAATCATCTAGAGATGAGCTGACCATGGAGGGAAGAACTTAGAATATAAAAAATCTGTATATATACCTGGATTAGTATGTAGAACTTAGGTCTTCATAGTTGAATTATAAAATACCATCATCCATACAAATGCTCCTTGCTTTCTATAGTTAAGAGGAAATGGTTAAACTGTCCTTTACAGCTATTGATGGTGACATGAATTAAGATGATGATTGTGATTGAGATAGTTTTCTAAATTCTTTATTATACATGATATGCTCAGGTTCATATACCTCGAGCCAAGCAAACAGATTATGTTCCTCCAGATCTATATTCATCAGAATAATTACTTACTCAGTAAAATTCTCCTAGTCTCAGTTATGTGTTTAGGATATTGACTAGGTTTCTAGTAACTAGTCAATGATGTTTCTCCTATCACTGAGACAAAGTCATGGTTGACACAACAGGTACAAACAATGAATCGTGTCTGTATATGACGTTGTGATATAGTCATGATCGTCTGAACAATATCAACTCGTGAATGAATCATGTCTCTACATGACATTAGTTGATCTGTGACATCTGGTATACAATACTAATGTATACAACCCTCCTCTTCTCTCTTATAGCAGCAAAGATCTAGGAACCCTAAAGCATCTCCCAGAAATACTCTCGAAAAGCGGTCAAAATATCCTCGTAGGAGACTTCAACATACACCATCCTAGATCGGGAGGTCAAACGGTACTCAGCCACCATAAACTTGCAGACGACTTAATCGAAATGCTAGGAAGTAAAGATATGGAGCTTGTACTTCCTGAGGGGACAATAACTTGGAGTAAAAGAGGAAGCGTGTTGGAAAATATACTCTGTACGATATTATATGGATAAATATGATGAAGTAAAGAAGACTTGATATTTTACAACTATGGGAACATTGGACTTATATATACATCTAAGGGAGAAATTCCCGCTAGCCTCGTGTGCCTGTCAAACCTAGTGATGACTAGCCACCTCTCATCTACCATGATGAGCCAAGGTACACTGTAGTACGTAAATATCCAAACGTATAGGCGACAGTAGGCGCGATTAGCGCACTCGGGACATGTGTAGAGAGAGTCGATCTTGTCGGGAACCTGAGACGAAACAGGTAATGATTGAGTCCTAAATTCGAGAGTCAGAATTTCCAACAAAGCGAAAGTACTCCCTATCTTGTCTTCCTATCTAAAGAGCTAGAAGACGCAGTTACATGCTGTCAACTTGCCATCGAGCTGGGGGCGTCCTCTGACCACATTCCAATTCATACGTAGCTGTTAATTCAGTCGAGCCTTAAAGAAGCGATGGTTCTGTGTCTTCAATGGAAAAAAGCAAACTGGGATGAAATCAATAAGATACTCAATGCAGAACTACTAACACTGATAGAAAAACATAGAGACCTTAACTCTCGCCAATCCATCGATCATGGGGTGACTTTTGGTCATTTCAATTATCCAGAAGGTAATAATGGACACTATACCCAACGCTAACCCATCAAGATATGCCAAGCCGAACTGGACCAACCAATGCTCCGAGGCAGTAAAGGAAACTCGAAAGGCAAGGAGAAAGTGGAAAAATTTTGGCATAGAAGAAAGCTGGATAGAATACCAGAAGTCCACTAGTAGGAAAAAGGCCCAAATAAAAAGAGCGAAGACCATTGGATGGAGAGTAGCGGTGGTAGAGGCGACGAGAGACCCTGGAAAAATCTGGAAACTTGCCAAATGGGCGAGAAAAGATCCCGAGAAGAAACAGAGGCTACCTCAGATAGTGGATATCAAAGATACTGACGGAAGAGTTCATACTGAAGCTCCGGAATTAGCCCGAGTCATGGCAGAACATTTCTTCCCCAAACTCGTGGTAGCAAACACATCAGAAATCGCAGCAACCCTCTACCCCAAAGAGTTGGAAAATATCTCCGACACCATTACCAGTGCCGAAGTAGAAGAAATCCTAGGAAAACTGCCTAGCGATAAGGCTCCTGGTCCAGACGGGATTCCAAATCGACTACTCAAGGAATGTAGGGCAACTCTGAGTAAATATCTTGCTGAGCTATTCAATGCTTGTCTTTCAATCGGATATCATCCAGAAGGATTCAAAGAATCGAAGACGATGATCCTTCGAAAGCCACAGAAGCCTAGATACGACTCACCGAAGTCATATCGACCGATAGCACTTCTCAACACAATGGGTAAGTGTCGGAACACTACCAATGGTCAATTCACAAGCTTGTATGGGGTTACTCAATTCATTCCTATTTCTTCTCCCTGTCGGTAGGAATTCTATAAATACATTGTTGCCTTTATCTAAATGCTATTCCCTATAAGAAAAGGTCTCAACTCGACCCTGGTACATAACATTTTGTGATCTAGTTCACACAATAAGCTTCTCGAAAAATTGGTAGCAAACCGGATCTCAAAGGCGGCCGAAGACTTTAACCTCCTCCCAGATGAGCAGATGGGAGCTCGACCAAAAAGATCTACGATATCAGCAGTTGAACTTATCACGGAGCAGATACACACTATTTGGGGAAGAAACAAAAGCCAGGTCGCTTTCCTTCACAGCCTTGACATATCAGGAGCCTTTGACAATTTCTCCCACGAACGGCTAATCCACAATCTGAGAGTGAAAGGTATTCCAGGGTGGATCAGTAGATTTGTACAATCATTCCTAGAAGAGAGAACCACCTCGGTAGTCCTCGGTACATACAGAGGAAATCAGATCCCCACCAGCACAGGAATACCACAAGGGTCTTCTTTATCACTAATTCTTTTTCTGTTCTTTGTTAGCACGCTCCCGCCAATACTACAAACTCTTTCTTCTTCTGCGATGGGATTTGTAGACGATACTAACACGGTCAAGTACCACCGAAGAGAACTGCAGAAAGTTAGAAAAACAGCACGGGATATGCGAGGCGTGGGCAGAAAAGAACGGTGTGAAGTTTGCGCCAGAGAAGTACCAGCTCATGCACTTCACACGAGTAAGGAAGCAACACAACTTAGAAGCAACTGTCAACATACGAGGACATCTGACGTCTCCACAGTCCTCCCTCAGAGTCCTCGGAATCTAATTCGACCCTAAGTTTCAATGGGGCTCCCACATAAAGCATATTGTACAAAAGTCACACACCCAAGTACAGTCAATAAGTAGATTAACGCAATCAACTTGTGGTGCAACATTCAAGAAATCAAAGCTTTTGTACAGCGCGATTGTGAGACCAGCCCTGACTTACGGGTGTTCAATATGGGCTGCGGCTGGGCCAACGGTTAGAATAACAGAAAGGATAGTTAAACCATTGCGAAGTATCCAAAGAAAATGCTTGACGCTAGTCACCGGGGCATATAATTCCACCAGCAGTAGAGCTCTAGACCATGAATGCTCAATCCTTCCACTTGACATCTACCTCAAACAAATGAGAGTCCAACATATCGGACTTTTGGAAAGACAACCTATCAAGCAGACTATTCTATCCGCTTGTAGTAAAATATCGCAGGCTTATAGCCTGAGCGAAAATAGCCACGCAAATAATCGAAGCCGAGACACTAGCGAGTGGAATAAAATATGCGGGAACGAAAAAGTGAGGCGTAGACAAAAAGAAGCGGACAAGATAGGAGCGTCCCAAGACTGGGAAACCGCATGGAATACTTTTAAGGAAGAACGGCTATCTTCTCATCAGGCGTCAGCAGGCCCAGAACATTGGACAGCAGCAAGTATAAGCACCGACAAGAGAACTGTTAGAAAAAGAATCACCTACAGAAACACACCCTCTAACATCCACCGAAACCTGAGCAGGGCCCAAAGTGTTGGAAATGGAGACACGGAGTGTTGTGGACGTATGGGCCCTCCATTTCGTCTAGGTTCCCGACACGATCTCGTGTATATTTAAGAGGTTGGAACAGGTAATATGGTAGCGCTTCAGGCTACCTATTGGACATATGAGCGGCTGTATGGCGTGGGCGCAAGGAGGTTATTGGGGGTTTTCTATGCCTAGATGGCGCCACACTCGTTTATGCTGTGGCTTAGGCTCTGTGTAGCTTACACTTGTCCTTGTAGCGCACACTTCCCACACTTTTAGCTGTAATCCGAACATGACACTCTTTTAGTCAACTTCTACTTTCGTTCCATGAATATTGCGCCCATTAAATTGCGCGATATTTCCAACACAAAGTAGTATTGCAATACAAATAAGAAGTGAGCATATCGGCCTCAACTCTTATCTTTATAGAAGAAAGGTCCCTGGAGTGGCAAATCCAAAGTGCCAGTGTGGATATCCGTCACAAAACGTGAAACATATGCTCATGGCTTGTCCTCAATGGGCTAAGGGAACAGGAGAGGTGCTGCAACGGGCAAAAGATAGGTCTTTCGAAGCTATAATGAACAGCCCGGAAGACATGAAGAGAATTACAGAGTGGATACTTACAAATGGCTATCTTGAACAGTTCCGGCTTGCAGAAGAAGTTGAGACAGCAGTCAGCGAAGGGATTGAGCGATCGGGAAAAGGATAGGACGGTATTCACACTGGACGTGCAGTGTAAACACAATTCCTGCAGGAAACCTCAGAAAACAAATAGACACGAGACAGACAGTTGTGGGGGGTTTTTACCAAATATGGTTTCCTCCTGTGTAAATGTTATAGCTGGATATTCCTGCATGGGCCCATAGGGTACCTGAACGGGCTAAATGAAATCAAATCAAATTGATTTTTTTTATTATTAATTTTAAGTGAGGACCATTGTACTTTTCCCATGGTATTGAAAACTGTCCCCATTAATTTTTACTTTCTCGAAATATCGTTGGATGGTACCCCTGCTTGCAAAGCTGGTCGAGAAACTTGACATGGGCCTGCATTAAGACTAAACCAATCTAATGAATATGCACAGGGGTTTAACCCCAGTCATTACGGCAATTGTACCTTTGTCATCCTTAAGAGACTGTAGTCGCTTCAGGGGTTTTACCTCAATTAGTATCCTTTTTGACAGGGCACATAATTCTTGTCCGGGAGTTCCAGGCCTAAACCAAGGGCAGAATTTGATTTCATGTCACCCCCAGTTTTATGCAAATCCAACATATTCTCTAGTTCTTCGCCATCACTTTGATGACCACCTACCGCTAAGTGATTACACAGCTCTTCTCATCTTGTGCTTGAGTGACAATAAGAATTAGATTTCTCGAATACAAAGTTATTTATTGAGAAGACACATGGCTTTACTCAGTACTAACCTTATTTTGCAGATGAATCCACCTCAAACCCCACCTTCAACACCTCGATTCAAACAATCATCCAGAGATCAAAACATACTAGTAATCCGAAAAACTAAATGTAAACGAACCGAAATTAAAAGAAATTTTAAGATTTATGGGCTCCATGAATCAGGCAAAAATTAGACGCAGATTGCCGTGTAACTAGGCATTTCTCGGGGACAAGTTAGTTATTCACAGTGCCGCGGAAATGACTCCCCCGATAAGTGAAAAAGAACATCCTCAAGACTGAAAGCAGATGATGTTGATCAGATTATATCTTACGTTGAGTCTTCACCTGAAAACTGCCGCAAAACATTTCTGGAACTCGCCTCTGGCCCCTTTAGACATCTTGGCGTTAGCGAGCGGGTAATACAAAGAGAACTTATAAAAAGAGGATATCAATGACATGTAGCTCGTCTAAAGCCTTCAGTATCTCAAAAAACAATGAGGACTCGACGTCTGTTCTATGGACAGACGAAACATGGGTAGAAGATGGAAGACAATCTATAGAATGGGCGAGAAGAAGTGTTCTCACACCCCTCTATCAGAAGATAGTAATCTGATGCTGTAACATTATGAGTTAGACTTCCCAAGAATACAACGCTGGTTGTGTTGGAGAAAAATCGAAGAGGAGGGTCGGCTGGGTATACTGGGGTTGCTTCGCAGGGCCAGAAAAAGGCCCCTGTTTATTTTGGGAGAAAGAACGGGGATCTTTTAACTCCCAAAAATATTGTGAGAAAATAGTTCTTATTTATGGCATGGTCTCGATGAGACCTTGGCTTTCCGTAATGCAGGATAATGCTCCTGCCCACACAGCAGCAAGTACAATGGAAGATATGAGCCAGAGGCTCATTCAACCGATTTTCTGGCCGGCCAACTCGCCTGATCTTAACCCAATTGAAGCTGATTGGAATAAGACGAAGGATTACAACCAGCTTCATCATCCAAATCTGGGTTGCGGAAAGCAGCGAACTCCAGATAGTCTTCGCAACATTGTAAAGGAGGCTTGGGATTCCGTGTCTTCCGAAGATCTTGTGAGACTCATTCAGAGTAGCCATCAAGATGTTAGGCTGTGGTAGATTCGGATGAGGGACCAACCAGATATTATGGCCTGAAAATATTCCGGCCACATTTTCAGTCCAAGGTTAGGATAAGACTGTGGCTCTATTTTATAATTCGAAAACCTTTGAACTCTTATAAATAAGATATAAAGTCAAGTAGCAAAAATGCACAAGTGTCGTGCAGCCAATCATTATACCAATTAAGTTTAGTATGAAGGAAAGACCCACTGCAAACTATGGTGTCCAGTAAACAATTGCTGTGCAATTGTATCTGAAAATTTGCATAAATATGGGGGCTAAGCCCAATATGGAAGGTGACTATGCCTAAGGAGTCTTAGTATGTACGCTGAAACCCCTGTCAAAGGTCTACTACAAACTTGACACCCTGGCACCACGGTATGAATATGCCCAAAAATAAATTGACTAATTATTACGGCCGTAGGGTTGGATGGTGCAGTGGTACACCATCTGGGCCCTTCCCCCAAGTAGATACTGGGTAGCTTTAACACCTACCCCATTCGAGACAGGAGAATGCTGGTTCGAATCCAGTTAGACCCACACACCACACTCTCTCGCGGTGGTATTGCACTTGTGGTATGATGTAAGCACACTCGGATAGCCACAGGTTTTTCACGCTTTTCCCTGTGGTGGGTATGCACGGAAGAGGTTATACGCCGTAAGGGTTAACCTCGAGTGGTATCTGCAAATGAAATCTGAGTGTGAGTGTTCTAAATGTCAAATTGAGTCATCCTACCTAAGTACATATTTTCCGATGAAACCTGCATGGGCCTCATGGCGCCAATCAGGAAAAATGAATAATATATATACTACGACCGTGAGAAATCAAGACGATTGGAATCACGAAGTGGCATAGCTGTTGTCATGGAGTAGGATAAGCACAAGTGAAAGTCCAGATTGTATTACAATATATTTAGTCTATTGAGCGAATACTAAGATAAAGAAGAAAGAACGCTCTAAGTTTGTATTGAAACAATCCACGGGCTTTTTTTTAAATCATTTAATGTTTATTCAGCTATAGAGCTGTGACACATGACCAGCGCTATGTATACATACTGGATTATTATTAATTTTGATTTGATTTGTGTTCATTATCCTGATTTGGCGCCCTATGGGCCCATGCAGGTGGCTATAAACCTATCTATATATTTACATAGGAGGAAACCTCTCGGTGAAAACTTCCCAAGCTTTCTGAGTTAATTCTTATAGTTTGCAGTTTATCCTTCAGGAAGTACAGTTACACTATGACACCGTCGATGTGTACCAATCACGTCCCTTCTATCGATCCCAACCTTCCACATGTTCCCTCTCGTTCCCTGAGCAGCATTTCGACTGCATTTTTCATGCGAAATTGTTCTATCCAACCATGGTTAAGAATCCATCGTGTGATTCTTTTCATATCGCTAGGATTGTTGGTCATTGCTTCTAAGGAGCGATTTCAGGCTTGTTTCCAGATTTCTCCTCTACCAATTGTCCACTTAGGGCAGGACATGATCATGTGCTTGGGATTTTGTGATTGGTAGCCACACGGACAGCATGGATTGTAGACTCCTGGTATTTTTCTTCTATGCAAATACGAATTGAGCCCGATATGTTCGCTTTGAATTTGGATAGCTAAGCTACTTTGGGCCCTCGTCAGGTTTTTGTGGAGAGAAAATGGCGACTCCCGGAAGCTTATTTATGTCCGTCCCGAATGGCGGCATTGTTAGAACTTTGCTGCGGCCCAAGTTTTAGGACCTGCTGAAGCAAATCTTTTAGGCTGTCGAGTTCGCTTTGTGGCGGACCAAGATTTCACCCATTCCTTGTACGCTGCAACCCTTACCGCTTCTTTTTGTAAGTCCTTGGATTTCTCCTCTTCGCTATGTATTATTATTAATGTTAGAATTTAGAACAATTTGGGCTATCAAGTAGGCCACCTTGTTGATACACACGTGACTGCAAATTCTGTACTTAGTTTCACTTCGGTAGTTACTTGAATCAATGCGCTCTTCAACCTGAATGACTGAGGGGTCATTATTTCCTTAATAATAATAATAACGTGACCTACTTGGTAGCCCTAATCATTCTAAATTCTAACAATCTTGTTATTATTATCAATTCATTTTATTGTCCTTTCTAGGTCTATGACTATGTAGGACATGCAGTTCCTCTCTGCCTATAGTTCAAGGATTCCTATGCCAGTGGTATATCCCCTCCTATGCTTCCTACATAGCTCCCCTCAATCAGTACCACCCCTCACAAGTCCTCATTCGATCATACACTAATAGGAGCCCTTTGTCCTTCATTATCTCCCCTCTTCAGCCAACAAAATGATGGCCATTTGCGGGTGTATGGCAGCTGGGAAAATCACAAAAACCACTGGGTGCGAAGCTCTCCTGATACCAGCATTAGGACAAAATCCGAAGACACAGTGACCCTTCCGAAGCGTTCGAAGAGGCCGGCTAGCTGGGCACTGCAGACTTGTGTGTGCTTCGGGAAATCCACCCTTTGCCTTTCTAGCCTCCTTCCAACTCTTCCCCGAAGGTCGTGCTGAAATGTCAGAAAAGTCTTGACAGAGCGTGATTGCTATGTGTTAGCTTAGCCCAACTTCTTTCGTGCCGTCCAGGGCGCTGGGGAGTGCCGTTGACTCATCGACAAAAGAAGCCCTCCTGGCTAATTAGCCGAAATCTTGGTCTTGGCGCCCACAAAAAATCATAAGTTGAAAACTCCTCAAGATTGTCAGTCCCAGCACGGTCTTCAGAGACCTCTGCCATCTCTCGCTCTACATCTCAGCCCTCTGTCCTTCATCAAGATGTACAACCCGATTAGAGTATCAGTCCCCCATAAACCAAGACCCCAACTTTGTATATTATGACTTAATTTCCTCCTTGCGGGTATAAGTAGCGTCGTAAATTTGTAGTGAGTGATGGCCGGTAATAAATGAGACAAGCTTCTGTTTGCAATTGGGGTGACGCCTTTATCGGTCGTTGAGGCGAGATGGTATGTAGTTAGAAAGAGGTTGGGGACTCAGAAGATAATGGTGAGTGCTGCATGATTGAGAAGTCGTTAAATGGAGACATTCATATGTTTCCTTTTGACTTCGATTCGGATGCGATTCTTCTTGGCTATCCCAGATATGCACAGCATACTGAGCGACTACACCGGTACCACTGGAAGGTGAAGAATTCGTCTTTGCCGGCCTATATACTGGATGATTTAGGGCTTGTCCCTCACTTTCCATGAGAGCAAAGAGTAAAGTTAAATAATTGAAAATTAAGTCATGTAGCTAGTATCTTATTTATAGATTCTAGGAGTCCTCCGCAGTCATCATCTCAATTAGGACTGTAAAACAAGTCTAGTCTAATCTAATCTACTGGATGATCCGCGGGCTTTTGTGTGTCCTCTCGCTTCCTAGGATCGCGTGACCTTATCTCGTCTCCTCCAGTGTCAGTAAATTCTGCTTAGTCAGCTAGTTGGCCAAGTGAGAAGTATCCATATCCCTAGTACAAAATATATCTTTATCACTCCACACTTAAAGTATCATATTTACACATTGTCCACATGTCGTATATTATCATCCGTAATATCTTACTCTCGTGACTATACTTTCTCAATATCCTAACATCCCGCATGTTGACTCCTTACCCAGCATACCTTTCTGGTCACCTGATATATGTAATGAAATGGCAGAATGCCGTGCCGTTACAGTTGTTGTTCAGGAGGCCGCCCTCCATCTTCTCTCTGATATTCCCACAGCGTCTAGCTCAGCGAAAATCTTTCTCTTTCGCAAGCTTACAGCAAACTGGAAAAGAAGGTCACGCGGCCAAAACACAACGCCTGGGGAAGTTGCTATCCGATGGTGCCCGGGCCACGCAGGTATTCCGGGAAACGAAGCAGTCGACGCGCTTGCCAAAGCTGCTTGTGCGGCTCCTGCTCTACACTCGGTATTCTCTATAGCGAGGGCAAGAAGGGAAGTTAAAGCCCAGTACGAGACTTCAGTTGCACTTTACTGGGCAGAAAATTCTCCATCTAGATATAAAGAATTAGGAATTGGTCCTAGTACTAAGATTACTGCCGAGCTCGCCTGCCCAGGCCGACGCACACTAGGATATCTATAAGCTTCACCGTCTGGACATGGCGATTTCGCAGACTACCACCGACGCTTTCAGCACGAAAACGCCATTCTAACCTGCTCATGCGGAGAAGAAAAGTCCTCCAACCACTTTTCTATTGCCACCTTGGGCAGTACCAGGCACAGCTCCACAGAGTACAGAATCCTAGTCCCAGCATATCTTGGGCTCTCGCTTCGGCGGAGGGAGTTCACGCATTTAATAGCTGGGTGCGGGTCACAAATTTCTTTGGAAAAGCACAAGTCTGACCGAAAGGGAATCATGCGATTCAACTAAGTTCCCCCTTCCATATTGTTTATTTTATCTATTCTTCATTCAATACAATCTGAATACATGAGAGTTGAAGAGTGACCGGTAACCATGTATAATTTAATCTTCAAGCGCAGGATGATGAGATCCTGGCTTTCAATTGATTTGTTGGGTTTGTTCAGGCGCCAACACGTCGGGTACTTTTATTTAGACTGAGCTAACCGGCACATGAGGAGCTCACGTGCTGTACGCGGGCACGACGTTAAGTATTATAGATAAATAAACACAGTTATTGTTTAATGACTTAACGATCAAATGATCAATATGTATTTCCTTAGAACTAATGACTAATTGTGTTGATGAGTAATGAGGTACCCGTTTGGGAATGGCGTTAGGAGACGGGGGTTTTACGGTTTTTAGATGTTTTTCTTCAAGGAAGACAGGGGGGAGATAGATCATTTCATACGTACCATAATTGTTACTGCAACATCAAGCTTGTGATATCAATTACCACCGAAGTATTCCGACAGTTATTGTTATAAATGTTTCTGAAAATTCCTGGATTATACCTGTTGAGCGGATTGGTTTGTAAAAGCTTGTGGCTGTTAGGCACAGATTATATCACTTGGTGAAGCGAGTAGGAAAGTAAAGGAGTCTGTAAATCTGTCGTGGAGAATTGAATTGAATAATTTAACGTATCAGGCTAAAGCCCTACACCCAGAAGGCTTGACACGGGTGCGTGTTCCCGGGGGGACCCACAAACAACACTGATGCTGGCTTTATGTGGCCAGAAATTTACATGATCTAATAAAGACAAAAATTTCATCAAAAACTTTTGCTGCCCAGACTTAACGCCCTGCGCCTAGCCAGCTATCTCATAGCAGTTTCCTGTACTATATGTATCCTAGAATTCTTCGGTCATTCAAATCCTACTTTGCACCCCGTAGCATCCTGTTACGGTAAGGAATCTATAAAAAGCTATCCATCCCTTTTCTGCCAACACTATCCATACACTTGGTGCTATTCCCTTTGTTATTTTCCGCCATTCATTTAGCGCTGTCCGGCATTCAGAGAAATGCCACGGGCGTCTTTCTCGGCCACATTTGCACATAAGGTCTATTCCTTCGTGATGGAACCTCTTGTGATACTTGGCAAAATTTCCATGACCAGTCCTAGCCGCTATAAGACGATGATACGCCCATCTTGGAAGAGCGAGCTCTGGTGGTCGTTTTCGCTTCATCAACAAATCCAGGTCTCTGTATCGACTGGGTCTGTTCTCTCTCCACCAAGAATCAACGGTCTCCTCAGCACGGTCTCTAAGATATCAATTTAGAGCTGCGAAAGTGTATACTTGTCCTTGATTTGTTCTTGAGGTGAACGTTGCATTTGAGACCAACGGAAAATCTTTCAAAGCTGATTTAGCCATTTTATCCGCATGGATGTTCCCCATAATACCAGAATAGCCAGGGATCCATCGGATCTCTACTAACTCGTTTGATTGTAGGAGAATTGTAACTTTGTCGACTGTAGCTTGGGACGACTTACTATCTGTCGTGGAGAGTCGTTGATTACTCCCACTAGGACACAGAGTGCTATGTAAACTATATTTTGTAATAATAAAATCAAGTGGTTGGTATTTACGTCAAAGCGCATTAATACTAACCTCACAATTAATGGGAGATTAGTAATGTGTATTCTACACATCCCTGTCTTTACCATAATTGGAAGCACCAATTTCAACAACACCAAGCTCAGTAGTAGCATCGCCCATCTAACGGTTCCACGAATGAATGCTGGGGTAATCTTGTAGTCACTCGGTGTGTGAAGAGGCATGAATATTACATCAAGTAGACAAACTTGATAGATATCTCTGTACAGCGTGTAACGTAATCTGAGGTTCTCAGCTACATTACTATTTATCAACCGTCGTATTCCGAAGAGATTGTCTCATAAGCTAATGACTATGTTTATCTGCCATACAAGGAATTCACCTTCGTGAAGCTTCTCCGTGCTTTTCATCTTTCAGACTCTTCAACAAAACCTTTGAGAATTCCAGGCATACATGTTATCCTCACGAACCTTCCGTATATTTCCAGAAGGTCTAATGGGGAACTGCTAAGCTCCTCATATTTCCGCATTTCCCCATTCACTATCACTGGTGCCTTTTTGTTTTGCTGGCCCGGTTGAGTTGTTTGGAGATGGGGAGCGGCGGACGAGCTGCTGAATTAGGAAAGGGTGGAAAGTATAGACTGATGCACAGACGCTGCTTATGTGTTACAGAATCTCTTCAGCAGCGGAAGACGGAGGGCACCGGCGCTGGAAGTCCTGCTCGGATCAAGAGGATGACTGCTGTTCAGGGACCGTGTCCAGTACAGTAGAATATGCGCGACGGCTAGTCGGGAGATGGCGAGGATGCCTGCGACTCGCAGGTCATAGATCGAAAGTCTAGGTGGTTTTTCACGGAAAGAGGGAAGGGATATTGTGGAAGTTTTTAATTTTCCTTTCATTCTGGGCTGCTGGACTCGTCTTGATTTTGATTGAATTTAACGTCGTGCCTGTCCACAGCTCGTATGGACTCGTCATGATTCAACACATGGATGTATCTCGGCATGGTTCCGGTCATTTGGATGGGACGAGACATATTTGTACTTTATAGTTGTTAACCGGATCCGGCCCGGTAATATGATCAGTATATGATTTGGGGATGTACACTTGCGCTGGAACAGCTAAGGTAGTTTGTGGAGATATATCTTCATTAATGTGCAGAAGTGAAGTTACTATGATAATTATTATGTTACAGTTGGGGGAAGCTCGTCCCTTATCCCCTACCTAGTTTGCTTGTAAACCAATCATGTAACCAGTATGCAGCGCATCTAAATGTGCTCCCGACTGAGTAGCCATGCCATTTGTCCTGCATCAACAACACATCTCTCGTACTGCACACATTCCGAGAAATTGATGAAAGTTTGCCCTATCTACCCATTCCGCCCCATTCCGCACCATAAATTCACATATCGTACATCTCTACATCAATCTCTCGTGGTACCGCGCCACCCAGCCTTAAAATGCCACTGGTATCCTCAAAATCCGCGAAAAACGCGAAATTGTGTTAACCTTAAAAGTAGGGAAACACAACCAGCCGACGCGTCAAGAGGCGCAAAAGAATATGCTACGAATAGTAAGAAACGTAGCCAATCAAAAAATGAAAGAAAGAGGACTGGCACCGAGCGCCACCGATCTCGACACGATGGAAGTCGACATTGTCGCGCAGATGGAAGAACGCAGCCAAACCGACATTATGATATCGGAGGTGGAAGTCATAATTCAGAACATGATCATGAAGGGTCTAAAGGACTCACGGTGGGCAGATGTAGGAGCTGAAAGCTTCCAGAAGGCGTCGAATGCACCCACAATTGTCGTCGGGAAAGTAGCTACGGCGCAAACAAATTTCGAATTCGCACGCGTTGCGGCTCGAAAAATTGCGGTTCCGCTAGCGACGCGGAAACCAACCCAAACAACATCGAGGGGAACGGAAGCACTCACTAATGCTGAAGCAGCAAATGACCTCTGGACCTCCGCCCCCTCGGCCGCGACTCCAGAGACGACGGGCCGCGACAAATGTTGAAATTGGCGCTACTTGGCAATGAAGAGTCGCATTAATACGGAACGTATTAAGGTTCTATTATTACTAGCCACATTCATGACGATTCATACATTGACCAGCCTCCCAATTATTTAGCATAAACAAGTGAATCGTTTCCTTCGCTTAGATGTAGTAATTAGCTTAAATAGCGCTCTGATACTAAGTGGGATTAATCAACAACTTTCCACTACAGTTTTCTGATACTTCAATCTCACTACTCGCTTCACTAGGTGATATTAAATACAAGCGTAACATGTTACGCTACCCTATATAACTTACATTACAACGTTCACCCTGCTTGTGGTTTATTAACATGTACGGTACAACAACACCTGCCGGAAACCGGATCCTTGCTGGAAGTGAACTATGAATGCCACCGGCAGGCTCCATTTGGGACGCCAGTGTTGAAAATCTCTGGAGCAGCATGTGTACAGCGAGACGGGTTCACAAAACAGATGGGGATATTTCAGGCCCAAGGATGATATCCTACATTGTGGCATGAGATAGTTGCATGTCCGCTCAGTCAAAAGGCCAGACCAGAATCATAGAACACAAGACTCCGGTTATTGCGACACATATTGATTATACAGAAGACAATCCTGACAACATCCTTGAATCAATTATCCTCTCACTTAAAACGACGGATATCAAGGAATACTCAGACGCGATGGACTCATGTCTGAGGGGCGCCCTCGTCCAATTCCTACGCACTGGAACTACACCAGTGCCGAAAAGTCACCTTCTCCGCCTCACCTGCCAGCAGGCCTGCCGTAGTGGTGCCCCAGGAAACGTCAACCTGGGCAACTGTAGCCCGAAGAGAGCTACCCAATTAGCTGACGCCAGTGATGGTTAGTCGTGCCCCAAATACCAACCAAGAAATCGGCTAAGACGGCCCCTTCGTCCTCGCCGGACAACCGACTGTTCCTCTAGTTAGACTCAAGACACCAATGGCGAAAGATTTCGCCATCTGGCATCAGAGAAGCTATAGCGCAGCTCATATCGAGTCACATGCAGCCATTGAGCACGTCTACCGTGTCCCAACTGGTTTCGCATTCCGAGCGAAGTAACAGGAATCTCGCCAGTTCTTATGGAACGCGGCGGAAGCTTTCCTCTGAATTGGGGGAAGACTTGAGGAAGCCTCCAATCTTATGACGCTCCGGATCTCTACTGTTCCGGTCGCCTTCCACACTCTTCTTGGAAGAGTGCCAGTGATGGAGGAGTAGGTGATCTCCTCGATCACCAGAATTATAAAGGCGGTCCCAATGAAGGTTCGGCCTCACGGAAATAACCGCCCCGACGCGCCATACAAGGCATGGCTCGCCAATTTCAAGAAAGGAGCGGAACCAAGACTAGGGCTCCGCCTGTTCGACAACTCGGGCGTCACGGTCCGACATCAATCGCGACAGACTTTGTAGCAATGTAAACGCTGCCTACAGTTCCACGGAACGCGTGGTTGCTCTCGCGCCCCAGATTGCTGGAACTGAACCTCCACAATGCACTCGAAAGATGTTGTATCATCCATGTAATTTACCATGGTACATGCTTTAGGTCACGTCATAGCATATGCACGTGACTGTGGAACTAAACTGTGGGGTGTTTAGTGTTTTTTTTTTAAATATTAAAGTCCTAAGCTATGTTCAATATCTCCTAGGAGTCAAGGAACGGTGCACACGGCCAAGACCATGCTTCCCACATGCCCGACTCGTTCTCACCGCGTGACTCACTACACAACAAGTAGCTAGTTATAATAAAGAAAATAAATGCCGACACAAACTACCATAACCAGAATTCCAAATCCCATACTCCTATTTGTGGTTGGAAAATGAAACTTCTCGTCTCATTTTCCTGCCCGTCATGCTTCGTGGTATAATCTAGTTACTACCGTCTACGCTGAGAGCTGGAGACGGAGTCGCAGGTGGGCCCCCGAAGCAGCCGGTTTCCTGCGCAAATTTTTTAAAGTGTCCGAGGCACTTAGGCCCGAGTAGTTTGTGGGTAAAGTAGTGATGTGACATTGTCCCTCGAAGACGACGCGTCTGGCGTGCGTGCAGTCGACAGTGAATGAAGTGGAGAGGTGATGTTTCCTCTCCACACACACACACTCCATTGAAGCGGCGAAGTTGTTGAAGCGGCCATGACATGCCGCGAACTTTCCGTGGCCCGTACAGGCTGAGATCAGTTCACGGAGTAGTCTCCGGGAAAGTGTCTGTTCGCGTGGCTTGCGTCGTCGCATGAGAAGACCCAGATTTCGATTCCTAGGTGGATATACTTCTTCCCACCAGTAGTCGAGAAGCGCTTGACGTTTCCGGTTCATGAGCCGACAAACGTACGCCATCGTGACGGAGCCAGGCTGGCTCTCTTTACTTCGCAGTTGTCGGAGGCTGGAGCGTGCAGCTCTATCGGCCTCTTCGTTTCCCTGTATCCCGGAGTGGGCCGGTATCCACTTCACCAAGACTAGAGCCTCTTTTGATAGCGCCCTAAATTGGCGTACGTCGTCGAGGCTTGTTGTGGCAATTCCCGTCAACAGTGCCTTCACTGCAGACTGACTATCCGTCAGTACGTTGATCTGCTGCCTGCCGTCTCTTTGAGGTTTCTGGGCGCGCGTTGTGTACCTAGTAAATGGTGGGTGTGTGTGCGTAAGAATTAAATGTTATCACGTGGTGTCTCGTGGCTCCCAACTAAAATGGATCTTGTGTAGAGCTTGAGACTAATACGTGAATTCTATATTCCCCTAAATGTAGGATATCTATGCGCCTATATACTACACAGGACTTGTTCCTCACTATCTATGAGAAAGTATTGGGAATTAAAATGGTTGAATTTATCGAAATTTGTATGTCTCTTTCATTTAGAAGCTAGAAGTCCTCTATAGTCGTAGACTCAGATAGGACTATAATAAAAATCTAATCTATGCGCCTATATACATCAATACTCTGTTACCCCTCAGCTCCAGTGAGATCATAAGGCACTAGCATTTTGTCTATGTGCCGTACATCCAAAATCTGACTAACCCGTGACAATGTAGATCTTTTCAGGATCCACATCTTCCCCCGTTCTCCCTCTCCGACAATCCCGGCGCAGCTTCCAGGGCCTTCCTCGCCCCTGGTATTTCCGCGTCGAGCACTTCACCACCATGCTTGATACCACATCCCTTCAACAGAGTCTTTCCATCCCTCTTCAAGACGAACCCCCATGCTGAGCGACCATTCCCCTTCGACGATCCATCCGGGTAGGCGCAAATATCTGATGCCGGCACACTATTAATGAACCGAGTTGCCTTCTCTTCCTCCTCTATTCTTGGGTTGAAACTCGAAAGATAGCTCGGAGGCGGCAAAGGCTCAGTATCTTCCGCATCTGGGAGTTCTCGGTAAGCCCGCTGTACTCGAGACATGTGGATCTCTGGATTCTTGGGCGCCCGAGAAAATTTCTTGTACTTCCGTGTTCCATCGTTTGGACGCATAGCGGCGCGAGTCCGGAACGGGTGACGGTTGTCTAGTGTATGGAGCCGAGCCGAAAGGCGTAGTTGGTTCACTTCCAGAATGATCTTATCTGTTGGGATACCTCCTTCGTGGTAGATAACTGGATTCGGTGTCGTTCTCATTACCGGGAGGGCAGCACGCAGTCCCGTTAGGATTGCCTTATCGATCATCTCGCAGAAAATGCCAGTCCGAGGTGTGATGATTCTCCTAATGGTCGGACGTTTGAGGCCGGGCCACCAAACATCTGTTCCAAAGGTTGCTACGGGGACAATGCACGTGTCCACTGTCCGAACCAGTGCTGCAGGAGCAGCTCCTCGATATGCTGAGTTGAAGCGGCGCATTTGCTGGGCCACCTTCAGAGCTTTGCCACACCACGTCGTGACGTGATGTTTGAAGTCCAGTCGCGGGTCTAGGTGTGCTCCTAGCCAGCGTAATTGGTCTGCTGGCTCGATAACCACGTCGTTCACACAAATGCCCACTGGCTCCTCGCGTTTGCGTCCGGGAAACTGGACTACCTCCGACTTATTGGCATCGAAGGAGACTGCGTTGGTGCTCGCCCACTCCAGAAGATGGTCCACTTCCTTCTGTACAGAAGCGGCTGACTCGGCTATGCTGCGCCCAAATCCTAGTATCCCGACGTCGTCAGCGTAGCTGAACCTCATTTCTGCATTGCCGCTTGGCATAGGCTCTGCCATGTACAAAAGGAAGAGCAGCGGCGATATCGGCGATCCCTGCGGAACCACACATACTAGCCCTATCTGCCCACTTACCCCTCCGGAATGTCGCACTTGCAGCTTTTGTTGTGCAAGAAATAACGTCGTCCATCGGAGAGTTGAGTCCTGCCACCACTGCTCTTGTATCCTCCTTACCAAACGGTTGTGGGGTATTGCATCGAACGCGCCTTTGACATCCAGAGTCGAGAATATGGTCCCCCATCCCTGGGTGCCTGCCTCTTCCATGTCGTGGACTACGCAGGTGACAAGGTCGTTTGCCGATCTCTTAGGGAGCGCACCAAATTGTTGGTATCCGACAATGTCGAGCGTAACCGCAAGTTGGGCCATCCGCTTCGCCAAGAGTCGTTCCAGTCCCTTACCCAAGCATGACAAAAGGGCAATCGGTCTCCAGCCCTTAACCGTTGTTGGATCCCGGTTCGTCTTGCGTATGAGCACCACTTCAGCCAGCTTGAAGCAGGATGGGTGGGTGCCGAGTCTGATGCAGGCGCGGAAGAGAGTGCCAACAAATGGTCCAATCGTCTTCCAGCAGGTTTGTAGGGGTGTTTGGTGTGCTTGTTTGTTTGTTCATTAACGTGCTAGGTGAAGTAACTATCGTCGCACTCCTACTGGAGTTTGAGCACGAGTAGCAGGCAAATGTGTTTAGTGTGTAATGCATGTGTAGGTATCATGGACCAAACTAGAACTCGATAGAATAGAGATAATGGAATCAGCGAGAGACTGATGGACTGAAGGAGAACGAGCTGGTCATTTCCCGAAGGAGAGAAATGATATCACATGGGAATGTTCTAACACTAGGCTGTGAACACAGTAAGTCTGGAGCAAGATATAAGGAGGTCTCAACCTTCGTCCATTCATTGTAACTAAGTTTCCTTTATACGAGAATAAAGATTCAAGTCTTACATATCACGAGAACACACGCGATAGCGATTAGAGACCTACTGTGAGCATAACTTCCCCAAGAGTATCCATCGTCCTGCTCGTATATAGCCTAGTTAATATAAAAAAAGACGAGTGGCATGCGCACACCAATTGCCGCAACTGTGGAGGACCACACATCTCCGACAGGCGAGTCTGCCTGGCGCACCATACCAAGTCCGGGCCGGTAAGCAGAGAGCAACTGGCCATCATCCGTATGGCTAGCCAACGCGAGTTAGCGACAGCAGTGAGGGTAAAAGCCGCTGTCCGTCGCGCTGAGGTAATAGCTCAAGCGTTCGCCAAGCAGACGTAAGCCTCGCCTGGAGCAGTTAAACCAAACAACAGGTTCGAGGTTCTGATGACCGACGTTGCCCCCGACGCCTCGGCCACAGGAACGACGAATCCTGTTGAGTCCTCCTGAAGGGCCCCTCACGGATCCCTACTAGCCCACCACCGAAGATAAGTTTTATGTCGATCAACGTAGGTAGGGGAGGCCAATCACACGACACCGCGCTTTCCCGAGCTTACGAGCTAGGCGTAGATGTAGTGTTAATACAAGAGCCTTCGTAGAAAAAAGCCACAAAGAAAACAAAGTCACACCCTGGATACGACTACCATACACCACATGGCGGCGTAAATGTTCGACCTAGGGCAGTAACCTATACACTAACAAACAGTAGAATTCCTTCGGCTAGTCAAATCTTTCCCTACGATCCCCCGACGGCGGACTACTGCTGGGTCGTGGTAAACGGAGTCACGTTTCTCAACGTGTATAAAGACCCAAACAACCCAACGGCGATTAAACCTCTCCTCAGCTGGGACCCACCACCACCACGATGCGTCGCAGCGGAGGGCAAGACTGAACACCTGTACGCGGTGTCCTCTACGAACCTGGGAGTGAAATATTCTCCCAGAGCCAAGTTCAGTCAAATTTCGCAATACCGAACAAGTTTGCCCACGAGGCAAAAATCCAAATTACTCCTCCATCTCGTTATTTCGCTCCCAACGAGTTTGACTCCTATCTTCGTCTCATCAAGTCTACAAGTACGACCAAGTACATCCTCATCCCGATGACCACACCACTCTTCGACCTTCTCTGGCCTCAGTTGACCGCCAAATACACGCCCACGCCGATATTTATACACGACGGAGGAAGCAAAGCGTGGAGCATAAATCTGGGAGATAGTTATTTGGGATGGACGTGAGAGGAATCAGGACAACTTGACAAGATGATTCAAAGGAAGGATTTCATCTCGAAGAACGTGTCATTTTGAATTTTGGCAAGAGTTTTACGAATTGAGCTTTGTGCGCGCCAAGACTTCGCTTGCGAGAGTGCAGTTGACACTTTAAAAACAAGCAAACGATGGAAGGTGTTGTGGTCCGCCTCCTGGTGGTGTTCTCCGGTATAGTTTGAGTAGCCTGGGCACCTACTCCATTTGGGAAGGAGACACCTCAGATCACACATCGCGCGGAGAAAAGTTGGAAGATGATGGAGGCATGTCTGGATAACTCGAGGATTTTGAGACGTTCCCCTGGGTGGGTATTCACGGATGAGGGTTGACTTGGGGTGAAGAAAAAGCCGCCATAACTTCGCAGTGATACTTGCAAATGAAATCCGAGGCATGAGTGCTCTTCCTTTACGTTGAGTCATCTTTTCTGTACTTTTCTTTGATATTGTGTCATAGCTAGATAGATGCATACGCAATTAAAATCTGATGCAAAAAAAAAAAAAGATGCGTCGCAGTTGGTAACTTCAATGCGGTGTACTTTGCGTGGGAACCAGAGGTTACCCGCCCACGCGGACAAGGAATTGAAATTGAGAGATGGGCGGAACGTCACAATCTCACTTGTCTAATTTTGGGCGTGCCAACGCGTCGAGCCGGGAACACGCTCGATCTTGCTTTGACAAACATCAGCGGTGTTGAAGCATGGGTAGATCGCAGCGAGTGCGTAACCAGCGACCATCTACCGATTCGAGGGCAAGTCCTCACCGGATCCGGGAAAAGAGACCAGGAGCCTCCGCAGATCAGGATAACGCGGGAAAACTTGCCGAGGTTTGCCATTGCCGTAACTTAGTTGACGCACCTGCCACCAGTCCTGGACACGGTTTGCAAGGTGGATGAATAGGCCAATAACCTCTGTTCCGGCCTTACTAACGCTATCAAAGCAACAGGAGCACGAAGGAACAAAATAAGCGGCAAATGTGCGCCTTGGTGGACTCCAGAATACAAGCTATCTCACACGGAATACCGTACAGAAGTGACTCCGGCACAGCGATGAGTACATGCGAAGAAGCTGCGTTCAACCCTCAGAGCGGCAAGGAAAGAGCACCAGACGCGTCAAGTCGAATCGATCACAACACCGACTGAAGTGTTCAAGCTGATGCGCTCGGCCGAACCAAGGCAGGCAAGCACCCCCCCTCCACTTAACCACGAAGGGAAGGTGTACTCCGATCCGGCCGAGCGAGCAGCGGTACTCCGGGATGCTCTTTTGGCACGACACCAAGCGACGGACGACCTACCGCCACTCGATGCGCCGAGCACTAACCGAATCCTCTAGAACGACCATGTCTCGGACGAGGAGATACGCATGTGCACCATAGACTGCGCCAACATAGCGCCTGGAGCAGACGGGATCTCTGTGGAGCTTCTGCGAAGTTGTTGGAAGACGATTGGACCATTTGTCGGCACTCTCTTCCGCGCCTGCATCAGACTCGGCACCCACCCATCCTGCTTCAAGCTGGCTGAAGTGGTGCTCATACGCAAGACGAACCGGGATCCAACAACGGTTAAGGGCTGGAGACCGATTACCCTTTTGTCATGCTTGGGTAAGGGACTGGAACGACTCTTGGCGAAGCGGATGGCCCAACTTGCGGTTACGCTCGACATTGTCGGATACCAACAATTTGGTGCGCTCCCTAAGAGATCGGCAAACGACCTTGTCACCTGCGTAGTCCACGACATGGAAGAGGCAGGCACCCAGGGATGGGGGACCATATTCTCGACTCTGGATGTCAAAGGCGCGTTCGATGCAATACCCCACAACCGTTTGGTAAGGAGGATACAAGAGCAGTGGTGGCAGGACTCAACTCTCCGATGGACGACGTTATTTCTTGCACAACAAAAGCTGCAAGTGCGACATTCCGGAGGGGTAAGTGGGCAGATAGGGCTAGTATGTGTGGTTCCGCAGGGATCGCCGATATCGCCGCTGCTCTTCCTTTTGTACATGGCAGAGCCTATGCCAAGCGGCAATGCAGAAATGAGGTTCAGCTACGCTGACGACGTCGGGATACTAGGATTTGGGCGCAGCATAGCCGAGTCAGCCGCTTCTGTACAGAAGGAAGTGGACCATCTTCTGGAGTGGGCGAGCACCAACGCAGTCTCCTTCGATGCCAATAAGTCGGAGGTAGTCCAGT
Source organism: Blumeria graminis f. sp. triticale (assembly GCA_905067625.1). Taxonomy (NCBI): domain Eukaryota; kingdom Fungi; phylum Ascomycota; class Leotiomycetes; order Helotiales; family Erysiphaceae; genus Blumeria; species Blumeria graminis. The sequence continues at coordinate 10,027,707 of LR898477.1, forward strand.
TTCCCGGACGCAAACGCGAGGAGCCAGTGGGCATTTGTGTGAACGACGTGGTTATCGAGCCAGCAGACCAATTACGCTGGCTAGGAGCACACCTAGACCCGCGACTGGACTTCAAACATCACGTCACGACGTGGTGTGGCAAAGCTCTGAAGGTGGCCCAGCAAATGCGCCGCTTCAACTCAGCATATCGAGGAGCTGATCCGGTTGCTGCATTCGGGGCCGACGTTTGGTGGCCAGGAATGACCCGACCAACAGTATCTGGAATTGTTACGCCGCAAATTGTTATGACACGCTAATTATGGCAAGCAAGAACTCAAGGTTTAAAAGGTAATAAAGCTAAAGAGCAAAGCTCTCCCTACAAGTTACATCTTTAATGAGATAGGAATTAAGCGAGTATTAATAAAGAAGTCATCAGTGCTTCCACAACGCCACACTGCCGTAGGTATCCTAATCCAGCTCCATACCTGTTTGCTACAACCCGAGCTACTTTACACAAATCACTCATCTCTGCAGTCTATAAGATAAGGCATTACTTCTTCTGCTGAGGGCGGCTTTACCAGTATGGATGACGACACCGAACGCAGTTCTGCACAGGGGAGGCATCACACTAGCCAGGGTGCTGCTCGAAGGAAATCGGCTCAGGCTAGCTGCGTGGCTTAACACTCTTAACGATCGCTACCCGTTACTTGGTCGAGCGAGCGTCTGTTCCAATGTAAGCACATAAAAGTACAAGTTGAAGGCTAGAACAAGCAAAAAACCGGAGACTCGTCTGACTAGGATCCAACGAGCACTTCGGCAACTACTACTAGTAGTGGTCGGGATTCCAGAGCCACTACCGGCGCCAGAATATTCAGCCAAGCTGGGAACAAATACGGAAGGGATCGACTGGCACAAGTGTTGGATAAGGTCAATCTCTCCATCAGATATCTGCGCCGACTCAGATGGGTCCTTGGAGGGGCACGGCCGCTCATCCTGGGGCGATGTCCTCCAGCGCGGGGGATCGACATTTCAGAAGAGCCAAGGAGCTTGCTAGAAGCAGACGTTTATGATGCGGAGATAATGTGAGCAACAATCGCGCTTCAAGCCGCACTAGCTGCTGTCAGGGTAAAGGTCATAGGATATATTGACGAGGTCTAATCTGGTGATTGAGATTGTCTATAAAGAAGAAAGGTGACTTCTATCGAGTCTAATAAATATATGTGGGTTTCGATCGATCACAATTGAAACAGGATGGTGACAAAAATAACTCGTGGCTCTACTACAGCTAGTTCCGCAGAATGCAATAGTTAAGCTTGAGTTCTAATAAAATTTGTCTATCATCTCCTAACTCCCAACTCCGAAATCTACACTTTGTGCGTAGCTTACTAATTATAGGCTAACCGCATTTAGTAGTCTATATTACATAACGTAGCCTGCTACGTTTAGGATCCACATATATATACATCGTCAATCGCGCATCAGACGCGTGATAGCATGTGACCATACGATATCGCAATCCATTCCATCCCTTTAAGCTGCAAGGAACCCTGACGAGAAGATTTTTGTACTGCTAGACAACCAAGCCGCAGTGCGCGCACTCCAGACATGGAAATCCTCATCCTGCTTCCGAACAACGCGGGTCTTCAATGAATTTGCATGGAAGGCGAAAGTACGAGTCGGATGAGTGCCAAGGCACTCAAAGATAAGTGGAAAAGAAGAAGCCGATGCTGCAGCACGCTCAGCACTCTCAACACTTCTAGCCCGACACTTACAGTCCGTATACATCACGCACGCATTCTTGCTTCGACTGATGCACCAGCGTCGACAAAAGCTGATTAATGTCTGGTGATCGACATCATGTCCAGCCCGCTATCGCGATCAGGACCTACAAATGCGCCGTCGTAATCAACCTGAACTAGGACTTTCTCGACGCCTACTCCATGAGCTTATAGCTGCTCGAACCGGGCACGGAAATTTCGCGGCATACCACAGTCGATTTTATCATGAGGACGACACACTAGAATGTGATTGTGGGTTGGAAGCAACACCAACCCACTTTATTCGCTGCCAAAGGCACGCCAGCCAGATGCGCAATGTTGGAAATTCTATGCTAGTAGAATTATTTACGAGTCAACTTCTTGGCCACAACTGTGGCGGAAAGTTCACGGAATTTGTAAGGATAACCGGCTGATTCGGGAGCCTGCCTACCCACACGTCCTCAGCTGGACGCGAGGATCGTAGTCATTAGAGCGCCAGTAATTAGGTGGTGGTGGAGGGACCTCAGTGCGAGGAACACTGGGTTGGTTCGTATCATGTTATTGTTTTATTCTTTTTGTAACTAAATCCTCTTGTAATATTAGATGGGGTTATGAATAGTATGATTCTTACCGAGTCCACCGGTCTCGTGCCACAAGGCGCTGAGCTAGAGCCTAGGACTTCATAAATTTATCATCATCATCATCATCATCATCATCATCATCCTAGACGGCCTCTCAGCGTAGATTGATCGTTTGTCCATTGGAGGATGTGACGAAGAAGGGAAGTCGTGGGGAGAGATATGCTTGACACCAACAAGAGGGGGAATCCACCATCATTCAAACTTGGTTTGGATTTCTGTCTTTAATCACTTGCAACATTGGTAGCAATCCACGCGATTGGAATCACTTGGGCCTGAGCGTAGTGATTTCGCCGCTTTTTTACCCGTTTTAAACCTCCACCTCTTGCTAAGTAAATCATCATGCCACAATTTATCCGAATGTTGCTACATAACCGCGAGAGGCGAAGTTGGAGATGCCCGTTTGCTGGCTGCTTTTTATTCCTTGTGGAGGTTGAGCAATAATAAAACCGCTTACTGTAAAGTTATGGGAAAAGTCACATCCTCTAGAGCTACCTGATTATTCATCTCTGATGCTCATCAAGGGTCACAACAGTGAATTCCTTCACTTGAATCTCATTACCAATGTTGTTGAGATCTAGACATGCCAGACCGAACTGCACGCAATGCGGAGTAGACGAAGACTACTCATCTTCGATAGCTACCAGCTTTTGGTGAGGTCTCGGTTGGTGATGATCTCGGTGATGTGAATGTTATTCCATCACGTAATCAGAACATAATCTTTGCCGGCAAAGACGAGTTCTTCACCTTCCAGTGGTGCCGGTGTAATCGCTCAGTATGCTCTGCATATCTGGAATAGCCAAGAAGAATCGCATCCAAATCGAAGTCGAAAGCAGACACGTGAATATCTCCATTTGACGACTTCTCAACCATGCAGCACTCACCATAATCTTCTGAGTCCTCAACCTCGATCTAACTACATATCATCTCGCCTCGACGACCGATAAAGGCGTTACCCCAATTGCAAACAGAAGCTTGCCTCATTTATTACCGGCCATCACTCACTACAAATTTACGACGCTACTTATACCCGCAAGAAGGAAATTAAGTCAAAATATACAAAGTTGGGGTCTTGGTTTACAGGGGACTGATGCTCTAATGGGGTTGTACATCTTGAGGAAGCACAGGCTGCTGAGATGTGGAGCGAGAGATGGAAGAGGTCTCTGAAGACCATGCTGGGACTGTTATTTTCGAGTGAATTTCATCTTTGGAATGTTTGTGGGGGTCAAGACCGAGATTTCGGCTAATTAACCAGGCGGGCTTCTATTGTCGATGAGTCAACGGCACTCCCCAGCGCCCTGGACGGCACGAAAGAAGTTGGGCTAAGCTAACACATAGCAATCACACTCTGTCAAGACTTTTCTGAGATTTCAGCACGACCTTCGGGAAGGAGTTGGAAGGAGGCTAGAAAGGCAGAGGGTGAATTTCCCGAGGTACCCACAAATCTGCAGCGCCCAGCTGGCCGGCCTCTTCGAACGCTTCAGAAGGATCACTCTGTCTTCGGATCTAGTCATGATGTCGGTATCAGGAGAGCTCCGCACCAAGTGGTTTTTGCGATTTCTCCCGGCTAGCATACAACCGCAAATGGCCATCATTTTGTTGGCTGAAGAGGGGAGATAATGAAGGACAAAGGGCTCCTATAAGTGTATGATCGAATGAGGACTTGTGAGGGGTAGTACTGATTGAGGGGAGCTATGTAGGAAGCATAGGAGGGGATATACCACTGGCATAGATATCCTTGGCCTTTAGGTAGAGAGGACCTGCATGTCCAACATAGTCATAGACTCGGACAGGACAATAAAATAAAATAATAAGAACACAATCTTTCTACCTAAGCAAGGTAGAACATAGATAGAAAATTAGATGTATATTAAACCCTGACACTCTCTTAAGATAGATACGTGGGCCACGGTATTACGTTGTAAATGTTGACTTGAGAGCTCTAATGCTACAGATGAAGCCTATGTACTGATAGCCGGGTCATGTGACCTGACTAGCTTAGTTCACATGAGTAGGTGGCATAGTTCCCCTTTGCACGCTCTTTTTACTGACTAAATGTAAGTCCAGTAAAACCAAAAACTTCACTGGTCCTGACCTATTATCTCTGATCCTTATATCCTCAATATCTTACAATTTATACAGTATTGACTTGACGGTCAACTTCACTTATATCATTCCAGATACTCCCTAGAACTTTAAATGTATCTGTGTTCAAGGGCTCACGTCCAACAAAGATTGATGGAATTTTGTGTACATGAAGCATAATTGGGGCTATTTGTTGAGATATATACAACTATACATCCCCGAAGATGCCTGCATGCTATCTCCCTCCTGCTGTCCACAAGTACTGTTCGCCCTAGAACATTTCATCTGCTACAAATGCCCAAAGATTTCCAGTCGGTCGCAAGAGATCTAGTGGGCGACTAATTATTCAATCCAGTTAATGAAGAATAGCTTCTGCACACGCTATTTCATAACTACCAGGATAATAGACTTCCAGTCTAACCCATCTCCTCTAGGGTCCAGTCAGTAAAGTCGAGCTCGATATTAGTTTTCTTCTATGCAGCGCTTCATACCTTTCCGGGGGGATAGAAGGCCTTAAAAACGATCTCAAATTCGAAAAAACCTTTCTTGAAGGCGCAATCTACACCGCGTTTGTCCAAATATTCGCACAGGTCGAAAGTGGGGGCTAAGGGTTTTTGGGAATCTATTTCCGAGGCTTCAAAATACATTCCACGCCTCATATCGTACCTTGCGTATCCAGAAATCTTAACCTTGGTTGCCCACCGGCTATCTTTGTATTAGCTTCATCAGATCATAATTTTAGATTCTAGTTTCCTACAAACTTGTAGGGCCTCCTTGATTGGTAACTTCCAGTATTTTGATCATGTCAGTTGCAGATCCTTGCGGACATGTTCGTAGATTGATATTGCCTGCGATGGGGAACGGTCCATGAAAAAAGTCATAATCTGATGAGATTAATTCGGAAGACGGTTGTGACAGACGGGCCACTGCCATAGAACTGGCCAGAAGAGTCGTCAGGCTGAATAAAAGCTTCATGATTGATTTGAAGTGGAACGGGTTCGTTGACGTTGCCGTTATGGGATGGCCATGCCCGGCTTTATAGAAGCAAACGTGCATCGCAAACTCTAACTTTCTTACCAATATATCAAACCCGAGCTAAAGAGGATCAACATGTCTTGATCATTTACGATACTATATGGATCCCGGTGTTTGTGAATACATCATTTGTACACTGCAGGGCTTTGAAGTGCGGATCTAAGCACCATGTCTTACTTACTTATCCCGTTAGCATGAGCTTCATGTAGGTGATTACACCAAGATATAGTCTTGATGGTACCCACAGTATGAGCATCTGCATTTACTTGAACACAATTGACGTCTATCACCTACATTTACAGCCAACTTTCACCTGAAAAGCTTTAAACACGAGCTGGAAGAAAACAAACAAACAAACAAAAGAAACCCCGGGCGATAGTTTATCTCCAAATTTTAATAGCCTTTGTGACCTTTGAATTGTCATTACGTACAAAGATCCTGGACACAATTGGTTTTTTTGTCCATTAACGTGCTGGGCGATCAGCACTCTCCGCATTTTTTTGGGAAGCGGACTATTTTCGACTTCTGCCAGCGGTGTTCCCTACGAACCTCCATCTCTCACTGTAGAATCTGCAGAGCCGAAATTGAGTAACAAAGTCCTCACTTCGACGAGGATTCCCCATCGCTTTCGCCGTCTGTATCGTCTTAATCTCTCAACACATCCCCCTATCACCATTATCATGAATCCGACCACAATCAGATAAGATGGAAGATTCTGGGGCCTATTCATCACCCACCCTTGATCATGGAGAAAAAGCCATCCGATGAGTTTCCGGAGCGTATCCAGCACACGATACGGAGATGGCGGATTGGATCAAGTTGGCCTTGACTGTTACAAAGAAGGGAGATATATCCCAATGACCACACCTCTCGTCGACCTTCTCCGGCCTCAGTTGGCCACCAAATACACTCCCACGCCGATATTTATACCCGACGGAGGAAGCAAATCGTGGCGCACAAATCTAGGAGACAGTTATTTGGGATGGACGTGAGAGGAATCAGGACAACTTCACAAGATGATTCAAAGGAAGGATTTAATCTCGAAGAACGTGTTATTTTGAATTTTGGCAATGAGTTATACGAATTGGGCTTTGTGCGCGTCAAGACTTCGCTTGCGAGAGTGCAGTTGACACTTTAAATACAAGCCGACGACGGTAGATTCCTTGTTCGCCCCCTGGTGGTGTTTTCTGGTATGGTTTGAGTAGCCTGGGCACCTACTCCACTTGGGAAGGAGACATCTTAGATTACATTTTGCGCGGAGAAAAATTTATGGATGATGAAGGCGGCATGAATGCGCTTTTCATATTAGTAGGAAATCGTCATTCACGTAGTCTAGCATGCAGAGCCAGGGAAATGGAAACAGGTTAGTGATAAATTAGATACCACCGATCGCTACACTCATCCGTAGATCACTCCTAAAAGAAACTAGCTACGGCGCTATGTGGAAGTATCTGGGATTGGTTGATTATCATGTAGATAACCCGTAACATAACATCACACAATGATACAATGAGGCACCATTCGCATTCCGTAACATTCATCGCCATAATCACCCAGGTATATTCTAAACCCCCCTGAGTAGCCATAACCATTGAATTGTAGATACCAACTGTCTACAACCATATACATCACCACCATTCAATAGAAGGCATGTCTGGATAACCCAGGGTTTTTCTTATTCTGGCTCGGTTGAGTTGTTCGGAGGCAGGGGAACGGAAGATGGGCTGCTGCATTTTTCTTTTTTTGCATCAGATTTTAATTGCGTATGCAGCTATCTAGCTATGACACAATATCAAAGAGAGGTACAGAAAAGATGACTCAACGTAAAGGAAGAGCACTCATGCCTCGGATTTCATTTGCAAGTATCACTGCGAAGTTATGGCGGCTTTTTCTTCACCCCAAGTCAACCCTCATCCGTGAATACCCACCCAGGGGAACGTCTCAAAATCCCCGAGTTATCCAGACATGCCTCCATCATCTTTCAACTTTTCTCCGCGCGATATGTGATCTGAGGTGTCTCTTTCCCAAGTGGAGTAGGTGCCCAGGCGACTCAAACCATACCAGAAAACACCACCAAGAGGCGGTTCACAACACCTTCCATCGTTTGCTTGTCTTTATAGTGTGAGCTGCACTCTCACAAGCGAAGTCTTGGCGCGCACAAAGCTCAATTCGCAAAACTCTTGCCAAAATTCGGAATTTCACGCCCGTCGAGACTGTATCCATCCTCTGCATCATCTTATCAACTTGTCCTGAATCCTCTAACGTCCATCCCAAAAGAACTGTCTCCCAGATTTGTGCGCCACGCTTTGCTTCCTCCGTCAGGTGTAAATATCGGCGTGGGCGTGTATTTGGTGACCGGCTGAGGCCAGAGAAGGTCGGCGAGAGGTGTGATCATTGTAATAAGGATGTACTAGGTCGTGCTTGTAAACTTGATGAGGCTTAGGTAGGAATCCATCTTTTTTGGAATGAAAATTTGACGTGGTGGAGTTATTTGAATCATTGCCTCGTGGGCCAACTTGTTCGGTATTGCAAAATTTGACTGAGCTTGGGTCTGGGAGAATATTTCACTCGTAGGTTCGTAGAGAGCACCACTGACAGGTGTTCAGTCTTGCTCCCCTACTGTTGTAATCTAACGCTTTTCATCCTCGGACTTCATGGTGAGCAGTAGTTGTATAGCACGTGATGCCATGCGGGGGAGAAGGAACAGGATGGCGAAAGCCGCTAGCCGGATCTAAACGATCTGGCCCACTTATAGATGGAGAAATCCTTTTATGTATATAGACAATACAACCCTAATTAGTAAAAACAACAATAGTAAGGAACTCATACATCCGCACCTCAGTTATCTCATACATCGTGACCCATAAACCTCACTCTCATATCTATCACTCCACAACAAAGCTTCAACAGGTTATGAGCCCGGTTAGCACAAAAACCACCGCCAAAATTTAACTCTCATCAACTCAGGCAAACATTGGACAAACCCCAATCTCACTCAAGCTCGACCGACTTCCGATACTGACCGGTGGTGAAAACTATCGCAGATGGGTTGGCAGTTGGGAGATAACTTTTGATGCAATGGGATTGCTTGACTTCTTGACAAAGGAGACACCAATAAAATCTGAAATACAATCAGATGAGTTTCAAAAGTGGCACAATGCTAACAAATAGCTTCGGGGCCTCCTCCTGAACGCTGTTGATGAATCGTTGCAGACCGTGGTGATAAACTGCCAAACAGCAAAAGAGGCATGGGAACAATTCAAAGCACGATTCGATCGAGAAACTGCAAGTTCCACAATTTCCCTACTCAAGGCCGTCACTGATCTCACATTACGTGACGGAGATAACATATCGGAATACCTTTCAACCTTCAATGATACCTGGAACCGCCTCCGAAATCGCTCCCTACACTCGACTACGTCTCTCACCAAGGCATTCAAAGACCTGACCTCGTCGGAGGACGCAAAAGGTGCCTTTCTGCTATCCTCCTTGTCCAAGTCCATGGAAAACGTCATCGATAACCTCGTGACAAAAGAAATCACTACTTACGACGATGTATCCTCTAAACTCCTAGACATTTCGGCAAATCGAAAAGCCACCAACTTAGATGACATGGCTTATCAAGTCGCGAGACAGGAGATTGAAGAATGTTCATAGCGTAAGAGTTGCAAGTATAAATATGAGGGGCATAATTTCAAGGAGTGTCGGAAGCTAAAAGCGCACAAGCAGAAGAAGACAGACAGGAAAAACGCCGCCCAAATCGCCCACTCGTCGGCCACTGTTGAATCAGAACATCAAATATACGATACGGCATTTGCGGCACAGCTTCAGACATCCTCGTCTCATACAGAATGGATCTTCGACACTGGCGCATCAGCTCGTATGACTGGATGTAAACGTGATTTTGAAACACTGATACCTCTAAAAAACCACAGTGTCAAGATTGCATACAATTCCCATGTCACTGTAACCGGAAAAAGAACTGTTCGTCTTAACCTTAGGAACCGACAAGGAGAGGTCTACTCTACCATCTTAACCGATGTCCTATTCGTACCTTCTTTTGGAAAGACACGACTTTTTTCTTGGGACGCAGTGAGTCGTAAAGGTTACACATTGATAGGCAAAGAAAAAGATATAACACTACGGGACAAAAATGGGCGTGAAGTATTGTGGGCAAAGGCAGGAGTTAAGGCGCACTTAATACAACTAGAGGAATATAATGCTTGCATCTCCTCTTACATTGAATTCCATCAGGCGTTGGGACATCCCGGAGTAACCACCATTAAAAACCCTTCAAAGCTGTATTCACAGGCCAACCTTCCCTCACCACCCCCAAACTTCCATTGCCCTACATGCGAGAAAACCAAATCAGAAAACATCTCTCCCAAACAGATTCATGATAATGCCACCAAACCATTTGAATTAATTCATTCTGATCTCTCCGGAAAATTCTCCGTTCCCTCATTAGGTGGAAAATTTTACTACATAACTTTTATTGATGAATATACCCGACATTCATGGGTCAAGTTCCTGCGAACCAAAGACGAAGCAGCCCAACAAATGGTTGACTTCGTACACTTTGTACAAACGCAATTCAGCGCTAAAGTTAAGCGTTGGAGAACAGACAACGGGGGGGAGTTTATCAATCAAACAGTATCGACATTCTTCCGAAAGAAAGGAATTGTTCACGAAAAAACTCCACCATATGAACATGAGAGAAACGGAACTGCAGAGAGGTTTAATCAGACCCTGATAACAATGACCCGAGCATTAATCATGAACCTTGGACTCTCGCTGTGGGCAGAGGCTATAGCCACTGCCTGCTACCTTAAAAATCGCCTCCCTCATACACGGCGTCCCGAAAACATTACGCCATATGAGGCACTACACGGCAATAAACCTACAATACACCATCTTCAACCCTTCGGTAGGAACTGCTTTGTTCACATTCACGAGGATTCGCGGCCTCCTGGCTCAAAACTTCTACCTAGGGCACTGGATGGCAAGTTTGTAGGATACACAAGTAGCACAAAAATCTTTCGGATATGGATCCCCTCCAAGAACAAGGTTATGGAATCAACCAACGTCAAGTTTGCGCCGCTCGATTCAGGGGAAGTCACAATTAACCTTGAAAACCGAAGCAACCTGCCACAAGCAATAAATGACGAAGCAGAACAACCACCACACCAGGACAACCCATCAATAGCCAAACCGCAGCTTTCCACAGATGACAAACTCGATGACCCCTCAAAGCAAATCCAAAGAGAAATTGAAACAATGCACCAGCTAAAAGAATTATCTATCCCAGATTTACAGCCAGAAACGTCTGATATGCCAGGATCATTCTTCAAATCACCAAATTCTCGACCTAAGAGGACACCTAGACCCATTCAACGCTATGGCTTTCCCGTAAGCTATGGGCCTACCTTTCAGACACGAGAAGAGTATGATAATGATCAAGGAAATCTGGTTATTGCTGAGGAAACACAAAATGAAACTGGATGGATTGCAATGACTCTAGCGGCAAAAACCGCAACGGAAACTAACGAGGATCCGAGAAAAATCGACGAGGCTCTCTCAGGTTCTGATGGACATTATTGGCGTGATGCAGTAAATAAGGAGCTACAATCCTTAAGACAAAATCACACCTGGGATGAAACTGCTCGACCATTAAATCGCAACATCGTTGGATCCAAATGGGTATTTAAAATCAAGCGAAAAGCGGATGGATCTATCGACCGGTACAAAGCTCGATTAGTGGCTCAAGGATTCAGTCAACTTCCTGGTCACGATTTCGACGAAACATTTGCCCCTGTAGCTCGGTATGACAGCCTCCGTATCCTTCTACGGATAGCTTCTCAAAACCAATGGATTCCCCAACAGATGGACGTAAATTCCGCATACCTTTACGGAAACTTGGAGGAAGAAATTTACATGGAACTACCTCCTGGATTCCGCACATCCGGAAAATGTGTTAAACTTCGTAAGTGTATCTACGGCCTTAAACAATCAGGTCGTAAATGGTATGCTTGTATCTCGAACTCCCTTCGACAAAAAGGATTCGAGATAACCAACTTCGATCCATGCGTCTTCGTTCACCCGACAGAAAATGCCTGTGTCGCGGTATACGTTGACGACATTCTAAACTTCGGTCCAGACAACATGTTCCGCCAAGCCCTAAAATCGTCAATCGGAAACGACTTTGACTGCAAAAATCTGGGAAACGCGAGTTATGTCCTGGGCCTAGAGATTAAACTAGAGAAATCTGGCATCCGGCTCTCCCAACAAGGCTACTCACTAAAGATACTAAAACGATTCGGTTTTGAAAACTCACATAAAGTTAGCACACCTCTTGATCCGAACGTAACCCTCTTCAAAGGATGTGAAGAGGATCGTCTCGAGAACATGAAGGAATACCAAGCCATCGTCGGATCTCTAATGTACCTTGTCATAGGAAGCCGACCAGACCTAGCCTACACAGTCACACTTTTAAGCCAGTTTGCATCTTGTCCAAATGAAAGTCACTTGCGAGCCGCCAAACGTACCCTTCGATATCTAGCGGGAACCACCGATTGGGATCTATACTATCCTTTCGGATCGAACGAGCTTCTCGAAGTTTATGCTGATGCCTCATACGCTGATGATCCCCATTCTCGGAAATCGACATCAGGATACGTAATCAGACTTGGTGATGCCGCAATCGCCTGGAGCAGCAAACAACAGCGATCTGTAGCACTATCAACTACAGAAGCCGAATACATGGCCATGTCGCAAGCTGCACGCCAACTCACCTGGACAAAATTTGGACTTGACCAACTGCGCCAAAAGTACGACACTATGCTCTACACAGACAACAATGGAGCACAAGAACTGGCAAGAAATTCACAGATTCATAATCGCTCAAAGCACATTGACGTACACTACCACTACGTCCGCGATAAACGTAACGAAGGAGATTTTGAACTTCTCCACGTAAAATCCACAAACGATCTTGCCGGCCTTTTAACCAAAGCCCTAGCAAAGGCAACTCACCATAGACTATCTAACCACATCAGATGTGCAAAGCGAGGGGAAGTGTTGTAATCTAACGCTTTTCATCCTCGGACTTCATGGTGAGCAGTAGTTGTATAGCACGTGATGCCATGCGGGGGAGAAGGAACAGGATGGCGAAAGCCGCTAGCCGGATCTAAACGATCTGGCCCACTTATAGATGGAGAAATCCTTTTATGTATATAGACAATACAACCCTAATTAGTAAAAACAACAATAGTAAGGAACTCATACATCCGCACCTCAGTTATCTCATACATCGTGACCCATAAACCTCACTCTCATATCTATCACTCCACGACAAAGCTTCAATACCTACAGCCTAATTCGTTCCAGCCTCGTGAATCTCTGCCAAAAGTGCAGCTGATTAAAACGAAACGAAAAATCCCAAAAAAATCAAATCAACTCCGAAAAACCAGAAGATTCCTTCACATTGGACCCAAGTAATGTTCTCCTCACACATTCCCTTGTCCGTCACACCTTCCAAATGACAAATTTGCCCATTCTCCGCTGAGAGCAAAAGATGGGTTAGGAGGCACCTTTGGTCCAGCCGGTATCCTGCTATTCGTTAGTAGATGTCCCTTGCGGGACATCGTCGAGGTTGCTGTGTCCTTAAGCTTCTTTTTCAGATTCCAACACTCCGAAACCTGTTGCCTTGGCCATCAAGACATCCTTCGCCACGGCGATGATCGCCTCTTCGGCTTTTTTAGCTGCTGCCCGAGCTCGTGCCACCTTCACGAACTCCCCTTGCTGGATGTGACGGATCCGCTCGAGCTGCTCTTTTGACACTGGTCCTGTCTTGTTGGGTCTGGCTTGGCAGACCCGCGAATCCGATCAGTGAGGTGTTACGGGGCGAGAGAGTATACAAGATAGAAGTCACGGGACAAGATATAAACAAGATACGTAAGATGGAACGTAGACAAGGTATGATGCAAACAAGATATGGAAATCTAACAAAACGTCGCACGCCCTCTAAAGACGTGAACGAGGACTACTTAAGGGTCTGCTCGGACTAGCTCGACGCTAGTGTCAATAATAACACCATTTCTGTCTATTCCTGTACAATTGTGTTACTATGACAACTAGACCCCCCACCGCTGCTTAGACATGCTTTCACCCTTTTATGGAGAGTCATGATATGAACCATGGTATGAGGTCCCCCACACTTGCAACACTTGGTGAGGGCCTTGCACTCGTCTTCCGAGTGGATATTTGATCCGCAATTCCAGCAGGCTGGAGCACGGGAGCAACCACGGGTGACGTGGAAGCCCAAACAGCGTTTGCACTGTTCAATTTTTCGACGAGGCTTTAGAATGGTTGCCACTCCAGACTCGCCGAGAATACGAAAGCCCGCGCGAGGGGCGGAGTCCCGGGCGAACAGGGCTTTCCAATTTCTGTACGGCGCTCCAGGACGGTATGTCCTGTGCGGTAGCACCTGGGCTGGAAACTGCTGCGTGTTCCTGTATATCTTATGTTGAAAGTCATGCGATAAATCTGTAATTGTATCACGTGTCTCGCTTAGAATTCCACACTTTCCGTAATTGTGAAGTGTGTAGATAATTGTAAGAATAAGAAAAGGAGTACCAATAGTTGTAGTTATAATACACACAATAAATTATATATATATATTTATTTTATAAGGAATCTGATTTCGAGAGCAAGTATCCACACGCAGCTGAATATATAGCTGGTATGCAGTATACTCTTAACTCCACTGTCGCATAAATAACAACATCTTATATATGATCATTTCCGCATCGATCGTATAGACACCGCCGACCGTTCTCATAGTCACTGGAACATTCGCGATCCGAAAGGAGACAAGGTTGGAGGCTTCCTCGAACTTGGCGCTGAATTCCGCCAACCTGGGTGTAGCCTCTAGGAGCTTTTCCCTTATTTCCTCATTCCCTGCCAGAAAAGCAAAGCTGGTTCTGATATGGTGTATAGAGCAGGCGTCACTCAAGGTGCACTCCAGCCTGATCTGTAGTTGTTGCCTCATTCCGAGAGTCGGAAGCTGGCGCCAAGGGTGCTCCTTTTCCAGGCGAGGGAACAGTCGTTTGTCGACTTTCTGTGACGCCCCGACATTTTAGTGGCCACGTGGTCGTCGCTCCAATAGTTGATAAGTTGACACAGGGTCGATCCAGGAATTCCAACGACTATTTTCACACTCACGTGTCTTGTGTGTGACAAATCACGATACGAAAGGTTTGTCATGGATATTGGTTTTCATGCGAAACCCTTGGGTTGTAGGCAATGAGGGACAGGAGGTTTCGTGTTGGCAACTCTATTTCAACAGTTGAACTCTTATGTAAATAAATACAGATTCATATCCTCCTAGATACTTTTCTCTTTAGTTTAGAATCTTATAATTTGAGTCCACGCTAGCTTTTGACCACTCGCCAATCGTCTTTTGTCCCTCGAGTTTCCACACTTTCGCCTTGGGAGCTTCTTTATATAGGGCTTTGGCCGCAGGTCGCGGCATAGCCTTGGCAGTATGGACTGCTTTTTGTCGCAGTCCGTGTCAGGCCACCGTAGTCCAGGTGCTTTTTACAGGCAGAGCTGGGACGGCGGGAATGGGTGTGCTCCTGGCTTATGGAGCCCTTGGGGTCGGGTTCGCAGGGCGAGGAGGGAGGACGGGTTGTGTGGAGGCCGGGCCCGTGGCCATGTATTGCGCAATGGCGGCGCGTAGGTAGACTCTAATCGAGTCTACGAATTGTCTATTTGACCCGTTGGTCTAAGAAAAGAGGGTTGCTTCGATGCCAGAGATGGCGGCGGAACAGAGGGCCAGATTTGCCGCTGTTTCGGCGGCGCGTCGTTGTTCGGCTTCGATTATTGGTCGGAGCTCAGGAGGGCAATCTGCTTTCGTGGCAGCTTTGGGCTGCGACGTTGATTATGACGCTGCTTTGGGTGCAGCGTTCTCCGACGGTTTTGAGACGGTCGGACGAGGTTTGGACGATTCTCCAATCCCGTGGGGGACGCAGGCTCGTTGAGGAATTTCCTCAACAATTTCAACTGACCCGACCATGTCAGTATCGGGCTCAGCGACGGCGGGGGTGGCTTTTCTTTCCCTTTGATTGAGACCTTGCTCATCTCCGCGCATTTTGAAGACTGGGCAAGGCCAAGTAATTGCTCGAGAGCCCTCGGGTGGACTCTCGTGTTGTCCAACTTGACGTTGGGGCGCTTTTTGCGAACTGGAGGCATGGTGAAAATGCCACTGACTCGATCACAATTCAAGACTGTATGCGACAAGATCGAGAGGGGTGGAAATAGGGAATTTTTGAATTTCTCAAATTGTACGTTTTGGTTGCTTTTGCATTGCGTTGTTGAATTTTTGAAGTCCTGAGCTGAAGTAACAAGCTCTACATCCTACTATCGGTACAGGACCGGTGGAGCTGGGAAAGATCACTGTATACAGGCTCAACTCATTCCAACCGCGTGAACTTCCACATAAATGATGGTTTTAACAGCAAAACTAAAATCAAAAACTAAAATCAAATTTAGAAGAAATCCCAATTAGGTCCGCATCCCGCTCTTCTGGCCCGTTTACTTTCCTATCACATCATCCAAGTGACAATTTCTAACCTTAGCTGTGAGTAAAAATTAAGCTCGCAGGTACCCTTTATCTAGTCGGTGTCCTAATATTAATATGTTGAAGCCTCGACGACTTCACTGAGGCTGGCCGTAATCATAAGCCTCCTCTTCGAATTTCAGAATTCTGAATCCTGATTCTTCTACCATGCAGACATCGTTCTTTGTGCCATACATCGCCCGAATGGCTTTTTCGGCTACAGCTTTGACACGAGCATATCCTGCTAGCCATTTTTGCTCGACTTTGCGAATTATCGCGAGCTGCTCTTTTTTCACCGGGCCGAAATTGCTGGGTCTAGCTTTGCAGAACCGTGAATCCGATCGATGAGGTCCCCCACAGTTTCGACACTGTGTGGGGGCTTTGCACTCCGTTTCCGAGTGCATTTTTGATCCGCAGTTCTTGCGAGCCGGAGAGCGGGAGCAATCGCGAGAGGTATGGAAGCTAATACATCGATTGCACTGAACTATATTTCGACGAGGTTGGAAGAGCTTTGCAGCTCCAGAGTCATCGAAGAGGCGAAATCCAGGCCGAGGCGTGGATTCGCGAGGGAAGAGCGCATGCCAGTTCTGGTATGGCGCCCCAGGTTTGCAGGTTCAAAGAGGACGAACAAGAAAAGAAACTGATTTGGTCGCTGGCGTGACTTCGTCGGCGACCGTCTTTTCCATAATAAAAACGGGACCTGTGAGTGTGTGAATTCTCAGCGGGACGGTGGCAATTTGTAAGGCAACCAGATTTGAAGCTGGTTCTAGATTGATTCTAGATGCTCTCCTAGCTACGGACAAATCCAAGAGCTCTTTCCGGGTGAGTTCATCCTTTACTGTGAGTTTAAAGCTTGTTTTTACCCGCTGAATCAATGTGATATTGTTGGCTGCGGTACCGAACACCTCTGAGACAGCTGATCTTACGCCGGCTGGTGACAGGAGTCGGTGAGAGTTCGGTGATGGCGGTTGTTTTTAAAGATTTAATCTGTCCATAACTCTGAGCTTGATGATGGCCAGCAAGACGAAGAATATCATGACCTGTCATTTAGGATAAAAGGGGAAAAGGGCATTAATTAGAAGATAGGACCGATATAGTAAGGGGTGATTATCCCAGAGTAGGTATGGGCATTGTGAATGTAGTCGGAATCATCATCATATTAAAGAGGAGTCAAGTGCGCGATATATATATACACGTGTCCTATCCCTGTCACTAATTACCAGGCACCACACTGCCATAAACACCATCAATCTCTGCTATCCATCGCAATCCCGAGTATCAATATGAGTTGCTATTATACGGTATGTTTGTACGGGTCGACATCAAGATAGAAATGTTAACAGTTGTAGTCGTGGCGTAGAATAGTCGTGTGTCGCCCGCTGAACCAACGTTATGTCGTCGGCAGCGGTACCAAGCACCTGTGACACAGCTAATCTTACGCCAGCTGGTGATAGGGGTCGGTGGGGTGGTTAGCTTTGAGGCGTAGAAAAAGTCTCGTGTCGACTTTTGTCCTCGGATTGGCACTTTTTGCTTTTGGGGCGGGCGGTACTGCCTTTGTAGTCGACGGCCGGCGCTGCGGCCTAGACCTGCACGGGCTACTGTGGCCCAAGTCGTCTTTGGTGCCGGAGCCTGGGTTGTCGAAGGGTTTTGAGCCCTAATTTCTGGAGCCCTCGGCGGAGGAGGGTTGCTAGGGCGCACAGGGAGAGCTGGTGGAGTGCTCCCTGGGCCTGATTGTATGAACTGGCCAATGGCCGCTCGAAGGTAGACTTTGATGCCGTCTACAAACTCTTTTTCGTCGCCAATCGAGAGAGGCGAAAGTGCTGCTTCAACACTGCTTATTGCAGTGGAACAGATTGATAAACGTGACTTGATTTGCGTCGTGCGACGCTTCTCGGCTTCTATCACTGATTGCAGCTCCGGAGGATATTCCGGTGCTGATGTCGAAGCTGTGCCTTTTGGAGTTGGCACAGTGAATTTTCTTGCAGATGTTTCTGCTTGTTCTGTCGTCTTCTCTCGGAAGACTTCCTTTCCTTTCCTTGAACTGCTTGCCTCGGGGGCCAGCTCGGCGGGTTTCCCGGTCTGTTGACCATTTGTTTCTGTTCTGATCGGGTCAGAATCAGTCATCTCTTGATCGGGAAGTGTGGAAGGCTTCCCAGGGATAAAGGCCTCACTCGCAAATAGGCTTGATAATTTT
This sequence comes from Blumeria graminis f. sp. triticale, assembly GCA_905067625.1. Lineage (NCBI taxonomy): Eukaryota > Fungi > Ascomycota > Leotiomycetes > Helotiales > Erysiphaceae > Blumeria > Blumeria graminis. The sequence goes on from LR898477.1 coordinate 10,046,013, forward strand.
TGCGCGAGGCCAGGTGTTTTTGCAGGGGCCCTCGGGCGGACTCTCGCGTTGTCCAACATTGAGTTGGGGAGCTTTTTTCGAACAGGAGGCATGATGAAAATGCCAGTGACTCGATTACAATTTGTTGAAGGAATGCGACGAGCGCGAGAGGGAGGGAGAAGGGAAATATTCGAAATTTCGAATTTTCGAATTTCAAAAAATTGTGTTGTTGTTGTTGTTGTTTTATTCAAGTCCTAAGCTAAAGCTTCAAATCCACTATGAGTACAGGACCGATGTTCACAGCCAGAACTACATCTAAGACATACCCAGCTTGATTTCACCGCATGAACCACCACAAAACCAGCAGTAAGTTAAAAATATGCGCCGACGCGAACTCCTTTTCCCAAAATTAACAAAAGAAAAAAAAATTGCAAATAATTTAGAATGGGAAGCAATACTCCTCGCCTCGATTCCCATTTTTTCAGGTTTAGTTTCCTGACGAGTTATATTCGATCTCCACTGAGAGTAGGAGATGGATGCACAGGAGAATACCCAGAACAATTGGTATCCTGCGCAAATTGTTTGAAGCTCTCGAAGCACTTAGGCCCGAGTAGCTTATGTAAGAAGGCATTGTGTGACAATGACCCTCTGATTCGACGCGTGATATTTGCGTTGAGTCGACAATGTATGAAGTGGGTAGGGGTGGCTTCCTCCCCACAGGTGCACTCTGTAATAGCGTGCGGATTGTTGAAGCGACGATGGTACGTCGCGAAATTGCCGTGGCCCGTACGGGCTGCAATGAGATGTCGTAACTGTAGCCTGGAAAGCCCCAGTTCTGGTGGTTTACGACGGCGCATGAGCAGATCTAGCTCACGATACCGTGACGGGCAAGTTTCATTCCACCAGCTGTCGAGCAAAGTCTGTCGCTGTCGATGCAATTTTTGGTGTAAAAATGCTGTCGTGGTGGTTGCTGGCTCAGTTTCCACGCTGGGAAGCGTTCGTAGGGCGGATTTGGCCGCTGCATCTGCTTCCTCATTTCCATGTATTCCTGAGTGTCCTGCTACCCACGTTATTCTTACCTGAGCTAGCCCAGACAATTCGCGAAACTTTCGTACTTCCTTGTGGCTGGTCGAGGACCTGCCCGTGCTCAGTGCATTTATCGCATGTCGACTATCCATCAACACATTAATGCACTGCGTCGTTCCCCTCGCCAGGTGTTCCTTCCCTCTTAAGTGACCCAACGCTGCTTTAAGAGCTTCCTGTGCCCCCATAATCTCTGCATCTAAAGCCTCTCCACCGTGCTTTATGCCACTTCCTTTTTGAAAGGTTTTCCCATCCAGCTTTAGGACAAACCCCCAAGCTGAGCGTCCCTTTCCCTCCGATGCTCCGTCCGAGTAAGCACAAATTTCTGACTTTGGCACATTATTGATCCAAAGTTTACAGGCTTCTACTTGGTCTTTTCTCAAACCAACCTTCGAACCCGGCCGCGATTGATAAAATGGTGGGGCAAGAGGTTCCGCGGCCTCTGCCTCTGGTAGCTGTCTATAAGCACGCTGAGCCCGTGACATTTGAATTTCAGGACGCGCAGATTTTCGATTGTGCTTTTTATATTTTCGCGTACCGACATTTGGGCAAACTGCAGCACGGATCCTAAGCGGATGGCGGTCGTCAAGTGTTTGCATTCTGGCAGAGAGGCGAAGTCGGTTTCCTTCGAGAATTATTTTCCCGGTTGGTATTCCTCCTTCCCTATGTAGTACAGCGTTGGGTGTTGTTCTCATTACCGGTAGTGCTGACCTAAGACCCATTAAGACAGCCTTATCAATCATACTACATAGGCCAGCAGTGGGTGGTGTCACCATCCCTCGTATTGTTGGGCGTCTAAGGCCAGGCCACCAGACGTCAGCTCCGTACGTTGCGATTGGGACAATACATGTGTCGATCGCTTTAACCAACGCCCCAGGAGCGGCTCCTCGGTAGGCTGTATTGAAGCGAAGCATGTGCTGTGCAATTTTCAACGCTTTGCCACACCAGGTTGTGACGTGGTGTTTGAAGTTTAGTCGAGGATCGAGGTACACACCAAGCCAGCGGACATTTTGCGACGGCTCTATGAGGGTTTCGTTGACATAAATTCCAACCGATGTTTCGCGGTATCGTCCGGGAAATTGTACGACTTCGGACTTGTCTGTATCGAAAGCGACAGCATTATTTCGAGCCCAGTCTAGTAGGTTATTGACCTCGTCCTGTGCTGCGGCTGCAGACTCTGCAATCGTCCGGCCAAATCCAAGGATACCAATATCGTCGGCGTAGCTAAACCTCAGACCCGGGGTTCCACTTCGCATGGGCTCTGCCATATATAGAAGGAAGAGAAGTGGCGAGATCGGTGAGCCCTGTGGAACTCCGCACACTAGCTCTCTCTTGGCAGTGACTCCCCCAGAGTATCGCACTTGAACCATCCGATTGGCGAGGAAGGAGCTAGTCCATTTGAGAATAGACTCCGGCCATCCCTGCTCCTGCATCCTCCTTACTAATCGATTATGGAGTACCGCGTTGAATGCTCCTTGAACGTCCAACGTTACAAAAGTAGCTGCCCATCCTTGTGAATTTGCCTCTTCGATGTCGTGGACCACACATGAGACCAGATCTGTTGCTGAGCGCTTCGGCAGTGTACCAAACTGTTGCTGGCCGAATACATCATGGATAACTGCAAGGTGTGCCATCCGCTTAGCTAAGAGCCTTTCTAACCCTTTTCCCAAGCATAAGAGAAGAGCGATTGGTCTCCAACCCTTGATTATCGTTGGGTCTCTATCGTTCTTTTGAAGGAGGACCACCTCGGCTAATTTGAAACACTTTGGATGGGTGCCAAGCAGAATGCAAGCTCGGAACAGTTGGGAAATCCAAGGCCCAATTGTATTCCAACACGCCTCCAGCAGGTTTACGGAGACTCCGTCTGCTCCTGGGGCCGTATTTCCGCAGCCAATGGTACAGGCTCGGACCTCTTCATCTGTTACGTCCTCTTCCCATGGTATCCGACTGCTGCTCGCGACTGTATATGGTGACAAGTCGTCTGATGCCTGAAATCGTGCCAGGAGGGAGTCGCGAAGGATCGTGGCCCGTTTTAATGGATCTGTTATCAACGTCCCATTATGATTCAGTGGCGGAGGTATACTAGCCTGTCTAGGGTTATCCATTCTCATTAGCTTGAACACATCAGTCGGCGTAGTAATTGATTCGACCTGTTGGGTTTTGAACTCCTTTTTCGAGGTCTTCACAACTGATCGGAGCTTTTTCGCGCTGAGTGCCCGTTGACTGGGAGTTATCGCGCTTTTATACTCGGCGAAGGCAACCTTGCACTCTGGGGTCCACCACGGAGCAGATCTGCCGCAGCGGGCTTTTGGTCGTGTTCCTACTGCATTGATTGCATTAGTGAGATGGAAACAAATTTCCTCGGCATACTCTTCAACCCTCTCGATTGTGTCAAGAACTGGTGGTGGTCGGACCCACTGTGCAATTACCTTGGCGTATCTGGGTAGCTTATCCTTTGTTACTCGGAGTTTTGCCTTTTCGGGTCTCATCACTGAGTTGCGAACTGGAATTTGTCCTCGGATAGGGAAGTGATCGCTGGTGACACATCCACCACGATCTACCCAAGCACGGGCGCCGTCGACATTACTCCAAACTAGATCTAGCGTGTTTCCAGCTCAGTGAGTGGGCTCCCCAATAATATGACAGATCAAATGGTGTTTGTCTGCCCGTTTCTCGATCATTTCTCCTTGTCCATGAGGACGTTCCACGCCAGGTTGCCAAGCCCAATATACCGAGTTAAAGTCCCCAGCAGCGACGGAGTTTGGCGGTGGAATCCAGTTGATTAGTGGCTGGATAGCTGTCGAGTCATTGGGTGCCTTGTAGACGTTGAGAAAAGTAATGCCGTTCACTTCTACCCAGCAATAGTCTCCTATGGACACAACATAAGGAAAGATCTGTGTTGCCGATATCTTTTTATCGTCTATCCGGGTATAGGTCATAGACCTCGGCCTAACATTTTCGCCGCCGTTAGGCAGATGATAGGTATATCCTGGGTGATCCTTTGTTGTATTCTTTTGTTTATTCCACAGAGGTTCTTGAACAAGAGCCACGTCGATACCCAGCTCAAATGCTCGGGCAAGCGCAATGTTTTGCGTTGAGCCCCCTCTACCTACGTTTATTGACATAAAGCTTAGAGTAGGAGAGAGGCTCGAAGAGACCCGTGGGGTGCCCTTCACAAAGATTTTTGCTGATTTGATGCCTCATCGACCTCGGCTACAGTCGCTGTAGCGTCGGACATGAGAACTTCAAAACAGTTGGTCGATTTGAAACCTGGCTGGTTAGTGTTTGACGCTTCTGCGGCTGCTGTCATCGCTGCCTCTGCGCGTTTGACAGCTGCTTTGGCCCGAGTGAGTGCTGCGAATTCGCGTTGGCTAGCCTGCCTTATGGTCTGAAGGTTTTCCCTGGAGGCCATTCCAGACTTTGTTGGACGAGCTAGACAGTCCCGACTATCTGACCTGTGTGGATCTCCACAGTTTTGGCACTTGGTGTGTGCCTTGCACTCCGCGATGGAATGCATAGTTGAAGTACAATTCCAGCAAGCTGGGGCACGCGAGCAGCCCCTGGTGCCATGAAACTGTAGGCATCGTTTGCACTGGTTGATGCTTTGACGAGGCTGGTGGCGGACTGCAATCCCAGAGTCGTCGAAAAGTCGGAAACCTGGCCGAGGAATCGATGCTTTTTCAAAAAGGGCCACCCATGACTGGTATGGGGCGCCCGGTCGGCTTTTCCCGTGTGGGCGAACTTTTACCGGGATAGCTTTGGTGACCCTGACTATCTCGTCGGCCACCATCTTTTCTGTGATGAGAAATTTGCCCATTATTGTATTAATTGCGACTGGGACCGTCGCTATTCTAAGGGAAGCCAAGTCCGAGGCTTTCTCCAATATCGCATCCTGCTGGGCGAAGGATCCAGCTAGGCTAAGCATCAGCGTGCGTGCCTCTTGGTTTTCGGCTCTGATTGCGAAGCCAGTTGGCACACGGTAGACATGCTCAATTTTTGTTTGGGGGATTTCGAGCATTTGTGTAATTGCTTCTCTAACACCGAAAGGTGAGAGTGTTCGCCAGGGATGTTCTTTTTCGAGGCGGAGAAACAAACGTTCGTCTTGCACGGCCGGTTTTGTTGGCCCGGTTGAATTTTGGGCTATTCGAGTCGAGTTTGCCGCCTTGGGCATTGTCTGCGCGACTTTTGTAGGTGCCGGGAGCGTTTGTAGACCATTACGGGTGATCGAGGCCCAAGTGGTTTTGGCCTGGCGCACTTCGGCTTGAGCCGCTTCGCGATGTGGCTCACTTTGCTTACCAGCAGCATATTCTGCGGTCTTGCAACTAGTAGCCTGGCTTTCGGGGCGTGGGGGAAGTGATGGGAGGACTGTACCTGGTCCCGCGATCATAAATTGAGCTATTGCAGCTCTAATGTAGACTTTCATAGAGTCTATAAATTGAACACTCGACGCTTTGGAAAAGGGTGGGAGAGCATTCTCGACACCGTTTATTGCAGCGGTGCAAATTTTTACATTTTCCGCAGTTTTTGCGGCCCGGCGTTCCTCGGCCTCAATTAAGGCTCTCAGTTCGGGGGGGCATTCCTCCGTCTGCCTGCCTTCATTTCCACTGTGAAGAGAAGGATTCTCTTCTTTGGTTCCTGGTGTATGTTCCAGGGGTTTTGGGGTAGATGCTGCGCCTTTTGCCTTGTTAGCATCTGCAATCGCAGGCCGTCTCATAGCTGGCACAGCGACTTCAATGAGAGGAAGTATATGCTGTCCGGTAGTCGCTGTCCCTAAATTGTTGCGACTCGTCGCTGCATTTTCAGCTCCGGTCGCATCTGGCTTAGAGTGAATTGAGTTAGGTAGTCTTTTCAGATTCTTAAGAATCTTGTCAATGTCAAAGTTGCCAACATCTATCATATCGCAATCTATGGTACTTTCGTCGATTAATTGGTCGATGTTCATCTCTTGAACGGCAGTTAGTGGGCCCAACTTGACGCTTGCTTTCTGTCGAGCAACGTGTTTGAGGTGCTTGCGGTTATCTACGATGTCTTTCGCCCGCGATGGCTTACTGCGAACTGGGGGCATACTGGTAGCCTGCCAGTCGCTCACAAATTTTGAATTAAGGGCGTACGATATTACGATATCGAGAGAGGGAGGAAGAGGGGGAAAGGGTGAATATTCGAAAATTCGAATTTCAAAAAATTGTATGTGTGTGTGTGTTTTTATTGTACTACTTGAGTCTAAGACTTTCTAGCACATTGGGCTCCTCTCTGACCCAGGCCATACCTTGTACAGTGCTCCTTGCCTCTCATGTTTCTTGATAGATCATTGATATATTCCCCTTGATGAATAGCCATTCAGCTCAGTGTTTACCCGTCGAATTCGGCCACCTTTTCCACGGAACCTTCTACCCAAAAGAATAAAAAATGGTAGCAATGGAAACTGCGTGCGCGGGAAAAAGTCCCAAAAAACCTGCAGCCCCAGCCGGGCGAGGCCTCGACACCGGGACCACATGAAGTGCGCATATTTATCTATATCTTCCCTCTTTGTAACAGTCGAGGCCGACTTGATCCAGTCCACCATCTCCGTATCAGGTGCTGAGTACGCTCCGGAAACTCATCGGATGGCTTTTCCTCCATGATCAAGGGTGGGTGATAAGAAGGGCTCCGACCCTACCATCTGATCTGATCGTGGTCAATTCCGTGATATTGGTGATAGGGGGATGTGTTGAGAGATGAAGACGATACAGACGGCGAAAGCGATTGGGAATCCTCGTCGAAGTGAGGACTTTGTTACTCACTCTCAGCTCTGCAGACTCTACAGTAAGAGCTGGAGGTTCGTAGTGGATACCACTGACAGGTGTTGAGAACAGTCCCCCTATTCCGCATTGTAGTTATTGTGTTATCATTATTTCAGGAAATCAGAATAAACTTCGTATATTTCGATCGATCGATTAGATTACGACTACATTTCGTGACAGTGGAATCATACAGGGCTTTCGCAGGCTCATACATTTTTTCTATTAGAGACCCGTCGGAAGGTTATGGCTTGTCCAAAGAGCTGCACTAGAGATGGTGATTCGCTTTCACCTCTATTGCATGAACTCTAACGTGCCTATGTGAGCTTGGAGAATATTGTGATGGTTATTTCCTGGCTATTTGTCGTATCGGAGTAATTTTCGTAATGACTCGAATAGTGGCTTTCCATAGTTAAGGACCGTTGGAGGGATTTTAGGCTTCATATTGCGTATTAATTGGTTTTAGAATAAGATAAAAGTTTTTGTGCCCTTAAAGTCAAGAGAGTTCTATTTCACGTATACATAAGACTGATCATGTGTCATATATAGATAGCTACTTCAACAATAGATGAATAAAATAGATATTTCGAGTGTCTCGTCAGGACAAGTAAATGTATCATCATACTCTAAATCTTGTCAAATATACGTTAGAGTGTGATTTTCAGTATGAAAGCTTTAATTTGTTAATTCCTTTTTTTGGTCTACCTATACTTTGAACGTAATATATCGAGTAACTCAGAAATCACTTTCAAGTATCAGAGCCCTTAGCGCGTCATTGGGGGAATTTCTACCATTACTTTGACAGTTATTTCTTCGCCATCAACTCTAGTAGTGCCGGCATTCACATTCCTAGAGTAAATGGCGATTGGGTACAGCAATTTTATGGTGGTTGGAATTTTCATTTTCTGACTTCATTTAATAATTTGAATCTGATTGGAATTAGTGTGGAGTATATTTTACCCTGCTCACTCATCTCAAATTTATGATCATCTTTAATGCGATTGTATCCTTCCAATAAGCTTGGTATAAAATCTTTACTTCATAGATGACTTTTGCTACAAGTAGAGCGAAGTGTTTAACGTTCGTCATGGTGCTTGGAATGATCGTACAAAACCGCGTCCGAGAATCTGTACTTTTCATCAAAGGTCGATTGAAAGCATTTTCTGTGTGCTTATTACTATGGCTTTAAATTATGTTTAATATCTCATGTGTAGATGGATTAGCATCTTTTTGCATCAGAGTTGGATTGCGTATAAAGCTAGATAGCTATGATACAATATCGGAAATTACAGAACAGATGACTCAACCTGAAAGAAGAGCACTCATGCCTCGGATTTCATTTGCGAGTACCACTGCGAAGATACGGTGGGTTTTTCCTTACCCCAAGTCAATCCTCATCCGTGAATACCCACCCAGGAAAACGTCTCAAAGATCCTGAGTTATCTAGACATATCTTCGTTATCCATTATCTTTCCTCCGCGCAAAATTTGATCTTAGGCGTCTCCTTCCTAAGTGGAGTAGGTGCCCAGGCTACTCGAACCATACCAGAGAACACCATCAGGTGTACAACGGCGTCTTCCCTTGTTGATTTGTTTTTATATTGTCAGCTGCACTCTCGCAAGCGAAGTCTTGGCGCGCACAAAGCTTAATTCTTAAAACTCTTGCCAAAATTCGGAATTTCACGCCCGTCGATGTTATATCCATCCTCTATGTCATTCTATAATCTTGTTCTGACCTCTCTTACGTCATTCCCAAAGGAACTGTCTCCCAGATTTGCGCGCCAGGCTTTTCTTCCTCAAACAGTTATAAATGTCGGCGTTGGCGTGTATTGGTAACCAGCTAAGGCTAGAGAAAGTCGAAGAATGGTGCTGTCGTTGTAATGAGGGTGTACTAAGTCGTACTTGCAGATTTGATGAGACTTAGGTAGGAGTCGATCTCATCAGGGGTGAATTTGACATGATACAGTATTTTGAATCATTACCTAGTAGACCGAATTCTTTAGTATTCCGAAATATGATTGATCTTGGCTCCGGGAGAAAATATCACTCCCAGGTTCGTAGAGGACATCGCATACAGATGTTCAGTCTTGCCCTCCAATAGATTAGCATTGAGACCTGCGAAAGTGTTGGGTGTCCGCTGTGATTCGTAATTACCCCTAAGTGGTTAGCCCCTTGTAAAATACAATCAGCCTTTACCCTTGAACAAACATCAAACTAGTGTAACCAAACCCTTGAAAATCTAAGCAGGCCTTAGTTATTCGGTACAATTACGACGCGCGGGTCATGGTCAGGGCTTATTTGGATCACACTAACAGCTACTCTAAGTAGAGTTGAGTGAATGGCCAAATTTTCCAGCCTTCATCTCGGAGACCGGCCCGGACCGCATACCAATGCACTATCCGACGCCTGCTCAATAATGTTGTAGATTTGCTTCTTCCCAGCATTGGCCCTCCTATGACGCATATACCAGGCGGCCAGTATCCAAACGTGGCCGTACGCTCGATGATGTTAGGGTGTATTCCAATTTTATGCTGGCGGATAATGACTGAGGAGGGCAAAGAGTTTTGTGTAAATAAGCGTAGCCCAAAGTGGTGTTAACAATTAATAACAAAAACGTGAGAGTATGAAGTCAAAATGACCATTAAATATGTGCACAAAACACTGATCGCATGTCATAATTAGAAAGCTGAATACACACTGAACGGCTGAAGAGAAAGAGATGACAGGGATAAAATTGCGCAAGGCGCCAGGCTAGCATTTCCTGAAAATTGCAACATCGGGTAGCGGTAATGAAACTTGAGGAGATCTGTGCAAAGGCGCTACGACATTGGTCAAGAGGACTGTTAATTTATCACTGCCTCAGATTGCCGTTAACAAAGGTCGTACCTGCTTGAGAACTCCGAGTTAGAATGGTGGGTTTAAAACCGAAAGTCATACGAATCAGTCAGAAATCTGTCCCCGTCTAATATGGTTGTAAGCCCGGATCCTTGGACATACAACTGGTATAGTGCGTTTCGATCATCTCCTCCCGTACTTTTTATGGCCTCCGCAATTTTGCCAGCCACGTTTGAGCCATAGATGATCCTAAAGATCGGCGCGAGCAGGATCATCAGGATTTCGTCGCAAAAACCAAGTCATCCAAGGATATCAATTGTTTGAGTTATTTTCATGTGAAGTTTGAAGTGCGAGGTAGCTCGGTCAGCAAATGACGAGAATTTGGGGGTTAGAGCAGACGATTGAGATAGAGAGGGTCGCTAACTACATTCTAAGTGACCGCGCCTCCTCGTCATGATGGATATTTGTCTTCTTGCATCGAAGTGGGGAAGTCAGCAGCGCAATGAAAAAGATAGTTTAGGGTCAAGAGGGGAAAGATTTGGTGTCCCGGGAATTTAATAGGGGTGTGCCGGGCACTATTTGAGGACGGGAAATGATGTCGGTCTGGTTTCCGTGACGGCCGCGCTATCTAGCGCTCATGACTCACTTGACAGAGCCTGATGCGCGACGTTTCTTCGGGAACCGGGGTCGAAGCAAGACAAGCGACCCTCCGTATCCCAATTCGGCTGCCGCTGCGTAACCAACGATACAATGTCGAAGTTACTTAAAGCCGACTCCAGCCGGATGAGCGCCCAATCTATCGGGTTCTGACTGGAGCCACATGGCAAGGGTAGGCACTCGATAGATATCATTCGCAGACCCCTCACTAAGTATGTCTTATAGCTAGTCGACTGAAGTGGCCACTAGTGAGGATTGTATGGAAACCCCATTCCCGGGTTGCGCCCGCAGCTATAATCGGTCCGATGTGGCTGCCAAGAGTCACGAGCAAGTGAGAACACGTGATAATGTGGAGCTAGGTGACCGAGGATCCCCTGGCCACCAAGGCGGTACTATCGCCATACCCGACCTCCATAAGATTAACTAGGCAGCTGAGAAGAGGGCAAGCCCGTGGCATCTGTGCATCTCAGTCGTGCGGAATAGAGTGTCAGTTAAGGCACGGCTAGGGGCCGGCACTGAGCCGATCCGTCTTCCATATACTAGATCTGCCACAGTGATCTACCATTATATGTCTATCAGGCGATGCCACAGAATTTGTTCTTTCGATCACTATCCGCGATCAATTGACATATTCGAGCTCGCAAGGACTTCGTAGGACATCCATAACCTGTCTGTAGTTCAGCCAGACCCACTTCATTGATTAGGGGTACAGGACAAATCTTCAGACACTCTTAGAACAAATTCCTTTCGCTTCGCCCAAGAGTAAGATGTGCACAATGAAGTCCTGAAGCTGTCAAGTAATATACTTGGAGATTTCGAATATATGTAGTATTAGTGCAATTAATAATTGGAAGAAGTTAGTTGACGCGATTCTCCGTACCTTCCCACCTCCCAAACACCCGTATTTGCCACACAAGTTGTCCATCTAATTCTCTCAACTCCTTATAGAATCCAGCTTCCATCGTCAAATTTGTCCTTCTGAACCCCAAGTTGAGTCTACGTGTAAATCACAAAAACCGCCCAGATATTCCCGCTTTGGAATGAGTCGCACAACTAACGACCAATTATGATTTAAAAGTCCCCTTCCAACCGCCCAGATACAATATAAAGCAGAACCCATTACTATCATGAAGAATTAATACGACCAGCCGGCTGATCTGCTCGTTTATCTATTCCGAATGTAGACATATCAGAGTCTCGACGTTTCCTGAATAACCTTATGAGATTAACTTCGTGTATGAGTCTTGGCCAAAATGTGAGACCTCTACTCCTATGATAAGGGAGAGACTGTAATATAAACTTCTTGTGACCTAGCTTAATCTAGGATCCACCTTTAGTCAAATTCTTGATTATGTGAGTATCACGTTCTATGCTTTCCGATCTAAACGGCCAAGCATACTCCGATCAATCTCTGACTCAGGTCGACGTTCCATGATGTTACCGATACTCATGGGGTCTACACGACCTTCTATAGGACTAGCACGAGGTGGAGGAGTGCGAGATAAGAATGGGAGGCTAGATTGCTGAGGTGGTTGAAGGTTCGAATGTGAGGAGTTTGAGGAGCCAGGTGAGTAATTAGCTGTAATAGGAGCGCCAGTAGGTGTTACGGGGGGAAGACGAAGATCCTCATCCAAAGGTCCACGTCGAGGAGCAGCTGCGCTATCAGCACGTTGATATGACACCTGACCAGGAATGGGAGGGGGCAAGATGGAAGGATGCGGCTCGGGCTGAACTCGCTTTCGAGACGGGTCCGGGGGCTGAGAGTTGCGGTCGTCGCCACAGTAGGAGCTATAAGATCCCGTTGGTGAAGGGGCAGGATATTCATAAGTTGCTGTCGATTGAGTCTGCGGCGCTGGCAGTGGCTGCCCGTGAGCCCCAAAAAGAGGCGCTCCCTGCGGATACATAGGTCGGGGACGTCCATCAGGCCCAATTCCCATATTTCGCATGCCAGGATAGACGGCGTGTGCGGGAACGAACGCCTGTGCCTGAGACGAAACTGGCGTAAAAATACACTCCTGTTGAAATCGCTGACAATTGGCACAGCGACCTTCGGGATTTTGATCGAAGCCCGAACATCTGATCTGGAGAAATGTTAGTAATCGAAGATTAAGGCACATGAATTGACTGAGTCTAGATATGTGCCTGGTATAGGGCGATAAAAGAGCTATGGTGGCTTGAATTCACTAGCCCAAGAGTGAAGGCTAAAAGGATGAGGCGTAGTCTTCGAGTTCAGAGTTTTCGGCTCACCTTTCGTCTTCGGCAGTACCGGCATGCAATTGCTGTTCGCTGTCGTGGGGCGGACTGGCTGAATGCCATCTGTTGTGGAACTCCTCGGTTATAGTCTTGCGGATAGCCTGGCGTTGGAGGAGGTCGATATGATTCAGATGGATAGACTCTCTGGTCTTGGACATAACCTTGTGTCTGCGACGAAAAGCTATGTTCGTATGGTGTTATGGATGGAAGAGTGGATATACTCCCATTTGAGGCTTCACGGTTATGAAATGGTCGGCTGCGTTCGTCTTCTTCGCCTGGCGGAAGAGGATATTGAGATTCCGACTGTTCGCGCAGCGGTGGATAACCGGCGCCTTGGTCGTTGAAGGACATGTGGGGAGAGATTGAGGTGGCCAGTGTGATTACAATCAATCTTACAGGTGATAAGGTTTGAGTAAGGTGACCAAGGAGATATGAATCGTTGATAGCGGTATTGCACTTCTTGATTAAGGGAGAAATGGAGAGAAAGAAGAGAATCAGCAGAGAGTAAAATTTGAGGCAGGAGTTGATATATTTCCTGAATCGGGGAGGTTGACTTATGTTCGAGGTGGCGAACAACAGAGGTAATGATAGGTTTTTTCTAATAGTGGGGGTTTGAGCCGGCAGTTTAGGTTAGCTTTATCGGGTTTTCTAGTGTTTTTCTCTTGAAGAGCTAACTTCTGACACTGCCAGGCGTGCCGAGAGGCGAATGCTATATTGATTTCGCTAAGGAACAGAATCCCTTTTCAGTAGCGCCAGCTAGACAGCGTTACTGTGGTCCTTACTAGGGAGCGATAATAAATGCCCAATGAATAGTAGGAAGCTCTTGACTTTTACGCGCGAAGTCGTGGCGGATATAATGTCGTGCACACGTTGGTGCAATGCTGGCCCCTTGATGTGGTGATTTGCAACGGGCTGAAACCTCTAAAGCTGGCGGACGCCTCGCTCCTTCCCTTCCCGTTGCCGAGGTCCAGATCTCAGCGCAAGAGAAGTCAATTGGGACCAGAAAAAACGCACACGCCTTCAAAGATATGAGCTGTCTAGGACGAAAATTTGATGTAGACCACCCACACCCTGCACACCTGATCCGACGCAAAGAGAAGCCTATACGGTACGTAGTAGAGATCAAAAATATAATGTGGCTAGGAGGGTCAAGAGGCACAAAAATTTCGGCAGGAGTGGCTCAAGGTCTGAGCACCGCTAGGACACACTAGTTACCTGGTTGTGCTATGCGTTGCCACTGCCAATACACTTGGGTCATCCGATGGTAATCTTGCGATCCGTTGTACGTCCACCTAGGGTGTGCGCGTGCGTGATTTTGAAGATGCGATCTAGGCGTAACTATGATTTTCTTGTAACGTAGCCCAAGAAGGTATTCTCGGGCAGAAGTGGTTCGGGCACGCTGCGGATCGGCAGATGGACAGCACAATCTATAATCCCCACAGTCTTGTCTCAACGGGGCTTACGATACGAGTGGAGATCAGAGGGACAGACAATGAAATGCTTAATTGAATGTGCGGAAGCAGAAGCGTGTTGATGATAGCTAGTAAAGTCCAGCAGCTAACTTTGCAGCCCTAAAAGATGCGTATGTAGAGCGAATTCGGTGGCAGTTGGAAAAGCGCTCAACCTAACCTCTGAACACTCCGTATCAAAAGGAGTGGGGATGAGAAATCTCACAAGAGGCTAATGAGTCTAGAAGCGCACAGGGCGACGTTGCGTAGCGTGAGGCTGTTATAGGTTGTCGTTTTGGTATGATTGGAGGAAGATGGAGCGAGTGAAGCCAGACGCTGAACAGACGGTCTCCGAGGATGGCGAATATTGTGACTCAAGGTATCTTTTAAGCGATGAGGGCTCGGGGTTGGAGGTCGTAAAACGTGCATGCAGCTTTGCTGTAGCTCTGTGCCTCGCTGATGGGGACTAAGGGAGAGCTAGGCGGTTTCTTCAGGCGGCGTGGCGAAGGCGGGTTGCGGCTATGGCACGTTGCGGTACGACGCGAGAGCTTTATAGTGGTAGAGGGAGCGGTGGCGAATGAGCAGGGAGATGAGGTCTGATCACTACTGGATGAGGAGTGCTTAGACTTAGTGGAAGATGCGTAGATGGGCGGAAGCAGTATCGACGGTGCGGAAAAGATTCAAGGGGCAATGACTATGGCGTCGGGGGAGAGAAAGAGATGGTAGAAGGGGAGGGAAGGATGAAGGGATAAGAAGAAGGGCAGAGGCAAGCGAGGGTGAGCAAAGTCAGTCGGGTAGAATTACGAAGTCGAGGATTATTCTGTGAGAACGAGGGGTGACAGGGCCGTGGGCGCCGGATAGCGAGAGGGAAAGGGGTGGTTGGTTTAGATTTGGACGATGTGAATAGTGGAGAGAACAGGTGAAGGGAGAGTGCGCAAAAGACGACTGGATTTGTGTTGATAGTGGTAGTGGTGGTAGTGGTGGTAGTGGTAGTGGTTTTGGTATAGCTCGGGGTTGTTGGATTATAGGCGTTGAAGGGCTATGTGGGAGGGATGGGGGATCGTAGTATACTCAGGACTCTAGTGTGTAAAGGGCATAGGCAGCCCAGCTGGTCCTGGGATTTCCTTTCCTTGCTGCAGATGCAGGAGCTGTGCCTTGGGCCTCTCGGGATAGTGTGTTGATATCCAACGACGTGCTCTTGTTCCTACCCGCCTTTAAGGTGGTGATGCTGGAGCGGCGAGGGCCCCTCCGCTAGAGCAACTCGGCGACGCGTCTACAACTGCGACGTGGTCGCCATCGATGAGCCATGCGCGAGGAGCTCCCGATACGTCCGGGCAATGAGACCAGAGATGTCGGCCACAGGGAGACGGCGACGCGGCAGACGAGGTTGCAGCAGATGAGGTGATTCCCGTGCCAAGCGCTAGTCAGGGCGGACAGGCCGGTGCGTGAGACTATGCAGCGCTGGTGAAGGCTCTTGTTGCAATGTACCGGCGCGAAGTAGCAACGAACACAGTTGAGATCACAGAATAGCAGCCGCTGCCGCCGTTCAGACGGTCACAGTAACCATGCAACCCGTTGTCCGGGCGCCAGATGATATGCAAGACCAAAAATGCGAGGGGTGAGCTGGATGTGCCAGTGTGCTCAAACCCTGCTGGGCCTATTGACCAGGATCCCTGACGCTAGCAGAGAGGTAATACGGGCATGGTGAAGGGGGGATTACACCAGTCCACTAAAAACCAGATTCTTTCCACCTCTACGCATCTAGCCCGATCAGTGCCATCAAATAGCCTCACTGCGACATCGGAGGCCCTGATGGGATAAAAAGGAAGAATAATCAAGAGTCATATGCTACTCAAAGATAAGTCACCTGGGATCGTAGAGCAAATACGCCGAGAAAGCAAAGAAGGAACGATTGGGAGCGAGGAAGCAGGACGAAAAATAGGGATAATCAAACAAAGAGAGTGTGAAAAATATGCCGATGAAAAGAATAAAAGAGAAAACCACATCTTCGGGGACATGTTGGGGTTCGGATCGGAGAGAAACCAGCCGGAGTCTAGCCTCCGAGTTCGCGTCTCCTTCTTGGATTGGCATTCAATCGTCGGGTATTAGATGGTATACGACTCCAGGTTTCGTTTGTGCTCGCGCTTGATGCAGAGGATGAGCTCCCAGGTAAGATCCGGTCTAGTGCTGCATCTACAGCAACTAACCGCTGATGACCAGCACAGTCTAAATGGAGGCCCTCTTTCCCCGCTCGTAGTCGGCTTAACCATAGGCTACGCTGAGGACTACTTCAAGGCGCGTGCTGCCTAGTTTCTTTGGATTTTGGCTCTTCAATCTTGAGTTGACTTAACTGACCTGATTCGGAGTAGTCCGCTCGACTGGGCTTACTCAGGCCCCAGACAAGGTATTACTCGATTGCCGGCACGCGCCAGGGGCCCTATGTGAACCACAAGCCTTATTAGCGTTACAAGACCAGCCTCGGCCCGTGTCAAGCCATCCTGGATCATGGGTCTCCTGGTTGACAAGTTGCGCAGGTTCCACCTTAGATACCCGCCAGTCCCCTCCCAGGCTTACCCCCAAATACTCCCGAACCATGGATGCAATGTAGTGCGTGGGGGCAGACGAGGAAGTACACCTGGAGATATTGGAAAGGGATAGCAAGGGGAAGCTGTCGACAAGTTTCGCGTGTGGTCGATATGGAGAGCTGATTATATGTGCAAGGATAGGGGCAGAGAGAGCGAAGAGCTTGGGACCAGGCTGGAGGATGAAGGAAAAGGAGAAGTGGGTGAGCAGGCCGTCGCAGTCAAGACGGCCTGCCTGCCGGATAAAAATATCTAAACTACTCAAGGCATTGAAAAATCCAGCGTCCACGCTGCAACCACTGAGACTTGGCCGACCGCTGGTGCACATGCCTCTACTCCAGCACTCCCCCGAGAACAAAAATAAAAGAGCCGCTCGTCCAGCTGACCCAAGTCCTGGCTTGACAAGCTCAAGACCTAGATCCCGATCCATAGGTATATACCACTTTCCGGAATAACTAATCCCATGGTTCATGCATGCAACATCATGTCCGCCGCTCGATCGAGCATCCGGTATACCGTGTACAGTATCGTCCCTCAACCGCATACGCGCAACTAGCCTAAGACCTGCCAGGCAAGGCGAGCGAACGGACTCGGAAAGGTCTGCGCCCACAAGCTAGACAGGGGACCCTGCCCCTCTCAAGTTCAGTTCCCGTTGATACTGCAGCAATAGCTAGAGGAGAGTGCGTCTGTTCTCCAGACTCTCCTCACCACCTCGCCCTACGACTGCAGTGACAGCCACGGTAAGGCTAGCTCAATGGGACCCCCTGACGCCGCTGCGCTTATCGACAGAATTGTTCGTGTGGCAGCCACTGACGACAGCCCGACACCTGCCCGTGAGATTATTGACCTCGTAAAGCCATCCCACGAGAAGTAAAGGGTTTCGGCGGCCACCATTCATCTTGCACGTCCATACCATGGCGTCACCATAGACCCTAACCAGCCACGGCTCCTTGTTCATCTCTAGGCTTTCCGTGATCTCGCAACCGTCAGAATCGACGGTGACAGGCGAGTCCCGAATCAGGAAAAAGCCTGCTACCACAGCGTCATACCCCACGCTGCGGGCTAAACCTTTCAGCATGTCCGCAGGCCGGAGAAGCACTAGTGATCCACAGGCAAACTCGCCGCCTCGGGCGACTGGCCGTCCCGAGGCCCCGCCGAGGACCCAGGAAAATATGTTCTAGACGATGATGCTGTCTGTAATTATACTGACCCCATTGCATGTATGACATGTTTCGTCATCCCAATGCGGGTGCGCGTGCGGGAAGAGCTGCCTGCTCCACATCTATGTAGGTGAAGAAGTGAAGGGGTCTCATCGGTCTCGTCGCCGGTGCGCCCCTGATGCAAGGGCGCACCACATCTGCTGATGACCAACGCGATTGACCTGATCACGGGCACGCCGACCGTAAGCGACATGAGCTACACTAGCCCTCGAGAAAACCTTTCTTCGTGACTGGCCCATCCCAGATAAACCTCATTGGATTTCGACGTCCGGGCGCAGTCTATCTGGCCCCAATGCAATCCCCATCTGACGACAAGGTCGTCTCGTGTTCGCCATTGCCGAGGCGAGATTCGCATATCCAACATGCGCCACGGCCATGGGAAAACGGGGCGAGGCGATAGTACATCATGCAGCCCCATCGCCCCTTCTTTTCCATGCTGACGCCGTCGCATAAATTATTTACCCTTGCTACACCGCCCGCCCGTCCGTCCGTCCGCCCTCCCGCCCCTCGCCGGTCAGAAGGGACTCCAGGTCACGGGACAGTGATCTGATGCGGGTAGCCGTGTATCGCGCAGGAAGGGCGGCGCGGAACGAGGGAGTATGGCTTGGGTCCTCTTCTTTGTTTTGAGCCCGGACACCCCCTGCTATACCCTGCACCCTGCGACTCGGCACGGCGTGAGGAAAGGAAACCTTGACCGCCTGGCTTCCATGCATCCATGTCTACTCCGCTGCAGCTCACCAACCTAACGCTATTGGCCGTGTTTGCCGGGCCAGAGCGGCATACGCCTCTCCCCACCGCGCCGGCTTGACACGTCCGGCTTTCCAGTGTCCATCCAGCTGGACTCCTGCCAGGCCGAGGGTACCATCGACTTATCTCCACTCTATCCCTGTCTCCTCCCTGGCAAAACGCTTCGGCCCACATAGGCAGATGCGCAGCGATAAAGTGACCAAGTTGCCCCCCCGCGTCATTTTATGGCTTACAGATCGAATACGAGGGTGGAGTATGCCACAGCCCAGCGAGCTCATGGTCGTCGTCGTTGGGCTGCAATTTCACCCGATGGGGCTCTCGTCGACCCCGCCTCTAACCCATGTGTTTAGCCTAGCTGCCGTAGAGCTGGGACTGGCCTGTTACATGCAGCGGGCCGAGCAGCCCCATGGTCTGGCGTCCGGGTAAAGAGACTTCCGAAGTCCTCGTTGAGCTCGACCTTGGGTCACAAGACAGGGTCGCTGCGGATATCGGAGGGCCGGCGACGTCATCCCTCCCTACTGACGCCTGCGCTGCTGCCTCTCGTGCTGCTGTCTATCGGAGGGCGCCGGACGGTAGCGCTCCCGTCACTGTACATGAAGCCTCCTACAAGTACCATATTTATTAACAGCCAGGTGCTGTCTATCTTCCTCTGCGGCCCCTCAGAATCGTGCCCACGTCTGGCCAGCAACACCTGAGTCTATGTTCAATGTCCGCTATGTTACAATCATTGCGGAGCTAGAGGCATAATGCACCGCCCTCCTTACGGATTTAGACCGCCACCTCGCTCCGCTCATCCAGATAGTGTGATCGAGCAGGTAAACTGACTTGTCATCTCGCTTTCACCGCGCCCGTGTGTTCCAGGTGATCCTGCCGCTCACGTGATATTATCATTCCGCACGACGTCAGGGGTACGTCGTGATGAACTCGAATATTTGCCTTGAGGAGGACAAACCTGCTTTATCAGCAACATGCAGAAAATTAGGCTCGCGGCACGTGTAGACTCCGTTCAAATCTCAGAGTCGTTTATCCATAACTAACCAGTCAAATTGAAAGCTCCATTATAAGCACACGACGAAGTGAACGTCTATATGATCTAAAAAAGGCCGGATTGAAGGGGCCGGAGGCCAAAGCTTATCGGACCATTTGAGAACGGTTCAACATCGAGATCCATGAGTCGCCCCTTCTTCGGACTGAAGATCTCTCGCCATTCTTCGTCCATCATTAGGGACAACTTTAGTCGGGAAAGCTTGCGGGCTCAGAGGTGCCACAGTGCGAAGTAATTTTACCACAGGTCACAATTCAAGGCGCCCAGATATCCAGCTGGTCCCGCCTGATGCCTGGGCTCCCCCTCGAATTGGTCTTCTTCGATGGAGCTGAGCCCCGGTTTTCGCCGTGCCCAAAACAGCGCCCCATCCTAATACGGTGACATACTGAACAGATCGGCCTAGTCGGTGTATGAGATGCGACCCTCCCTTTCATCCGATCACAAAGTTTGATCTCTTCGGGATAAGGCTCAAAATTTATTCCCTGAAGTACCACTCAACCAGCTGGTCGGGACAGAGAGCTTGCCAGTTCTGTGGGGGTGATTAGGGCAGACGAGCAGAGCTGGGTTCGCGGCCTCTCGACGACTGGGGCGAATAGCGACGTTAATTCAGGTCTTGCTTTGTGCCGCAGCGGGCACGAAGGAGGGAGCGTGAAGCTGGTCAAACCAAATTTCCACCCAATTGGTTCCGTCCATGTTCATTCCAGGGGAGGGCAGCTTTTCGAGGCCCAAAGCCTGATGCTCCAAAAAATATTAACCTTTCCTGTTGTCCCAACGGATCCCCATCCTAGCAGTATCGGCCCGTCCCCGTGTGCAGGGCTAGGACAAAGATTAACCTTTGTTTTATTTTTCCCACCCACAATAGGTGCCGAGAATGATCGTGCGTGCGTCTGCAATCCGCGTGGTGTTAAACACTGCAGGATCGTGGCTTGCCCACGCGCATCCAGCTCCACCCACTCATCCCTGTAGTGGCGCAGTGGACAAGACGGGCTACGGAAATTCACGTGATCACTTGAGTTGGCCGAGGTTGCTCTGTCATTGTGTCGAGAGAGCGGACCCGCCGCGCCATTGATCGGCTACGTCATATTTCCATGATGCTATCTTGCCCTTCTAACTGGATTAGCGGGAGATATGGCATCCAAGACAATGCAGGTATTACATCAGTACTTCCGTTGCCACTCCACCTTGACCAGCGAACTACATGGACTTTTTTTGGGCACAATTATGCACAGGACGGGTGCGTGGGAGCTGCTACCCGCATCTGGGAGGCGCTTTCAGCTTTGTCGAAATTTCAGGCGTGCCTCAGAGAGACGATGAACACCAAGTTTTGCTAAGCCTCGGGCGTACCCAGCTAGGCCCGTCGTCTGCCAACTAAAGACGTGCAACTCACATGCCGAGGCACGCTCCCTTCATGCATGACTGGTCGCGCAGGAGACTCTCGGTGGAATGCGTATCCTTCCTCAACTGAATAGCATGGCTACGACCTCAGCTCCTCGCCCGAGCTTGTGGCGTCTCCAACCTTACCATCCTCTACCGCCATGTTACGTGACGCGCCACGAGCGAGTGGAATTCGTTGAATGAATAGAACGCGTCTGCCAGCGAGAGACCCATGAGTCATTGGTGTCTGAAATTGGATAGCTCATCTCTCTAGATCATAAACTGTTCAGCCGGTACGTTTTAAATGAAATGGATACCCCTTACCAAGAAAATATTCATCATGATGGGTGGCGCGGCGTTAGTTGATCCCAGGTTTGCCAGCGCCCTTGGTCTGGCTCGTAATCTGTCACCGCCTCACAAGATATTACTAGTCTTAGTAGATTCAATCGGAATGCTCCCACCGCGATATTTAACTCTCCCAAGGTCTTGCAGGGTTGGATGGTGCCATGGTACGCCGTCCAGGCTGTAGTCTCAGAATGTGCATAGAAAGTTGTTCATGTTTCACATCTAAATGGCTGAAGATGCAATGAGTAGTATAAAATCTGCCACGTCTTTGCCCCTATAATTACGTAGCTTAAGGGATGCATTAGTCATTGGGTCTAATCATTTCAGTATAGGGTGAGACGAATAGTAAATCTAGATGTTCAAATGGGGGTAGATAAACATTGGATTAGGAATAAATATTTGTTGGCAGGGTTTTCTTTTAAAATCATTCTGGCGAGGAGAAAGCCTTTGAAGCTCACAGGGGTCTTGTATATATAAACATTGATTCCTTCGCTGTCCTTGAATCAAATCCTATTGTAGCCTTTGCGCAAAGACCATTACTCCATCAGCAGTATAAAGGTTATCTAATAAACTTCAATGCCCGCGCACGGCGCCTCGGAGGAGTTTCCTGGAATTCTCTTCCCAGCCATGGCCGCCGCCGTAGGACTCCAGCACTTGTTGGAGATTTATCTCTTCAAATGGCCGCGAGCGCCGCCGACCGATGAGCGCCGTATTACGAGTACTAGGAATGCGAAGCATCTCTTTCTCCACTTGCCAGCCGCAGTCCGTGGCGATATGAGAGAGCCATGTGACCAAAGTGGAATAGGCTGATTGCGGCGCTCGAGCACTTTTCAACTGCGGCGCTCGAAAACGCGCGCCAGTAAGATTATGACTACAGCATGGGATCATCATGAAGTGACATCTGGACGCCGTCGCGAGAAGCGCAGTCCAGGGGGTAAGTTCGTCTGCGTGGTTCGATATGATAAAGGGACTGGAGGGGAATAGCCCATCATGCGTGGTAACTGGGCTTTCCATGACTGGAGCCGACGAGCCTGCATCTGGCGTCTGGAGGGAGGATGCTAAATATCCATGCGCGTCATTGTTTACCAAAGTTTCTCGGGAGTCCGGAGACGATGTGATGCAGGCGAGGGTCGTAGGGCGAAGAATTGACGGAATTAAGACCATTTCTCGTAATCTACCAGCGTTTTTCTCATCATAAGTATCCCAAGACTTACGCCTTCTCGCATCGAAGCCCCAGCCCGAGTAGCCTTCGTTGGAGAGGATATGGACCAGAAGCCCGTTACCGCAGCCAATATCGACGAACCCCGGAAATGCATCTCTCGCATAAATCTCTTTCCACAGCTCGATGAGGAAAGCGGCGATGCCGAGATCCTCAAAGACATGCTTCGCCGGATCAGTTGACTCGGCCCAATTCTGAATTAGGATCTTGGCGTATTTCGCCTTGAGGCGCGCATAGGTGTTTTGGACAATTGGCTGTGATAGGAGGACATCATGTTGAACTCGCTTTACATAGCCAGCCGCCGTGCCATGCCCGTGTTTGTGCAAGACGGCCAAGAGGTGCAGCGCGGTCCTCTCCAGCTTCTCTATGCGCGGCTGGGCATCAAAGAAGGCATACGAGATGGAGATATTTCCATGGCTACCAGCGGACCCCGAATCGTGGACAAAGGCAATTCCAAATACAGCCGGGTGGTAGAAAGGGGCTTCGGCAGCGCTCGTTATATGGGGAAGATATGTCACCACGGACCGTGTGTTTTGGGGGCCAATCTGCTCGGAAAAGAGACAAGTTTGCTCCAGAGCCTTATCTACGAGCATGTTCCGCGGTATGAGTACACGTCGTATGACGCGCGTTGTTTTGAACCCTTGGAACTCTATCAATCCCCCTACTCTTCCCGCTGATGCTGCTGCTACGCTGCTGGGGTCATACGGCTCGTCGAAACTGATATCGGCGCGGAAGAGATGGTTGGAATTGATGTTGGGATGACGAATCAGATTCAGCATGACAGCCTTGAAGATTTCGGGGGCGAAGGAGCACTCGTGACGATATAGAGGGGTCCAGTTCCATGTGCTAGGATTTTGGATGAGATCCGGCGCCTCTTCCGGCGACACCCGCAGTGGTGTGAAGCCCATGATAGTTGGAAGATCACCGGTGCCAACAGTCTCTTTCTTGCCCTGCGTCACATCCCAGAGACGCTTGTGCAAGTCACGGCTATTCCCGGACGGAAAAATCATGATCCGCCAGAATTCCAGTACAAGGTCATTGCCGCATGGGTAGCACTAGGTATCACGATATGCATAACTATTGGATAGTCTCAGTCCCGATTTTGCTCATCCCTGTCGGGGCTTATTTATATAGAATCTTAGTAAGACGAGAGCTCCTCAAGGTTGAGAAGAATTGCGCATGATCTCCCATCAATGATTCTTCGATTGGGGTCAGACACTATAAATACCTCCAAGGCCCATCCGCATCGAAACAATAATCAATGGCCACAATCGGCGATGTTGATCTAGAACACAAAGCTTGACTACATAGGTAACTCAGGATGCCTGACCGGGCTTTCACTCGGCCATACTGTAGGAATAACCCATTACTGAAATTTTGTTTTCAGGCTTCCTTTTTTCTTAGATCCAACTGAAAATCTTTATCTTTTATCCCAATATCATAGTTGTGGTAGTTTTTGGACAAGACAAGCCCTACTTTCTTTCAATATAATTATCGCCCAAACCCAGCCTACGATTACGAAGGAGGTGAAGGCCTTCTCTGCTTACGGGCCAAAAACATCTGTCTTGAGTAGCACCTCCTCGACCTAGCCTTTCTTGTAAATTTTGTGATAGCATCATTTCTGACAAGTCTTCCTTTCTAATGGAATGGTAGAACCGTCCTTTGTAGCTATTAATCGTGACATGAATTAAAATAATGATTGTGATGAAGATGTATTTCTATTTATTTTTTTGTATATGTGTTGAACGACCTAATCACTTCACGATCTTTCATGTACTATCTCAGAAACGATGACTAGTTGTGTTGATGAGTAATGAGTTACCTTTTTAGGAATGGCGTTAGGGTAGAGGGATAACTGCTGTATATGTCTTTCCACTAGTAATAACGGACTAAAAGATATACGCTCACCCACAATTACTATTATTGCTACAACAATCTTGTGATATACTTATCCACCGAGTATTCCGACAATATAATTTTCTCAGGTTCACATACCTCGAGCCAAGCAACCAGAGTGTACTCCTCCAAGTCTGGATTCATCAGAACAATTACTTACTCAGTAAACTTCTCCTAATCTCAGTTGTGTGTTAAGGATCTGGACTAAGATTTTAGTAACTATTCAATGGTATTTTTCCTATTGCTGAGAGAGTCATTGTTGATACGATAAGTACAAACGATGAATCATGTCTCCACATGACATCCTTTGATCTTGTAATCAGAATTAGCTTTTGTCCTTTATCATCTCTCTTTACCAGCCAAGTGACTATGACAATACTCGTGTAAATGATGGCTGGGAAAACATAAGAAAGTCATTCGGCTCGAGGCTCTCCCATTAAAACAAGGGCATTTAATCTGAAGACACCCGTACCTTACTGGAGCGATCGGAGAGGCCATACACTGCAGACTTGCGTGCAGTTATGGGTGTCACTCCTGCCTTTCTAGCTTTCTTCCAACTTCCTCCGTCATTTGTGCCTCCAAACAATAGGAGTAATTTTCGAATTATTAGAAAAGTATTGACTGTGAGTGTTCGCTGTAAGGTAGCCTAGGGCGGCTTTTTCGTGAGCCTAGGATAGTGGATGAAGACACAGACTAATCGATCACAGATGCCCGCATGGCTAGTTTTGGACTCGAATTCGGCTCTGTAGACTCCACGGCGAGAGCTTTATTTCGTTGAGTAACTGCCGACGGCTGTTAAATCTTCGTCTCGCGAGCCCTCTTTTAAATTTGATAAGATGTTGATTGAAGACGATGATGTGTAATGCTAGTACACGTCAAACCTACGTGTAAACATTTAGTTGAACGTCGAAACTCAACGTCAACATCAGCGTTAATCGAAATAAGAAATATCTATGCATGAAATCGGGCTGTGGGTTTCATCATGATCTACGAGGGCCTAGCCCCCAGGATCTATAGGGAAAAAAGAAATTTATCATTATCAAAAAACAACAATTAGTTTGCAACCTGTGTAATCTGCAATGCCCTTCCGCGTGTCATAGTCAGAAAGCCGCATATGCGGTTAAAATGTGATGCAAGAAATTGCTCCTTCGCAACCTAGTAAGTGTTGTTGAGTGTGTGTGAATTTATTTTGCTACTTGAGTCTGTGATCATCCAGCACATTGGGCTCCTCTCCAGCCGGGGCCACACTTTGAACAGTACCTTAATCCTATTTTGTTCAAAGATCACTGATATATTGCCCGTGATGGATAGCCATTCAGCTCAGCGTTTACCCGTGGAATTCAGCCGGCATTTCCACGGAAACTTCTCAAAAAACAAAAGTCACAGAAAACCTGCAGCCCCAGCCAGGCGAGGCCTCGACACCGGGACCACATGAAGTGCGCATATTTATCAATATCTTCCCTCTTTGTAACAGTCGAGGCCGACTTGATCCAGTCCACCATCTCCGTATCAGGTGCTGAGTACGCTCCGGAAACTCATCGGTTGGCTTTTCCTCCATGATCAAGGGTGGGTGATAAGAAGGGCTCCGACCCTACCATCTGATCTGATCGTGGTCAATTCCGTGATATTGGTGATAGGGGGATGTGTTGAGAGATGATGACGATACAGACGGCGAAAGCGATTGGGAATCCCCATCAAAGTGAGGACAAAGATGATTCTCGTCTCGGCTCTGCAGACTCTACAGTGAGAGCTGGAGGTTCGTAGGGGACAGCACTGACAGATGTTGAGATTAGTCCCCCTGGAGAGCAACCAAATTCTATCAGAACCGAAAGTCGGATCGATGGAAAATAGGTCTTCAGGAATCGCGATTTCTACTCCACCGAAACCTGACAAGGGCCCAAAGCAGCCTAGCGATGTAGATACTAAGCGAGCACATGGGGCACAATTCGTATTTATACAGAAGAAAAGTACCCGGTGTCTGCAGTTCAAGCATTCCATGTAGCTACCTATCGCAAAACCCCAAGCATATGATTATGTCCTGCCCTCGATGGTCAAATGGAAGAGAAGAGATCTGGAGACAAGCCAAAGATCGGTCCTACGAAGCAATGATGAATAATCCTGGAGATATCAAAAGGATAACACAAAGGATGCTAATTTATTGTTAGATAGAATTATTTCAAATAAAAAAAGAGGTCGAAATGCTGCAGAGGGAAAGAAACAGGTCATGCCTTTCTTGAGGTCGATATAGCTGATGTGATTGGTTTACATGGAGGTCACTGTAGTGTAATTGCGCTTCCTAAAGGATACATTAGAAAAATATATACATTAAACAGAAAGGTTTGGGGAGGGGTTTTTACCATAAGGTTTCCTCCCATGTAAATTAGAAAGTATGATAAACACCTGCATGGGCCCATAGGGTGCCAAATCAGGATAATGAATTCAAATTCCAATAGGTGGAATATGTATTAATCTTTTGTAACAGTAGTGCATCTTACGTAATATTATCTTGGCATACTTACACGACACCAAGAGAATTAGAATGGATAGAAAGGATGAATTGTATGTGAATTTTATTGTATCATTTTATTGGACAAATTTTATTGCCTTTAGTTTACGCGCCTATACCGTATTGTACCAACACATACCGAACACTCTCATGCCTCACCGATACTCGAATACATAAAGATTCCCAAGGCTTTTGCCCCAGTGGGATATTCACGGGTGGTGTGCAAGTCACCGACTATATAGGTAGCGTTATCAGCAAGTATTCATGCACCAATTAGCTCGCTACAGTTTCCGCTAATTTACTAGGGCCCACGGACAATAATAATGAGCATCTTGAATGCTAAAAAGGTTATTGTATACTACTCAGGATATTGTATAAGGAAATGGTTAAACTGTCCTTTGCAGCTATTGATGGTGACATGAATTAAGATGATGACTGTGATTGAGATCGATTTCTATATTGTTTATCATACATGATATGCTCAGGCTCATATACCTCGAGCCAAGCAACCAGATTATGTTCCTCCAGATCTAGATTCATCAGAATAATTACTTACTCAGTAAAATTCTCCTAGTCTCGGGTATGTGTTTAGGATATTGACTAGGTTTCTAGTAACTGGTCAATGATGTTTCTCCTATCACTGAGACATAGTCATGGTTGATACAACAGGTAAAAACAATGAATCGTGTCTGTACATGACGTTGTGATGTAGTCATGATCGTCTGAACAATATCAACTCGTGAATGAATCATGTCTCTACATGACATATTGACCCTGTGTCAAAGCCTGATAGCTGGATACCTAGGGGCTGTAATATACAAAGAATTCATCTCCATGAGGACTTTGGACGAAACCAGCCACGAATGCGCATAGACGCCGAGAGACTAGATTTCCATCAGTTTTATGCCAAGCGTTTTTGAGGCCCGGACTTGCTCTCGGGCCAGTAGTTCAGCATTACCAGGATATTCTTGGGGGAAATCGAACACCATAGACATGATCAAATATCTGACTCAGCTACATAGTACCGGCCTGCTCCAGGTTTATTGCGTCTAGGATCCCGTCAGGCCAGTCCCAGTTGGAGGCAGGCCCCTACAGCATATCATGGCACCATCTAGCCTCTCGTCAGCCCTGACGCTGGAGGGCAAAACCATTCCATGCAACTATCAATCTGAGACCGGGCATAGAATTCTCAGCCATGCGCGTGCCAACATCATTACTTGCTCCCTTGCCCCGAATAGTCTAACTTCCAACCCGATTCCTGGTTCCGAATCTTCACTTGTAGCATGTTTATACTTTGCTCTCTATCTCGCAAAAAATGCTTTAATCCTTTTCTCAGATAAAAGCTGATCCAAGCCCGGCAATCCCTCTCATGTTAGACGACTTTATTCGTGCCGACCGGCCAATTAAATATAAAGACTGGGATCCCTCAAAACACAGCAAGCCCAAAATAAACTTCAATCTTGTACTCTCTTTAATATTCAGCCTCCCCGATAAAGCTTTACACAGTAAAGGGGAACCCATCTCAATATAGCAGGGGTAAGACTTTTCGGTAAAGAGGCGTGTACGCCATGGTCTTCGGCGCTTCAAGTTTGAAAAGAAGACTAAACATTATTGCACAATTACAGAGCGATTCTGCGATATGTCGCCAATATTCACGATCTCCAAGCAACTTCGTCGGAACTGGTCATCATAGTTTTAGTCAAGGCTGAATTTTGAACTGTAAATGCTAACATGTAGAATGTGCATGGCTCGCAATCTGTCACCAACTATTTTATCATAACAGGTGTCTGTAATCTCTGTAGGAAGGATAGAGCTTGAGAATAACCCCTTGGACAAACTAAAATCTGCATGGATCGAAATCCCAATTTCTGTGAGCGATGGTCCTCGTGAACCTCTAGCTCTCACCTAAGAGTATACAAAGTCAAAATTTTGTCCTACGCATGAGAATAGGTGTTCATTTACCGAAATTTCTACAGTATTTCCAATGCTCCGGATGGCACAAAAAAGCTTCCAAAGGCTAACTCGCAGCGCATACTCTCTGTCTTGACATTTTTAGATATTTTCGCGAGACTTTCCACTTATGACAAGGCACTAAGGAAGGTATAGAGCGAAAGCTTCAAATGCAAAACATTCTGCAGCGGCCGGTCTACTGGCCACCATAGACGCTTTGCAATGTTAGCTGTTTCTTCGGATTTTGTTCTCATGTCGGTAGTTAGGGAGCCCTATAATAATTTGTCTTTCTTGATTTCCCGGCTTCTTTGTACTTGCAAAAGGCCATCGGTTCGTTGAATGGAAAGGGGAGATAAGTAAGGGCAAAGTTCTCCTCCAGGTTTATGATCGAATGAGGACTTGTGAGGGGTGGTAATGTTTGATGGAACTTGTAAACGAGGCATAATGGGAAATAAATTGCCAGACTCATGAGAATTCTCTACTCGTCTACAGACAAGACCTATATGTTCTATGCAGCCAAGAATTGAGAAATTATAGAGAAGATAATCAGAATTAAGAAATAACTACGATGATAATATATCAGTGGTGTCAATTAATAACCTGAGAGTTAAACCCTCTCCCAGAGATACGTTCAGTCAAACTACGCAATACCAAAGAGGTTGGCCTACAAGCCAATAACTCAAGACTCACAACTACGTAAATTTTTTACTCCCAAAGAGATTGATTCCCACCTAAGTCTCAGCTAATCTGAAAGCACGACCTAGTAAATCTACGTTCCCGTAATCATGAATCTCTTTGCCTCAGTCTCTGGGTTTGAGGTACACGGCCGCGACAAGATTCCTCGCAGGAATACGAATCGTGCCGTACATATTTAATATGGCAAAATTTAGGAATATGCGAGATCGAGACCACAACAAATAGATCACACGATACTGAGGATGGATATAGCGTCATAGGTTGTGCAATTTTGTTTATTGGAATGTAGTTCTCCTCGTCGAAGAGCATTATGCGCACCACAAATTCATGCATGCGATTAGAAGCGACACCCTGAACACTATTTTGGTTGGATGGTGCAGTGGTAGATCATCTTAGCCGGTCTATTAAGCTGTTTTATATAACTTGGATACCCATCCCACTTGGGGCAGGAGATCGCTGGTCCGAACTTCACAATAACCAATCACATTTCTTGCTATACTCGTTAACATGGATGGCGAAGGGGTGCCTGGGTTACGAGAGGATTTGAAAATTTCCGTCAGTGGGATATTATTGATGAGGCTCAACTGCTTTGAGAAAACAAACAAAACTTGCAGTTCTATTCACAATAAATCCGGAGAGCGGATGTCTTGAAGTAAATGTGCGCTTCAAGCATCTACCCTAGGCAGAGGTTACACAATATTTCCACGGAGCTGAAGACAAAATATATTATCAAATAATATAAATTATCCTAGTCTTAACCCCGCCATTTAATTTGTTGTGTCTAAGATTGTTCCTGTAACTGAGATCCTGGTGTGTAGTTCTTATCCAGACTGGGAACTCATGAGAAGTTAGCTAAAAAGGAATTGGCGGGTGGTAATATGGAAGGGATCAAGCCTGATGAGTGAGATATGTAAGTGCCTTTTTCCAGCTGAGCGGTCTAGAGTGTCGGAGGGCAAGACTGAACACCTGTACGCGGTGTCCTCTACGAACCTGGGAGTGAAATAAACTCCCAGAGCCAAGTTCAGTCAAACTTCGCAATACCGAACAAGTTGGCCCACGAGGCAATGATTCAAATTACTCCACCATATCAATCTTTCACTCCCAACGAAATCGATTCCTACCTAAACCTCATCAAGTTTACAAGTACGACCTAGTACATCCTAATCCCAATGACCACACCTCTTGTCGACTTTCTCTGGCCTTAGCTGGTCGCCAGATACACGCCCACGCCGATATTTACACCCGACGGAGGAAGCAAAGCGTGGCGCACAAATCTGGAAGACAATTCCTTGGGATGGATGTGAGAGGGATCAGGACAAGTTAATAAGATGATGCAGAGGATTGGATACAGTCTCGACGGGCGTGGAATTTTGAAATCTGGAAAGGAGTTTTTACAAATTGAGCTTTGTGCGTACCAAGTCTTCGGCTGCGAGAGTGCAGGCGACACTATAAAAACTGCCATGGTTGGATGGTGCGGTGGTACATCATCTTGGCCGGTCTGCCAAGTAGAGTCTGGATAGCTTGGACACATATCCCACTTGAGACAGTAGATCGCTGGTTCGAATCCGGCAAAACACAACCACATTTCTCGCGGCGCTGGTATGCATGGATGACGAAGGCATGCTTGGATAACTAAAGGTTTTTAAATTCCCTTTGGTGGGTACTAACGGAGGAGGGTCGACTGTTTGTGTAAGCGAACATACCACATAGTGGTATTTGCAAATGAAATCCAGAGTATGAGTGTCTCTAATGTCAAAAGAGTCATCCAATATGTATACATAGCACCGGTCATGTGTCATAGCTAGATAGCTGAATACACATTAAATGATTCAAAAAAAAAAAAAAAAAAAAAAAAAAAGGTCTAGAGTGTCGCTCACTGGTCCCAATTCGGCATGACACATGAGGGGGCCAGCTTCACCGGTCTTCCGATGAAAAGGATGACCTGTCCAATAATGGTAACCTGATGCAGTGTGTTTAATTCAGTAGCATCACATTCGGGCTCTTTCCAGGGACCTGTCAATCATTTGTCCAAGCCGGCAAAGACGAATTCTTCACCTTCCAGTGGTGCCGGTGTAATCGCTCAGTATGCTCTGCATATCTGGGATAGCCAAGAAGAATCGCATCCGAATCGAAGTCGAAAGCAACCTCAAGCACATCTCCATTTCATGACTTCTCAACAATGCCTCTCTTACTATTCTCATCTGAGTCCTCAACCTCTCTCCAACCACACATCATCTCGCCTCGACGACCAATAAAGAAGTTGCTCCAATTGCATACAGGAGCTTGCCTCATTTATCACCGGCCATCACTCACTACAAATTTACGACGCTATTTATACCCGCAAGGAAATCAAGTCGAAAAATACAAAGCCTGGGTCTTGGCTTATGGGAGACTGTTGCTCTAATGGGACAAACAACTTGAGGGAAAACAGGCGCCTGAGATTTGGAGCGAGTGGGGGATGAGGTCTCTGAAGAGCATGTTGAGACTGATATTTTCGAGGGGTTTTCAACTTTGGAATGTTTGTGGGAGTCAAAAACGAGATTTCGGATAATTAGCCAGGAGGGCTTCTATTATCGATGAGTCAACGGCACAAAAGAAGTTAGGCTAAGCTACTATACAGCAATCATGCTCTTTCAAGACTTCTCTGATATTTCAGCACGACCTTCGGGAAGGAGTTGGAAGGAGGCTATAAAGAAAGAGGGTGAATTTTCCGAGGTACCCACAAGTCTGCAGCGCCCAGCTGGCTGGCCTCTTCGAACCCTTCAGATGGATCACCATGTCTTCGGATCTAGTCATAATGTCGGTATCAGGAGAGCTCTGTACCCAGTGGTTTTTGCGATTTTTCCCGGCTACCATACAACCGCAAATGGCCATCGTTTCGTTGGCTGGAGAGGGGAGATAATGAAGGGTAAAGGGCTCCTCTAAGTGTATGATCGAGTGAGGACTTGTGAGGGGTGGTACTGTTTGAGGGGAGTTGCATGGAAGGCATAGGAACGGATATACTACTGGCATAGATATCCTTGGCCTTTAGGTAGAGGGGATCCGCATGTCCTACATAGTCATAGACTCAGACAGGGCAATAAAATAAATCAAATGAAATAAAAAGAATTCAATTCTAAATGCTGCCACTTCCCTCTCCCAGGAAGCTTCTTGGCTATTTCACCTCACCAATTAAGCAAGTGAACATCATAGTAGTCTGCCATAGACTTATTATACTCATTCACCTCGCAAAACGCCCTGTAGGCTTATTGTGTAAGATAATCTACTGCTTCCACAATCAAACCTGGAAAGTCTACTTGGATACGTAGTGATAAGCTCTCTTGCAGGACTCACTAATCTATTTAAAATACAGATACAGAGTTACGGTAAATTTTCACCAGTACCAACAGTCTAATTGATTATGTCGAGAATTAAAAGATTGAGTAGGCTACTGAAAAAAAACACATACCCACTCTCAGGCAGGTGTAACCTGGTCAAGCCTATTAGAGTCTCCTCTTTGGGCACCATGAAGCTACAATCAAAGATGATTAGAATGCCAAGATGATCAATTCCGGCACCCGCCTGGCACATTCCAGAAAAAGAGGCACACATCCCAGCGGTAGCTGAGCAGTTTCAAAGGCCCTCACAGCAGAGATATATTGAGGTTAAATTTATCACAGAAAAGATTCTGGACGAAAATCGGCTTAAAAGAGTACACGATATTAACTTTAAACAACCTGACTCCACAAAACTTGGATCCTATAGCAGTTGCTAAAAAAACGCACTCAAGTATCACTGAATCTCTCCAAGCTGGAATCTTGTTCTTTCGCCCTATCCCAAACAGCCTCTAAGAAATAGTGTCATGCCACTTTGAGAATTTTACTTTTGCCGAGATAATATCTTCTATGAGATCAGCCATGTAGCAGATAATACTTTGTATTTTGAGGAAAGGGCCCTCCATTACGGTAATCAGCCCGGCGCATCGAATTGAAAATAACCAATTATATGATATAAGTGAGGCTAGAGCCATCTCTAAAATTTACCCTAGCATCGGACTATGCAGATAGCATAGCGCAATCGAGCACAAATCTGAGGACTGTAGAGAGGCAAAACTTCGTATAAACTACCGCAGACTCCACTGAGGACATGGGACCTTCTGAATTACATATATGGCACGTGTCAGTGCAAGGATATCGCGAAAGTTTTCGAGTTTATATCATGGAATCAATCATATAAATTAATTCTGAGTTATGTGTTGTCCATATGTAGAGATATATGTTCTTAGTCGAAAAGAAAGAAGGATATGCTGGTTAAAATTAATTAGTAAGATAGCAACTCTCAAGAAAGGAAAAGCTGATGGATACGTGTTGGAAATTCAGACTCTATGTGTCTGAAGTTTCCCCATGATTGGAACAACTAAGATTCTCACACATGACTCACAGCCTGACTCATGACCTAGATGATTGATATCTCCTTTACTGAGCATGTTTGATGCGTGAGACTCGACTAGTGCATGGTATGGTCTGATACACGTGAAGGCTTTCATCCATCGACCCTTACCTCATACTCATGTTGTATACTGTCGTGCAATTCATTGTCATTGTTAAAGTATGGAACGAGTGATGGATGGTATCTAGTTTGGATTTGGTCTATCAAGATTACATGTATATAAGCTGTCTAGGAATCACCAAGACAGATAATCTAATCAATTCAATTCATTCAACCCATCTTTTTTTTCTCCATAGTATATCACATATTCTCCCGATTCATATCATTATTATTCTATTCATAAAATCACGCCCATATTCTTTGAGCCGCCTTACTCATCGAACCCATACCGATTTTCCAACAATACGTAAAAAAAAGAACAGTTGTCTGATCAAGCACCGAAAGTCCAAGAATATTGGAAAAAAGCTGTTGTGAATATCGTAAGTATGACTTGTTGTTATGACATGCTATTTATGGTAAGCAAGGACTCATGATTTCAAAGGTAACAAAGCTAAAGAGCAAACCTCTGCCTAAAAGTCATATATGTAATGAGGTTAGATTTATGGGAGTAGTGATAAAGATGTCATCAGTGCATTCATAACGCCAGACCGCCGTGGGTATCTTAATCCAACTCCATACCTGCTTACTGCATCCCGAGCCACTCAACATAATAAATATTGAGTTTTCTTAATACTTAAAAAACACACTCCTTTCAACACATCCATGTAAATATTCGAACTTCACTCCTTCGATTCATTGTCGACTGCCAAATTTTGTCAGAAGTTTAATTTATTAAATTAAATTAGAGACACTGCAGTGAAAATAGCGTGTAACATTAAGCTCTTATTCCTAATACTGAAACAACTAATACTATCATCATGTAAGAGTCTAATAATTACTTGTCTTTCATTTGATTCAAATATAATTACGAGACAAGTAAAGTTGGAAATTTTCCTATTAGGGAAATGAAAACTATTTGATATTACGTTTCCTTCTGCTTATATACCATACTTTCGTTGGTGTATTATTCTCTTCCTCAGATGTAAGTAGTTTGCTAACATGGCACTACACTATATAGATTTATCATCAGACCACTTACGCAATTAATTTTCATTTTGCTCGCTAGTTACTGAGTCTTGCTTCTAAGATTCAGGTTCGGTAGATGTCGCGTTTTCAGGCTGTTTCGCTTGTGATCTATGAGGATGGTCAGTATTTACAATAAGAATGATGGTTTATTATTTGAAAACTTCAGATGCGTCGCTGAAACATCTTTTCCGAAAAGTGAAAAAAATGGATAATTAAAAGTATAACTGAGTCCTCTCACTTACACTTTCAATGCCTGAATAGCTCTATCAAACGCCGCAATGATGGGTTCGTATAGTTTGTTGGGGTCCTCTAAATTTCCTGTTCGTGTCTTTATTTTTGAATTAAATAATATGTCCCTGAATTCCTCAGCTAGACCCTTAACATCATCAAACATCGGCGAAAATTTAAACAAGACTTTTTCAAAACTACCTAGAGTAATATAATATTTCTTGTGTAAGTGTATTTCTTGGGCGGTCCCTGTGTACCATTTGGAAAGGAAATTTTCACGCGGGTTTGTGCCCTTTTTCTATCCACAGTTAATGCAAACCCAGATTAAGACATATAAGAATGATTCTAGATCATGTCGATAATTATGAGTGACGACTGTACCTATTGTTGCAAAGCTATTACTCAGGATTTCGAGTGCAATGAATTGCATGGTACCTGTCATCACTCGAGCTTTTTCTTGAACTTTTCCATCTTTCAACAATGTCGCCAAGTCTAGATCTATCAAGACACCACCGAGCTTATCAATCTTCTCAATTCCAGTCGATAGAATATTATTCACCGAGATGTCACGATGTAATATCTTAGCGTCCATCAGTAATGACCGATGCGCCTTGATGGCATCGCTAATCCCGATGATCAGTTCCAGCGCCGATCTAAACTTATCAATCGGCCGCCCGTAAGGCGAGATCCCGGCAGCGGTAAATTGACGGTCACGTGGAATTATGACTTCAGTGTTTACCATTTTTACCGGCTTCGTGACAGACTCTTTTCCAGCTCTAGATATACTAGATCTGATATTGACACTTGATTTTGGTGGATTTGAAGCCATTCCGGGAAGTGTACTTGGTCCCGCAGAATTATTAATCGCAATTAAGCCGGCGTTACTTGAAAGTTGAATTCTCTTCATTCTGTCGTTTACTTCGGCATCACCGAAAGTTTTCCTTTTTTCGCCTGTAGACTGATTGTCTGAATGAGCAGAGCCTTCCACGATCATTATCCTGCCACAGTTTGGAATTTTGAGCGACTGCAATGAGGAAACATGTGGGTTCAATTCCGTAACTTGTTGGGTCACGGTTGTATCTGTGTTGCAGTTAGTAAGAACTTCCATTGCAACGTAATGATTTTGCCCACTTTCTTGCATTGATGGCGCTTTTTTAATTGATCCAGCCATCTCTCTTTCAGCTTGAAGTGCCTCCCTCTTTCGCTTTCGGCTCAGTTGATTATTCACGCTTTCCTTCGGAATCCGTGTCATCTTTCCACTTAAGTCGTATGGCGTAGTCATGATCTTCTCCGTCGGACAAGTGTCTTTGACCATGCTCTTGGTGAATAGAAGACCTTCGCGAAGCTGGCTGATATTTACCAGATCAACTGATCCAAGAATCTTTGCCATCCCAGGTATATTGTCCACCATCTCAAGAAGCTCAATCTCTGAGAGCCCGTCGCATATTCTCCACGAGAATTTGACCGCACAGCTGAGTGCTCTGTCTTTATAGCAACTTGTTCCCCTACAAAGGTATGCCTTCTGTTGAGAGATTGGGTTGGGATCCAAGGTGAACTTCCGTATTTCCTTCGACCCGGGCACCTCGAGATGAACTATCATATTTTCAACTTCGTATTTGACGTTAGGGTCTAGACCAAGTTCCTCGTCGTTCATCAACATGTATGTCACCAAGACATGCACGAGTTTCTCTGGTGATTTGCCAATATCAATGTACGAACAAGAATACGGTCCCGATCGGTCGTACACCCAGAGTTGCAGGTCTTTCTCGAAGAGGATGAACCCATTCATGAATCGACAAAGAGGCCGAGCCATGAACACTTCCCGCATGTATACACTGAGCTGAAGAAACCTTTGCTGGGAAACTTTCGACGAAGATACCGTGAGTTCACCCACCACAAGAATATCACGCCAATGATGCCTGTCCTCAATCGGAAGGTTTCGAATTTTAATGAAATAGTCTACCTGTCGCTTTGTCTGGTTTCCAATTATTTTTCCGGCTACGAGAGTATGAAATTGAGCTCCAGTGAGAGCTAATCCAACCCGTTCTTCTGCGGTACTCGCAGCGTCATTTGTTGTCGAGTCAGTTGGATTTCGATAGGCTTTGATTAGGTCATGTTCGATAACCTCCATCTATTTCCATACCGCATCTTCAGTCGGGACAGCGGGAAATTGGAACTTGGGCTCTGCCGAGAGTTCCGCAAATTTCTTAGTAAGGCCGTCACGCTCGACCTTTATCCGTTTGACTCAAAGTATTTGTCCCAAAAACCTATCACGTTTACAAACACCGAGCCTTCTAACTCTCCGCTAATGGCTTGCTTCAGATCGTCCATGTTCATTTGTGTCCCGTCCGGTGATTCTACTACTCGTCGGTAAATAGATTCCGTAGCTAGTTCTTCGAGCTGATCTTCTGTAGCTGACATAATATTTTCGAGTTCATCGACAAGCTCTATGAGTGAATTCCAAATTTGAAGGTCAGTCGCATGGTTCAGAATTAAAGTTGCTACTGGTTCGAAAGGGTCCAAGTCAAAAGTCGTGGAGTACATCCAGCTTTCTACAGTTTTCAACCGTGAAAGAATTTTTTAACCTGAGTAGGTATATCGAAACTTCTTTGAACGTAAACAATAAACATGATAATGAGGTTTTCAAGAGGATCCCGACATTCGTTTAAATTTTTGGGATTGTCGAATTCCCTTTCTTGCGGGGAGGGAAAGTTATCTTTGTAAAGGCTGCGGAATGATCGCAATAATTTCCCGAGAGGTTTATTTGCAAGGTGTGCTGCAATATCAATGTTAAGAGACATAATTTAATTGCTGTGTGAGGAGAGGCTTGCGTATCGATGTACCGGTTGAAAAAGATAGATAGTTGAAGAGTTGGACGGTAGAGTATAATGAGAATTGGTGAGAGGAGTGAATTGACAGATTTATATGTCGTGAGCTCTCGTACTAGCAGCGTGTCCTGACGATCTGTAATGTTTATTTTATCATAAAATATATGAAGTTTTAGCATTCTCCACTCGACATGTGAGTCAATATTATTTCAATTATCCCTACCATGGATCGACTTTGCATGGACGCTTTTAAGATTGGATGATTGGTAACATAATCCATGAAATAAATGTTATCAGTCCAACACGCGAAAAAGGGTAATCGATGGCTGATGCAAGTCCACCTTAGCGACGAATATTGAGGATTAAATAAATAAATTATTAAATAGTCCTGATTTGGCGCCTTGAGGCCCATGCAGGTTTTATCGGGAGATATGTGCCTTAAGTAGGATGACTCAATTTGTCGTTTAGAAGACTCACTCAGATTTCATTTGCAGATACCACTCGAGGTGAACCCTTACGGCGTGTAACCTCTTCCTTGCATACTCACCACAGGGAAAAGCGCAAATTGAATAGAATAACATGAAATTTCAGTCCCTACTGAGTCTAAGAATTTGAAATACTGGGAAAAGAATGAAAAACCTGTGGTTACCCGAGTGAGCTTTTATCATCCTACACGTACAGTATCTCCGCGAGAGAGGGTGGTGTCTCGGCTTCAATGTATTCGAAACAGCTTTCTTCTGTCCCAAATGGGGTAAGTGTCCAAGCTACCCAGAATCTACTCGGGAGAACGGCCCGAATGGTGTACCACTGTACCAATCAGCTTCTATCATGCTTATACTTGCTATACTACTGGCATCTCATCATAACATATGCCCTCAACTAGCACCAACACGAGACTAAGTGCCGCATGGATGACGATGGCATGCTTGGATAATAAAAGTTTTGAAACGTCCCTTTGGTGGGTACTAACGGAGGAGGGTTGACTGTTTGTGTAAGCGAACATACCACATAGTGGTATTTGCAAATGAAATCTAGAGTATGAGTGTCTCTAACGTCAAAAGAGTCATCCATAATGTAAAAATAGCACCGGTCATCTGTCATAGCTAAATATCTGAATATATTGGTACGTATCAGTCGGGAGGTGTATACTAGTATACGATATTGAAATAGAAAATTAGTAATTACATTCTTCCTATGAATCTAGTATACCATGGCTCATACAATTACATGATCGCTTAACTGATTACGTAATATCCCCTTGTACCTAGAGTATTTCTGCAAGCAACTATCTAACATATTGATCATCCAACACAGACGCCATAGTTACAACAGAATACACATTAAATGATTTAAAAAACAAAAAAGAATAAGTGCCAAGAACAGTAACGTTGTCATAGCAACATCAGGTAAAGGGTAGAAATATAAGCTGGAGAGCAAAGCTGGACACATATTCGTTGTGACTTCTATTAACCTGGGAGTGAAATATTCCTCCAGAGCCAAGTTCAGTCAAATTTCGCAATACCAATGAAGTTGGCCCACGAGGCAATGATTTAAAATACTCCACCATGTCAAAGTTTTACTCCTAACGAGATCGACTCATACCTAAGTCTCATCAAGTTTACAAGTACGACCAAGTACATCCTCACCCCAATGATTATACCTCCCATCGACTTTCTCTGGCTTCAGCTGGTCGCCAAATACACGCCCATGCCGATACTTACACCCAATGGAGGAAGTAAAGCGTGGCGCACAAACCTGGGGGATAGTTCTTTGGGATGAACGTGAGAGGGATCTGGACAAGTTGAAAAGATGATTCAAAGGAAGGATTTAGCCTCGAAGAGCGTGTGATTTTGAAATTTGGCAATGGGTTTTACGAATTGGGCTTTGTGCGCGTCAAGACTTCGCTTGCGAGAGTGCAGCTGACACTATAAATACAAGCCAACGACGGAAGGTGCTGTGGTCCGCCTCTTGGTGGTGTTCTCCGGTATAGTTTGAGTAGCCCGAGCACCTACTCCATTTGGGAAGGAGATATCTCAGACCATATTTCGCGCGGAGAAAAGTTGAAAGATGATGGAGGCATGTCTGGATAACCCAGGGTTTTTGAGATGTTCCCCTGGATGGGTATTCACGGATGAGGGTTGACTTGGGATGAAGAAAAAGCCGCCATAACTCCGCAGTGGTACTTGCAAATGAAATCAGATGCATGAGCGCTCTTCTTTGTAAATAGACACATCTTTTCTGTAATTTTTCTCCGATATTATGTCACAGCTAGATAGCTGCATACGAAATTAAAATCTAACGCAAAAGAAAAATTATAAGTTAAGATGGGGAGGGAAACTTAGAGTACTTCTTTTGACCCTAAGTTATCAGCCTTGATCGCTTCTTCGGCAACCTCGACTTCTTGACTTCGCGTCTCTCGACTATCCTGCAGTTCTCCGGCCCTTGACCACCAGGCACCTCGCCAGTTGAATTATATCTGAGTATCCTTCGGTATTAGCTATAATCCTAAAAGTTATTAATACATTACTCCAGCAAACGGCGATCTCTAGTATCCTTAGCGCACTCCGTATCACAGAGCCCATCTACCCGTGTCACGTCTCAAAAGATGTTAGGTCAGTTGTGTCATGTTAAAAGTTCCAATTTCAAATTCTCTGAAAGCAGTAGCCGTCTCTACTTCACCATGATCAAGTTATTACACCCTCTTCATCACACACCAGTTTTTCTGTCTTATAACCCAAATATTCAAATTTCGCATAGTTAGAACTCGATAGAATAATTTATCATTCTGATCAATATAGTCTTAATGCATCAATCTCGTACCTGAGCATACAATTTGGTGCGCAGAATTTTATATAATACGTTTTGCTAAAGTGGGAAAAAATTCCATGAAATCTACTGCTCTAAATTACTCTCTTGTTCCATGGAAACACTGTTTAGTGAGCGTGATATTCAAGTCATCATCCGAATAGTTGCCATGCTGATACTTGATTCAGGAGTAGCTACTTCATGAAAATATATAAATATCAATTGACAGCTACAAGTCACTAAAATTTTTAGAAGTTTGGAGAGGGTAGTGGTTCTGTAGATACTTGTGTGTTAGTGTCAGTGTCTTTATATTTTTTTGAAATTATGTTGTCAGAAAGCTTCGTGGATATCTTGAAAATTTATATCACAAATGGAATTTCCCCAGGTAACGCCATGTAATGCGAAAGATTTTCAAATATAATATAAATTTTAATTTTGTAACTCAAAGGAAAAGTTCATGTGTGGGAAGCTATCATTTCTTAAAAGTTCCAATATTACTCATAAGAACCCCCGAGTTATCTTAGAAGATTAACTACACTACGCCAAAAGAAATATAGAGAGCAAAAATTATTGCACTCTAGGGGCCTAGAAGCTTAGCTGTATTAAAAATGCTGAGATAAGCAACGCCCTAAACTCCTTTCATGCTAATAAGCTAAAGTTTTGGTGCCGAAAATAGTAGGCCCTCTAATTTTATCCAAATCAAACTGTAAACCATCCAAGACGCCATTCATCCATATTAGATCTCATACTTTAGTCCATTAAACACTTATGTGGGAGTCATTCGATTACTTGTAAACGATTTACTCCAAGCTTCTGTACTTTGCTGGTTAAAAGTAGCAAACTTATTGATGTTGGTCAGTTCTGACTCAACAGTCCAATCTTCCAAAATGTCCCCTAAGTTTCCGAGGATCGCGTCCGCGTCAAATTCTGCTATAGCGCCTATATCAAGCGTAAGATCATCTTCTAGAACACCAAATTCAACAGGTTTAAGCAGATTATCATCGGAATGACTGGAAAAGAGTCCGTCAGTTTTCTGCTTGTTTGATGAAGATAGAGAGGGCGCTTCAGAATGAGCTAGGGGACTTTTTTCAGTCTCTATCTTTCCCTCTGCCGCAAGAAAAGCTTCAGCCATTGCACCAACTCCAGGGCTCTCATCTATTGAACACTTTCCGTACTTCGAGCGAGGGCTTGGAGAGAGAAGAGGCGCTACAACCTTTTCCGGAGATTTTATCTCCTTCAACATATGATGATCAATTTCTTGCTGGTCTTCCTGCAAACATTGTGATGAGATACTAGAGCTTCGTCTTGATTTGATCATTTGCTTAGGGTACTTCAGCTCTATGGCAGAATCTAATAATCCAAATGAAACTTGTTTGTGTATTTTAGTAGAGTCTGAAAATTTATCGAGGCCTTTCCATGGATTCCTCAGAGCAGATTGGTAGAGTTTATGTACATCAGCCTGAAAGCTTGAGCGAGGCGTTTGAGTTCTAATGTAATCTGGACAACTTGAAGTCTCGGTATTCTTTTGTGTAGAATTACCTTCAACCCGGACACAATCCTGTTCAATAGTTGTTTCTTCATTTTCATTATCTTGCGTATTACCAGGTAAATCTGATGTATTTTTTTTAACTAAGTCATTGTCGAGGGGATACAACTTAGTTGACGTCTCACAGTCATCAATTATTACAGGCTGCACTTCAGTGGACCAAGGACTCTGGGGGTGTATTTGAAGATGACCTTTTCTTGAGAGAGAAGGTTCTTTTAGAAGGTCGTTTTCGACTTGTGCCAATATTTTTCTCTCCAAAATTTTGGAGTTTGCCTCATGCGATCTTGGAGTAGATAATAAATTTTTTTCAGCTTGGGATTGTGAGCGAAATTTCTTCTTGCCGGAAAGCTTCGAGGTGTCTTTTTCTGCTTTAAGGCTTATGGGAGTCGAAGGGTTTTGATGGGTTGTATCAAGACAAGGAATTCTAGGTACCTTGTAAGTTTCATCATCTATATCCGACCTTTTAGGCCTCAAAGTATTCTCTATGTCTACTTTTCGATTATCAAATTTATCGGAACCTTCCAAGAGTACTGATGTCAATCTTTGTTGGGGAGGGCTAAGACCTAAAGTATCTTCTGATATTGATAATGTGGAGCAAGAATCTTTCTTTGATGTGAAAGAGTTATTTTTAGACGATGATTTCTTATTTGATCTATCATTCGGATCTATAGGCAATTTTATTGCTTGTATATTTTTAAGCGGATTTTTAGGTTGAGAATTATATTCAGGAGAGCAATCTTGCTTTTGTGACGGAATTAAGCTCCGAGTAGCAGGATCTGTATTTGTACATACAGCGGTTTCATCCTTTGCAAGGACGGAAATTTCAGTTAAATTAGGTGTAGAACAGCTTCGAGGCAGACCTAAGCCTTTTAATGGACTTTTCGGAGGTTTTCCTTTTGAAGTCCAAGGCTGAGTTAAATCAAGTGGTAAAGAAACTGGATTTGGCACAGAATCATTTTCTAAAGATCCAGATTTGATCTTTTTTCGACGCTGTGTCAGAGAGATACCTGGCGAGTACAAATCGATAGGGAAAGAGTTCATTCCATTTGATTTTTTGAGTTTCGTTTTCGTAGAACAAGTTAATGAGGTGTCAATTAATTTTGGCGTCTCTTGATGTGACCTATTCGCATCGTTACAAATCGGACTGTTTAATTTCAATCTGTTGAAACTCTGGACTCTCGAAGTTGAGTCAATTTCCGGGCCGGAATCTATTGACGCAGTAGTAGACCCATAATTGGGAGGCGGATTTTGTAAAAAAAAGTTATTTGTCTTATTTTCAGAGTCGGACACTTTTGAGTTGTGATAACTAATGTGAGAAGTCTTTGTTTTCTTTCTGGGCTGGGAAGTCTCCCGCTCATTTAATGAGGGTGTATATTGTGATGAAAGGCTTCTTTTTCTTCCATTTTTTTTTCTTTTGACCCGCACTTTCTTCTTAAACATAAATTTATCCAAATCCCGCGAAG
The DNA here is from genome assembly GCA_905067625.1 of Blumeria graminis f. sp. triticale. Classification (NCBI taxonomy): domain Eukaryota; kingdom Fungi; phylum Ascomycota; class Leotiomycetes; order Helotiales; family Erysiphaceae; genus Blumeria; species Blumeria graminis. Next base: position 10,090,047 of record LR898477.1, read on the forward strand.
AGGGGGCGTAGTCTGTCACAAAACTGTGCTGTTCTACAAAATTTTGTTGTTTTAGACACAAAGGTAAAGTAGACTTTTTGATCTGGGAAGTTATCACAGGAAGTGTATTCTGCCTACTACAAGTCTGGCTTTCATTTTCGTTAAGATTATCGTAAATTTTTGGATTTTTAAGCTTAGGGATCGAAGCTGCGGGAGTCTCTGGGTCACACTGCAGTTTATTTTTCTGATCCAAATTGGCTACAGGAGATCTGCAAGGACCCAGCAAACAACTTTCTTCTTGAGGATTGTTACTTTTGAGCCCGTCTTTCTTTTTTTTTAAAGATGTAACGCTATGAAGCTTCTTTTTTGATCTCCTCTTGAAATTTTTGGATGCTATATTTGATTTTTCAGCGAGTGATACATCAGATATGTCAATCTCTTCCTGCAAGACTTGCTTTTTTATAGGCTGTAGGCTTTGAGAAGATTTGTCAGAGAGCTTTGATTTAAAATAAAATGATTGTACTTTCTGGGACGAAGCGACAGTCTTTGGCCGTCTCTTTTTGTTGAGGTGTAGCATGAGGCTCGGCGATGAGATTACATTTCCATCCCATTTCGTACATTGTGTTTGGGGATCAAGTCTCCGTGATCTTCGGGCACGCTTTAAGACTCTATAATTATAGTCTGGGCTGAGGTCATGGAAATCCGGATTTGGGGATGTATCACATTGCAGTTCCAACGAGTATTCGAGTTTGCGCTTTCTATGGAATGGAAGTTGTTTCGAAGTTTTTTCGCTCGATTTATCACCTTTTACACAGCTTTTTGCCTCCTCAGTCATGGTAATGTCACCATGTGTTGATTCGACGTGAACTGCTTCTTCAGCTGATGCTTTACACCAAGCTAAGGCGTCACCAGGAGTTAAATAGCCCAAACCATAGCTTGCAGCTCTTTTCATCAGTTTTCTGCGAGTGAGAAAAAAATTGTCAGAGTCTGGTTGCCACCAGTCCTCTTCAGTTCTGTTTGTTCCTTGCTGCCATGGATTAACCCAGTCATTAGAAAGCGGTCCCTTGAGTATTGTGGACTTTAGAATTGGAAGTTTACCACCTTCACATCTCCTAGCTTCTATTTCATATCGATGATGTTTTTGTTCAGTTTGTTCAGGGGTTTCATCCTGATCAGATCCACTACAAATGAAGTCTGACAGGTTGCACGGAGGGGAATAGTAAAAAGGTTCATTGCTGCAGGTTTTTCTCGTGGTTTCTAATTTCATGACTTATCGTTTCATTTTCAGTTACGAGGTGTGTGGAATTGGTTAAAATTCGCGATATAGCTGACGCGTCCTCATTGTTTACATCCATGCCTCGGTTGCTAGTTGAGCTGGTATCAATGGACCAAATCATGTGTCCCTATCCAATCACCAGCATGGATGCGTAGTAACCAAAATTACCTGTGTTGCTTAAACCGAGAGAAAAATTGAGTACCACAGAGTTATATTTAATGAGTAATATACTCGGTAACTTGGAGGATGTTGCAAAATAAGCTGACTGAATTTCTTACATCTTCCGGCGTCATATTATATCTTGTATTTACAACCTCCCTTTTACCACACCATAGGGGTCTGCCTGTGATCAAGACTTATTTAAGTTAAATCGATTACCGTTACTCTTCTAACTCAAAATCTAGATTTATAAAAAAGATCGTCTCAAATTATAAGTCAGAAAAAGTATAGCGCAATATCCTACATAAACCAAAAAACTTTATCTTATTATCACGAGTATATTTGTGTGCCTTACAACATTTCTGGAATTTGCAAGCTTCATGTTCTATCGTGCACAACCTAACTTATTGACTAATTATTTTCATTAAATTGCATCTATATCGCTAGATCAATAATATGTCACTGAAACTTCAACTTCAAATACTACACAAATGGTCAAATTTTTAAATTTACTTCCTTGAAGAGTAAAAAGTAAGAATCTGGGTTCACAATTTAATATGGAACTAATTAGATTTAGGAAACTGTGCCAATACACGCAGAGCATATTCATGAAGAAATCGTAAGCAATGTATAAATTCTACCAGAAATACCTCTTATCATAAAAAGCTGTGAAGGGCTTCACGTAACTCATGTAATTAAAATAAATTTGGTTTACTTCATTCCAAAATTTAATGCTCCAGCAAGATTCACACCCCTGTACGGCATCATATTGGATGAGGGGTATGACGGGGCGCAAGCCAGAGGATTCCATGCGATGCAACAAGCGGCTATGGTTGGAAGGCAAGACTAAACACCTGTTCGTAGTGCCTTCTACGACCCGGGGAGTATAACATTCCACCAGAGCCAAGTTCAGTCAAATTTCGCAATACCAATGAAGTTGGCCCACGAGGCAAAAATCCAAATTACTCATCCACTTCGTTATTTCGCTCCCAACGAGTTTGACCCCTATCTTCGTCTCATCGAGTCTACAAGTACGACCAAGTACGACCAAGTACATCCTCATTCCAATGACCACACCACTCTTCGACCTTCTCTGGCCTCAGCTGGTCACCAAATATACGCCCACGCCGATATTTACACCCGACGGAGGAAGCAAAGCGTGGCGCACAAACCTGGGAGACAGTTCTTTGGAATGGACGTGAGAGGGATTAGGACAAGTTGACAAGATGACAAGATGATACAGAGGAAGGATATAACCTCGAAGGGCATGAGATTCCGAATTTTGGCAAGGAGTTTTTCGAATTGGGCTTTGTGTGCGCCAAGACTTCGCTTGCGAGAGTGCAGCTGACACTATAAACACAAGCAAACGATGAAAGGTGTCGTGGTCCGCCTCCTGGTGGTGTTCTCCGGTATAGTTTGAGTAGCCTGGGCACCTACTCCATCTGGGAAGGAGATATCTAAGACCATATTTCGCGCGGAGAAAATAAAATGGATGATGGAGGCATGTCTGGATAACCCAGGGTTTTTGAGATGTTCCCCTGGATGGGTATTCACGGATGAGTGTTGACTTGGGATGAAGAAAAAGCCGCCATAACTTCACAGTGGTACTTGCAAATGAAATCTGAGGCATGAGTGCTCCTCTTGTTAATTGAGTCATCTTTTCTGTACTTTTCTTTCATATTGTGTCATAGCTAGATAGCTGCATACGCAATTAAAATCTGATGCAAAAAAAAAAAAGAATGGCATAAGGAGAGAGAGATAGCAGCTGAGTATATGTGTTTCCCTTAGTTAGAAATATGAGAATCAACTAACGTGTTAACCACCAATCGTTGTTACTGCAATAGAAAGCGTGTAACATATATACCACCAGAGCATTCCCATCTTATCAAAGCGCTAATTAAATTAATTAGCGAAACCAAGGGAAGGACACGATTTACTTGTTTATGTTAAATAGTTGGGAGGCTGATCAATGTATGAGCCTCCATGAACGTGGCGGGTAATTCTCGAAACTTATAAAGTTCCATGTTAATGCGACTCTTCATTTCCAAGTAGCGCCAATTTTAACACTTATGAGAGACGAAAAATTACAGAGATATTATGGATCAAAGGAGAAGCTTTAAGTGCCTTTCAGAAACTCGTCGATAGTTATGAGTTTGAGCTAGTTATCGATGGATGGGTGAAGAGTGCAAATTAGTAAATTATATCCATGAGTACTATCAATTTCTTCGAGGTTTTCCAGTGTTAGAGGGGGACTATTCTCACCACCTGTCAGTGGTGTCCCCCATGAACCTCTAGCTCTCACTGCAGAGTCTAGCCGGCAAAGACGAATTCTTCACCTTCCAGTGGTGCCGGTGTAATCGCTCAGTACGCTCTTCATATCTGGGAAAGCCAAGAAGTATCGCATCCGAATCCAAGTCAAAAGCAACCTCAAGCATATCTCCATTTGGCGACTTCTTGACAATGCCTCTCTTACCATACTCATCTGAGTCCTCAACCTCTCTCTAACCACACATCATCTCGCCTCGACGACCAAAAAGAAGTTGTTCCAATTGCAATCGGGCATTTTCCTCATTAAAAACCGGCCATCACCCACTACAGATTTACGACGCTACGTATACCCGCAAGGGGGAAATGAAGTCATAATATACAAAGCTCGGGTCTTAGTGTTGTGATTAAGGTATGAGTAGGTGTGAGATATTGAATATTCTAGGGACAGTGCAGAGGGTGGATAACGATTGTCAGAGCTTGACGATATGATGAATAGCTTGGTTATATTGTTCTACATATCACAGTAGTAGATGGGACTTATATACATATATTTGGTACCCGCTATACAGTACATCACCGTCTATGCACGAAGTACTACAATCTTAATTCTATGCAATACTGTCCCACATTACTCTATGCCATTGTATAGAGCTGCGCCTCAATAGTCGATCGTAATGATAGCCATGTAGGGCTGTGCGGTACTCGCATAGATGTGTTGTATCCCTGGCACTTGACAGAGATAAATTTAGAGTAAATGCAAAAATCACATCACAACACTTAGTTCGAGCGGGACTGTTACTCTAATGGGGTTTTACATCTTGAGGATAGACAGGCGCCTGAGATGTGGAGCTATATGGGGAACAGGTCTCTGAAGAGCATGCAGGAGCTGGCATTTTTGTTGTAAAGGTAAGAGCTTACGGAGGTTAATTGGCAGAAGGTTTACGGATGATTATTGACGAATCAATGTGAACTGCTAACATATTTGATATTCAAAACTAAAAGGATTTAGGAGGTAGAAAGCGCTAATTATATACACATCTGAAGTAGCCAGACTCTCGCTTTATTTACCCAAAACAGTACCACGGAATATTCTAGTCTCCTCCATCTGGCAGTACAATCTAGAGACACCTTCTATACAGTGCTCCATTGTTCCTCTACTCATCATGGAGCCACCTGGAAAGTTCTTCCTTCACTCTCAGTGATCACTACCCTTGTGCATCGTAATCCTAGCCATCACCAGCACAACAATTTTGGAGGGGTTTTCAATATTGGATTTTTTGTGGGCGACAAGACCAAGATTTCAGCTAGTTAGCCAGGAGGGCTTCTATTGTCGATGAGTCAACGGCACTCCCCAGCGCCCTGGACGGCACGAAAGAAGCTAGGCTAAGCAACTATACAGCAATCACGCTCTGTCAAGACTTTTCTGACATTTCAGCACGACCTTCGGGAAGGAGTTGGAAGGAGACTAGAAAGGCAGAGTGTGAATTTCCCGAGGTACACACAAATCTGCAGCGCCCAGCTGGCCGGCCTCTTCGAACGCTTCAGATGGATCACCATATCTTCGGATTTAGTCCTAATATCGGTGTTAGAAGAGCTCCGCACCAAGTGATTTTCGCTATTTTTCCCCGCTGCCATACACCCGCAAATAGCCATCATTTCGTTGGCTGGAGAGGGGAGATAATGAAGGGTAAAGGGCTCCTCTAAGTGTATGATCGAGTGAGGACTTATGAGGGTTGGTACTGTTTGAGGGGAGTTGCATGGGAGGCATAGGAACGGATATACTACTGGCATAGGTATCCTTGGCCTTTAGGTAGAGAGGACCTGCATGTCCAACATAGTCATAGACTCAGACAGGAAAATAAAAGGAATTAATAATAAACTGCAGAGTCTACAGAGCCTATATTAAGTAACAAAGTCCTTACTTCGATGAGGATTCCCAATCGTTTTCGCCGTCTGTATCTTCTTCATCTCTCAACAGATACCCCATATCACCATTATCATGAAGCTGACCGCGATCAGATCAGATAGTAGGGTCGGAGCCCTACTCGTCACCCACCCTTGATCATGGAGGAAAAGCCATCCGATGAGTTTCCGGAGCGTACCCAGCACCCGATACGGAGATGGTGGATTGGATCAAGTCGGCCTCGACTGTTACAAAGAAGGGAGATATAGATGAATCTCCGCACTTCATGTGGTCCCGGTGTCTAGGCATCGCCTGGCTGGGGCTGCAGGTTTTTTGAGATTTTCTCCCGTGCACGGAGTTTCCATTGCAATCATTTTAATTTTGTTGGGGTAGAAGGTTGCATGGAAAAGGTGGCCTAATTCCACAGGTAAATACTGAGCTGAATCGCTATTCATCACCCGCCATATTTCAATGATCTCTCAAGGAACACAAGAGCATAGAAGCACCGTATAATATGAGGCCTGGGTCAGAGAGGAGCCCATTGTGCTAGATAGTCTTTGACTCAAGTAGTAGAATAAACATACCTCTCTATCATGTAGTGTTACGGTTTGACCGTTGTTTTAGCTTAGGAGGAAACCTAAGCGTTTAATTAGGAATAATTACGATAATACTGATAGAGGAAAGATGGGCAAATAGAGATGAAATGGCATTACCAGCCAGGAGGTCGAAGCAACATCATAGCGTAATGGCTACTGATAATACTTGGCTCGGTAGCAAGTATTAGGCCTAGGGGGAAGTTATCAGTCAGCAGATTCACGAAGCGGACCAAACGTTACAAGTACCTGGTTTTTATTTTTGCATCAGATTTTAAATGCGTATGCAGCTATCTAGCTATGACACAATATCAAAGAAAAGTACAGAATAGATGACTCAATTTACAAGAGAAGCACTCATGCTTCGGGTTTCATTTGCAAGTACCACTGCGAAGTTTTGGCGGCTTTTTCTTCACCCCAAGTCAACCCTCATCCGTGAATACCCACCCAGGGAAACATCTCAAAAATCCTGGGTTATCCAGACATGCCTCCATCACCCATTTTATTTTCTCCGCGCGAAATGTAATCTGAGATGTCTCCTTCCCAAGTGGAGAAGGTGCCCAGGCTACTCAAACTATACCGGAGAACATCACCAGGAGGCGGACCACGACACCTTCCATCGTTTGCTTGTGTTTATAGTGTCAGCTGCACTCTCGCAAGCGAAGTCTTGGCGCACACAAAGCCCAATTCGAAAAACTCCTTGCCAAAATTCGGAATTTCACGCCCTTCGAGGTTATATCCTTCCTTTGTATCAACTTGTAAACTTGTTCCAATATCTCTCACGTCCATCCCAAAAAGCTGTCTCCCAGATTTGTGCACCACGCTTTGCTTCTTCCGTCGGGTATAAATATCGGCGTGGGCGTGTATTTGGTGGTCAACTGAGACCACAGAATGTCGAAGAGAGGTGTGGTCATTGGGATGAGGATGTACTTGGTCGTACTTGAGACTTAATGAGACTTAGGTAGGCGCCAAACTCGTTGGGTGCGGGAAAACGACGTGGTGGAGTAATTTTAAAATTTGCCTCGTGGGCCAACTTCATTAATATTGCGAAATTTGACTGAACTTGGCTCTAGGAGAATATTTCACTCCCAGGTTCGTAGAGGACACCGTGTACAGGTGTTCAGTCTTGCCCTCCTATAAGCACCTGTTAGTAGTAGCTAAAGATTTCTTTTCTCATCATATAGTTTAATAAATCGATTTATTCATCACCAACTCGGTTTCCGTCACATGTAGCTGTTCTGTCCACAAGAAGCGCTGGAAATTGTTCGGAAAAAGGTCAAACAGCCAAAGGCTCTAGCCTCTTCATATCTCTAGTCGCAATAAGCTACTTCCTGCGGTCTTAGAAGACAGGTCTAAAAGTTCAAAATTATTTCATCTTTCGAAAAGAAACCTTTTATTGTTTTACATCTTGTAGATTCAGTCCTTACCTATCTCACTCAAGTTAAATGTGAGCCTTTAAGAATTCCTGTCATTCTCGCGATTCTCGGACGCAATGGAATAGGAAACTTTCAGATTCTTGCCTTTTTTAATACTCTTTGTTGGAAATTCTGACTCTCTGTGACGGCTAGTAAGCCGGTAGATTGCCTGTAGCCTGTGATATTCATCTCATGCATACTTATTACCTCAGCGCTAAGATACGTTGGTATTAAGAGTCTGGTACTCCCCGTGCACGAAACATCGTTGGTAACTAGCCCACACTTTAATAGTGGGAGCCGGACTAGAGGACAGAGACTAGTGTTTGAAATATTGGAATCATGTATATAAATAGGGCGTTGAGTGTAGCAGTAGTCTTGTTCTTCAGTTAGTAAATAAACTTACCTTTCGACATATGAACGCCCAAGCTTTATTTATCGGAACTGTTACACTCTCGAATTTAGGACTCAATCATTACCTGTTTCGTCTCAGGTTCCCGACAAGATCGACTCTCTCTACAAATGTACTGAGTACGCTAATCGCGCCTACTGTCGCCTATACGTTTTGATATTTACGTACTAAAGTGTACCTTGGCTCATCATGGTAGATGAGAGGTGGCTAGTCATCACTAGGTTTGACAGGCACACGAGGCTAGCGGGAATTTCTCCCTTAGATGTATATATAAGTCCAATGTTCCCTTAGTTGTAAAATATCAAGTCTTCTTTACTTCATCATATTTATCCATATAATATCGTACAGAGTATATTTTCTAACACTCTATCTATTCTATCATCTTTACCTAACTGATTTACATCCCACCTCTTTTTAATCTTGCTCCATGACATAAAACTACACAACAAAGTATTTTAAATTTTAATTTCCGAAAGAGTGTTTTTCTTAGACATGTGTATCAAGATATCAAGCTTTATATAAAGGCCGCTGTTGGGATTACAGGGTGATATCACGTCTCTACTAGAGTAGGTAAAGTTATGATATATTTGATTTGTCGATAATTTTTCTCTACAACTAATCTCATACTATGAAGTACAGCTAGGAGTCAACCCTTTTATGCAAATGGGCTCAGATGTTTCATATCACATAACTAGTTAATGTGTTATACTGACAGCCGCTACGAAAAGATTTTCCGCTTTCATATTATTGCCAAAAGATAATTTTATCCAGCTTAATTATTGTAAACAAAAGATTGGCAGGTTAGATCGTATAATAGTTTGCCTTCAGCATCAACAATACCAAGTGAGGATGATTCTTGTTTGTGTTGCAAAGATCTCCAGAATACATTATATATCTCAAAGAGTGGGCAGGCAATGTTTTTCCAGATAGCCTGGGCGATTTCAATTGTGGGTACAACTTCGAAAACTGGGTTACTAATGGCAGGCAATCCACCCTCAGTAATCCAGATTGATGAGTTAGAGCCAGTAGCTGCTACGGTTTCCCTAACTTGATCAAGACTGTCATAGTATGCCTTAACGCTGTCTTTTATCGAAATTATATCGTTGTTCTGGAGTGAAAGGTTTAACTTGGTTCCGATAAAGTCACAGGCTTTAATGACAGGCGAGTTCTTCTCATTAATCCAGGCAGTCCAAGTATCAATATGTCCGACCAGAACGTTTGTTTTGTTTTTCACCACAGTAGATAGCATACCACGAACATCATATATCTTTTCAGCCAGAGAATTAGACATATACTCATCGCTTCCCAATTCGTCGTATCCAACTGATACGGCAGCTAGCCATTCAGAGCCGTGATTTGTGACAGCTTCCAACAGCTGTTGCTTTTCTACTGCAAAAAGTTCTGGATGTTGTACTGAGATACCAGCTAAAACTTTACCTCCGGTAGCAATAGCGGCTGGTGCAATCACGTTTATAGCGTTGCATTCTAATGATGAGAACAAACGTAAGCTATCGAAATTTCCTGGAAGCGAAAGTGTCGTATTGAAGTCTGCTTCCCAATCTGATTGTGTCTTGCAAGATCCATCAGTGTTGCGTACTTGAGCGTTAAATCCTTGTATCAAGGCATTGGAGCTGCCTATGGAGATGGCAATACCGACGTAAGTGGATAGTAGCATGTTTTTGACTAAAATTTTGATTAAAGACGTATATAAGATAAGATGGTTTCAGTTGATTGAATGGTTGACTACTGATTGCGCCCCGGGTCTGAGACCAGATATATATACTCTTCCTTGAGCAGTAAAGAGGGATTGGAATTACTTACTAGCAAAGCTTAACTCTCTTCCCTCATCCACGCTAGAGGACAAATTTGGTTGTCCATGCCCGGGAGGTTGCGAGTCCTTCAAGCATGCCATGAAAATGGGTCAAAGTTGTGGAGTACTGATTAATGGATTCGAAACTTTTCATCAGCCACAGCCTAGTAATCTCGATATATCTCCTGAAAATGACAACATTGTGGAGTTTAGTTCTGCCACAATTTCCCGCTCGATGTTAGAAATAAAGTTATATGATTCTATTCCGAGGTTTTCTCTTGGCTTGTTTGATCTCGTGACCTGTGATCAGATCTTCGCGGCCAAATTATCAGCTAAGAAATATTCATTTCTTCATATACCGAGTCATAATTTACTCGAGAGATGTCAGAAAAGTTTTTCATGAATGTTCATTGAATTATACTGGGGCTTAAGGAGTAAGTATTCACTTGCAAGAATAGCTAGCCTGCCTCGTCTGTGGGCAGATTTGTCTTCAGCTTATCGGATACTGTGATGTGAATCTGGCCAATATCCTATTAATTCCTCTATGTCATCTACGAATCGTGGTCCTAATAAGCCTTTCATACAAAGTCCTGGACTAAGTTGCATAGCAAATTTCACATCTCATTCTTGATTATGAAAACTGGTAGATCCTTGAGGTTATGAAATCCGCTTCGTAAAAACTACTGTTTTTTATGACGAGGGCTCTTCTAGTTAAGGAAGAAATCATTAGGCTAGAAAGATAAAAGTTTATTTGACAAGCTTTTCTGTCCACTACTTTTGCGAGATGGCTTCAATTCGTGTAAGTGATTGAATCGACTACGCGATTCTAGCGTGCTCTCTCCGATTTATTGTGTGCTTCCTATTGGATGCGTGGAGATAATTGCCTTGGATAATCTAGGTTAGGTCTATTGCGATTGACGAAAAAGTAGGATTTCCGAGTCATGATCCTAGCGTCCACCTAAAGAATAGCCTTAGTAACTCATTCGACGATGATCTCTTTAGAAAAGGACTTATTGGAGTACTCGGGTAGAATTAATATCACAGGCTTTATACAGCAGCAATAACAATTAGTGGTTAGTGTTGTGGGATCTAGTGCACAAACTCTTGCGGTTCACTGTAGACGGCCCGTGTGCAATGCTGGTCTTTGGGTCCGCTTAGTCATACCTCTGTAAAAATATCTTTCCTTTCCAGATGCTCTTATATCACTTTGTAGTTATTCTTGCGTTATCATAACTTTAGGAAATCAGAATAAATTTCGTATATTTCGATATTTCGATATTTCGATATATCGATTAGATCACAATCACATTCCGTGACAGCTAACACATATCTTTATTCTTGTCTAATAACTAAAGGAAACACGTATATACAGCAGTTAACCCTCACTCCTAATGCCATTCCTAAATAGGTAAATTATTAGTCATCATTTATAAGATCATACCTGAAAGGTCATCAAGTCACAAGGTTATTCGACAGGATTATTGATCGTTTCTGGGGTTACGCTAAGGATAACGAAAATATCTTGAGTTTCCTGACGCATAAAGCGTGAGATGTATCTATAAACTGACTCATCAAAAAGTTGGTGAAGGCGTTAATGGCTGATAAATGAGCAGCTGTGTCCCCTGCATTTGTAGGATTTGGAATTCCATGCCAATCCTTGCTCATCAAACTTCCACTTAATGCAAGGCTGGCCTAATAGTTATAGGAAGAAAAATAAGTACCTGACAGAAGAAAAGTCCCAGGAGTAGATAATCTACGGTGCAAGTGTGGATATCCGTCCCTGAATGTGAAGCACATGATCATGGCCTCCGCCAGCTGGGCCAAAGGAAGAGAAGAAATACTGAGAAAAGTAGAAAACCGGTCATTTGAAGCAATGATAAATAATCTCAGAGACATAGCAAGGATAACTAGTTAGAGGGGGACTATTCTCAACACCTGTCAGTGGTGTCCCCTACGAACCTCCAGCTCTCACTGTAGAGTCTGCAGAGCCGAGATTGAGTAACAAAGTCCTCACTTCGACGAGGATTCCCAATCGCTTTCGCCGTCTGTATCGTCTTCATCTCTCAACACATTCCCCTATCACCACTATCATGAAGCTAACCGCGATCAGATCAGATAGTAGGGTCGGAGCCCTACTCGTCACCCACCCTTGATCATGGAGGAAAAGCCATCCGATGAGTTTCCGGAGCGTACCCAGCACCCGATACGGAGATGGTGGATTGGATCAAGTCGACCTCGACTGTTACAAAGAAGGGAGATATAGATGAATCTGCGCACCTCATGTGGTCTCGGTGTCTAGGCCTCGGCTGGCTGGGGCTGCAGGTTTTTTGAAGACTTTTTCCCGGGCACGCAGTTTCCATCGCTACCATTTTTATTTTTTTTGGGTAGAAGGTTCCGTGGAAAAGGTGGCTAAATTCCACGGGTAAATACTGAGCTGAATGGCTATTCATCAAGGGGAATATATCAATGATCTTTCAAGTAACAAAAGAGGATAGGAGCACTATACAAGGTGTGGCCTGGGTCAGAGAGGAGCCCAATGTGCTAGATATCCTATGACTCAAGTAGTACAATAAACACACACACCATCACATTCACTCTGTGACTATGTATTATTATTATTATTATTATTATTTGATTTGTGTTCATTGTCCAGATTTGGCGCCCTATGGGCACATGCAGGTGGCTATAAACCTATCTATATATTTACATAGGAGGAAACCTCTCGGTGAAAACCCCCCAAGCTTTCTGATTTAATTCTTATAGTTTGCAGTTTATCCTTCAGGAAGTACAGTTACACTGTAACGCCGTCGATGTGTACCAATCACGTCCCTTCTATCGACCCTAACCTTCTATATGTTCCGTCTCGTTCCATGAGCAGCATTTCGACTGCATTTGTCAAGCGGAATTGTTCTATCCAACCATGATTAAGAATCCATCGTGTGATTCTTTTCATATCGCTAGGATTGTTGGTCATTGCTTCAAAGGAGCGATTTCGGGCTTGTCTCCAGATTTCTCCTCTACCAATTGACCACTTAGGGCAGGACATGATCATGTGCTTGGGATTTTGTGATTGGTAGCTACACGGACAGCATGGATTGTAGACTCCTGGTATTTTTCTTCTATGCAAATACGAATTGAGCCCGATATGCTCGCTTCGAATTTGGAATGCTAAGCTACTTTGGGCCCTCATCAGGTTTTTGTGGAGAGAAAATGGCGACTCCCGGAAGTTTATTTTTGTACGTCCAGAATGGCGGCATTGGTAAAACTTTGCTGCTGCCCAAGTTTTAGGATCTGCTGAAGCAAATCTTTTAGGCTGTCGAGTTCGCTTTGTGGCTGACCAAGATTTCGCCCATTCTAGGTACGCTGCAACTCTTATCGCTATTATTATTATTAATATTATTATTATTTGAATTTTGAATTTGATTTCATTTAGCCTGATTTGGCGCCCTATGGGCCCATGCAGGTGTCTACGAACTCTAATATTTACATAGGAGGAAACCTTGCAGTAAAAACCCCCTTAGCTGTCTGACTTGACTCTGTGCGATTATGGTCTTACCTCTAGGAAGTGCACTCACACTGTTGTTGCCAGTGTGGATTCCGTCCTTGTCCTGTGTATCCATTTTCCTCTCTCCGCCTGATTAACGCCTCGATTTCCCCGGTCATCCGAAACTGCCCTAGCCATCCTTCCTTTTGAATCCACTGCGCAATTCTGGTCATATCTTTGACGTTATTTACCATAGCTTCGAAGGATCGAGTTGTCGATTTTCGTAGCAACTCACCTCTTCCCTTTGCCCATCTTGGACAAGACATCACCATGTGCTTTATATTTTGGGACGGATATCCACATTGGCAGCATGGTTTTCCTACTCCTGGCACGTTCCTTCTGTATAAGTAAGCATTGAGCCCAATGTGCTCGCTTCTTACTTGTGTGGCAATGCTACTCTGGGCCCTGCTAAGGTTTTGGTGGATTTGGATGGGTGATTCTTTATAGTTCATCATAAGTCTACCTGTTTTCTTGTCGTTATATAAGTTTGCAGCATTCCACTTATCCGGATTGGCTTGCGCTCGGGGACCCAAGTGTCGCCCCTTCTTCTGGCTCGTCCACGATTCTGACCATTCCTTGAACGCGGCGTTTTTACCGGCTACCTTTTGTCCTGTTTTAGAGTCAATGTTGCTGCAGATTAAGGTCCATTCCGCTATATCATCTCTCCTGTTTTGATCGCGTTTACTTAAATTTTCTTCTTCAAAATATTTGATTTTTCTGCGTGCACTTGAAATTGTCTGTTGGATAGGTAGGTTATTGGATAGCCCGGTATATTGAAGCCGCCTTTGTTTGAGGTAGATCTCTATCGGGAGAGTTGACGTTTCATGCTCTAGCATTCTACTACTGGTCGACTGGTATGCCCCTGTAATGACCTTGAGGAATTTCCTTTGGACACTTCTGAGTGGCTTAAGTATTCTTTCAGGGATGTTGCCTGTTTATTATTATTATTATTATTATTATTATTATTATTATTATTATTATTATTATTATTATTATTATTATTATTATTATTATTATTATTATTATTATTATTATTATTATTATTATTATTATTATTATTATTATTATTATTATTATTATTATTATTATTATTATTATTATTATTATTATTATTATTATTATTATTATTATTATTATTATTATTATTATTATTATTATTATTATTATTATTATTATTATTATTATTATTATTATTATTATTATTATTATTATTATTATTATTATTATTATTATTATTATTATTATTATTATTATTATTATTATTATTATTATATTATTATTATTATTATTATTATTATTATTATTATTATTATTATTATTATTATTATTATTATTATTATTATTATTATTATTATTATTATTATTATTATTATTATTATTATTATTATTATTATTATTATTATTATTATTATTATTATTATTATTATTATTATTATTATTATTATTATTATTATTATTATTATTATTATTATTATTATTATTATTATTATTATTATTATTATTATTATTTGAATTTGATTTCATTTAGCCCGATTTGGCGCCTTATGGCCCATGCAGGTGTCTACGAACTCTAATATTTATTTAGGAGGAAACCTTTATGGTAAAAACCCCCTCAACTTCTCAATTTCTATACACTTTAAGTTTGTGTTACCTTCACGAAGTGCACTAACACTGTTTTATCCAGTGCGGATATCGTCCACTCCCTTATTTGTGGCAAGAGACCAATTCTCCTTGCTGACCTCTCTCTCACTCATCTTGGCCTCGACTTCAAGCGTCAGTCGAAACTGCTCTAGCCTTCCTTCCTGCTGGATCCATCTAGTTATCCTTGCAATATCTGTGGGATTGTTCATCATGGCCTCAAATGACCGGTTCTCTGCCTTTCTCAGTATTTCTCCTCTTCCTTTGGCCCAGCTGGTGCAGGCCATGACCATATGCTTCACATTTTGGGACGGATATCCACATTGGCATCGTGAACTGTCTACTCCCGGAACTTTTCTTCTGTGTAGATAGGAATTGAACCCAATGTGTTCGCTTCTTATCTGTATAGCTATGCTGCTCTGGGCCCTGTTAAGGTGTTTATGGATACTAGAAGGTGTTCCTCTTTGGCTCATTCTTGTCTTTCCCGTTTTTTCATCTGTAAAAAGGTTTTATTATTATTATTATTATTATTATTATTATTATTATTATTATTATTATTATTATTATTATTATTATTATTATTATTATTATTATTATTATTATTATTATTATTATTATTATTATTATTATTATTATTATTATTATTATTATTATTATTATTATTATTATTATTATTATTGAATTGAATTGAATTAGTCTCGTTTAACGTCCTATGCGGTATCTATATACAGAACCATGAAGACGGTAAGCCGCTTTGGTAAGGGAAAAAGCTTTCAACAAACAAAACCCGATGTCCTGCCACTTTGAACCGACCCGGCTTTATGCTGAGGACGTTCCTTTCAACCGCAATTATGTAAACTTTCCTCGAAATTCGTTAACTCCCCCTTCGATCAGACTATCGTTATGAAAAATTAAAAATTAAAAAGAGAAGGCACCTCCTCACTCGGCGTTGGTCTTCGAAGTGTTCGAAGAGTTGGCCCCGATGGTGGTGCTGTCGTGGCGGGGATTGTTGGTGCCACTGGGGCTTCGACTACCTTGCGTGGTCGTCCCGGCCCTCTTTTGAGTACTTCAGCCTTTTTACTGGTGACCAAAGTGAATCCTTGATCATCAGTCGTTTCGACTGTTCGCATTGGCGCCACCGTAGGTTTCTCGTTCCATATTTCCGCCGTCCTCGATAATAGCTCCATCCGAGCCTTCTCCACACTTCCCTTGTAGACCTGGTAGGTCCGACACGCTGCTTTCTGCCACGAACGGTGCTCCTTGCCGCAGTTCGCACAAGAAACCCTTTTCCTCGGACAGTCCCGAGTTTGGTGAGCGCCAGCGCACTCACCGCACCTGGCTGCCTTTCCACACGACGCCTGCGTGTGTCCCCACTGGCTGCAGTTGTAACACTGCTTTGGCTGTGACCGTGGTGACCACACCTGCGCGGTGTAGAGCATGGCGTTCATCACAAGGCCGTTTCGAACCACTTCCGTCTGCATTGCCTCCGATGGGAGGCTTACCACTATTGATCCACGAGTGCGGCCATTTTTCTTTGACCGCTGGTGTTCCTTTCCGTCGTGTAACCACCTTATACGACTTATCACTAAGCCTGGAATCCGTGCCTTTGTTGCCGTCTCTATCTCCCTGATGATAGCAAAATTATTGGCATCTCTGCCCCCTTCAATTCGTGTCCGCAATGGGACACCGTCTACCTCGACTGGAAAATCTTGCCGTAGAATTTTGAAGTCCGTTGGTTGTCGCATGTTAAGCGCCACGTCTCTCTGGGACGCCGACTGGACGAACACCTCAGTGTCGTTGCTTCGCATTTGGCGAATCGCGTATGCGCCTTTAATGTGTTGTTGTGCTTTTGTAAGCAGCTCTTGTGGCTGCAAGTTTTGTGCGCCGTCAATTCTTATTCTGACCGCCGTTTTCGCCATTTGCGGAGCTACGACCGACGCGTAACTCCTTTGTGTCGGCGCGCCCGAAACAACTGCTGGTGCAGCTTTCCGAGCGGGATCCGCGAGGCTTTTCTTTACGACTTCCTCTAAAGCCATCATCCTCTCCTCGATAGGAGACTTCTTCTGGGACATTTCCGTCCAGGCCCTTTTGTGCGCGTTGAAGGCCTTGACGGCCTCGTTCACGTCCTCCATTGAGGGTAGGTCCTCCTCATCCACCTCTCCCATCACGATTAGTCTGACCTTTTTCAATAGTTTCCCTAGGATTTCAAGGTTCTTATCCTTTGGAGCTGTTTGCGCTCCGCTGCCGTTATTTGTTGGTGCCATTGTCGCATTTTGCGACGCGTCGAATCCGCTGGATTTACCCACACCAGCACCCACACTCGCCATGTTGGAGCACGGAAAGCGAAAAGATGGGAGGAGGGTAATAAAGATGTAAAAATAAGAATCACGATGTCAAATTGATGATACGGGCAGCGTGGAAGGCTGCGCAGCTTTCTGGCAAAAATGATGTTTTTTTGATTTATTATTATTATTATTATTATTATTATTATTATTATTATTATTATTATTATTATTATTATTATTATTATTATTATTGAATTTGAATTTGAATTGAATTTGATCTAGTTTAACGTCCTATGCGGTATCTATATACAGAACCATGAAGACGGTAAGCCATGTAAAATAGGGAAAAAGCTTTCAAGCAACAAAACCCATAGTTCCGCCGCGACGGCACAGCCCAGCTTAATGCTGAGGCTGTCCCTTTGTTCCATTCAATTTTGTCTCACCCCAAATGTTAACTCCCCTATCGCCCCGATCCCTATTCAGCTGAAGTTCGGAAGATTTCTTACACCATCCTGCTCTCCTCTTTTCGATGACGGAATAGTTGGAACTGCCGGTGTCATTGCCCTTAATGTGTTTAGTACTGCCGTTGAGTCTGCGATCACCTTTCGTGGACGTCCTGGTCCCCTCTTCTGGGGTTCAACTTTTCGATTAGTAACCAGTGTAAATCCTTGATCGTCGGTGGTCGCTGATGCTGTTTGCGATACAATTATGGGACTGGTTTCCCTTCGAATTTCCGCCGTTCGTTCCAGAAGCTCGAAGCGGGCTTTCTGAACACTCCCCTTGTAGGCTTGAAATGTTCGACATGACGCTCTCTGCCACGAACGATGTTCCTTGCCACAGTTGACGCAAGAAACTCTTTTCCTAGGACAGTCCCGGGTTTGGTGAGCACCTGCGCACTCACCGCACCTAGCTGCCTTTCCGCATGACGCCTGCGTATGTCCCCATTGACTGCAGTTGTAGCACTGCTTTGCCTGGGCCCTCGGGGACCACACCTGCGCTGAGTATAGCATGGCATTAATGACGATGCCATGTCGAACAACTTGTTTCTGCAAGACCTCCGTGGGAAGACTCAGAACAATTGAGCCCCTTGTGCGGCCATTTGTCTTGGCCCGCTCGATCTCCTTTCCGTCGTGCATCCATCTTATTTTATTGATCTTTAAACCTGGAATTCGTACTGCTGTAGACGATTCCATCTCCCGTATCAAAGTTGTGTTGTTGGCATATTTGCCTCCTTCAATTTTCGTCCTCAACGGGACTCCGTATACTTCCACTGGAAAATCTTGCCTTAGGACTTGAAAGTCCTCTATTTCTGCCATGTTGAGAGCCACGTCTCTCTGGGTCGCTGACTGAACAAACACCTCGGTGTCATTGCTCCGCATTTGTCGCACTGCGTATGCCCCTGGTATGTGTTTTTGTGCCCTCATTAGCAGCTGTGCTGGCTGCATGTCTTTTGCTCCCTCGACGCGTATTCGAACCGCTGTTTTGGCCATTGGCGGCGCTGCCACCGACGCGTATGTTCTTGGGGCCGGCGGCCCAGAAATTATTGGAGCCGCGTTGCGAGCGGGCTCCGCGAGACTCTTCTTGACTGCTTCTTCAAGAGCCAACATCCTTTCTTCGATCGGAGATTTCATCGTCTGCATCTCCTTCCAAGCCTTGTTGTGTGCGTTGAAGGCCCTGACGGCCTCCGCGATGTCTTCCGTGGTGATGGTAATGCCATCGTCGTCTTCGTCTGAATAAAGTGTCCTGAGCTTTTTTAGTAATAGCCTTAGGATGTTAAGATTCTTATCTGGAGGAACTGTTGACGCTCCGCTGCCTTGAGATTGTTTGGCCATTGTCGCGATTTGCGACGCGTCGGGACCGCTGGATCCCATCGAACCGGCACCAGCACCCACCATGTTGTGGCACAGTGGATTTGGGGACGGAAGTGGGGTAAGATTGATGAATAAATGCGATTTACGAAGTCAATTTGATGAAAGAGGCAGCGTGGAGTGCTGCGCAGCTTTTCGTGAAAAATGATGTTTTTTATTATTATTATTATTATTATTATTATTATTATTATTATTATTATTATTATTATTATTATTATTATTATTATTATTATTATTATTATTATTATTATTATTATTATTATTATTATTATTATTATTATTATTATTATTATTATTATTATTATTATTATTATTATTATTATTATTATTATTATTATTATTATTATTATTATTATTATTATTATTATTATTATTATTATTATTATTATTATTATTATTATTATTATTATTATTATTATTATTATTATTATTATTATTATTATTTGAATTTGATTTCATTTAGCCCGATTTGGCGCCTTATGGCCCATGCAGGTGTCTACGAACTCTAATATTTATTTAGGAGGAAACCTTTATGGTAAAAACCCCCTCAACTTCTCAATTTCTATACACTTTAAGTTTGTGTTACCTTCACGAAGTGCACTAATACTGTTTTATCCAGTGCGGATATCGTCCACTCCCTTATTTGTGGCAAGAGACCAATTCTCCTTGCTGACCTCTCTCTCACTCATCTTGGCCTCGACTTCAAGCGGCAGTCGAAACTGCTCTAGCCTTCCTTCCTGCTGGATCCATCTAGTTATCCTTGCAATATCTGTGGGATTGTTCATCATGGCCTCAAATGACCGGTTCTCTGCCTTTCTCAGTATTTCTCCTCTTCCTTTGGCCCAGCTGGTGCAGGCCATGACCATATGCTTCACATTTTGGGACGGATATCCACATTGGCATCGTGAACTGTCTACTCCCGGAACTTTTCTTCTGTGTAGATAGGAATTGAACCCAATGTGTTCGCTTCTTATCTGTATAGCTATGCTGCTCTGGGCCCTGTTAAGGTGTTTATGGATACTAGAAGGTGTTCCTCTTTGGCTCATTCTTGTCTTTCCCGTTTTTTCATCTGTAAAAAGGTTTACTGCGTTCCAGATTTTGGGATCTGCTGTGGCGTTGTGGTTAGTAGTTTGCCTGGCTGTTAGTCTCGTCCAGGATCGTTCCCATTCTTTGAAAGCTGCAACCTTCCCAGCCGCTTTCTGTCCTACTTTCGTCTCTATATTCTCACATGTTTGACCCCACTCCGCAATATCCAAGGTCCTCGTGACAGCTCGTGCGTCTTGCCTTCCAGCTCGGGGTTGCTTTATCTTCCTGCATGCTGACAATATCGTACCTTGAACAGGTAGGCTTTTTGATAGTCCGGCGTGTTGGACCCTCCTCTGTTTTAGGTATATTTCCATCGGCAAGGTAGAGGTCTCATGCTCAAGTACCTTATTGCTGGTCGAGTTGTACGCTCCCGTGACGATCTTCAGGCACCTTCTTTGGATACTTCGAAGTGGCTTTATCACTCTTTCGGGAATTTTGCCGGCTATTCCGGGATATTATTATTATTATTATTATTATTATTATTATTATTATTATTATTATTATTATTATTATTATTATTATTATTATTGAATTTGAATTTGATTTCATTTAGCCCGATTTGGCGCCTTATGGCCCATGCAGGTGTCTACGAACTCTAATATTTATTTAGGAGGAAACCTTTATGGTAAAAACCCCCTCAACTTCTCAATTTCTATACACTTTAAGTTTGTGTTACCTTCACGAAGTGCACTAATACTGTTTTATCCAGTGCGGATATCGTCCACTCCCTTATTTGTGGCAAGAGACCAATTCTCCTTGCTGACCTCTCTCTCACTCATCTTGGCCTCGACTTCAAGCGTCAGTCGAAACTGCTCTAGCCTTCCTTCCTGCTGGATCCATCTAGTTATCCTTGCAATATCTGTGGGATTGTTCATCATGGCCTCAAATGACCGGTTCTCTGCCTTTCTCAGTATTTCTCCTCTTCCTTTGGCCCAGCTGGTGCAGGCCATGACCATATGCTTCACATTTTGGGACGGATATCCACATTGGCATCGTGAACTGTCTACTCCCGGAACTTTTCTTCTGTGTAGATAGGAATTGAACCCAATGTGTTCGCTTCTTATCTGTATAGCTATGCTGCTCTGGGCCCTGTTAAGGTGTTATTATTATTATTATTATTATTATTATTATTATTATTATTATTATTATTATTATTATTATTATTATTATTATTATTATTATTATTATTATTATTATTATTATTATTATTATTATTATTATTATTATTATTATTATTATTATTATTTTTTTTTTTTGAATTTGATTTCATTGTCCTGATTTGGCGCCTTAAGGCCCATGCAGGTGACTATAAACCTAAACTATATATTTACATGAGGGGGAAACCATTACGATAAAAACCCCCTCCCCCTTTAAAAATTTTTTTGTATCTGTAGTCCTTCGTTACCTACAGGAAGTGCGATTGGCCATCAGTCCGAGACAGGACTAGCTAAAATTATACTCGACCTCGCCATCCTTTCCCTGCCCTCGCGTGCTAAAAAGTGTTGACTTTGGTCTTGAGTTTGACCCCGATGGTCCAAATAATTGTGGTGGTTGATTGACCAGGAGCTGTTTGCGCGGGCGTCCTGGCCCTCTCTTTAATACCTCCGGCTTTTGGTGGGACACCAGTGTGAACCCTTGGTCGTCTGTTGGTTTTGCCGTAGTTGTTGTAGTAGGTGCCGTTGTTGATGTTTCGCCTTTTCTGAATTCCGCCGTTCTCTCCATAAGTTCATACCGTGCCCGTTGCACGCTGGCCTTGTATGCCGCGAAGTTTTGACACGCCCCCTTCTGCCACGATTTATGGTCCTTGCCGCAGTTGCAGCAAAGAACCGACTTCCTCGGACAGTCCCTGGTCTGATGAGTGCCCGCGCACTCACCACATCTCCTTACCCTATTGCACGAGGCTTGGGTATGCCCCCATTGACAGCAGTTGAAGCACTGCTTGATTTGAGCACGGGGTGACCAGAGTTGGGCCGTGTATAGCATTGAGTTGTAAACAATGCCGTTTCTTATCACTTCGCGTTGAAGTGCCTCTGTCGGCAGACTCGCGACGATTGACCCTCGAGTATGGCCGTTAGCTCCCATCCATCGGTGCTCTTTTCCGTCAAAAAGCCATCTCACCCTGCTGATTTTTAATTCGGGTATCCGAACTTTTGTTTCCGCCTCAACTTGGTTTATAAACTCGCCGTTATTTGGATTTTTACCTCCTCTTATAAATGTCCCCAATGGGATCCCCAATATCTCAACAGGATAATCCTGCTTCAAGACGCAGAACTCCTTTGGCTGCGCCATACTCAAGGCAGCGTCTCTCTGGGAGACCGACTGCACAAACACCTCCGTATCGTTGCTCCGCAGCTTCCTTACTGCGTATGCCCCCTCAATGTGTATTTTCGCCTTGTCTAGGAGCGCTGCCGGCTCCATGTTTTCTGCTCCTTGAATTCTTATTCGTACAGCCGCTTTAGTCGCTGGCGGCGCGACGATTGAGGCGTATGTGGGTCGCCCTCCCATCCCTTGTACTGCCGAAGCAGCCGTCTTGTGCGACGGCTCCTCGAGATTCTTCTTGACTGCCTTCTCTAAGGCCAGCATGCGTTCTTCCATTCTTGAAGCCTTCAGCTTCGATTTTAACATCGTAGCGTGGGCTTTGAAGGCATCGAGTGCCTCACCTACTTCGACCATCGGCGTCGCAGATTTGTCAGTGCCTGCGATAACCAGTCTGTCTCTGACCTTGTTTAAAAATAACCCTACTGTCATTAATGTCTCCATGTTAACGCCTGTAGAGCTTGCGAGAGACTCTACAGCCGTAATTGCGGCCGTTCCGCTGTCCGTTGGTGGTGGTTGAGGTGCCGTGAAAATTTTTTCCGCCGCGAAATCCACCTTTCTGGGTCCCCATCTCGCCATGCCGAAGCGCAACGAAAAAAATTCGGGGAATCAGGTAAGTGAGATTGATTAAGAAGAATGCAATAAAAATAACGATGAAGTAACGTTCGTGGAACGTTGTGCCGCTTTTCGTGAAAAATGATGTTTTTATTATTATTATTATTATTATTATTATTATTATTATTATTATTATTATTATTATTATTATTATTATTATTATTATTATTATTATTATTATTATTATTATTATTATTATTATTATTATTATTATTATTATTATTATTATTATTATTATTATTATTATTATTATTATTATTATTATTATTATTATTTTTGAATTTGATTTCATTTAGCCCGATTTGGCGCCTTATGGCCCATGCAGGTGTCTACGAACTCTAATATTTATTTAGGAGGAAACCTTTATGGTAAAAACCCCCTCAACTTCTCAATTTCTATACACTTTAAGTTTGTGTTACCTTCACGAAGTGCACTAATACTGTTTTATCCAGTGCGGATATCGTCCACTCCCTTATTTGTGGCAAGAGACCAATTCTCCTTGCTGACCTCTCTCTCACTCATCTTGGCCTCGACTTCAAGCGTCAGTCGAAACTGCTCTAGCCTTCCTTCCTGCTGGATCCATCTAGTTATCCTTGCAATATCTGTGGGATTGTTCATCATGGCCTCAAATGACCGGTTCTCTGCCTTTCTCAGTATTTCTCCTCTTCCTTTGGCCCAGCTGGTGCAGGCCATGACCATATGCTTCACATTTTGGGACGGATATCCACATTGGCATCGTGAACTGTCTACTCCCGGAACTTTTCTTCTGTGTAGATAGGAATTGAACCCAATGTGTTCGCTTCTTATCTGTATAGCTATGCTGCTCTGGGCCCTGTTAAGGTGTTTATGGATACTAGAAGGTGTTCCTCTTTGGCTCATTCTTGTCTTTCCCGTTTTTTCATCTGTAAAAAGGTTTACTATTATTATTATTATTATTATTATTATTATTATTATTATTATTATTATTATTATTATTATTGAATTTGAATTTGATTTCATTGTCCTGATTTGGCGCCTTAAGGCCCATGCAGGTGACTATAAACCTAAAAAACTATATATTTACATGAGGGGGAAACCATTACGATAAAAACCCCCTCCCCCTTTAATATTTTTATATCTGTAGTCCTTCGTTACCTACAGTAAGTGCAAATGGCCGTTAGTCCGAAATAGAACTAGCTAAAGTATACCTCGCCATCCTTTCCCTGCCCTCGCGTGCTGAAAAGTGATGGCTGTGGTCTTGATTTCGACCCCGATGGCGCAAATAGATGTTGTGATGGGGCTGGGACCTGAACTTGTTTGCGCGGGCGTCCCGGCCCTCTCTTGAAGCCTTCTGGCTTTTGGTTGGTCACTAGCGTGAACCCATGGTCGTCTGGTATGTTAACAGTATTTGATTGAGGTAACTCCGTTGGTGTTTCGCTCTCCCTTCTTAGTTCGGCCGTTCTCTCCATGAGTCCATACCGTGCCCGCTGAACATTGGCCTTGTATGCCGCGAAGCTTGGACACGCCCCCTTCTGCCACGATAAGTGGGCCTTGCCACAGTTGCAGCAAAGTACCGACTTCTTCGGACAGTCCCTGGTCTGATGGGTGCCCGCGCACCCTCCACATTTCCTTGCCTTGTTGCAGGAAGCTTGGGTATGCCCCCATTGGCTGCAGTTGAAGCACTGCTTGACTTGTGCCCGGGGTGACCAGAGCTGGGCCGTGTATAGCATTGAGTCCATTACAATGCCATTTCGGATCACTTCACGTTGTAGAGCCTCGGTCGGTAAGCTCGCAATAACTGACCCTCGAGTATGGCCATTTTCCTTCACCCAGGTGTGTTCCTTCCCGTCATAGAGCCACCTCACCCTATTGATTTGTATTCCCGGAATCCGTGCTTTTGTTTCCGTCGTCATTTTAAATATGGCCACGCTGTTGTTGGCATTCTTTCCTCCGTGTATAATTGTCCCCAGTGGGACTCCTAAGATTTCAACAGGGTAATCCTGCTTTAGGACGCAGAACTCCTTGGGCTGCGCCATCCTCAAGGCAGCGTCTCTCTGCGAGACCGACTGCACGAACACCTCAGTATCATTGCTCCTTAACTGCCTTACGGCGTATGCCCCATTTATGTGTAATTTTGCCTTGTTAAGCAGCTCTGTCGGCTGCATCTTATTGGCCCCTTCTACTCGAATCCGTACTGCCGCTTTGGTGGCTGGCGGCGCGACGATCGAGGCGTACGTGGGTCGTCCTCCCATTAATTGCGCTGGTTGTGGTGCAGTCTTGCAGACCGGCTTTTCGAGACTCTCCTTTACGACCTTCTCTAAGGCCAACATTCGATCTTCCATTGGGTTAGCCGTCAGCTTTGATCGAAACATCTTGGCGTGGGCTACGAAGGCATCAAGTACCTCATCTATCTCGACCATTGGTGTCGCAGATTTATCAGTTCCTGCGATCGCCAGTCTATCTCGGACCCTGTTTAAATAATAAGCCACGGTTTTTAGTTTCTCCAATTTCATGCCAGTAGAAGTCGCGAGAGATTCTACCAGCATTATTGCGGCTGTTCCGCTATCCGTTGGTGGTGGTGGTGGTGCCGTGAAAATTTTTCCAGCCGTGAAATCCACCTTTCCTGTCCCCCAACTCGCCATGCCGAAGCGCAACGAAAAAAATTCGAGGAATAAGGTAAGAGGGATTGATTGAGATGAATGCAATAATTAAAACGATGATATAACGTTCGTGGAACGTTGTGCCGCTTTTGACCAAATGATGATGTTCTATTATTATTATTATTATTATTATTATTATTATTATTATTATTATTATTATTATTATTATTATTATTATTATTATTATTATTATTATTATTATTATTATTATTATTATTATTATTATTATTATTATTATTATTATTATTATTATTATTATTATTATTATTATTATTATTATTATTATTATTATTATTATTATTATTATTATTATTATTATTATTATTATTATTATTATTATTATTATTATTATTATTATTATTATTATTATTATTATTATTATTATTATTATTATTATTATTATTATTATTATTATTATTATTATTATTATTATTATTATTATTATTATTATTATTTTTGAATTTGATTTCATTTAGCCCGATTTGGCGCCTTATGGCCCATGCAGGTGTCTACGAACTCTAATATTTATTTAGGAGGAAACCTTTATGGTAAAAACCCCCTCAACTTCTCAATTTCTATACACTTTAAGTTTGTGTTACCTTCACGAAGTGCACTAACACTGTTTTATCCAGTGCGGATATCGTCCACTCCCTTATTTGTGGCAAGAGACCAATTCTCCTTGCTGACCTCTCTCTCACTCATCTTGGCCTCGACTTCAAGCGTCAGTCGAAACTGCTCTAGCCTTCCTTCCTGCTGGATCCATCTAGTTATCCTTGCAATATCTGTGGGATTGTTCATCATGGCCTCAAATGACCGGTTCTCTGCCTTTCTCAGTATTTCTCCTCTTCCTTTGGCCCAGCTGGTGCAGGCCATGACCATATGCTTCACATTTTGGGACGGATATCCACATTGGCATCGTGAACTGTCTACTCCCGGAACTTTTCTTCTGTGTAGATAGGAATTGAACCCAATGTGTTCGCTTCTTATCTGTATAGCTATGCTGCTTTGGGCCCTGTTAAGGTGAGTATTATTATTATTATTATTATTATTATTATTATTATTATTATTATTATTATTATTATTATTATTATTATTATTATTATTATTATTATTATTATTATTATTATTATTATTATTATTATTATTATTATTATTGAATTTGAATTTGATTTCATTGTCCTGGTTTGGCGCCTTAAGGCCCATGCAGGTGACTATAAACCTAAACTATTTATTTACATGAGGGGGAAACCATTACGATAAAAACCCCCTCCCCCTTTGAAATTTTTTACCTGTAGTTCTTCGTTACCTACAGTAAGTGCAAATGGCCGTTAGTCCGAAATAGAACTAGCTAAAGTATACCTCGCCATCCTTTCCCTGCCCTCGCGTGCCGAAAAGTGATGGCTGTGGTCTTGATTTCGACCCCGATGGCGCAAATAGATGTTGTGATGGGGCTGGGACCTGAACTTGTTTGCGCGGGCGTCCCGGCCCTCTCTTGAAGCCTTCTGGCTTTTGGTTGGTCACTAGCGTGAACCCATGGTCGTCTGGTATGTTAGCAGTACTTAGTTGAGGTAACTCCGTTAGTGTTTCGCTCTCCCTTCTTAGTTCGGCCGTTCTCTCCATGAGTCCATACCGTGCCCGCTGAACGTTGGCCTTGTATGCCGCGAAGCTTGGACACGCCCCCTTCTGCCACGATAAGTGGGCCTTGCCGCAGTTGCAGCAAAGTACCGACTTCTTCGGACAGTCCCTGGTCTGGTGGGTGCCCGCGCACCCTCCACATTTCCTTGCCTTGTTGCAGGAAGCTTGGGTGTGCCCCCATTGGCTGCAGTTGAAGCACTGCTTGACTTGTGCCCGGGGTGACCAGAGCTGGGCCGTGTAGAGCATTGAGTCCATTACAATACCATTTCGAATCACTTCGCGTTGTAGAGCCTCGGTCGGTAAGCTCGCAATGACTGACCCTCGAGTATGGCCATTTTCCTTCGCCCAGGTGTGTTCCTTCCCGTCATAGAGCCACCTCACTCTGTTGATCTGTATTCCTGGAATCCGTGCTTTTGTTTCCGTCGTCATTTTAAATATTGCCACGCTGTTGTTGGCATTCTTTCCTCCGTGTATAATTGTCCCCAGTGGGACTCCCAAGATTTCAACAGGGTAATCCTGCTTTAGGACGCAGAACTCTTTGGGCTGCGCCATCCTCAAGGCAGCGTCTCTCTGGGAGACCGACTGCACGAACACCTCAGTATCGTTGCTCCTTAATTGCCTCACGGCGTATGCTCCATTTATATGTAATTTTGCTTTATTAAGCAGCTCTGTCGGCTGCATCTTATTGGCCCCTTCTACTCGAATCCGTACTGCCGCTTTGGTTGCTGGCGGCGCGACGATCGAGGCGTACGTGGGTCGACCTCCCATTGCTTGTGCTGGTTGCGGTGCAGTCTTGCAGACCGGCTTTTCGAGACTCTCCTTTACGACCTTCTCTAAGGCCAACATTCGATCTTCCATTGGGTTAGCCGTCAGCTTTGATCGGAACATCTTGGCGTGGGCAACGAAGGCATCAAGTACCTCATCTATCTCGACCATTGGCGTCGCAGATTTATCAGTTCCTGCAATCGCCAGTCTATCTCGGACCCTGTTTAAATAATAAGCCACGGTTTTTAGTTTCTCCAATTTCATGCCAGTAGAAGTCGCGAGAGATTCTACAAGCATTATTGCGGCTGTTCCGCTATCCGTTGGTGGTGGTGGTGGTGCCGTGAAAATTTTTCCAGCCGTGAAATCCACCTTTCCTGTCCCCCAACTCGCCATGCCGAAGCGCAACGAAAAAAATTCGAGGAATCAAGTAAGAGTGATTGATTGAGATGAATGCAATAATTAAAACGATGATATAACGTTCGTGGAACGTGGTGCCGCTTTTGACCAAATGATGATGTATTTTCTTATTATTATTATTATTATTATTATTATTATTATTATTATTATTATTATTATTATTATTATTATTATTATTATTATTATTATTATTATTATTATTATTATTATTATTATTTGAATTTGATTTCATTTAGCCTGATTTGGCGCCCTATGGGCCCATGCAGGTGTCTACGAACTCTAATATTTACATAGGAGGAAACCTTGCAGTAAAAACCCCCTTAGCTGTCTGACTTGACTCTGTGCGATTATGGTCTTACCTCTAGGAAGTGCACTCACACTGTTGTTGCCAGTGTGGATTCCGTCCTTGTCCTGTGTATCCATTTTCCTCTCTCCGCCTGATTAACGCCTCGATTTCCCCGGTCATCCGAAACTGCTCTAGCCATCCTTCCTTTTGAATCCACTGCGCAATTCTGGTCATATCTTTGACGTTATTTACCATAGCTTCGAAGGATCGAGTTGTCGATTTTCGTAGCAACTCACCTCTTCCCTTTGCCCATCTTGGACAAGACATCACCATGTGCTTTATATTTTGGGACGGATATCCACATTGGCAGCATGGTTTTCCTACTCCTGGCACGTTCCTTCTGTATAAGTAAGCATTGAGCCCAATGTGCTCGCTTCTTACTTGTGTGGCAATGCTACTCTGGGCCCTGCTAAGGTTTTGGTGGATTTGGATGGGTGATTCTTTATAGTTCATCATAAGTCTACCTGTTTTCTTGTCGTTATATAAGTTTGCAGCATTCCACTTATCCGGATTGGCTTGCGCTCGGGGACCCAAGTGTCGCCCCTTCTTCTGGCTCGTCCACGATTCTGACCATTCCTTGAACGCGGCGTTTTTACCGGCTACCTTTTGTCCTGTTTTAGAGTCAATGTTGCTGCAGATTAAGGTCCATTCCGCTATATCATCTCTCCTGTTTTGATCGCGTTTACTTAAATTTTCTTCATCAAAATATTTGATTTTTCTGCGTGCACTTGAAATTGTCTGTTGGATAGGTAGGTTATTGGATAGCCCGGTATATTGAAGCCGCCTTTGTTTGAGGTAGATCTCTATCGGGAGAGTTGACGTTTCATGCTCTAGCATTCTACTACTGGTCGACTGGTATGCCCCTGTAATGACCTTGAGGAATTTCCTTTGGACACTTCTGAGTGGCTTAAGTATTCTTTCAGGGATGTTGCCTGTTTATTATTATTATTATTATTATTATTATTATTATTATTATTATTATTATTATTATTATTATTATTATTATTATTATTATTGAATTGAATGGAATTGAATTAGTCTCGTTTAACGTCCTATGCGGTATCTATATACAGAACCATGAAGACGGTAAGCCGCTTTGGTAAGGGAAAAAGGCTTTCAACAAACAAAACCCGATGTCCTGCCACTTTGAACCGACCCGGCTTAATGCTGAGGACGTTCCTTTCAACCATAATTATATAAACTTTCCTCGAAATTCGTTAACTCCCCCTTCAATCAGACTAACGTTATGAAAAATTGAAAAGAGAAGGCACCTCCTCACTCGGTGTTGGTCTTCGAAGTGTTCGAAGAGTAGGTCCCGATGGCGGTGCTGCCGTCGAGGCGATGATTGGTGCCGCTGGGGCTTCGACTACCTTACGCGGTCGTCCTGGCCCTCTTTTGAGTACTTCAGCCTTTTTACTGGTGACCAAAGTAAATCCCTGATCATCAGTTGGTCTGGCTGTTTGTGTTGGCGCCATTGTTGGTTTTTCATTCCAAATATCTGCCGTCCTCGATAACAGCTCCATCCGAGCCTTCTCCACACTTCCCTTGTAGACCTGGTAGGTCCGACATGCTGCTTTCTGCCATGAACGATGTTCCTTGCCGCAGTTGGCACAAGAAACCCTTTTCCTCGGACAGTCCCGAGTTTGGTGAGCGCCAGCGCACTCACCGCACCTGGCTGCCTTTCCACACGACGCCTGCGTGTGTCCCCACTGGCTGCAGTTGTAACACTGCTTTGGCTGTGACCGTGGTGACCACACCTGCGCGGTGTAGAGCATGGCGTTCATCACAAGGCCGTTTCGAACCACTTCCGTCTGCATTGCCTCCGATGGGAGGCTTACCACTATTGATCCACGAGTGCGGCCATTTTTCTTTGACCGCTGGTGTTCCTTTCCGTCGTGTAACCACCTTATACGACTTATCACTAAGCCTGGAATCCGTGCCTTTGTTGCCGTCTCTATCTCCCTGATGATAGCAAAATTATTGGCATCTCTGCCCCCTTCAATTCGTGTCCGCAATGGGACACCGTCTACCTCGACTGGAAAATCTTGCCGTAGAATTTTGAAGTCCGTTGGTTGTCGCATGTTAAGCGCCACGTCTCTCTGGGACGCCGACTGGACGAACACCTCAGTGTCGTTGCTTCGCATTTGGCGAATCGCGTATGCGCCTTTAATGTGTTGTTGTGCTTTTGTAAGCAGCTCTTGTGGCTGCAAGTTTTGTGCGCCGTCAATTCTTATTCTGACCGCCGTTTTCGCCATTTGCGGAGCTACGACCGACGCGTAACTCCTTTGTGTCGGCGCGCCCGAAACAACTGCTGGTGCAGCTTTCCGAGCGGGATCCGCGAGGCTTTTCTTTACGACTTCCTCTAAAGCCATCATCCTCTCCTCGATAGGAGACTTCTTCTGGGACATTTCCGTCCAGGCCCTTTTGTGCGCGTTGAAGGCCTTGACGGCCTCGTTCACGTCCTCCATTGAGGGTAGGTCCTCCTCATCCACCTCTCCCATCACGATTAGTCTGACCTTTTTCAATAGTTTCCCTAGGATTTCAAGGTTCTTATCCTTTGGAGCTGTTTGCGCTCCGCTGCCGTTATTTGTTGGTGCCATTGTCGCATTTTGCGACGCGTCGAATCCGCTGGATTTACCCACACCAGCACCCACACTCGCCATGTTGGAGCACGGAAAGCGAAAAGATGGGAGGAGGGTAATAAAGATGTAAAAATAAGAATCACGATGTCAAATTGATGATACGGGCAGCGTGGAAGGCTGCGCAGCTTTCTGGCAAAAATGATGTTTTTTTGATTTATTATTATTATTATTATTATTATTATTATTATTATTATTATTATTATTATTATTATTATTATTATTATTGAATTTGAATTTGAATTGAATTTGATCTAGTTTAACGTCCTATGCGGTATCTATATACAGAACCATGAAGACGGTAAGCCATGTAAAATAGGGAAAAAGCTTTCAAGCAACAAAACCCATAGTTCCGCCGCGACGGCACAGCCCAGCTTAATGCTGAGGCTGTCCCTTTGTTCCATTCAATTTTGTCTCACCCCAAATGTTAACTCCCCTATCGCCCCGATCCCTATTCAGCTGAAGTTCGGAAGATTTCTTACACCATCCTGCTCTCCTCTTTTCGATGACGGAATAGTTGGAACTGCCGGTGTCATTGCCCTTAATGTGTTTAGTACTGCCGTTGAGTCTGCGATCACCTTTCGTGGACGTCCTGGTCCCCTCTTCTGGGGTTCAACTTTTCGATTAGTAACCAGTGTAAATCCTTGATCGTCGGTGGTCGCTGATGCTGTTTGCGATACAATTATGGGACTGGTTTCCCTTCGAATTTCCGCCGTTCGTTCCAGAAGCTCGAAGCGGGCTTTCTGAACACTCCCCTTGTAGGCTTGAAATGTTCGACATGACGCTCTCTGCCACGAACGATGTTCCTTGCCACAGTTGACGCAAGAAACTCTTTTCCTAGGACAGTCCCGGGTTTGGTGAGCACCTGCGCACTCACCGCACCTAGCTGCCTTTCCGCATGACGCCTGCGTATGTCCCCATTGACTGCAGTTGTAGCACTGCTTTGCCTGGGCCCTCGGGGACCACACCTGCGCTGAGTATAGCATGGCATTAATGACGATGCCATGTCGAACAACTTGTTTCTGCAAGACCTCCGTGGGAAGACTCAGAACAATTGAGCCCCTTGTGCGGCCATTTGTCTTGGCCCGCTCGATCTCCTTTCCGTCGTGCATCCATCTTATTTTATTGATCTTTAAACCTGGAATTCGTACTGCTGTAGACGATTCCATCTCCCGTATCAAAGTTGTGTTGTTGGCATATTTGCCTCCTTCAATTTTCGTCCTCAACGGGACTCCGTATACTTCCACTGGAAAATCTTGCCTTAGGACTTGAAAGTCCTCTATTTCTGCCATGTTGAGAGCCACGTCTCTCTGGGTCGCTGACTGAACAAACACCTCGGTGTCATTGCTCCGCATTTGTCGCACTGCGTATGCCCCTGGTATGTGTTTTTGTGCCCTCATTAGCAGCTGTGCTGGCTGCATGTCTTTTGCTCCCTCGACGCGTATTCGAACCGCTGTTTTGGCCATTGGCGGCGCTGCCACCGACGCGTATGTTCTTGGGGCCGGCGGCCCAGAAATTATTGGAGCCGCGTTGCGAGCGGGCTCCGCGAGACTCTTCTTGACTGCTTCTTCAAGAGCCAACATCCTTTCTTCGATCGGAGATTTCATCGTCTGCATCTCCTTCCAAGCCTTGTTGTGTGCGTTGAAGGCCCTGACGGCCTCCGCGATGTCTTCCGTGGTGATGGTAATGCCATCGTCGTCTTCGTCTGAATAAAGTGTCCTGAGCTTTTTTAGTAATAGCCTTAGGATGTTAAGATTCTTATCTGGAGGAACTGTTGACGCTCCGCTGCCTTGAGATTGTTTGGCCATTGTCGCGATTTGCGACGCGTCGGGACCGCTGGATCCCATCGAACCGGCACCAGCACCCACCATGTTGTGGCACAGTGGATTTGGGGACGGAAGTGGGGTAAGATTGATGAATAAATGCGATTTACGAAGTCAATTTGATGAAAGAGGCAGCGTGGAGTGCTGCGCAGCTTTTCGTGAAAAATGATGTTTTTTATTATTATTATTATTATTATTATTATTATTATTATTATTATTATTATTATTATTATTATTATTATTATTATTATTATTATTATTATTATTATTATTATTATTATTATTATTATTATTATTATTATTATTATTATTATTATTATTATTATTATTATTATTATTATTATTATTATTATTATTATTATTATTATTATTATTATTATTATTATTATTATTATTATTATTATTATTATTATTATTATTATTATTATTATTATTATTATTATTATTATTATTATTATTATTATTATTATTATTATTATTATTATTATTATTATTATTATTATTATTATTATTATTATTATTATTATTATTATTATTTTTTTTTTTTGAATTTGATTTCATTGTCCTGATTTGGCGCCTTAAGGCCCATGCAGGTGACTATAAACCTAAACTATATATTTACATGAGGGGGAAACCATTACGATAAAAACCCCCTCCCCCTTTAAAAATTTTTTTGTATCTGTAGTCCTTCGTTACCTACAGGAAGTGCGATTGGCCATCAGTCCGAGACAGGACTAGCTAAAATTATACTCGACCTCGCCATCCTTTCCCTGCCCTCGCGTGCTAAAAAGTGTTGACTTTGGTCTTGAGTTTGACCCCGATGGTCCAAATAATTGTGGTGGTTGATTGACCAGGAGCTGTTTGCGCGGGCGTCCTGGCCCTCTCTTTAATACCTCCGGCTTTTGGTGGGACACCAGTGTGAACCCTTGGTCGTCTGTTGGTTTTGCCGTAGTTGTTGTAGTAGGTGCCGTTGTTGATGTTTCGCCTTTTCTGAATTCCGCCGTTCTCTCCATAAGTTCATACCGTGCCCGTTGCACGCTGGCCTTGTATGCCGCGAAGTTTTGACACGCCCCCTTCTGCCACGATTTATGGTCCTTGCCGCAGTTGCAGCAAAGAACCGACTTCCTCGGACAGTCCCTGGTCTGATGAGTGCCCGCGCACTCACCACATCTCCTTACCCTATTGCACGAGGCTTGGGTATGCCCCCATTGACAGCAGTTGAAGCACTGCTTGATTTGAGCACGGGGTGACCAGAGTTGGGCCGTGTATAGCATTGAGTTGTAAACAATGCCGTTTCTTATCACTTCGCGTTGAAGTGCCTCTGTCGGCAGACTCGCGACGATTGACCCTCGAGTATGGCCGTTAGCTCCCATCCATCGGTGCTCTTTTCCGTCAAAAAGCCATCTCACCCTGCTGATTTTTAATTCGGGTATCCAAATTTTGTTTCCGCCTCAACTTGGTTTATAAACTCGCCGTTATTTGGATTTTTACCTCCTCTTATAAATGTCCCCAATGGGATCCCCAATATCTCAACAGGATAATCCTGCTTCAAGACGCAGAACTCCTTTGGCTGCGCCATACTCAAGGCAGCGTCTCTCTGGGAGACCGACTGCACAAACACCTCCGTATCGTTGCTCCGCAGCTTCCTTACTGCGTATGCCCCCTCAATGTGTATTTTCGCCTTGTCTAGGAGCGCTGCCGGCTCCATGTTTTCTGCTCCTTGAATTCTTATTCGTACAGCCGCTTTAGTCGCTGGCGGCGCGACGATTGAGGCGTATGTGGGTCGCCCTCCCATCCCTTGTACTGCCGAAGCAGCCGTCTTGTGCGACGGCTCCTCGAGATTCTTCTTGACTGCCTTCTCTAAGGCCAGCATGCGTTCTTCCATTCTTGAAGCCTTCAGCTTCGATTTTAACATCGTAGCGTGGGCTTTGAAGGCATCGAGTGCCTCACCTACTTCGACCATCGGCGTCGCAGATTTGTCAGTGCCTGCGATAACCAGTCTGTCTCTGACCTTGTTTAAAAATAACCCTACTGTCATTAATGTCTCCATGTTAACGCCTGTAGAGCTTGCGAGAGACTCTACAGCCGTAATTGCGGCCGTTCCGCTGTCCGTTGGTGGTGGTTGAGGTGCCGTGAAAATTTTTTCCGCCGCGAAATCCACCTTTCTGGGTCCCCATCTCGCCATGCCGAAGCGCAACGAAAAAAATTCGGGGAATCAGGTAAGTGAGATTGATTAAGAAGAATGCAATAAAAATAACGATGAAGTAACGTTCGTGGAACGTTGTGCCGCTTTTCGTGAAAAATGATGTTTTTATTATTATTATTATTATTATTATTATTATTATTATTATTATTATTATTATTATTATTATTATTATTATTATTATTATTATTATTATTATTATTATTATTATTATTATTATTCATTCATTCATTGATCTAGTTTAACGTCCTATGCGGTATCTATATACAGAACCATGAAGACGGTAAGCCGCTTTGGTAAGGGAAAAAGCTTTCAACAAACAAAACCCGATGTCCTGCCACTTTGAACCGACCCGGCTTTATGCTGAGGACGTTCCTTTCAACCGCAATTTTATAAACTTTCCCCAGAATTCGTTAACTCCCCCTTCGATCAGACTAACGTTATGAGAAATTGAAAAGAGAAGGCACCTCCTCACTCGGCGTTGGTCTTCGAAGTGTTCGAAGAGTAGGTCCCGATGGCGGTGCTGCTGTCGAGGCGATGATTGGTGCCGCTGGGGCTTCGACTACCTTGCGTGGTCGTCCCGGCCCTCTTTTGAGTCCTTCAGCCTTTTTACTGGTGACCAAAGTGAATCCCTGATCATCAGTTGGTCTGGCTGTTTGTGTTGGCGCCATTGTTGGTTTTTCATTCCAAATATCTGCCGTTCTCGATAACAGCTCCATCCGAGCCTTCTCCACACTTCCCTTGTAGACCTGGTAGGTCCGACACGCTGCTTTCTGCCACGAACGATGTTCCTTGCCGCAGTTGGCACAAGAAACCCTTTTCCTCGGGCAGTCCCGAGTTTGGTGAGCGCCAGCGCACTCACCGCACCTGGCTGCCTTTCCACACGACGCCTGCGTGTGTCCCCACTGGCTGCAGTTGTAACACTGCTTTGGCTGAGCCCTTGGCGACCATACCTGCGCGGTGAAGAGCATGGCGTTAATGACAAGGCCCTGTCGAACTACCTCCGTTTGCATTGCCTCCGATGGGAGGCTGACCACAATTGAACCACGATTGCGACCGTTTTTCTTCGATCGCTGATGTTCCTTTCCATCATGTAGCCATCGTATTCTGCTAATTACCAGGCCTGGAATACGTGCCTTGGTCGCCGTCTCAATCTCCCTGATGATGGCGTAGTTGTTGGCATCTCTGCCACCCTCAATTCTTGTCCGCAGTGGGACTCCGGAAACCTCAACAGGAAAGTCTTGCCGCAAAATTTTAAAGTCCGTTGGTTGCCGCATATTAAGCGCCGCGTCTCTCTGGGACGCCGACTGGACAAACACCTCGGTGTCGTTGCTTCGCATCTGTCGAATTGCAAATGCGCCTTCGATGTGTTGTTGTGCCTTTGTTAGCAGCTCTTGTGGCTGCAGGTTTTGTGCGCCATCGATTCTTATTCTTACCGCTGTTTTCGTCATTTGCGGAGCCACGACCGACGCGTAGCTCCTTTGTGTCGGCGCGCCCGAAGCTACTGCTGGTGCAGCTTTTCGAGCAGGATCCGCGAGGCTCTTTTTGACAACCTCCTCGAGCGCCATCATCCTCTCCTCGATAGGAGACTTCTTCTGGGTCATTTCCGTCCAGGCCCTTTTGTGCGCGTTGAAGGCCTTGACGGCCTCGTTCACGTCCTCCATTGAGGGTAGGTCCTCCTCATCCCCCTCTCCCATCACGATTAGTCTAACCTTTTTCAATAGTTTCCCTAAAATTTCAAGGTTCTTATCCTTTGGAGCTGTTTGCGCTCCGCTGCCGTTGTTTGTTGAGGCCATTGTCGCATTTTGCGACGCGTCGAAACCGCTGGATTTACCCACACCAGCACCCACACCCGCCATGTTGGAGCACGGAAAGCGAAAAGATGGGAGTAGGGTAATAAAGATGTAAAAATAAGGATCACGATGTCAAATTGATGATACGGGCAGCGTGGAAGGCTGCGCAGCTTTCTGGCAAAAATGATGTTTTTCTTATTATTATTATTATTATTATTATTATTATTATTATTATTATTATTATTATTATTATTATTATTATTATTATTATTATTATTATTATTATTATTATTATTATTATTATTATTATTATTATTATTATTATTATTATTATTATTATTATTATTATTATTATTATTATTATTATTATTATTATTATTATTATTATTATTATTATTATTATTATTATTATTATTATTATTATTATTATTATTATTATTATTATTATTATTATTATTATTATTATTATTATATTATTATTATTATTATTATTATTATTTTTTTTTTTTGAATTTGATTTCATTGTCCTGATTTGGCGCCTTAAGGCCCATGCAGGTGACTATAAACCTAAACTATATATTTACATGAGGGGGAAACCATTACGATAAAAACCCCCTCCCCCTTTAAAAATTTTTTTGTATCTGTAGTCCTTCGTTACCTACAGGAAGTGCGATTGGCCATCAGTCCGAGACAGGACTAGCTAAAATTATACTCGACCTCGCCATCCTTTCCCTGCCCTCGCGTGCTAAAAAGTGTTGACTTTGGTCTTGAGTTTGACCCCGATGGTCCAAATAATTGTGGTGGTTGATTGACCAGGAGCTGTTTGCGCGGGCGTCCTGGCCCTCTCTTTAATACCTCCGGCTTTTGGTGGGACACCAGTGTGAACCCTTGGTCGTCTGTTGGTTTTGCCGTAGTTGTTGTAGTAGGTGCCGTTGTTGATGTTTCGCCTTTTCTGAATTCCGCCGTTCTCTCCATAAGTTCATACCGTGCCCGTTGCACGCTGGCCTTGTATGCCGCGAAGTTTTGACACGCCCCCTTCTGCCACGATTTATGGTCCTTGCCGCAGTTGCAGCAAAGAACCGACTTCCTCGGACAGTCCCTGGTCTGATGAGTGCCCGCGCACTCACCACATCTCCTTACCCTATTGCACGAGGCTTGGGTATGCCCCCATTGACAGCAGTTGAAGCACTGCTTGATTTGAGCACGGGGTGACCAGAGTTGGGCCGTGTATAGCATTGAGTTGTAAACAATGCCGTTTCTTATCACTTCGCGTTGAAGTGCCTCTGTCGGCAGACTCGCGACGATTGACCCTCGAGTATGGCCGTTAGCTCCCATCCATCGGTGCTCTTTTCCGTCAAAAAGCCATCTCACCCTGCTGATTTTTAATTCGGGTATCCAAATTTTGTTTCCGCCTCAACTTGGTTTATAAACTCGCCGTTATTTGGATTTTTACCTCCTCTTATAAATGTCCCCAATGGGATCCCCAATATCTCAACAGGATAATCCTGCTTCAAGACGCAGAACTCCTTTGGCTGCGCCATACTCAAGGCAGCGTCTCTCTGGGAGACCGACTGCACAAACACCTCCGTATCGTTGCTCCGCAGCTTCCTTACTGCGTATGCCCCCTCAATGTGTATTTTCGCCTTGTCTAGGAGCGCTGCCGGCTCCATGTTTTCTGCTCCTTGAATTCTTATTCGTACAGCCGCTTTAGTCGCTGGCGGCGCGACGATTGAGGCGTATGTGGGTCGCCCTCCCATCCCTTGTACTGCCGAAGCAGCCGTCTTGTGCGACGGCTCCTCGAGATTCTTCTTGACTGCCTTCTCTAAGGCCAGCATGCGTTCTTCCATTCTTGAAGCCTTCAGCTTCGATTTTAACATCGTAGCGTGGGCTTTGAAGGCATCGAGTGCCTCACCTACTTCGACCATCGGCGTCGCAGATTTGTCAGTGCCTGCGATAACCAGTCTGTCTCTGACCTTGTTTAAAAATAACCCTACTGTCATTAATGTCTCCATGTTAACGCCTGTAGAGCTTGCGAGAGACTCTACAGCCGTAATTGCGGCCGTTCCGCTGTCCGTTGGTGGTGGTTGAGGTGCCGTGAAAATTTTTTCCGCCGCGAAATCCACCTTTCTGGGTCCCCATCTCGCCATGCCGAAGCGCAACGAAAAAAATTCGGGGAATCAGGTAAGTGAGATTGATTAAGAAGAATGCAATAAAAATAACGATGAAGTAACGTTCGTGGAACGTTGTGCCGCTTTTCGTGAAAAATGATGTTTTTATTATTATTATTATTATTATTATTATTATTATTATTATTATTATTATTATTATTATTATTATTATTATTATTATTATTATTATTATTATTATTATTATTATTATTATTATTATTATTATTATTATTATTATTATTATTATTATTATTATTATTATTATTATTATTATTATTATTATTATTATTATTATTATTATTATTATTATTATTATTATTATTATTATTATTATTATTATTATTATTATTATTATTATTATTATTATTATTATTATTATTATTATTATTATTATTATTATTATTATTATTATTATTATTATTATTATTATTATTATTATTATTATTATTATTATTATTATTATTATTATTATTATTATTATTATTATTATTATTATTATTATTATTATTATTATTATTCATCCATCATTTTTCATTGATCTAGTTTAACGTCCTATGCGGTATCTATATACAGAACCATGAAGACGGTAAGCCGCTTTGGTAAGGGAAAAAGCTTTCAACAAACAAAACCCGATGTCCTGCAACTTTGAACCGACCCGGCTTAATGCTGAGGACGTTCCTTTCAACCGCAATTTTATAAACTTTCCCCCAGAATTCGTTAACTCCCCCTTCGATCAGACTAACGTTATGAAAAATTGAAAAGAGAAGGCACCTCCTCACTCGGCGTTGGTCTTCGAAGTGTTCGAAGAGTAGGTCCCGATGGCGGTGCTGCTGTCGAGGCGATGATTGGTGCCGCTGGGGCTTCGACTACCTTGCGTGGTCGTCCCGGCCCTCTTTTGAGTCCTTCAGCCTTTTTACTGGTGACCAAAGTGAATCCCTGATCATCAGTTGGTCTGACTGTTTGTGTTGGCGCCATTGTTGGTTTTTCATTCCAAATTTCTGCCGTCCTTGATAACAGCTCCATCCGAGCCTTCTCCACACTACCCTTGTAGACCTGGTAGGTCCGACACGCTGCTTTCTGCCATGAACGATGTTCCTTGCCGCAGTTGGCACAAGAAACCCTTTTCCTCGGACAGTCCCGAGTTTGGTGAGCGCCAGCGCACTCACCGCACCTGGCTGCCTTTCCACACGACGCCTGCGTGTGTCCCCATTGGCTGCAGTTGTAACACTGCTTTGGCTGAGCCCGTGGCGACCATACCTGCGCGGTGAAGAGCATGGCTTATTATTATTATTATTATTATTATTATTATTATTATTATTATTATTATTATTATTATTATTATTATTATTATTATTATTATTATTATTATTATTATTATTATTATTATTATTATTATTATTATTATTATTATTATTATTATTATTATTATTTTTGAATTTGATTTCATTTAGCCCGATTTGGCGCCTTATGGCCCATGCAGGTGTCTACGAACTCTAATATTTATTTAGGAGGAAACCTTTATGGTAAAAACCCCCTCAACTTCTCAATTTCTATACACTTTAAGTTTGTGTTACCTTCACGAAGTGCACTAACACTGTTTTATCCAGTGCGGATATCGTCCACTCCCTTATTTGTGGCAAGAGACCAATTCTCCTTGCTGACCTCTCTCTCACTCATCTTGGCCTCGACTTCAAGCGTCAGTCGAAACTGCTCTAGCCTTCCTTCCTGCTGGATCCATCTAGTTATCCTTGCAATATCTGTGGGATTGTTCATCATGGCCTCAAATGACCGGTTCTCTGCCTTTCTCAGTATTTCTCCTCTTCCTTTGGCCCAGCTGGTGCAGGCCATGACCATATGCTTCACATTTTGGGACGGATATCCACATTGGCATCGTGAACTGTCTACTCCCGGAACTTTTCTTCTGTGTAGATAGGAATTGAACCCAATGTGTTCGCTTCTTATCTGTATAGCTATGCTGCTTTGGGCCCTGTTAAGGTGAGTATTATTATTATTATTATTATTATTATTATTATTATTATTATTATTATTATTATTATTATTATTATTATTATTATTATTATTATTATTATTATTATTATTATTATTATTATTATTATTATTATTATTGAATTTGAATTTGATTTCATTGTCCTGGTTTGGCGCCTTAAGGCCCATGCAGGTGACTATAAACCTAAACTATTTATTTACATGAGGGGGAAACCATTACGATAAAAACCCCCTCCCCCTTTGAAATTTTTTACCTGTAGTTCTTCGTTACCTACAGTAAGTGCAAATGGCCGTTAGTCCGAAATAGAACTAGCTAAAGTATACCTCGCCATCCTTTCCCTGCCCTCGCGTGCCGAAAAGTGATGGCTGTGGTCTTGATTTCGACCCCGATGGCGCAAATAGATGTTGTGATGGGGCTGGGACCTGAACTTGTTTGCGCGGGCGTCCCGGCCCTCTCTTGAAGCCTTCTGGCTTTTGGTTGGTCACTAGCGTGAACCCATGGTCGTCTGGTATGTTAGCAGTACTTAGTTGAGGTAACTCCGTTAGTGTTTCGCTCTCCCTTCTTAGTTCGGCCGTTCTCTCCATGAGTCCATACCGTGCCCGCTGAACGTTGGCCTTGTATGCCGCGAAGCTTGGACACGCCCCCTTCTGCCACGATAAGTGGGCCTTGCCGCAGTTGCAGCAAAGTACCGACTTCTTCGGACAGTCCCTGGTCTGGTGGGTGCCCGCGCACCCTCCACATTTCCTTGCCTTGTTGCAGGAAGCTTGGGTGTGCCCCCATTGGCTGCAGTTGAAGCACTGCTTGACTTGTGCCCGGGGTGACCAGAGCTGGGCCGTGTAGAGCATTGAGTCCATTACAATACCATTTCGAATCACTTCGCGTTGTAGAGCCTCGGTCGGTAAGCTCGCAATGACTGACCCTCGAGTATGGCCATTTTCCTTCGCCCAGGTGTGTTCCTTCCCGTCATAGAGCCACCTCACTCTGTTGATCTGTATTCCTGGAATCCGTGCTTTTGTTTCCGTCGTCATTTTAAATATTGCCACGCTGTTGTTGGCATTCTTTCCTCCGTGTATAATTGTCCCCAGTGGGACTCCCAAGATTTCAACAGGGTAATCCTGCTTTAGGACGCAGAACTCTTTGGGCTGCGCCATCCTCAAGGCAGCGTCTCTCTGGGAGACCGACTGCACGAACACCTCAGTATCGTTGCTCCTTAATTGCCTCACGGCGTATGCTCCATTTATATGTAATTTTGCTTTATTAAGCAGCTCTGTCGGCTGCATCTTATTGGCCCCTTCTACTCGAATCCGTACTGCCGCTTTGGTTGCTGGCGGCGCGACGATCGAGGCGTACGTGGGTCGACCTCCCATTGCTTGTGCTGGTTGCGGTGCAGTCTTGCAGACCGGCTTTTCGAGACTCTCCTTTACGACCTTCTCTAAGGCCAACATTCGATCTTCCATTGGGTTAGCCGTCAGCTTTGATCGGAACATCTTGGCGTGGGCAACGAAGGCATCAAGTACCTCATCTATCTCGACCATTGGCGTCGCAGATTTATCAGTTCCTGCAATCGCCAGTCTATCTCGGACCCTGTTTAAATAATAAGCCACGGTTTTTAGTTTCTCCAATTTCATGCCAGTAGAAGTCGCGAGAGATTCTACAAGCATTATTGCGGCTGTTCCGCTATCCGTTGGTGGTGGTGGTGGTGCCGTGAAAATTTTTCCAGCCGTGAAATCCACCTTTCCTGTCCCCCAACTCGCCATGCCGAAGCGCAACGAAAAAAATTCGAGGAATCAAGTAAGAGTGATTGATTGAGATGAATGCAATAATTAAAACGATGATATAACGTTCGTGGAACGTGGTGCCGCTTTTGACCAAATGATGATGTATTTTCTTATTATTATTATTATTATTATTATTATTATTATTATTATTATTATTATTATTATTATTATTATTATTATTATTATTATTATTATTATTATTATTATTATTATTATTATTATTATTATTATTTGAATTTGATTTCATTTAGCCTGATTTGGCGCCCTATGGGCCCATGCAGGTGTCTACGAACTCTAATATTTACATAGGAGGAAACCTTGCAGTAAAAACCCCCTTAGCTGTCTGACTTGACTCTGTGCGATTATGGTCTTACCTCTAGGAAGTGCACTCACACTGTTGTTGCCAGTGTGGATTCCGTCCTTGTCCTGTGTATCCATTTTCCTCTCTCCGCCTGATTAACGCCTCGATTTCCCCGGTCATCCGAAACTGCTCTAGCCATCCTTCCTTTTGAATCCACTGCGCAATTCTGGTCATATCTTTGACGTTATTTACCATAGCTTCGAAGGATCGAGTTGTCGATTTTCGTAGCAACTCACCTCTTCCCTTTGCCCATCTTGGACAAGACATCACCATGTGCTTTATATTTTGGGACGGATATCCACATTGGCAGCATGGTTTTCCTACTCCTGGCACGTTCCTTCTGTATAAGTAAGCATTGAGCCCAATGTGCTCGCTTCTTACTTGTGTGGCAATGCTACTCTGGGCCCTGCTAAGGTTTTGGTGGATTTGGATGGGTGATTCTTTATAGTTCATCATAAGTCTACCTGTTTTCTTGTCGTTATATAAGTTTGCAGCATTCCACTTATCCGGATTGGCTTGCGCTCGGGGACCCAAGTGTCGCCCCTTCTTCTGGCTCGTCCACGATTCTGACCATTCCTTGAACGCGGCGTTTTTACCGGCTACCTTTTGTCCTGTTTTAGAGTCAATGTTGCTGCAGATTAAGGTCCATTCCGCTATATCATCTCTCCTGTTTTGATCGCGTTTACTTAAATTTTCTTCATCAAAATATTTGATTTTTCT
This sequence comes from Blumeria graminis f. sp. triticale, assembly GCA_905067625.1. Lineage (NCBI taxonomy): Eukaryota > Fungi > Ascomycota > Leotiomycetes > Helotiales > Erysiphaceae > Blumeria > Blumeria graminis. The sequence continues at coordinate 10,134,506 of LR898477.1, forward strand.
GCGTGCACTTGAAATTGTCTGTTGGATAGGTAGGTTATTGGATAGCCCGGTATATTGAAGCCGCCTTTGTTTGAGGTAGATCTCTATCGGGAGAGTTGACGTTTCATGCTCTAGCATTCTACTACTGGTCGACTGGTATGCCCCTGTAATGACCTTGAGGAATTTCCTTTGGACACTTCTGAGTGGCTTAAGTATTCTTTCAGGGATGTTGCCTGTTTATTATTATTATTATTATTATTATTATTATTATTATTATTATTATTATTATTATTATTATTATTATTATTATTATTATTATTATTATTATTATTATTATTATTATTGAATTGAATGGAATTGAATTAGTCTCGTTTAACGTCCTATGCGGTATCTATATACAGAACCATGAAGACGGTAAGCCGCTTTGGTAAGGGAAAAAGGCTTTCAACAAACAAAACCCGATGTCCTGCCACTTTGAACCGACCCGGCTTAATGCTGAGGACGTTCCTTTCAACCATAATTATATAAACTTTCCTCGAAATTCGTTAACTCCCCCTTCAATCAGACTAACGTTATGAAAAATTGAAAAGAGAAGGCACCTCCTCACTCGGTGTTGGTCTTCGAAGTGTTCGAAGAGTAGGTCCCGATGGCGGTGCTGCCGTCGAGGCGATGATTGGTGCCGCTGGGGCTTCGACTACCTTACGCGGTCGTCCTGGCCCTCTTTTGAGTACTTCAGCCTTTTTACTGGTGACCAAAGTAAATCCCTGATCATCAGTTGGTCTGGCTGTTTGTGTTGGCGCCATTGTTGGTTTTTCATTCCAAATATCTGCCGTCCTCGATAACAGCTCCATCCGAGCCTTCTCCACACTTCCCTTGTAGACCTGGTAGGTCCGACATGCTGCTTTCTGCCATGAACGATGTTCCTTGCCGCAGTTGGCACAAGAAACCCTTTTCCTCGGACAGTCCCGAGTTTGGTGAGCGCCAGCGCACTCACCGCACCTGGCTGCCTTTCCACACGACGCCTGCGTGTGTCCCCACTGGCTGCAGTTGTAACACTGCTTTGGCTGTGACCGTGGTGACCACACCTGCGCGGTGTAGAGCATGGCGTTCATCACAAGGCCGTTTCGAACCACTTCCGTCTGCATTGCCTCCGATGGGAGGCTTACCACTATTGATCCACGAGTGCGGCCATTTTTCTTTGACCGCTGGTGTTCCTTTCCGTCGTGTAACCACCTTATACGACTTATCACTAAGCCTGGAATCCGTGCCTTTGTTGCCGTCTCTATCTCCCTGATGATAGCAAAATTATTGGCATCTCTGCCCCCTTCAATTCGTGTCCGCAATGGGACACCGTCTACCTCGACTGGAAAATCTTGCCGTAGAATTTTGAAGTCCGTTGGTTGTCGCATGTTAAGCGCCACGTCTCTCTGGGACGCCGACTGGACGAACACCTCAGTGTCGTTGCTTCGCATTTGGCGAATCGCGTATGCGCCTTTAATGTGTTGTTGTGCTTTTGTAAGCAGCTCTTGTGGCTGCAAGTTTTGTGCGCCGTCAATTCTTATTCTGACCGCCGTTTTCGCCATTTGCGGAGCTACGACCGACGCGTAACTCCTTTGTGTCGGCGCGCCCGAAACAACTGCTGGTGCAGCTTTCCGAGCGGGATCCGCGAGGCTTTTCTTTACGACTTCCTCTAAAGCCATCATCCTCTCCTCGATAGGAGACTTCTTCTGGGACATTTCCGTCCAGGCCCTTTTGTGCGCGTTGAAGGCCTTGACGGCCTCGTTCACGTCCTCCATTGAGGGTAGGTCCTCCTCATCCACCTCTCCCATCACGATTAGTCTGACCTTTTTCAATAGTTTCCCTAGGATTTCAAGGTTCTTATCCTTTGGAGCTGTTTGCGCTCCGCTGCCGTTATTTGTTGGTGCCATTGTCGCATTTTGCGACGCGTCGAATCCGCTGGATTTACCCACACCAGCACCCACACTCGCCATGTTGGAGCACGGAAAGCGAAAAGATGGGAGGAGGGTAATAAAGATGTAAAAATAAGAATCACGATGTCAAATTGATGATACGGGCAGCGTGGAAGGCTGCGCAGCTTTCTGGCAAAAATGATGTTTTTTCTATGTTATTATTATTATTATTATTATTATTATTATTATTATTATTATTATTATTATTATTATTATTATTATTATTATTATTATTATTATTATTATTATTATTATTATTATTATTATTATTATTATTATTATTATTATTATTATTATTATTATTATTATTATTATTATTATTATTATTATTATTATTATTATTATTATTATTATTATTATTATTATTATTATTATTATTATTATTATTATTATTATTATTATTATTATTATTATTATTATTATTATTATTATTATTATTATTATTATTATTATTATTTGAATTTGATTTCATTTAGCCCGATTTGGCGCCTTATGGCCCATGCAGGTGTCTACGAACTCTAATATTTATTTAGGAGGAAACCTTTATGGTAAAAACCCCCTCAACTTCTCAATTTCTATACACTTTAAGTTTGTGTTACCTTCACGAAGTGCACTAATACTGTTTTATCCAGTGCGGATATCGTCCACTCCCTTATTTGTGGCAAGAGACCAATTCTCCTTGCTGACCTCTCTCTCACTCATCTTGGCCTCGACTTCAAGCGTCAGTCGAAACTGCTCTAGCCTTCCTTCCTGCTGGATCCATCTAGTTATCCTTGCAATATCTGTGGGATTGTTCATCATGGCCTCAAATGACCGGTTCTCTGCCTTTCTCAGTATTTCTCCTCTTCCTTTGGCCCAGCTGGTGCAGGCCATGACCATATGCTTCACATTTTGGGACGGATATCCACATTGGCATCGTGAACTGTCTACTCCCGGAACTTTTCTTCTGTGTAGATAGGAATTGAACCCAATGTGTTCGCTTCTTATCTGTATAGCTATGCTGCTTTGGGCCCTGTTAAGGTGAGTATTATTATTATTATTATTATTATTATTATTATTATTATTATTATTATTATTATTATTATTATTATTATTATTATTATTATTATTATTATTATTATTATTATTATTATTATTATTGAATTGAATTGAATTAGTCTCGTTTAACGTCCTATGCGGTATCTATATACAGAACCATGAAGACGGTAAGCCGCTTTGGTAAGGGAAAAAGCTTTCAACAAACAAAACCCGATGTCCTGCCACTTTGAACCGACCCGGCTTAATGCTGAGGACGTTCCTTTCAACCGCAATTTTATAAACTTTCCCCAGAATTCGTTAACTCCCCCTTCGATCAGACTAACGTTATGAAAAATTGAAAAGAGAAGGCACCTCCTCACTCGGCGTTGGTCTTCGAAGTGTTCGAAGAGTTGGCCCCGATGGTGGTGCTGTTGTGGCGGTGATTGTTGGTGCCACTGGTGCTTCGACTACCTTACGCGGTCGTCCTGGCCCTCTTTTGAGTACTTCAGCCTTTTTACTGGTGACCAAAGTAAATCCCTGATCATCAGTCGTTCCGACTGTTCGCATTGGCGCCACCGTAGGTTTTTCGTTCCATATTTCCGCCGTTCTTGACAACAGCTCCATCCGAGCTTTCTCCACACTACCCTTGTAAACCTGGTAGGTCCGACACGCTGCTTTCTGCCACGAGCGATGTTCCTTGCCGCAGTTGGCACAAGAAACTCTTTTCCTCGGACAGTCCCGAGTTTGGTGAGTGCCAGCGCACTCACCGCACCTAGCTGCCTTTCCACACGACGCCTGCGTGTGTCCCCATTGGCTGCAGTTGTAACACTGCTTTGGCTGAGCCCGTGGCGACCATACCTGCGCGGTGAAGAGCATGGCGTTAATGACAAGGCCCTGTCGAACTACTTCCGTCTGCATTGCCTCCGATGGGAGGCTTACCACAATTGAACCACGATTGCGACCGTTTTTCTTTGATCGCTGATGTTCCTTTCCATCATGTAGCCATCGTATTCTGCTAATTACCAGGCCTGGAATACGTGCCTTGGTCGCCGTCTCAATCTCCCTGATGATGGCGTAGTTGTTGGCATCTCTGCCACCCTCAATTCTTGTCCGCAGTGGGACTCCGGAAACCTCAACAGGAAAGTCTTGCCGCAAAATTTTAAAATCCGTTGGTTGCCGCATATTAAGCGCCGCGTCTCTCTGGGACGCCGACTGGACAAACACCTCGGTGTCGTTGCTTCGCATCTGTCGAATTGCAAATGCGCCTTCGATGTGTTGTTGTGCCTTTGACAGCAGCTCTTGTGGCTGCAGGTTTTGTGCGCCATCGATTCTTATCCTAACCGCTGTTTTCGTCATTTGCGGAGCCACGACCGACGCGTAGCTCCTTTGTGTCGGCGCGCCCGAAACCACTGCTGGTGCAGCTTTTCGAGCAGGATCCGTGAGGCTCTTTTTGACAACCTCCTCGAGCGCCATCATCCTCTCCTCGATAGGAGACGTCTTCTGGGACATTTCCGTCCAGGCCCTTTTGTGCGCGTTGAAGGCCTTGACGGCCTCGTTCACGTCCTCCATTGAGGGTAGGTCCTCCTCATCCACCTCTCCCATCACGATTAGTCTAACCTTTTTCAATAGTTTCCCTAAAATTTCTAGGTTCTTATCCTTTGGAGCTGTTTGCGCTCCGCTGCCGTTGTTTGTTGGGGCCATTGTCGCATTTTGCGACGCGTCGAATCCGCTGGATTTACCCACACCAGCACCCACACTTGCCATGTTGGAGCACGGAAAGCGAAAAGATGGGAGGAGGGTAATAAAGATGTAAAAATAAGAATCACGATGTCAAATTGATGATACGGGCAGCGTGGAAGGCTGCGCAGCTTTCTGGCAAAAATGATGTTTTTTGATTATTATTATTATTATTATTATTATTATTATTATTATTATTATTATTATTATTATTATTATTATTATTATTATTATTATTATTATTATTATTATTATTATTATTATTATTATTATTATTATTATTATTATTATTATTATTATTATTATTATTATTATTATTATTATTATTTGAATTTGAATTTGATTTCATTGTCCTGATTTGGCGCCTTAAGGCCCATGCAGGTGACTATAAACCTAAACTATATATTTACATGAGGGGGAAACCATTACGATAAAAACCCCCTCCCCCTTTAAATTTTTGTATCTGTAGTCCTTCGTTACCTACAGGAAGTGCAATTGGCCATCAGTCCGAGACAGGACTAGCTAAAATTATACTCGACCTCGCCATCCTTTCCCTGCCCTCGCGTGCTAAAAAGTGTTGACTTTGGTCTTGAGTTTGACCCCGATGGTCCAAATAATTGTGGTGGTTGATTGACCAGGAGCTGTTTGCGCGGGCGTCCTGGCCCTCTCTTTAATACCTCCGGCTTTTGGTGGGACACCAGTGTGAACCCTTGGTCGTCTGTTGGTTTTGCCGTTGTTGTTGTAGTAGGTGCCGTTGTTGATGTTTCGCCTTTTCTGAATTCCGCCGTTCTCTCCATAAGTTCATACCGTGCCCGTTGCACGCTGGCCTTGTATGCCGCGAAGTTTTGACACGCCCCCTTCTGCCACGATTTATGGTCCTTGCCGCAGTTGCAGCAAAGAACCGACTTCCTCGGACAGTCCCTGGTCTGATGAGTGCCCGCGCACTCACCACATCTCCTTACCCTATTGCACGAGGCTTGGGTATGCCCCCATTGACAGCAGTTGAAGCACTGCTTTATTTGCGCTCGGGGTGACCAGAGCTGGGCCGTGTACAGCATTGAGTTGTATACAATGCCGTTTCTTATCACTTCGCGTTGAAGTGCCTCTGTCGGCAGACTTGCGACGATTGACCCTCGAGTATGGCCGTTAGCTCCCATCCATCGGTGCTCTTTTCCGTCAAAAAGCCATCTCACCCTGTTGATTTTTAATTCGGGTATCCGAACTTTTGTTTCTGCCTCGACTTGGTTTATGAACTCGCCGTTATTTGGATTTTTACCTCCTCTTATGAATGTCCCCAACGGGATCCCCAAAATCTCAACAGGATAATCCTGCTTCAAGACGCAGAACTCCTTTGGCTGCGCCATACTCAAGGCAGCGTCTCGCTGAGAGACCGACTGCACAAACACCTCCGTATCGTTGCTCCGCAGCTTCCTTACTGCGTATGCCCCCTCAATGTGGATTTTCGCCTTGTCTAGGAGCGCTGCCGGCTCCATGTTTTCTGCTCCTTGAATGCGTATTCGTACAGCCGCTTTAGTCGCTGGCGGCGCGACGATTGAGGCGTATGTGGGTCGCCCTCCCATCCCTTGTACTGCCGAAGCAGCCGTCTTGTGCGACGGCTCCTCGAGATTCTTCTTGACTGCCTTCTCTAAGGCCAGCATGCGTTCTTCCATTCTTGAAGCCTTCAGCTTCGATTTTAACATCGTAGCGTGGGCTTTGAAGGCATCGAGTGCCTCACCTACTTCGACCATCGGCGTCGCAGATTTGTCAGTGCCTGCGATAACCAGTCTGTCTCTGACCTTGTTTAAAAATAACCCTACTGTCATTAATGTCTCCATGTTAACGCCTGTAGAGCTTGCGAGAGACTCTACAGCCGTAATTGCGGCCGTTCCGCTGTCCGTTGGTGGTGGTTGAGGTGCCATGAAAATTTTTTCCGCCGCGAAATCCACCTTTCTGGGTCCCCATCTCGCCATGCCGAAGCGCAACGAAAAAAATTCGGGGAATCAGGTAAGTGAGATTGATTAAGAAGAATGCAATAATAATAACGATGAAATAACGTTCGTGGAACGTTGTGCCGCTTTTCGTGAAAAATGATGTTTTTTCTTATTATTATTATTATTATTATTATTATTATTATTATTATTATTATTATTATTATTATTATTATTATTATTATTATTATTATTATTATTATTATTATTATTATTATTATTATTATTATTATTATTTCTTTTTATTGTCCTGTCTGATTCTATGACTATGTAGGACATGCAGGTCCTCTCTGCCTACAGGCCAAGGATACCTATACCAGTAGTGTATCCCCTCCCAGGCCTCCCATACAGCTCCCCTCAAACAGTACCAACCCCTCACAAGTCCTCATTCGATCATACACTTAGAGGAGCCCTTAACCCTTCATTATCTCCCCTCTCCAGCCAACAAAACGATGGCCATTTGCGGGTGTATGGCAGCCGGGAAAATTTGCAAAAACCTTTGGGTGTAGGGCTCTCCTAATATCGACAATAGGACTAAACCAGAAGATATAGTGACCTTTCTGAAGCGTTCGAATAGGCCGGCTGGCTGGGCGCTGCAGATTTGTAGGTACCTCGGAAAATTCACCCATTGCCTTTCCAGCCCCCTCCCAACTCCTTCCTGAAGGCCGTGCCGAAATGTCAGAAAAATCTTGACAGAGCGTGGTTGCTATACGGTAGCTTAGCCCAACTTCTTTTGTGCCGTCTAAGGTGCCGGGGATTGCCGTTGACTCATTGATAAAAGAAGCCCTCCTGGCTAATTAGCCGAAACCTCAGTCTTGGCGCCCACAAACCTTCCAAAGTTGAAATTTACTCGAAAATATCAGTCCTTGCATGCTCTTCAGAGACCTGTTCCTCATATCGCTCCACATCTTAGCCGCCTGTACTTCCTCAAGTTGCTTGTACCATTATAGCCACAGTCCAACATAAGTCAGGACCGAGTCATTGTATATTTCGACTTAATTTCCTCCTTGCGGGTATACGTAGCCTCGTAAATTTATGGTTGGAGATGGCTTATAATGATTGAGGCAAGCTCCTGTTTTTAAATGGAATAACGCCTTTATCGGTGGTTAAAGCGAAATGATATGTGGTATGAAGGAGGTTGAGGTCTCTGATAAAAATGGTAAAAGTAGCACTACTTAGAAGGTATTAATTTTACAAGGCCAGAGGGTGCTTTCGGCTTCGATTCGGTTGCAATTCTTCTTGGCTATCTCAAATTTGCAAAGCATACTCAGCGATTACACTGGCACTACAGGAAGTTAAAGAATTCATCTGTGCCAACGTAGCTAAATAATGGAGTCGAGTGTTTTGTGAGCCAGTCTTGCAAGATCGGATTTAAAAGCTGTAATTACGCAAGTTTTTGATAATCAAGATTGAACAAGGTTGTTATTGTCGACTCAGTGAGGCCTCGGATGGAAATTATCTTGTTTAGACATGGACTTTGACGTAGTAGGAAGTCATAAGTAAATGCCTCGTGGACCAACTTCTTCAGTAGTCCAAAATCTGGTTCAAATCTATTTTGGAAGAGTAATTCACTTTCAAATATGCAGGTGACATTCCTGACAGGTACTTTGACGTTAATATTGATTTCATTTAGTCCGATTTGGCGCCTTATAGGCCCATGTAGGTGGAGGGAAAGACTGAAAACCTGTACGTGGTGTCCTCTACGAACCTAGGAGTGAAATACTTTCCCAGAGCCAAGTTCAGGTAAATTTCGCAATACCAATGGAGTTGGCCCACGAGGCAATGATCAAAAATACTCCACCATGTCAAAGTTTTACTCCCAACGGGATCGACACCTACCTAAATATCATCAAGTCTACAAGTACGACTTAGTAAATCCTCATTCTAATTATCAGACCTTTTGTCGACCTTCTCCGGCCTTAGCTGGTCACCAAATACACGCACTAGCCGATATTTACACCCGACAGAGGAAGTGGAGTGTGACACACAAATCTGGGAGACTGTTCTTTGAAATTAGTGTGAGAGGAATCAGGACAGGTTTACAAGATGATGCAAAGGAAGAATATTACCCCGAAGGACGTGAAATCTTGAATTTTGGCAAGGATTTTTAAGAATTGAGCTTTGTGTGCTCCAAGGCTTCGGTTGCGAGAGTGCAGGCGACACTATAAAAACCGCCATGGTTGGATGGTGCGGTGGTACATCGTCTTGGACGGTCTGCCAAGTTGAGTCTGGATAGCTTGGACACATATCCCACTCGAGACAGTAGGTCGCTGGTTCAAATCCAGCAAAGTACAACCACTTTTCTCGCAGCGCTGGTATGCAAGGATGACGAAGGCATGCTTGGAGAATCAAAGGTTTTGAATTTCCCTCTTTTTGCATCAGATTTAATTGCGTACGCAGCTATCTAGCTATGACACAATATCAAAGAAAATTATAGAAAAGATGACTCAATTTACAAGAGGAACACTCATGCCTCGGATTTTATTTGCAAGTACCACTGCGAAGTTATGGTGGCTTTTTCTTCACCCCAAGTCAACCCTCATCCGTGAATACCCACCCTGGGGAACCTCTTAAAAACCCTGACTTATCGAGACATGCCTCCGTCATCCATCAACTTTTCTCCGCGCGAAATTTGGACTGAGAAGTTTCCTTCCCAAGTGGAGTAGGTGCCTAGGCTACTCAAACTATACCGGAGAACACCACCAAGAGGCGGACCACAGCACCTTCCATCGTTGGCTTGTATTTATAGTGTCAGCTGCATTCTCGCAAGCGAAGTCTTAGCGCGCACAAAGCTCAATTCGTAAAACTTTTTCCAAAATTCGATTTTTCAAGCCCGTCGAAAACGTACCCCTCTTTTGCATCATCTAGTAAACTTGTCCTGATCCCTCTCACTTCCATCCCAAAGAACTATATCCCAGATTTGTGCACCACGCTTTGCTTCTTCCGTCGGGTATAAATATCGGCGTGGGCGTGTATTTGGTGACCGGCTGAGGCCAGAGAAAGTCGACGAGAGGTGTGATCATTGAAACGAGGATGTACTAGGTCGTACTTCTAGACTTGATGAAGCTTAGTTGAGAATCGGACTCTTTGGGAGTGAAAAATTGACATGGTGGAGTAACTTGAAATTTTGCCTCGTGGGCCAACTTCTTTGATATTGCGACATTTGACTGAACTTGGCTCTGGGAGAATATTTCACTCCCAGGTTCGTAGAGGACACCGCGTACAGGTGTTCAGTCTCGCCCTCCGAATTTCCCTCTTATGGGTACTTATGGAGGAGGGTCGATTGTCTGTGAAAGCAGATATGCCTCATAGTGGTATTTTTGAATGAAATATAGAGTATGACAGTCTCTAACGTCAAAAGATTCATCCAACATGTATACATAGCAACCGTTATTTTTTTTATTATAAAGTCCTAAGCTAAAGCTCTAGGTCCACTATAGGTACAAGACTGGTGCAGCTGGCGGGGATCACTTCTTACAGGCCCAACTCGTTCCAACCGCGAGACCCGCTACAGAAAATGTAGAAGGTAAATTATAACTCAGAAGACACCACCTACCCCGACTCCGAAATCGAGACTCCATCCTTCAACCCTAAATCCAAGTACATAAAAGATTCCTCAGAGAAGCGACACTTCTCACATCGATCCCTTTTGTGTCATGCGTTGTGGCAATGACTAGATTGTCTGACCCCCGCTGAGAGCAGTGGATGAGTGGGCGAATAGCAACGGTCATGTTTGTTTGTTTTTTTATTTTTAAGTCCTAGGATTTACCCGTTTTCCCCTGAGGGTCAAAGACCGGGGTTTACAGCTAAGGTCATATCTATGACATGCCCAAATTGTTCCCACCACGTGAACCGCTACTCAAATAGTAGCTAGTTAAATTACATGCAGCCATATAAAAAAAGAAAAATAGAAATCATAACTTAACTCCAGGCTCCAAAACTTTGAGCTCTAATTAAATATCTGCACTTGTGGTTGGGAAGCAAAACTTCTCGCCTCGTTCCCCTTCCGATCGAGTCATGTTACATGACAAATTTATATGGACCTCGCTGAGAGCAGAGGTCCAGCCTACAGCTGATCATCCATAACATCGAGTTTTCTGTGCAAGATTTCTGAAGGCTTCAAGGCACCTGGGTCCGAGAAGTTCATGTATGAAGTCGTCGTAGGACTTTAGACCTCGGATTCGACGTTTTTCGTGAGAAAAGAGCCGACAGTTTATAAAGTGGGTTGAACTAATCTTGTTGAAATACAGGGTTAATCCTAGTAATCAGGATTAACATGTGTCCTTTATGATGTTTAGACCCACTATTGTAGTATATATGTAGCGAAGCTCCCTGAGCCCTGAATAAAAGTCAATTGAACCAGTATATTCGTTTTACAAATCTCTTTCCCACACGCGCACTCACTAGGTGCGTCTGAATTGTTGAATCGGCGAGGATAGGCCGCGAAATCGCCGTGTCCCGTACGGGCAGCATTCGTAAGCCGAGGCGCGCAGTGGCGTCTGCTCCTTGGTTCCCTTTTATTCCAGAGTGACCGGGAATTCACTTAATTGTCACAGCAGCTGACATTGAGAGTATGCGAAACTGATGTACCTCTTCGAGGCTGGTTGAAGAGATGCCCGTCTCAAATGCTTTCACAGCATCCTGACTATCCAGAAACACATTCACTCGCCGTCTAGTCTCCCCCAGCTGCTGTTGCGCTTCTTTCATTCTCGGTGCCGTCTCAAGAGCCTTTAGCGCCCCTGTGAATTCTGCATCCAAGACATCTCCTCTGTATCGGATACCATTCTCCTGGTGAAGAATTTTACCGAATCTCTTCAAATCAAAACCCCAAGCTGAACATCCGTTTCCCTCCGAAGAGTCGTCTGAGTAGGCGCAAATTTCCGATGCGGGCACGTTGTCTATCCAAAGTTTGCTCGCTTCTTTTCCTTCTGACTTAGATATGGACCTAGCAGGGCAAAATAGCGGCGGCAAAAGCGTCAAATATTCTGTGTCCTGAAGTTATCGATAAGCTCGTTGTGTACAAGTTCTTTGTCTATCTATATGTTCAAATCCTCGTGGATTCTTCTTGTACTTTCGAGTCCCAACGTTTGGGCACATCGCAGCACGAGTTCTCAGCGGGTGCCGATCATCGAGGGGTTTCATTCTGGCTGAAAATCGAAGTCGGTTTCCCTCTAGAATAATGTTTGCGGGAGGGATTCCTCCTTCCCTGTGCAGGACAACATTAGGAGTAGTCCACAGAACTGGAAGTACAGATCTGAGACCCATAATGTTAGCCTTGTCGATCATAGTACAGAGGCTCGCAGTAGCTGGTGTGGCTATTCCTGCTTTTGTTGGGTGTTTGAGGCCTGGCCACCAGATTTCCGCCCAAAAAGTCGCGGTTGAAACAATACGACTATTTACTGCTCGTATCAGCGCCACTAGTGCAGCCCCTCGAAATGTGGAATTAAAGCGTCGCATAAGATGTGCAACTATTATTGCTTTTCCAGACCACGTCATCACATGATGTTCGAAATTAAGACGCAGATGAAGGTAAACTCCAAGCCAGCGAAATTTCTCAGCTGGTTCTATGAGAGTGCCGTTTACGTGGATGCCAACAGCTGCCTCGCGATGCCACGATGGAAATTGTACTACCTCTGACTTTTGCGTGTCGAATTGGAAGGCATTTTTCTGAGCCCACTCCAGCAGGTGATCGACTTCTATTTGAGCTGCTACAGCGGACTCATTAGTGGTGCGGCCAAACCCAAGAATACCGATGTCATCAGCGCAGCTAAACCTCAGATTAGTTGCACCAGTGCGCATTGGCTCCGCCATGTACAGAAGAAAGAGAAGAGGCGAAATCGGCGAGCTCTGTAGGACCCCGCAGACTAGCTGTCGCTCTGTCGTGACTCCTTCCAAGTGTCGTACTTGGACCATTCGTTGTGCAAGGAACGACGTCGTCCACTTTAGAACTGAGTCTTGCCATCCTTGTTCTTGTATTCTTCTTACTAGGCGGTTATGAAGAACTGCATCAAACGCACCTTGTACGTCTAAGGTGACGAAAGCGGCCGCCCATACTTGTGTGCGCGCTTCCTTGACATCGTGTACTACACAAGAGACTAGGTCTATTGCTGAGCGTCTCGAGAGTGCGCCGAATTGTTGATGACCAACTACTTCACAGGTCACTGCTAAGTGCGCCATCCGTTTTGCCAGAAGTCTTTCAAGCCCCTTACCGAGGCACGAGAGGAGGGCAATTGGTCTCCATCCTTTGACTGTTTTTGGGTCCTTTTAGGCTTCTGTACAAGTACTACTTCGGCCAATTTTAAACAAGTCGGGTGCGTACCAAGCTGTATGCAAGCTCTGAAGAGTTTGACTATGCATGGTCCAATTGTCTTCCAGCAGGCCACTAGCAGCTGTACTGAGACTCCATCTGCTCCCGGAGCCGTATTTCCACAGCCAATAGTATATGCTCGGACTTCTTCCTCGGAGATATCATCCTTCCATGATATCCGGTTGCTGCTCGTGGTAGTGCAATGCGGCAGGTCGTCTGAAATTTGGTGTCTTGCCAGGAGAGAGTCTCGGAGAACTTTGGCTCGCTCTAGCGGATCAGAGATGAGAACTCTGTTGTGATTGAGGGGTGGGGTAATGTTTGTCTGTCTAGGACCAGCCATTCTCATCAGCTTATAGACATCGCTGGGTGTGTTCATTTTTTCCACTTGTTGTGCTTGATGTTCTTTTTTGGCAGCTCTAATGACTGATCAGAGCTTTTTGGCGTACACAGCACGTTTGATGGGTAATTCGGCCGCTCGATATTCAGCCCGTGCTTCCTTGCACGCCGGAGTCCACCACGGGGCTGATTTACCGCCGTTTGCTCTAGGTCGAGTTCCTGTTGCATTTATGGCTGTCTTTAGCTTTAAGCAAAGTTCCTGGGCGTAGTCTTCGACCTTTTCAATTGTATCTAAAACTGGTGGTAGACGGACTAATTTAGTAACAGCTTGCGCAAAGTTAGGTAATCTTTCCCTTGTCACTCGAACCTTGCCCAAGTTGGGTCTCAATACTGAGGACTGGATCGGGAATATTCCTCGGATAGGAAGGTGGTTGCTGGTGACAGATTCATCGTGGTATACCCATGTACAGCTGCCGTTGATGTTGGTCCAGACTAGGTCCAAGGTATTTCCAGCTTGATGCGTGGGCTCTCCGCCAATAAGGCTGGTTAGATTGTGATCTTCTACCCATCTTTCAACCATTTCACCTTGCCCGTAGGGGCGAGTGACTACGGGTTGCTAGGCGCAGTATACAGAGTTCAAATCACCCGCAGCGACCAAGTTCGGAGGTGGGTTCCAGTTGACAAGTGATTGTATAGCTGACGTGTCTCTAGGTGCCTTTTACACGTTGAGGAAGGTGACTCCATTAACAAGCACCCAGCAATAGTCGCCCGTCAGCTTAGTGCAGGGGAAGAGTTGCCTTGCTGATATTGTCCTATCATCCTTCCGGGTGTAGGTCACAGCCCTTGGCCTGACCTTTTTGCCACCATGAGGTAGATGGCAAATATATCCAGAATGCGACATTGTCTCTTCCTTCCACCGAGGCTCTTGAATTAGAACAACGTCGACACTCAGCTCGAATGCTCGGGCGAGTGAAATTTTCTGCGGTGGACCTCATCTACTTACGTTTATTGACATGAAACTTAGAGTAGAGGCGTGGCGGAAAGGGGCCCGTGTGGCGCCCTTTATGAGTGATTTTTTGGAATAGTCGCCTCTGTGACCTCAGTCACATTTGGCGTCTCATCCGTCATTAGAACCTCATTGCTGTTGCTAGAGCTATAGTTCGGTGGAGCTGTTTTGGCTATCTCAGTAGCGGCTTTGATGTCGGCCTCTGCTCGTCGAACGGCGGTTTTTGCTCGGATCACCGCGGCATATTCGCGTTGGCTAGCTTTCCTGATACTTTCGAGGGTTTCCTTAGAGGCCATTCCGGACTTGTTAGGGCGAGCCAGGCAATTTCGGCTGTCTGATCCATGGGGGTCACCGCAATTGCGGCACTTGGTATGTGTTTGGCATTCCGACGTGGAATGCATTGTTGAGGTGCGGTTCCAGCAAACTGGGGCGCGCGAGCAACTCTGGGTCCCGTGGTATAAGAGACATCGCTTGCATTGGCTCACAGTTTGGCGCGGCTGATGGCGAACAGCGATTCCAGAGTGTGACGAAACCAAGCTGGTTGTAGTGTATTTTTAGAAAGATTAAACTATATGAAGAGAGAAGTATCACAACTACGGGCAATGACTATTTGTACATCCTTCTAGCTCATCCAATACGTACTCTGTTGGTGAGAATGACATATTGCTCCGCCACTGCCCGTCGTCATCTTTGCCATCTAGCTGACTCTCTCACTTGGCAATTCTACTTCGCCGTCTCACATTCCTTCCTAGCTCTAATGTAATGTGGCCAAGTGAAACTTAGTTGCTTGAAACAAGATAATATGTAACACTCTCCCGAATACACCCCCAAACTCCGCTTAGGTCTCCGCCTAAGCTAAACCACGGTCAAACCGTAACACAGAGTCGTCGAATAATCGGAAGCCTGGTTTAGGGACGGTCTCTCTTTCGAAATGAGCTACCCATGTCTGGTAGGGGGCTCCCACTCTCCCTTTTCCATGAGGGCTAACCCTTACTGGAACCTTTTTAGTGACTCGGAGGATTTCATCTGCTACCATCTCGTTGGTGACAACTACTTTGCCTAGTAGTGTGTGAATTGTGACGGGAATTGTCGCAATACGAGGGGCCACCAAATCTGAGGCCTTTTCCAGTATTGCATCTACCTGGACGAAAAACTCAGCAGAGTCCAGAAGGAGCTGTCGTATCTCCTAGTTTTTGGCTCGTAGTGCGAAGCCAGCTGGAACACGGTATACATGTTCAATATTCTGCTGAGGAAGCTCGAGCACTTTTGCTACCGCATCTCGCACACCGGCCGGCGAAAGAGCGCACCAAGCATGTTCTTTTCAGAGTCGAAGAAATAAACGATCATCTTTTGGGGTAGTTACTGTTGGAAATTCAGACTCTATGTGTCTGAGGTTTCCCACGATTGGAACAACTAAGATTCTCACACATGACTCACGACCTAGATGATTGATATCTCCCTTACTGAGCATGTTTGATGCTTGAGACTCGACTAGTGCATGGTATGGTCTGATACACGTGTAGGCTTTCATCCACCGACCTTGACCTCATACTCATATTGTATACCGTCGTGCGTTTCATTGTCATTGTTAGAGTATGGAACGAGTGATGGATGGTATCTAGTCTGGATTTGGTCTATCAAGATTACATGTATATAAGCTGTCTAGGAATCACCAAGACAGATAATCTAATTAATTCAACTTATTCAAACCATCTTTTATTTCTCCACAGTTTATCACATATTCTCCCGATTCATATCATCATTATTCTATTCATAAAATCGCTCCCATATTCTTTGAGCCGCCTTACTCATCGAACTCATACCGGTTTTCCAACAGTTACCGAAGCCTTTGCTGGAGGTCTCGTTGGTGCCGAGCGTTCGTTGTGGACCCGCACATCTTTCACAGGTGCTGCCGGTGTGTGGAGGCCAGTTCGGGTAACTGTTGCCCAGGTAGGCTTGACCGAAGTTATTCTCCCCTGGTTCTCTTTTTGTAGCTGCTCTGGCTACTTTTGTATTGATTTTTCCACGATCTTTCCGCTATAATTCTGGCAGTTTGGTCGTGGGGGGAGGTTGAGAAGGACTGTTCCTGGTGTCGACAACATGAATTGAGCTACTGCAGCTCTAAGGTAGACGTTAATCGAGTCTATAAATTGAACACTCGGCTCTTTGGATAGAGGTGCGAGTGCATTCTCCACACCGTTGATGGCAGCGGTGCATATTGTAAGGCTAAATGCGGTCCGGGCCGCCCGCTGTTCTTCGGCTACGAGTATGGCTCGAAGCTCGGGAGGGCAAGTCGCAGTGTTCTTGGAGCTACTATCGCTGCAAGAAGATTGATTTTTTTCCACATGCCCTCGGAATGGCATTCTGAGGTGTTGTGGTGGACGCGACTTCGTCGGCATTCTTTAAGTTAGCATTAGCTGTCTGCTTTATGGCCGGCACAGCAATCTTTCTCGTGACTGTAATAACGGGGGCCTCTGAGACCTGGCCGTCTTTAGGTTCATTTACATTCCATGGTGAGCTGTCAAGTCCCTCAATGATATATCGATCAATAACCGCATCACCCATTTCGACATCGGGCTTCGTGGAGTTAGAGTTTTCTTCGAAGACTCTTATCCTTACGGTCATGTCCAGCTCCATTTTTCGCCCGTCTATCGAGCTCAATGGTATGTTCTTTTTTGCCAAGCGCTTTTCCAGTCTAGTTTTCGCTCTATCAATGGTTCTTTCAAGGCGAATAGGTGGCGATGATTTGGCAGGCTTCGGAGACATGTTGGAGATCCGGGGTCTTGCTACTGAGAGAATTCGGATTTGTGCATGTGTATGTGAGTCGGAAGGGAACGGTAATGGTTTGTTTGTTTGTTCATTTACGTGCTAGGTGAAGTAACTACCGTCGCACTCCTACTGGAGCTTGAGCACGAGTGGGGTCGGGCCGGATCAGGTTAACTACCGTGCAGTACAAATGCCTCGTCCCACCTAAATGACCGGAACCATGCCCAAATGCATTTATGTGTTGAACCATGACAAATTCAGCAGCCCAGAATTGAAAACAAAACAAAAACTCTCACGCAAAATCCCGCATTACAAAAGAAAAACTTAAACAATCTCCCTTCCATCGTTCCGCCTCAGCCACCACGCGCCTGAGCCTCGAATCCAATCTCTCTGTCCATGCCAAACCACCTAGGCTTCCGTTCTATCACCTCCGAGTCACAGGTATCCCTGCCATCCCCCGACTAGCCTCCGCGTATATTCGACTCTCCTGGACGTAGTCCCTGAACAGCTGCCATCCCCTTGATCCGAGCATCGTTTTCAGAGCTGGTCTCCTTCGCTTTCTGCCTTTTAGCCTCCATTTTGCCAGTGCTTTTTGACACTGGACAAGGTGACCAATTGATTTTTCCCTCCCACACTCGCAGTTAGGTGTAGCGTCAGTGTGGTTGAAGCGGCGATGATATGCCGCAAAGTCTCCATTTCCAGTTCGGGCAGCAATCAAGCGTGCGAAGACCGCTCTAGGCAGCGCTAGTTCTGGCGGTTTCTTGCGCCGCATCTCGAGTTCAAGGTCGGCGTAGTATTTGGGGCGGCTCGAGTGCCACCAGTCTGTCAACATCTGCCTGGCTAGTTCGCGGGCTTTCCGTCCAGATGAGGCGAGGGTCATCACACCATGTGTCGTCCTAGAGTTGTCCTGCGGGTTAAGCTCTCCTCGAGCGAGTTCATCGCCGATTTAATTTCCTGCTATCCCTTCGTGGCCCGGGATCCATCCTATTTTTACAGGTGCGGCTGATCCCGCGGCCAGTTTCACGAACTTTTGGTTAGGCCAGAATGATGAGCCCGTTGTTCCTGTCAGTAAAGCCTTAACAGCAGCAGAATTGTCGAGCAGGATGTAGATAGCGCTGCGTCCTCGATCTCGATTGCTGGCAGTGATTGCTTCTATAGCAGCCAAAGCTCCATGAACCTCGGCGTCGTAGACCTCCGCATTGGTGATTTTGCCTGAGCCACTTTGCTCGATTGCCGTGCCTGTGCCGCTGATAAAAGTCACAAAGGCCCATGACACTCTGTCGGTTGAAGCCCCGGAGCCATCACTGTACACGCAGAGACAGTCGGGTGGGAGTGTAGGCGGCCACTCTCTTATGAACTTGGCAGCCTCTTTCTTACTTGTCCAACTGGGAATTAGCTGAGGGGGTACCGGAGGTCGGAGCGGTGGCGGAAGTTCAGCCTCTGGTAGAAGTCGGTACATCCTCTGGACCCTTGAATCATGAACTCTATCCAGACCAAGTCTGGTTTTGTTGCATGTCTTTAGTCCGAGTCGGTGGCAAGCGCTATCTGTGCTTTCCGTGGCCCGAATTCGAAGCGGATGGTACTCATCTAGTCTTCGGATTCGTGCGGCAGTCTTGAGCCTGCGTTTCTCGAGCAGAATGTGTGCTGGTGGAATGCCAGTCTCCCTTCTCAGGGCTGCGATGGGCATGGTGCGCCAGGTTGGTAGAGCCACGCGGATTCCGAAGGCAGAAGTTTGGTCAATAACTTTGCACTGTCTCTTACATGAATTTCGCGCGACACCTCGATAGGTTTCCCTGGTTGGCCCCGGGTACCAGGATTCCGCTGCGTGCATCGCGATTGGCAGGACTACCGTGCGGATCACTGTGGTTAGTAGGTCGGGCCTTGGTCCCTGGGTGCACTGAGTGAGACGTCGGAAGGGTTGCACTAGCTGCATTGCTTTACTGGTCCACTTTGCGACGTGGCTTTCGAAGGTAAGACCGCGATCAAGGTGTACTCCGAGCCATCGGATATCGGCGGATGCTTGTACATCGCGAGTGCCTACCCTTATAGCCGGAAGATCGTGTCCCCTGGATCTGGGGCCGACGAAGTAGACTACTTCGGCCTTATCTGGGTCGAAAGAGACGGCATTATCAGCAGCCCACCCTAGGACTGTATCGACTTCTCGCTGGACAGCTACTGCGGCTTCGCTCGGAGATGATCCAATGCCGAGGATAGCAACATCATCTGCGTAGCCGAATCTCCAACTACTGCCCCCCAGAACTTCGGCCATGTAGAGGAAGAGAATTGGGGATAAAGGCGATCCTTGTGGCAGCCCGCATTCTAGGTGAATTGGGTCTGTTACTCCATCCTCGTGTCTGACGCGGGCGGATCGTTTGTCCAGGAAAGACTTTATCCAAGTGATAGTTGGTTTCGGCCACCCAACTTTATTCATCCTTTGCAGCAGTCGTCCGTGGAGTACAGCGTCAAATTCACCCTGAACGTCTAGAGTGACAATAACTGCTTTCTTCTGCCTCTTCATTGCATGCTCCACATCGTGGATAACGCATGAGACAAGGTCATTAGCGGATCTACCGGAGAGTGCTCCAAAAAGCTGCTGCGGCACGGCCTTGTACGAAATGGCGGTGTAAGCCATTCGCCTTGCGACTAGTCTCTCAAGACCTTTGCCGAGAGAGGAGAGTAGTGCGATGGGCCTCCATCCTTTAGCTGTACTGAGATTACAGCCAGGTTTGGGGAGGAGAATCACTTCCGCTAGCTTGAATGCCTTCGGGAAGTGGTTCAGTCGAAGTGAGCCCTCAAAGAGTACTCTCACTGCTTGTCCTATTGACGGCCAGGCTGTCCTAAGAAGCCGCACAGAAATCATGTCTGCTCCGGGAGCTTTATTCTGGCAGGCCGTTGTGACCCACTTGGCTTCTTCGTCTGTGACGCTTGAGACCCATGGAGGGTTTCCGCGTCCTGGCTCGAGGTGTTCGATGTCCACGTCGTTTTGGCTGGTGAACCGGCCGAGAAGGAGATCGAGCAATAGAAGTGCACGGTCTCCTGGATCCGAAACAAAACTATCCGGAGTCTGGAGTGGCGGAGCGGCAGATGTAGATTGCGGTTTAGCCCAACGTGCCATCCGATACATGTCGATGTCTGTTGTAGCTTCCGAGAACTTTCGCCGCCAGTATTGGCGTTTCGCACTGCTGACTATGCGACGGAAATCTTTTCTGCTCTCTTCGCCCCTGAATATCCTGTATTCGCGTTTGGCCTGTGAGCACTTCAGCGTCCACCAAGGTGCTGTCCTACCCTTTTCCGCACTCCCGCGTCTTCCGGTAGCCCTGATAGCATCGCTGATGGTTTGAACCAGTTTATCTGCAAGGTTGTCCACCGCACTTGTTGAGATCATAGGCTGCATCCCTATTCCATGGGCCCACCTACCTAGTACCTTGGCGAAGTCTTCGAGGGCGTCATCTATCACTCGTACTGGTTGACCAGTTTCAATAACAGCTCTGGCTTTCGAGTTCGGGCGGGGAACGTCTCCTGCAAGAGTCCTATGATCCGATGTCGAGTCAAGCTCTATCGAAATATCTGCAAGGGTACCAGCGTTAGACCAGACTAGGTCGAGTATATTTCCGAGATCGTGTGTCGGGACGCCCGGTGTAGAAGATAGGTCCATGCCATGCTCGAACATCTATTCGGTAAGCACCTGGCCGTCACCGTGTAGCCTAGTAGCCATTGCCTGTCAGTCGGTGTGAACAGCATTGAAGTCTCCGCCAACAACTGTAGGCCCAGATGGAGGCCATGATAGCAGCGGCAAAAGGTCTGCTCCAGGAGCGCGGTAGGCGGAGACAAATGTGACTCCTTCTGCCGTTACTGCGGTGAGATCTGGTGATGTCTCACAGATTGCTTACTGTTGGCAATGGATCCCTTTTCGCGTGTAGATGAGGGAGCGTGGCCTTGAAGAGTTGGCAGCGGCATGGGGAGGCAAATTGTTTCGGTTACACTACGACAAGTCAAGCGTAAGCGAGTATAGGTATATTCCAGGCTACTGTTTCGGTCTCAAGGAATATCTGATGCTTGCGCTGAGACGCCCGAAGAGGTTCCATATCAAGAATTATTACAGGTTAATGTCGTGTCAGGTCGTGACTAGTCGCGTGTCTCGCAAATATACAACTGTCAAGGGAAGAAACGCGTACAGGACGTCTAGTCATAAGAACACTGTAATTTAGGAGATATATGTAACTTTCTAGTGTCATGTGTAATTTATGTAAACCTGTATATGGAGACTAGGTCTAGTTAGAAATATGGGTAAATGACTAAGGAACGGGTATGGAAATGGTTATATATGGACATGATCCGGATAATTTAAAAAGGGATCATACGGAGCACATATCACAACCAGTTTTACTCGATCATCTTCTAGATATTTTGTACCTTATTTTACATAACAACTCAAATATATTCACTTATAGAAGTTATATCTTGAACACGACTTAGAAAACAATTGTCATCTTCGTCATCATACAATACCATAACTTAGTCAAACACAAATGCCTATCGAATCCGGGATGCGACTTGGTGAGCCAGAAGCCGTCCTTACGTTGGGTCCAGGGTTCCTGGACAAGTAGGACATCGGTTCCTGAATCCCAAGCGGATTGCAGGATGATGTCCGTAGCCGGGTCTCCTCTGCCCAGATTAGCGCAGAGGAACGAGATTGTTGTTGCCGTTTTTGAAGCTCGGTTGGGTTGTGGTCCCTTACGGGCATTGAGCTACGTTTATATTTTCGTTTTCAGCAGTAGCCTCGGTGGCTTTCTGCTTTGCTTCCATCTCTCTGATCGAAGCATTCCTTTCTTTTTGACCCTGCTCGCGGATCACCGACAGCTGGTCCCTTGTGCGTTGCACCGTCTTCCCACCAGCCCGTGTCGGCCTAGCCATACAGTTAGGCTCAGTTGCAGCATGTGGCCCGTGGCAATTGATGCACCTTGGAACGGCCTGTTTGCACTCAGTAGCTTTGTGCTCAATTGAGCCACAGCGGGTGCAGCGCTCTGCTCCTAACAAATTTTAGTTGGGTGGTGTCCCCAGCATCGGTTGCATTGCGCAATTTTGAGCTTGCGCTGGAGTTCGTGAAGGCGCCCGCTTTCTTCAAAAAGTCTTTCTCCAAGTTTCGGTTTTCCTGTTGCGAAGTGCAACACCCAGTCCGTTGACGGCCTGGCCATGCTAGTCGCGAAAGCACGAGCTGAGGTTGGTCTAACTCCTGTTTTGAGAGCTGCTTCTTCTATTACCATCTCTGGTGTCATTATGGTGGGCCCTTCCAGAGTGTAAAGCTTGTCAGGGATATTCGGTGCCAGGACTGATATCCAATTGGACGCGGCTTCCAATTTCATTTCAGAGCTGTCTAGGGTATTCGCTCCTGTCAGTAGCGCGCTTCTTGCTCCTTCCCCGTCAGCTTGTATGGCAAATCCAGAATTCACGACTGTGACTTGTCTGATCGATGAGTTGGCCAGGCGTAGTTTACTAGCCAGGCTTATTTTTATGACATGTGGAGACATGCGTCTCCACGGGTGATCGGGTTGGAGCCGTTAGAATACGCGCTCGTCAGCTTTTCCCTGCGTCACTGCTGATGCCTTGGGTTTTGATGTGGGCGTGAGGCCAGTGGTTGTTTTTGTGGCAGCTGTGGTTGCTGGCTTAGCCTTTTTGCGCACCACCCCTGTCCAGGATCTCTCGGGAGTCTAGTTGGTGGTGTGTTCTGTCCCATGGGTGGGGATTGGTGTTGCAGAAGCAGCGGGTGGTCTGGCTGCTCTTATTTTCGTGTTTTCCCTGGCGAGGATCTGTACAGGATGCACGACGCTCGCAATAGTCTACTTCCTCGACTCTTTAGCTGTGTCGGGGCGAGGTTTGATGATGTGGCCACTAGCAGCTTGAGCTGGTGCTGTGGCTTTGGGGGTGGCTGAATTGCCCCGCAGAATTTCTGTAATCCGGCTTTGAAGAGCCAAACCGGTGAGTTCGATGACTTGTCGGAACTCTTCGTCTGCTGTCGATTCGAGCAGATTGCAGTACCCGCTGACGATGCGCTCTGCTTCCGCAAAACGTTCCTGGAAAGCCCTCGCTTGTTCGGCGAGAAAGTTGGTCATGTTGACGACCGTGGGGTTTGGGCTCGGGTTTGTAGAGTGCTGTTGACTCGCGCAGCAGACTGAGTCTGGTGTGGTGTTGTGTGGTGTGGGCGGTAGTGTGTATTGTGGATCGTTGAGATCCATTTCGACGTCCTGGCGCGTCGCGTGTTGGGTGGGGAGAGGTGGCCAGGAGCCAGCCTCTGCAGAGGACTGGGGCGGCATAGGTGATTGAGAAATAGAATTGGCAGTAAGATGTCGTAAATGGAATGCAATATGGTCACTTTGGATTGCGAAAAATTGTGTGTGTGTAGGTCGATGGAGTTGAGGGAACGGTAATGGTAGTGGGGTATCTAATCAATTCTCTCACGAATATTCAGGACTTTTAGCGCCGGTCATGTGTCATAGCTAGATAGCTGCAAACACATTAAATGATTTAAAAAAAATGCCCATGCAGGAATCTACAAACTCTAATATTTATATAGGAGGAAACCTTTATGGTAAAAACCTTCAACTTTTGAATTCGTATAGCCGGCAAAGACGAATTCTTCACCTTCCAGTGGTGCCGGTTTAATCGCTCAGTATGCTCTGAATATCTGGGATAGCCAAGAAGAATCGCATCCTTCGCAACGGCAGCTTGCTGAGCGTGGCCCAGTCGATTTCGATTGACACATGGGCTAGGTTCCGTTCCCGGCACGATAGATCAAAAGTTCAAGTTTGGGTCTCTTCCACTCAGTCTTCTAAGAACCTCCCGATTGAGTTTGACTGGGAGGACTTTACGACTCACCAACAACCTTCCAAAATCAAAGGTAATATTCCTTTCGCTTTCAACCTTACCAACATTGTGTGCAGGACTGGGCAATTGCTGGGCCTCATTTTAGACAAGCACCTCGACCGCGACATCAACATTCTCGACTTTTCGACACATTCCAAGGACGGCGCGAACGAAGAAGCCTCACTCAGACAACGAACAATGTACGACAAAAGCTGGGGCACCGATGCCTCGGTTTTGAGCTCTCGATTTCGGAATTTCAGCCCTCTCAAATGGGGGTTGAGCGGAATGCAGTGGAGAATTTGGGAAGGACGATATGTGATTTTCAACAGGCTGTTGGCACAGTTGGTCGGGTGCTTGATGTGCTTTCTAGAAGTGGTAGGTTGGATTCTTACACGGCCTGTTTAAGGGGGGACTACGGCTGCTCGTCGTGAAAGAGTACAGGAGGAATTATTGAGGTTTTCCCACGAAGGCTTTCCCTCAATACATGGTCTTAGAATCATAGGGAATGCGTTCCTACCTATTAGACCCGATGTAACTAGCGTGAGGCACGTTTTTGGAAAAGTCAGGCACCGGATGGGCTTTGCTGGAGAATGGAGGAGCTTGTATTCTAGATGTCCTCCATGCGTGTCATGTCCATTGGATGGAGGATGTAAGCCTGGCACGATAAACAAAATCATCATCATCATTTTGAATTCGTATTTATTTATTTATTTATCTTTATTTAACGTCCGGCGGATCACGCGTCAAGCGAGTAACCCTATTAAGTCCCTACTGAGACAAAAGACGCATTTTGAATTCGTATTTTTTATTTATCTTTATTTAACGTCTGGCGGATCACGCGTCAAGCGAGTAACCCTATTAAGTCCCTACTGAGACAAAAGACGCTTTGAATTCGTATAAACTTTAATTGTAACGGCTAGTGAGCCGATAATTGTACTGTATCACGTGATGTTAATCACGTGCCTCAACAATTCTGTGAAAGGCGAAACTTCACTCTAGTTTATTCTGAACATGACTAGAGGATTCTAGCAACTGGCATCGAGACTGCGAACTGGTATCAGGGAAATATAACAGAGGCTAGTATCAGACAGGAAGGAATATTCTAGATAGCCTAATAAGTGTATAAATAGTTGAGTTAGGACACACATGTTGTGGGATAGAAAATAATAAACAACCTTCGTAAATTTGATCGCCCCAGCATCTATACCTCGAACTGTGACATTAATGTTGTATTACCCTCACTAAGTGCACCAACACTTACATGTCCATCGGGGATACCGTCCATTTCATTACTACTGGCAGGAGATCATATTTCCCCTACTGCCCTCTCTCTCCCTCATCGTGGCCTCGACTTCAAGCGTCAGTCGAAACTGCTCTAGCCATCCTTCCTGCTGGATTCAACTAGTTATTTTTTTTTGTGTTTTATTCTACTACTTGAGTCTATGACTATCTAGCACATTGGGCTCCTCTCTGACCCAGGCCACACCTTGTACAGTGCTCCTTGCGTCTCATGTTACTTATAAGATCATTGATTTATTACCCGTGACGAATAGCCATTCAACTCAGTATTAACCTGTGGAATTAGGCTACCTTTTCCACGGAACCTTCTATTGAAAGGATATGCTGAGCTGGAATGACGTACCGTTAGGATGAAGGTATGGAAGGAGGTAGCTATGGCTTTAAGAGAAGTAAAGTTCGTGAGTTATACTCTTAGGACATGGATCAATGGACGAGCTTGAGGATATTCCCTAGTATTCTCAAGTGTGTAAATAATATGGAGATAGTTTGAATTTCCTGTTGTATGAATCGCTTAATTTTTCTACGTTACAGGACCTTCTTCGATATACATGAATAAGGGGGTTCTGCACACTAGTGGATGTTCCAACATCTGTCCTTGTCTAACCGAGAAAGGAAGGATGTGAGAGATCCTAGCGCCAATAGATACCATTAGGAATCTATTGGGAAATACTAAGTCATACCAATGGGTGATGATTTAGGTCAATCATATCCCATGGCGCATGTGCACATTATTCTAATGTGAACAGTTTATTGTAATGCAGTCATGTTACTCCTTTAATTACAACACCTTCTACCCAAAAAAATATTAAAAAATATTAACAAATGGTAGCAATGGGAACTGCGTGCCCGGGAAAAAGTCTTCAAAAAACCTGCAGCCCCAGCCAGCCGAGGCCTAGACACCGAGACCACATGAGGTGCGCATATTCATCTATATCTCCCTTCTTTGTAACAGTCGAGGTCGACTTGATCCAATCCACCATCTCCGTATCGGGTGCTGGGTACGCTCCGGAAACTCATCGGATGGCTTTTCCTCCATGATCAAGGGTGGGTGACGAGTAGGGCTCCGACCCTACCATCTGATCTGATCGTGGTTAGCTTCATGATATTGGTGAAAGGGGTATCTGTTGAGAGATGAAGACGATACAGACGGCGAAAGCGATTGGGAATCCTCGTCAAAGTGAGGACTTTGTTACTCACTCTCGGCTCTGCAGACTCTACAGTGAGAGCTGGAGGTTCGTAGGGGATATCACTGACAAGAGTTGAGAATGGTCCCCCAATACGAATTGTAGCCCTTCTCAGAAAAAATGATTATGGTCTGATTCTTTTTATTAAGAAATTAAAAGGTTTAATACATAACAGATTAGAAATATTAAGTTAATAAAAAATTTCATAGCAATATTGATGATCCCACACATAGTTGTAACTTTAACTTGATTGTGATTTCATTTTATTGATACCAATTTTTTTTATTTGAACACGGTAATCTCTGTTTTAGGAAGTTTGAATTGTCTTCGTCATAAGCTTCATAAAACCAGATTCGGAAATCAGGCTTACGAGTGTGATGCGGTCACTTAATTTGATATCAACATTAGGGTTTGGATGGAGATTTTAGTCAAGCAGATAACTTAAATAGAGCTGAAAATTAGGCTTTCAAGCAAATTTATTTACCAATAGACCTGGCCTGCAACTTGATGTATGAAATTCTATTAGGTAGTTCCACCTGATCTCGCGCATGTTCATGAATCTGACGTCTTAGCCGGTCGAACTGATCAATTAACTGGTTGGCTTGGTTAAATTAAGTAAAGTTGAAAGCAAATTGTTGTGGGTAGAATAAGACAAAGCTTTCAGATCTATTAAGACGCAATATGGATAAGAAATCTGAAAAGGTTTTAATTCTCAACTCATTTTCCAGGGAATATTACAATGTTATGAAAAAATTATGGCGCTCTAAAACCTAAAATACTATGAATATTTTGAAGGTGCTTTACATTTTACAATGCAGTAAGTCTCTGGTACATTATTTTTCTTCGATATTTACCTTAAGATGTATACCATAGTTGTTTAGGCCCATGGAAACCTGTGTACTGTTGTGTGCCAAAATCTAATGGTCCAATTACAAGTCCTTGAAATTTATCGAATTTGAATTCCCATGGTCGTCACGGTTGAGGCAGTTGAGGTTCCGATGTGCCAGTGGCCACACAAAGCTGTAGCTGATCAACGGCTCCACTAAAATAATCGCTTAATAATTTGGGATTTGGAAGTCGGTGCACACAAACGAGCGATTCATCTATCGCCCGGGCAGTACTAGACAGTGTCAGCATACCGTGATCTACAAATCCTGTGAGCCTCAACTGAAGCATTGAACATTTCTTATTAATCCTTTTGACAACATTTGACCAAAATAACAGCTGATTTTCCCAGCGCAGTCCTCTTCTCTACCCGTCTCTTCAAACCCAATTCACAGCATTCCCTCGACCAGATTTAGATAACCGCAGTCATGGATATGGAAAAGCTGAAGAAGATGCAACAGTCTGTAAGAATTGGTACGTTGGATCTTTCCTTGAGATATAGATCGTCTTCAACGCTCACAATCCTTCATATTGGGAATTTAAGTCTTTACCTGTGGTAGCAAAAGCTAACTTTCTCAGGGTGAGTCAGTTAATTAAAGTTGATGGCAAAGGTTTTGCAACACATACTGTCGCTAAAATCGTAATCAATCAAATGAGAAGCTGATTCGTACTTTGTAGCGGAAAGGGCACACCAAGAAGAAAGGTCAAAAAAGTTCACAAGAGCGCGGGTATGGATGATAAAAAACTTCAAACAGCTCTCAAAAAATTAAACGTCCAACCAATTCAAGCGATTGAAGAAGTTAACATGTTCAAAGCTGACGGAAATGTGATACACTTTGCTGCGCCAAAAGGTAGCAATAACTCATTCACATCCTCGTTTTCTCGTTTAAATTTAATAGAAAACTGGCACTAACTTAGCCAATCTCTAGTTCATGCGGCAGTTCCGTCTAATACTTTTGCTATTTACGGCAATGGCGAAGACAAAGAATTGACGGAGCTTGTTCCTGGAATTCTAAATCAGCTTGGCCCAGATTCACTAGCGTCACTCCGCAAGCTTGCTGAGAGTTACCAATCCCTTCAAAAGCAGGAGGGAAAAAAGGATGATGACGATGATGATGATATTCCAGATCTGGTCGCAGGAGAAAATTTCGAAGATAAAGCTGACTAATTAACCAGTTTCAGAATTTCGGCTAGTGGATGGTCAAGTTCAGTTTTATACCCTTACAATACTGTGGACTGTGAAGCTTGGTTCTGGGCAGGAAAGTCAGTACTCAGGTAAATAAATGAGGCTTCAGGATTGCCAAGGACGGCAAGTCTTGGTAGTCACGAGATTACTTGCTTGTACTAAAAACTATTACTGTGGATTTCAGAGCTACACTGGGGAAAAGTCGCTCTTCTCCCCGTCGGATTGACGCTGAAATTGTCGATTTCAGTCGAAAAAATTTCGCTTATTTCTCTAAAATGTAAATCTTTTGAGTGCCATAACGTCATGCCTCAATTTTACTAAGGTCAGACCCGAAACTCTCTATGATCCTTTGATTTTCAGCTACAAAAGCATAATGAAGAGCTCCAAAAGTGATTCTTCCTACAAAATATCACAACCTGTAGACAACCCATACATGGAGGTACACAAAAAAAGAATAACTTTCTTTGTGGTACAATAATCGTTCTATCTTCAATGGTTTGGGTTGTGGACGCTCCTTTTCTCCTTTGGTTTGTGAAGTATATGAAGTATATGAAGTTGTGGATCTTCACAACGCGTAATATCTAATTAAACTAATAACATAATGGAAAAGTGACCCCGCTCGTAAAGTGTAGTTATGCCAAGGCGAGGATCACTGGTAGTATTTTCCTCATCCTATCGAGTCTCCTATTATTGTTCATCTCGTCCTCAATGCATGGGGCTTGAGTCAAATACTTACAACGTATCAGCCCGAAATAAGAGCTTGCATTGTGTATTAGATCTTGGGTTTCTCTCGAAGGTTTCTCCACAAAACGCACCTATCTTATAGACGATACAAACTAATAACGTATACCTGATGATTTAACATGAAATCATCAGATCAATCACTCAATATCCCCCGTTGTCCAGGGCGATATCTCAGACGCCTATAGAATAGGACCCTTATGCTACTAGCATCAGGAAGCCCTGGACAGCCCAGTCGACCAAAAACAGGTATCGCTACTGTTAGGGTGAAGTGATACATGAATGAAAATGCAAAGGAGATTAGGGTCTATCTTAGAAGCCTACCCGCAGGAGCACTGTTTGTTTACCCCGGCACACCTATAACCGCTCCTACATTCTCAGCCTATGGCCACGCCATCTACCGAAATAAATATCTTAAAGCAAGCGTTGGAAAATTCCTACCTAGAGCAAAGGTCTATAATGTAGAAATCACCGAGGCTGTTCGAGAACTAGAAGTAGCGTTGGAAGTTAGAGGTGGTATCAACGTAAAGCTGCTACTAAACAATCTTGAGGCAGTCAAAGGCCTTGCAAGCGGGATAACAAACTCTTCACCGGTAGATTTGTGGAATTTCATAGGATTACAAGACTCGATTCGTAATAGAGGTTTGCTGGATACCGGGACATAGTGGCATGCTAGGAAACCAAATTACACATGCGATGGCAAAATCAGCTATTGCATCTAATGAAGGGAAATACATCTTCACCGGAATGTACTTGAGAGGAAAGCCATAACATCCTGAATTTGTAGTACTTAACCGGCAAGTTATGTTACGCATTTATGAATTCGCGAAAGAACAATGGCAATAAATATAATAGATAGACATAAATAACTGGATCTATTGATGCTAACAAAACGCTCTTCAGAGCTAGTTCTACCTCCATTGGCACATCTCTGCCTCATTGTAAAAAATGGGTATGGTGCCATCACTTTTTGTTACAGACAATTTTATCACTATATTCAAGAAATGCTTTGCAAATACTGGCGGGAAAAAAAGACTTGGTATTTCGCAAAATTTCACCAGGTTATCTAGAGATAGCGGTCAGAAACGAAAGAATTTAAACCTGTGACGAGAGATATGGTAGGGCAAGGGAAGTTGATATCCTGGCGTTTGTTATTGCAGCAAAGTTTTAGAGTAAGAATGATTTATAAACAGGGGTTTTAGCGTTAAACTGTATTTCTTGTAAGAAATGTAGGCACAATATTTTGGACGTACAGGCCCTTCAATTCGTCTAGGCCCCGCCACGATCTCGTGTGTAGCTAAGTGGTTGGAATGAGTGATATTGTAGCGCTTCTGACTCCCTATTAAAAATATGAGCTGCTGTTTGTTTATTAATTTAGGTCCTAGGCTATACCCGTTATCCCCTAAGGGTCAAAGACCTATGAGCTGCTGTGTGGCGCAGGCACGAGGAGTTTAATGGGGGTTTAGTATGCCTAGATTGCTGTGAAAGGATAGCATTTGAATGAATAGCTTTCCACACGAATCTATCCAAAATGAACATAAATTGTGTCTTAAGAGGGATAAGTTGACGTTGTGGCATCACTCCCAAGATATTATCTCGCTTGTCGCTGACGTAGTCAACTCAAAAGAGCCGGATTAACTCCGGATCCCATCTAAAGGCAATAGCTCGTGAAGTGATTTCTATTCTCTCTTTGATGTGAATATTATGTGAATAATTGTTACACTGCCAGCAGTGCTCTCTTTGTGATTTTTCTACGCCCTATCATTACTCTAGAATCTATACCAACATTATCTTTCGTTCCATAACGCGCTTCAAAAACATCTAACGCTTCAGTTTCTTACAAACTAACCCTGTGTCCCCACGTAGGCTCGGCAAATCCTTTCCACTTAACTAGGACCAAGCGTCGATACCCTTTTCCAATTTTCTTATTTTCATCTCGTAACATATTCTCGACAAATTGCTGGGACTTTCCATCTTCATAATCTAATTCTCCGTCTTGTATTTGCGATTGTACTGGTGGAGCTTAAGCATCGTCAGTGATTTGGGACGGTAGTGGGTTAGTTGCTGCCCGCTTTAGTAAATCAACGTGAAAGCGTGGCCATATACCTCGTGGCGTATTTTATTCGAATAGATTCGAGTCTATAACATTTGTTACTTGGTATTTCGCATTTATCCATTAAAGATTTTTCGATAGTTGTGGGGTCTGAGTATTCCACAAGTTTATCCACATCCCTGTCATATCAAGAATGACAGTATCGACTTCTGAAATTACTTGAAGTTTCATTGTGCGGTAATCTGTTGTTCGCAATTCGTGTATTTACAAATTCATTTCCTCGACTTCCGTGCCTTAGATTTTCATCGGAAGACACGAAATCCCTCCTGTCATATAGTGCCTCTGCGATATTTAAGGGATTAGCCCTGTAGGCGCAGTTGGGCTAGCTCGTAATAGGTTAGTATGTCTCTCCTCCTTAACCCGCTCGCCATGAAGTATGGTCCAATCGTCTTCTTCTAACATTCGGTTAGAAAAACTCATTTTCAACGACACTTTTGGCTGACTAACCTACACAGTCCTTGGATCATCCTCCACAAAACAGTTGTCTGCCCCCCACACACACACAAGTGATACTATCGCATTCTACCTACGACATTTTACTGACAAATTCATCTCTCAATCACCCATGCCGCCCCAGTCCTCCACAGAGGCTGGCCCCTGGCCCCCCCTCCCCACTCAATGTTCGACGCGTCAAGACGTCGAAATAGTCCTTAACGGGCCACAACCGCCATCACAACCACCCACCCAACAATTTGTAGAGCCAATCTACGAAGCGAGTCATCGAAGCTCGCCCCACCAACAAACTCCGTCGCCTCAAATTGTCGCGACCGAATTCCTCGCCGAACGGTGCAGGACATTCCAGACGCGCTCTGCACAAGCAGAGCGTTTCATCATCCGGTTCTGCAAGCTGTTGGAACCGGTCACTGACGAGAGACTTCGAAAACTCTTTGATCAGGACTTACTGGCCCTTCAGAGCAAGATACTGGAAATTCTATGGGGCAACCCATCTCAAGCAGACGCCAACGCTCCCCCAAAGGCTGCAAGTGGCCATACTAACACATCTAACCCGGCTCAAGTTATAGAGCCTCCAAAACAAAGTCCTGCAAGCGTCACACGTCCAGTGCTGATCCTTGCCAGGGAAAAGAATAGACCGGCACCACAAAGGCCGGTAGCCACAACCGCAACTCTCCAGCCCAACCAGGGCTCAAACAAAACCAACAACAACGCTATAGAGAAATCTTGGACCGAGGTGTTGGGAAAAAGAAACAAGCCAGCAAACCAAGTGGCTCCAACTTCAACACTCAAGACAGTGCCAGTGAGGCCCGTCTCCGCGCCGAAGCCTAAAGCTCCAGCAACAAACCCCCAGCGACCTGACGAGCGCGTATTCTTGCGCCTCAAACCTGACCACCCGTGGAGACGCATGTCTCCACATGTCATAAAAATAAGCCTGGCTAGTAAACTACGCCTGGCCAACTCATCGATCAGACAAGTCACAGTCGTGAATTCTGGATTTGCCATACAAGCTGACGGGGAAGGAGCAAGAAGCGCGCTACTGACAGGAGCGAATACCCTAGACAGCTCTGAAATGAAATTGGAAGCCGCGTCCAATTGGATATCAGTCCTGGCACCGAATATCCCTGACAAGCTTTACACTCTGGAAGGGCCCACCATAATGACACCAGAGATGGTAATAGAAGAAGCAGCTCTCAAAACAGGAGTTAGACCAACCTCAGCTCGTGCTTTCGCGACTAGCATGGCCAGGCCGTCAACGGACTGGGTGTTGCACTTCGCAACAGGAAAACCGAAACTTGGAGAAAGACTTTTTGAAGAAAGCGGGCGCCTTCACGAACTCCAGCGCAAGCTCAAAATTGCGCAATGCAACCGATGCTGGGGACACCACCCAACTAAAATTTGTTAGGAGCAGAGCGCTGCACCCGCTGTGGCTCAATTGAGCACAAAGCTACTGAGTGCAAACAGGCCGTTCCAAGGTGCATCAATTGCCACGGGCCACATGCTGCAACTGAGCCTAACTGTATGGCTAGGCCGACACGGGCTGGTGGGAAGACGGTGCAACGCACAAGGGACCAGCTGTCGGTGATCCGCGAGCAGGGTCAAAAAGAAAGGAATGCTTCGATCAGAGAGATGGAAGCAAAGCAGAAAGCCACCGAGGCTACTGCTGAAAACGAAAATATAAACGTAGCTCAATGCCCGTAAGGGACCACAACCCAACCGAGCTTCAAAAACGGCAACAACAATCTCGTTCCTCTGCGCTAATCTGGGCAGAGGAGACCCGGCTACGGACATCATCCTGCAATCCGCTTGGGATTCAGGAACCGATGTCCTACTTGTCCAGGAACCCTGGACCCAACGTAAGGACGGCTTCTGGCTCACCAAGTCGCATCCCGGATTCGATAGGCATTTGTGTTTGACTAAGTTATGGTATTGTATGATGACGAAGATGACAATTGTTTTCTAAGTCGTGTTCAAGATATAACTTCTATAAGTGAATATATTTGAGTTGTTATGTAAAATAAGGTACAAAATATCTAGAAGATGATCGAGTAAAACTGGTTGTGATATGTGCTCCGTATGATCCCTTTTTAAATTATCCGGATCATGTCCATATATAACCATTTCCATACCCGTTCCTTAGTCATTTACCCATATTTCTAACTAGACCTAGTCTCCATATACAGGTTTACATAAATTACACATGACACTAGAAAGTTACATATATCTCCTAAATTACAGTGTTCTTATGACTAGACGTCCTGTACGCGTTTCTTCCCTTGACAGTTGTATATTTGCGAGACACGCGACTAGTCACGACCTGACACGACATTAACCTGTAATAATTCTTGATATGGAACCTCTTCGGGCGTCTCAGCGCAAGCATCAGATATTCCTTGAGACCGAAACAGTAGCCTGGAATATACCTATACTCGCTTACGCTTGACTTGTCGTAGTGTAACCGAAACAATTTGCCTCCCCATGCCGCTGCCAACTCTTCAAGGCCACGCTCCCTCATCTACACGCGAAAAGGGATCCATTGCCAACAGTAAGCAATCTGTGAGACATCACCAGATCTCACCGCAGTAACGGCAGAAGGAGTCACATTTGTCTCCGCCTACCGCGCTCCTGGAGCAGACCTTTTGCCGCTGCTATCATGGCCTCCATCTGGGCCTACAGTTGTTGGCGGAGACTTCAATGCTGTTCACACCGACTGACAGGCAATGGCTACTAGGCTACACGGTGACGGCCAGGTGCTTACCGAATAGATGTTCGAGCATGGCATGGACCTATCTTCTACACCGGGCGTCCCGACACACGATCTCGGAAATATACTCGACCTAGTCTGGTCTAACGCTGGTACCCTTGCAGATATTTCGATAGAGCTTGACTCGACATCGGATCATAGGACTCTTGCAGGAGACGTTCCCCGCCCGAACTCGAAAGCCAGAGCTGTTATTGAAACTGGTCAACCAGTACGAGTGATAGATGACGCCCTCGAAGACTTCGCCAAGGTACTAGGTAGGTGGGCCCATGGAATAGGGATGCAGCCTATGATCTCAACAAGTGCGGTGGACAACCTTGCAGATAAACTGGTTCAAACCATCAGCGATGCTATCAGGGCTACCGGAAGACGCGGGAGTGCGGAAAAGGGTAGGACAGCACCTTGGTGGACGCTGAAGTGCTCACAGGCCAAACGCGAATACAGGATATTCAGGGGCGAAGAGAGCAGAAAAGATTTCCGTCGCATAGTCAGCAGTGCGAAACGCCAATACTGGCGGCGAAAGTTCTCGGAAGCTACAACAGACATCGACATGTATCGGATGGCACGTTGGGCTAAACCGCAATCTACATCTGCCGCTCCGCCACTCCAGACTCCGGATAGTTTTGTTTCGGATCCAGGAGACCGTGCACTTCTATTGCTCGATCTCCTTCTCGGCCGGTTCACCAGCCAAAACGACGTGGACATCGAACACCTCGAGCCAGGACGCGGAAACCCTCCATGGGTCTCAAGCGTCACAGACGAAGAAGCCAAGTGGGTCACAACGGCCTGCCAGAATAAAGCTCCCGGAGCAGACATGATTTCTGTGCGGCTTCTTAGGACAGCCTGGCCGTCAATAGGACAAGCAGTGAGAGTACTCTTTGAGGGCTCACTTCGACTGAACCACTTCCCGAAGGCATTCAAGCTAGCGGAAGTGATTCTCCTCCCCAAACCTGGCTGTAATCTCAGTACAGCTAAAGGATGGAGGCCCATCGCACTACTCTCCTCTCTCGGTAAAGGTCTTGAGAGACTAGTCGCAAGGCGAATGGCTTACACCGCCATTTCGTACAAGGCCGTGCCGCAGCAGCTTTTTGGAGCACTCTCCGGTAGATCCGCTAATGACCTTGTCTCATGCGTTATCCACGATGTGGAGCATGCAATGAAGAGGCAGAAGAAAGCAGTTATTGTCACTCTAGACGTTCAGGGTGAATTTGACGCTGTACTCCACGGACGACTGCTGCAAAGGATGAATAAAGTTGGGTGGCCGAAACCAACTATCACTTGGATAAAGTCTTTCCTGGACAAACGATCCGCCCGCGTCAGACACGAGGATGGAGTAACAGACCCAATTCACCTAGAATGCGGGCTGCCACAAGGATCGCCTTTATCCCCAATTCTCTTCCTCTACATGGCCGAAGTTCTGGGGGGCAGTAGTTGGAGATTCGGCTACGCAGATGATGTTGCTATCCTCGGCATTGGATCATCTCCGAGCGAAGCCGCAGTAGCTGTCCAGCGAGAAGTCGATACAGTCCTAGGGTGGGCTGCTGATAATGCCGTCTCTTTCGACCCAGATAAGGCCGAAGTAGTCTACTTCGTCGGCCCCAGATCCAGGGGACACGATCTTCCGGCTATAAGGGTAGGCACTCGCGATGTACAAGCATCCGCCGATATCCGATGGCTCGGAGTACACCTTGATCGCGGTCTTACCTTCGAAAGCCACGTCGCAAAGTGGACCAGTAAAGCAATGCAGCTAGTGCAACCCTTCCGACGTCTCACTCAGTGCACCCAGGGACCAAGGCCCGACCTACTAACCACAGTGATCCGCACGGTAGTCCTGCCAATCGCGATGCACGCAGCGGAATCCTGGTACCCGGGGCCAACCAGGGAAACCTATCGAGGTGTCGCGCGAAATTCATGTAAGAGACAGTGCAAAGTTATTGACCAAACTTCTGCCTTCGGAATCCGCGTGGCTCTACCAACCTGGCGCACCATGCCCATCGCAGCCCTGAGAAGGGAGACTGGCATTCCACCAGCACACATTCTGCTCGAGAAACGCAGGCTCAAGACTGCCGCACGAATCCGAAGACTAGATGAGTACCATCCGCTTCGAATTCGGGCCACGGAAAGCACAGATAGCGCTTGCCACCGACTCGGACTAAAGACATGCAACAAAACCAGACTTGGTCTGGATAGAGTTCATGATTCAAGGGTCCAGAGGATGTACCGACTTCTACCAGAGGCTGAACTTCCGCCACCGCTCCGACCTCCGGTACCCCCTCAGCTAATTCCCAGTTGGACAAGTAAGAAAGAGGCTGCCAAGTTCATAAGAGAGTGGCCGCCTACACTCCCACCCGACTGTCTCTGCGTGTACAGTGATGGCTCCGGGGCTTCAACCGACAGAGTGTCATGGGCCTTTGTGACTTTTATCAGCGGCACAGGCACGGCAATCGAGCAAAGTGGCTCAGGCAAAATCACCAATGCGGAGGTCTACGACGCCGAGGTTCATGGAGCTTTGGCTGCTATAGAAGCAATCACTGCCAGCAATCGAGATCGAGGACGCAGCGCTATCTACATCCTGCTCGACAATTCTGCTGCTGTTAAGGCTTTACTGACAGGAACAACGGGCTCATCATTCTGGCCTAACCAAAAGTTCGTGAAACTGGCCGCGGGATCAGCCGCACCTGTAAAAATAGGATGGATCCCGGGCCACGAAGGGATAGCAGGAAATTAAATCGGCGATGAACTCGCTCGAGGAGAGCTTAACCCGCAGGACAACTCTAGGACGACACATGGTGTGATGACCCTCGCCTCATCTGGACGGAAAGCCCGCGAACTAGCCAGGCAGATGTTGACAGACTGGTGGCACTCGAGCCGCCCCAAATACTACGCCGACCTTGAACTCGAGATGCGGCGCAAGAAACCGCCAGAACTAGCGCTGCCTAGAGCGGTCTTCGCACGCTTGATTGCTGCCCGAACTGGAAATGGAGACTTTGCGGCATATCATCGCCGCTTCAACCACACTGACGCTACACCTAACTGCGAGTGTGGGAGGGAAAAATCAATTGGTCACCTTGTCCAGTGTCAAAAAGCACTGGCAAAATGGAGGCTAAAAGGCAGAAAGCGAAGGAGACCAGCTCTGAAAACGATGCTCGGATCAAGGGGATGGCAGCTGTTCAGGGACTACGTCCAGGAGAGTCGAATATACGCGGAGGCTAGTCGGGGGATGGCAGGGATACCTGTGACTCGGAGGTGATAGAACGGAAGCCTAGGTGGTTTGGCATGGACAGAGAGATTGGATTCGAGGCTCAGGCGCGTGGTGGCTGAGGCGGAACGATGGAAGGGAGATTGTTTAAGTTTTTCTTTTGTAATGCGGGATTTTGCGTGAGAGTTTTTGTTTTGTTTTCAATTCTGGGCTGCTGAATTTGTCATGGTTCAACACATAAATGCATTTGGGCATGGTTCCGGTCATTTAGGTGGGACGAGGCATTTGTACTGCACGGTAGTTAACCTGATCCGGCCCGACCCCACTCGTGCTCAAGCTCCAGTAGGAGTGCGACGGTAGTTACTTCACCTAGCACTTTAATGAACAAATAAAACGCACAATTCGAGAAATTCGAACTTTCGAAAACTCATTATCTCCCCCTTTCCTCTCTTCTCGACCTCGACGCATCCATCTCTGAATTGTGATCGAGCTCAGGCATTTTCAACATGCCTCCAGTTCGCAAAAAGCGTCCCAACGCCAAGTTGGACAACACGAGAGTCCACCCGAGGGCTCTCCAACAATTACCTGGCCTTGTCCAGTCTCCGAAATGCGCGGAGATGAGCAAGGTCTCCATCAAAGGGAGGGAAAAAGCCCTCCCCACCGTCGCTGAACCCGATACTGACATGATCGGGTCAGTTGAAACTGTTGAGGAAATCCCACAACGAGCCTCAGTCCCCCACGGGATTGGAGAATCGTCCAAACCTCGTCCGACCACCTCAAAACCGTCGGAAAACGCTGCACTCATAGCAGCGTCAACATCAACGTCGCAGCCAAAGGCTGCTACGAAAGCAGTTTATCCCCTCGAGCTCCGACCAACAGTCGAAGCTGAACAACGACGCGCCGCCGAAATAACGGCAAATCTGGCCCTTTGCTCCGCCGCCATCTTTGGCGTCGAAGCCACCCTTCTCCCTTTGACCAACGGTTCAAACAGACAATTCGAAGACTCGATGAGAGTGTACCTACGCGCCGCCATTGCGCAATACATGGCCACGGGCCCGTCCACTACGCCACCCGTCCTCCCTCCTCGCCCGGCAAACCCTCCCCCAAGGGCTCCCGACGCCAGGAGCATACAAATTCCCGCCGTCCCAGTGCTGCCTGTAAAAAGCACCTGGGCTACGGTGGCCAGAAACGGACTGCGACAGAAAGCAGTCCCAACTGTAAAGACTGTGCCGAAACCCGCGCTAAAGGCCCCAAAGAAAGATGCGCCGAAGGCGGAAGTCGACAAACGACTGTTCCTTTGCCTAGAAAAGGAGCACCCGTGGCGCCAGCTTTCGCCTGCTGGCCTACGGCAACAACTACAGAGTGAGCTAGGTTGCTTCTTGAGTGACGCCTGCTCTATATACCGTGTCAGAACCGGCTTAGCGATTCTGACAGGGAATGAAAATAAAAGGGAAGAGCTCCTAGATGCCGCACCAAAGTTTTCGGACTTCGGCGCCAAGCTCGAGGAAGCCTCCAACCTTGTCGCCTTTCGGATCGCGATTGTTCCGGCGACCATAAAAACAATCGACTGTACTTATACGGTCAAAGCGGATTGGATCTCATTGGGGATGTACCGAAAAACACATAAGCTTCCATACAAGGTGCTATCGCACGGGATATGCCGTCCTGGAGCACCGTACAGAAATTGGAAAGCCCTTTTCGACCGGAGCAACGCCCCTCGCCCGGGCTTCCGCATTCTCGAAGAGGCTGGTATGGCTACCATTCACAAGCCACGACCACAAATTGAACAGTGTAAACGCTATTTGGGCTTCCACGCCACCCGTAGTTGCTCCCGCGCTCCAGCCTGCTGGAACTGCGGATCTAACATGCACTCGGAAGCCGAGTGCAAGACCCTCACTAAGTGTCGTAACTGTGGGGGACCGGTGACCAAAGAGCAGCTCGCGTGGATCCGCCACATAGAACAAGGGGAGTTATCAAAGGTGGCACGAGCACGAGCAGCAGCAAAAAAGGCCGAAGAGGCGATCATCGCCGCTGCGAAGGACGTCTCGATGGCCGAGGCTACAAGTTTCGGAGCTCTGGGATCTGAAGAAGAAGCTTGAGTGAACAGCAACCTCGATGATGTCCCCATTGGGGCACCTACTAACTATTAGCAGGATACCGGCTGGATAAAAGGTACCTGCTAACTTATCTCTTGCTCTCAGCGGAGAATAAGTAAATTTGTCATTTTGAAGGTGTGACGGACGACGGAATGTATGAGGAGCACATTGGCTGGGTCCAATATAGAGGAATCTTATGGTTTTCAGAGTTGTTTTGATTTTTGTCATTTTTCGTTCTTGTTTAATCAGCTGCACTTTTAGTAGCGATTCACGAGGTTGGAACGAGTAAGGCTGTAGGAAATATTACAGGGAGCCCTGCCGGATCCGCCTGTCCTTGACCCAATGTGGAAAAGATAGCTTTAGCTTAGGACCGAAAATAATTTAAAAAAAAACAAACAATTCGAGAAATTCCCAAGTTGCCCATTCCCATCCTATTATCCATCTTACCCATTATTTATCGAGTCGAATCGTAATTGTTTGCCATCGGCGGCATTTTAAAATGCCTCCGACGCGTAGAACGCACCAAAACGCGATCAGCGGAATCACCAAAGATCGCGTCATCAAATCCTACAAATTGCATGAGTCTATACTAACTCTTGCAAGAAAAAAACTTACGGAGAAAAGATTAGAGGCCTCAGAGAAAAATTTAGACTACATTGAGGCTGCGCTCGAAGCTAACGTTCGCAAGATACCCGAGGTAGAGATGTTGGATGTCGAAGTCCAGAAGTTGAAATCTCTACCAGATTCAAGATGGGCCTCCTCCAGCCCAGAAGACGCGGAAAGAGCCCCAGGGCCCGCAATAACTCCGAGAGAAACCGTCGTAGCACCCGAAAAGCGCGCTACGGTTCCAGCAATACCGCGATTTAAGGAAGGAAGGCCCGCGAAAAGGGCCGACGTACCCTCAACCAACGCAGCAGGAGCCGAAAACTCTTCGCCGGCCCCACCGCCTACAGCAATAGAAGCAGCAGGCAAAGAAAAAAATACCCTCCAGAATTGCTTGCAGCGATGGAAGCGGAGGAGCGCAGGGCAAGGCAAAAAGCCGCGTACTTTAATATCTGCTCGACGGCGATTAGCAGTGTCGAGGCTGCTCTTCTACCGCTCTCCACCGGTGAAGATAAAAATTTTGTAGCCTCGATCAAAGTCTACCTGAGGGCAGCAATCGCAGAATTCGTGGCGGCCGGGCCAAGCACTGCTCCGCCAGTACTACCCCAACGACCAAATGTCGCGACTTCCCCTGCGACCGTCATCCCAGTAGCCATTCCACGGA
Organism: Blumeria graminis f. sp. triticale; assembly: GCA_905067625.1. Taxonomy (NCBI): domain Eukaryota; kingdom Fungi; phylum Ascomycota; class Leotiomycetes; order Helotiales; family Erysiphaceae; genus Blumeria; species Blumeria graminis. Next base: position 10,175,657 of record LR898477.1, read on the forward strand.
ATATTACAAATGCTACTGCACTTATCCCACCCAGAAGCACCTGGGCCGCTGTCACCCGAGCAGGACACCAAAAGTCAGGAGCACAGGCTCCTGCAAATATCACCTCGGTTTCGGCTGCTCCATCTGCCAGGAAACCGGAGAAGAAGCCAGCAGCAGCAACAACAGCATCGAAAGATGACCGACTCTTCCTGCGTCTGGATGCAAACCACGAGTGGAGACAGCTCTCTCAGGCTGGCGTTCGCGAAGCCGTGGCTAAACAAACGCAATGCACCCCTTCCGATGTCGACCAGGTGCAACGCGTTCCTACTGGCTTTGCCATCCGTGCCAAAAACCTGGATGCAAAAACTCGACTACTTGAGGCCTCCAGCACCTTTACACAAGTGGAGGCAAAACAAGAACCACCAAGTGATCTAGTTTTCCTCCGGATCGCAACGGTTCCAGTTGCAGTTTTCAGTTTAGAAGGACGAATCGAAGTCACTGCCAAAATGGTGGCCGCCGAAATCCTCCGGGTAACAAACTGCACTCCAGACCGAGTGAGGATTCACGGAAATACTAAGCTCGGCGCTCCTTTCAGATCCTGGGCGGCCTTGTTTCCCAGGAATGCTAGCCCAAAGCCTAGATTCCGACTCTTTGACGACTCGGGAGTAGCGACAATCCAACGAAACCGCCCTGCCAAACAGCAATGTAGGCAATGTCTCGGGTTCCACGCCACCCGTGGGTGCTCTCGCGCGCCATCCTGCTGGAACTGCGGATCCACCATATACTCGGCATTCGAGTGTAAAGCGGCCTCTAAATGTCAAAACTGCGGAGGCCCCCATCAATCTGGCAGTCGAGACTGTCTAGCTCGTCCCAATAGGTCTGGCCCAGCTACCAGGGAGCAACTTGTGACGACTAGACAAGCTGGCCAACGCGAGTACCAGGCCGTCGCTCGAGCAAAAGCTGCTACCAAGGCCGCTGAAGCTGCTACAGCTGCCGCTAGATCGACAAGACCAACTTCTCCTGCTGCTGTTAAGAACACCTCGCCAGACACAGCAATGACTGAGGGTTCGGGCTTTGGGGCCCTGAACCCTGAAGAAGCTTTGTGAAGGGCGCCCTACGGGCCCCTTCGCGCCCCCCTCCTACACTAAGTTTTATGTCAATAAACGTAGGCAGGGGCGGCCCAACCCACAACATTGCGCTCTCTAGAGCTTACGAGCTAGGTGTGGATGTTGTGCTGATTCAAGAACCTTGTTGGATCAAACAAACGAACGAAACCAAGCCACACCCAGGTTACCTCTGTCATATACCGTACGGAGGTGTGGATGTCAGACCGAGGGCGGTGACTTACACTCGGAAAAACGAAAAGGTGATATTGGCAGAGCAGATTTTCCCTCGTAATAGGGTGACTGGGGACTACTGCTGGGTACTGGTCAATTGAATCACATTTCTCAACGTGTATAAGGCCCCTAACAACCCGACTGCAGTCCGCACGCTTGTCGACTGGAAACTGTCTGCGAGGTGCATTGCAGCCGGGGACTTCAACTCAGTGCATGCTGCCTGGCAACTGGGAGCAACTCGGCCTTATGGACAGGGTGATGAGATAGAGAGGTTGGCGGAATACCACAACCTCTCTTGTCTTATAATTGGGGAGCCAACTCATAAAGCTGGCAATACTCTTGATCTCGCTTGGACTAACATACCTGAAGCCCGTGCTTGAGTCGATAGAGAGGAGTGTATGACCAGCGACCATCTTCCAATCCGCGGAATCGTACCTGCAGCAACCTTCACCGGGAACCCGGGTCCATCGAAGATCAGAGTGCCCAAGAAAAATCTGCCTAATTTTGCGCGTGCCGTTGCAAAATGGGTACATCCACCTTTTGACTTGAGTACAAAAGAGAAAGTGGACGAGTACGCCCAAGAAATATGCTTCCATCTCTCGGAGGCCATCAAAGCGACAGGAACCCGGGCCAGAAAGGAAAGCGGCAAATCTGCACCGTGGTGGACTCCTATGTGCAAATCCGCACATGCAGAATACCATCCGCAACGGCACCGACACAGCGGACCACTTGCGCAAAGGAGCTTCGAGTGACCATCACAGCCGCCAAGAAAGAATACCAGACAAGCCAAGTGGAAGCAATGACATCACCGTCCGATATCTTCATGCTGATGCGTTCGGTAAACCATAGACAGGCCAAAGCCCCTCCGCCACTCAATCACAACGGAAAGTTCATCACGGACCCGTTAGAGCGAGCTACCATTCTCCGAGACGCCCTTCTTGCACGCCACCAACAATCGGACGGCCTTCTGCCATGCAACACTCCAAGCGATAATCGTATTGAAGGGTGGTGATGTATATGGTTGTATACACTTGGTATCTTCAATTAAATGGTTTTGACTACTCAGGGGGCTTAGAATATACTTGGGTGATTATGGCAATAAATGTTACGGGATGCGAATGGTATCTTATTGTGTTATTATATTATGTTATGTTATGTTACAGGTTATGTTCATGATAATTAACCAATCCCACATACTTCCAGATAGCGCCGTAGCTAGTCTCTTTTAGGAGTGATCTACGGGTGAATGTAGCGATCGGTGGTATCTAATTTATCACTAACCTGTTTCCATTTCCCTGGCTCTGCGTGCTACACTACGTGGATGACGATTTACTACTAATGTGAAAAGCGCATTCATGACAAATCGAATACCTTATGAAGGTGAAATCTCAGATGAGGAAGTGCGAGCATGTACCATCGGCTGTGGAAAGACAGCACCAGGGGCAGACGGAGTTATGGTTGAGCTCCTCGAGGCTGGCTGAAAGACGATTGGACCGAGTATTTTGCAACTCTTTAGAGCTTGCATACGGCTCGGCACCCACCCATCTTGCTTCAAACTTGTAGAAGTGGTGCTATTGGAAAAGCCAAATTGGGACCCAACCACGATTAAAGGCTGGAGACCTATAGCCCTCCTCTCGTGCATAGGCAAAGGGTTAGAAAGACTACTGGCCAAGCGAATGGCGCACCTCGCAATCACTCATGATGTGGTTGGCCATCAACAATTCGGTGCGCTCCCATAGAGATCTGCAACGGACCTGGTTTCCTGCGTAGTCCATGATGTCGAAGAAGCACGCTCCCAGGGATGGGCCTTGACATTTGTAACTTTAGACGTCCAAGGAGCGTTCGATGCAGTGCTCCACAATCGCTTGGTTAGGCGCATGCAAGCTCAGGGATGGCCAGACTCAATCCTCCGATGGACGACTTCATTCCTCACACATCGGAAGGTACAAGTGCGTTTCTCTGGCGGAATCACCACCCAGAGAGAGCTGGTCTGTAGAGTCTCTCAGGGTTCACCAATTTCGCCATTACTATTTCTTCTGTATATGGCAGAGCCAATGAAAAGTGGTACCCCGGGATTGAGGTTTAGCTACGCGGACGACATTGGAATTCTAGGGTTTGGACGCACAATTGCTGACTCTGCCGCTGCTGTACAAGGTGAGACAGATCATCTTCTTGAATGGGCGCGGAATAATGCCGTCGACTTTGACACGGAAAAATCGGAAGTTATTCAATTTCCGGGACGACGCCGAGAGGAAGCAATTGGTGTTCATGTTAACGGAACCCTTATTGAGCCTGCGGAAAATATTCGCTGGCTAGGCGTGAATCTAGATCCACGACTCAATTTCAAACACCATGTAACTACGTGGTGCGGTAAAGCGGTAAAAGTTGCCCAGCACATGCGCCGTTTCAACTCTGCCTTTCGGGGAGCAGCTCCTGGGCCATTGGTTAAGGCAGTAGACATGTGCGTTGTCTCGCTCGCAACTTTTGGATCTGATGTCTGGTGGTCAGGGTCCAAACGCCCAACAATACGAGGAATAGTCACGTCATCTACTTCCAACCTCTGCAGCATGATTGACCGAGCTAACCTGATAGGATTGCGGGCTGCACTTCCAGTAATGAGGACAACACCAAATGTAGTCCTTCACAGAGAAGGGGGAATCCCGCCGGCGAAGGTTATACTTGAGGGAAACCGTCTCCGGCTTTCGGCAAGGCTTAAGACCCTTGACGATCGACACCCTTTGAGGATCCGCGCTTCCGTGTGCCCCAATGTCGGCACCCGAAAATGCAAAAAGACTGCCAAGTCCTCAGCCAGACCAGAAATTCAGATGTCACGATTATAGCGTGCCTACCGAGAGCTTCCGGAAGCAGAAGCCCCTGAAAATCTTATGCCGATGGTTTACCCTAGGAAATCAGGCTCAAAGCCAATGTAACGCGAAGGTTGCGTTAGAAGGATTAGCGATGTGCCAGGAACGGACATTTGCGCATACTCGAATGGTTCATCGGAAGGACACGGACGCTCCGCTTGGGGTTTCGTTCTGAGTAAGGATGGGAAACTCATCTGCAAAGGAAGTGGCATCAAGCACGGGGGAGAGGTGCTGGATGCAGAGATAATTGGAGCAAGGAAGGCTCTGGAGGCCGCACTGGAATTCACGGAGGACGAGCAGTTCAGGAAAGGTGGAGGTATGTGGCAAGTACACGTGTTTCTAGATAGCCAGCAGGCTGTAAGCGCACTAACGACAGGCTCGTCCTCAACCAGCCTTGAAGATGTACGCAAATTTCGTGCGTTATCTAATAAGGCTGAAATATCAGTGAAGTGGGTTCCAGGGCATGTAGGAATCCAAGGAAATGAAGAGGCAGACGCCATGGCCCGTGCAGCACTCCGAGAATTGCCTAGCCCGGATACGCCACCAGGATCCAGTACTCTGGCAAATCTTCGAGGGCTCATGAATCGCAGACAGCAGAGATTGCTGGACAGTTGGTGGGAAGAGGCCTGTCCGCCTAAATACCGCCAACTCAACCTACAGGTGCGGAGACGCAAACCAGCTGAACTGTCTCTCTAGGCACCTCCTCCGGGCACTAATTGCAGCACGAACGGGTCACGGCAATTTTGCGGCATACCATCGCCGTTTTAATAATCCACACGCTCCTATGGAGTGATCTTGCGGGAAGGAAACTACTCCAACCCACTTTATCCATTGTAGCCGCCACGCACTGTTGAAATTGGTGCTTCCAATTATGGTAAAGACAGGGATGCGTAGAAGACACGTCACTAATCTCCCATTAATTGTGAGGTTAGTATTAATGCGCTTTGACGTAAATACCAACCACTAGATTTTATTATTACAAAATATAGTTTATATAGCACTCTGTGTCCTAGTGGGAGTAATTAATAACTCTCCACGACAGATTTACAGACTCCTTTACTTTCCCACTCGCTTCACCAAGTGATATAATCTGTGCCTAACAGCCACAAGCTTTTGCAAACCAATCCGCTCAACACGCACAACAAACGCGTAGGCTCAGAAAGACAATGTCCCACACTGACTTTATCAAAAAGCTTCTCGAGCCCAAGTGCCACAATAGCTACAAAATATTTGCGGAGGAAACCGGCTGTTTTGATAGCCATCCTGCCCACTCATCCACTGCTCTCAGCAGGGATTAGATAAACTAGTCATTGCCACAATGCATGACACAAAAGGGATCGATGCGAGAAGTGTCGTTTCTCTGAGAAAATTTTAATGTACTTGGATTTAGGGTGGAAGGATGGAGTCTCGATTTCGGAGTCGGGGTAGGTGGTGTCTTCTGAGTTATAATTTACCTTCTACATTTTCTGTAGCGGGTCTCGCGGTTGGAATGAGTTGGGCCTGTAAGAAGTGATCCCCGCCAGCTCCACCAGTCTTGTACCTATAGTGGACCTAAAGCTTTAGCTTAGGACTTTAATATAATAAAAAAAAAAAAACAAACAGTCCTTGGATCTTAACACCACTATCAATTCATCCTCTATTCTAGCAAACAATGTCTCTCGAATGGAGGGCAAGACTGAACACCTGTCAGTGGTGCTCTCTACAAACCTGGGAGTGAAATATTCTCCCAGAGCCAAGTTCAGTCAAACTTTGCAATACCGAACAGGTTGACTCACGAGGCAATGATTCAAAATACTCCACCATATCAATCTTTCACTCCAAACGAAATTGATTCCTACCTAAGCCTCATCAAGTCTACAAGTACGACCTAGTACATCCTCATTCCAATGATCACACCTCTCGTCGACTTTCTCTGGCTTCGACCACCAAATACACGCCCACGCCGATATTTATACCCGATGGAGGAAGCAAAGCGTGGCGCACAAATCTGGGAGACAGCTCTTTGCAATGGACGTGAGAGGGATCAGGACAAGTTTACAAGATGATGCAAAAGAGGGATACGTTTTTGACGGGCGTGAAATTTCGAATTTTGGCAAGAGTTTTACGAATTAAGCTTTGTGCGCGCCAAGACTTCGGTTGCGAGAGTGCAGACGACACTATAAACACCGCCATGGTTGGATGGTGCAGTGGTACATCATCTTGGCCGGTCTGCCAAGTAGAGTCTGGATAGCTTGGACACATATCCCACTCGAGACAGTAGATTGCTGGTTCAAATCCGGCAAAACACAATCACATTTCTCACGGTGCTGATGTACATGGATGACGAAGGCATGCTTGGATAACCAAAGGTTTCGAAATTCCCTTTGATGGGTACTAATGGAGGAGGGTCGACTGTTTGTGTAAGCAATCATACCTCATAGTGGTATTTGCGAATGAAATCCAGAGTATGAGTGTCTCTAACGTCAAAAGAGTCATCCAACATGTATACATAGCACCGGTCATGTGTCATGGCTATATAGCTGAATACACATTAAATGATTAAAAAAAAAGTCTCTCAAATAGTGTTACAGCTTGAGTTTACAGATGATAGGTTTATGGTATCACGTGATGTGGAGTCTGGTTGAGTAAGCGTTGGTCCCGGAAGCGAGCTGGTGGAGTTTTCAGCCCAGCGAGGCTGCAGACCTCTTTCTCTCCTTGTCTTTTCTTTTAGTTATCGTGCGTAGCTTTAGGTCCAAATACAAAGCAATTACTCTTTTATATTTCGAGGGAGTCTTCTAGTGTCAACCTGAGGTCGGTCGTAATAAATAGTCTGCTTCAGAAACTAAAGTTCGCAAGCATTTACCTCGCAATCAATGTATTGAAATAAGAACATAAATAAGACTTGGCTTGAAATTACAACATATATCCGACGAACTTAGCTTCACAAGAAGGCAAATGCAACTTATGTGTGCTCGAGAGACAGAGAACCTAAGCCTCGCAAAAGATGCTTATCTAAATTAAGCGCAGAACAAGTTGATGAGCTTGAGGCTTTTGTCCGAGAATCTCCTGAAAATTGACAGATGTACTATTTGGAACTAGCAATGGGGCCCTTCAGCCACTGGGGATGCAGTGAACGTTTAATTTCTAATGCACTCAAAAAAAGAGGTTACAGCAGATGCATTGCTCGGAAGAAGCCTCCGTTAAGTGTGGTTAACATGCACGAAAGATGAATAGCGGTGATAAAGGAAAATGGAGGGCTCACAAAGTATTGGGATGGAGCAGAATTATATAAAACATGAAGTACGCTTTCATTTTAGTTGCGAGCCACACTGTGGGCTTTGATGTATACTTTTGTAATACGGAGCAATTATTTTTGAAATAGATGTGTATTTGTAGATAATATCAATTGATTTTTTTAACTTTTAATTTTAAATGAGTACCATTGTACATTTGTTTTGGTGTTGAAAACTGTCCCCATTAATTTTTACTTTCACGGAATATTGTTGGATAGTACCCCTGCTTGCAAAACTAGTCGACAAACTAGACATGGGCCTGCATGAAGGCTAAACCGATCCAAACAATGTGTACAGGGATCTAATCCCAGTCATTTTGACAATTATACTTTTGATACCCCTAAGAGACTGTAGAACCGACTCTCGGCTGTTTCAAACTGCTGTGCAACCCTGTTCAGTATATTCACTTGTCCGTTGAAATTGTCATAGGGCAACATGTGATTTGAAGCAAATGCCATGGTCAACTTTTTATTCAAGCGTTTTGAAGCAGGGAGATTTTCCATCATCTTGCCAAAAATCTCCTCTAGCCTCAGTCAATTTGTTTGGGCACGGTGCAAAAAAGTCTGACCAGCGTTGTTTGTCCCCCATTTTCATTGATTGAAGCTCATTTTTTGCCTGTGAAGTCCTTGTTGGATCAAGAAAAAGTCTATCAAGAAATTCAATCAAATCCTCAGGATCTCTGGTGTTCTGAACTCTACCAGGTTTGTAGAAAGGGCTTGCCTTTGTCCTTGCCGCGCCCTCCAACGCGTTGAAAATTATAAAAAAAGTACGAGAACTGTGATATTCAAACAAATTCCAATTCATACAAAAAGTGTCCAATACAGCCGCACGCCATGCTGGGTATTCCGTTCTGTTCCCAAAGAATTCTGGAAGCTTTGTTGTCTTCAGGCTCGTTTTATCTCTTGGAGGAGGATCCTTTTCAGTCTTAAATTTTCTGCTCAATAAAGTTGTTTGAGACTGCCTCACGAGCAGTTTTTGGAATTAATGCTGTAGCTCTCGGAATTCTTCGATTGGCACCATCTGAAAACTTCACTTAGGTTTCTTTTCCATGGTTACCATCCTGCTATTCTAAATATTTGTAATTCACTGAGTTTGACTGCAACTAACTGCGGTACTGAATGTCTAAGTGATAGAGAAAATTATATGTGACAATTCGAATGCTGATGCTGGAGCAGTCAGATATACAAAGGTAGTTTATAATTTTCTCTAAGGCTGTTGTGTTATCCATGTAACTTACCATGGTACATGCTTTAGGTCGCGTCATAGAATATGCACGTGACTGTGGAACTAAAACGTGGGGTGTTTAGTGTTATGCATGTGTGGGTACACTGGACCAAACTAGAACTCGATGGAATAGAGATAATGGAATCAGCGAGAGACTGATAGACTGAGAGAGAACGAGCTGGTCATTTCTAGTAGGAGAGAAATGATATCATAAGGGAATGTTCAAGCATTAGGCTGTGAACAACACAGTAAGTCTGGAGCAAGATATAAGGAGGTCTCAACCTCCATCCATTCGTTGTAACTAAGTTTCCTTTATACAAGAATATAGAGTCAAGTCTTACATATCACGAGAACACACGCGACAGCGACTATAGAGACCTACTGTGAGCATAACTTCCCCAAGAGTATCCATTGTCCTGCTCCCATATAGCCTAGTTAATATAACAAAGGCTAACTATCAAAGCATTACTTCAACTATTTATACATTTATGGAGATATCAAGAATGTTCGTTCTTAGCTGATGTCTGCTTCTCACACTTTCCACTCATAGTAGTGTCATAATTAAGGCAGCAACTTGACTGCAGTAGACAAATTGTACATATTAGAATGTGAGGATTCCTCTTCCAATCCTTCCTTCAGTATATAATTTTACCATTCTTCCTATGTTGCTATGACAACAGTACAGTCCTTGACACATGGTATCATGTTGATACTAGTTTGTGGCCTATGTTATGATGAGCTAGTGGGAGGAAAACAAGTATATATATTATGGCTTGGTCTGTAGCTAGAGAGTTCTTCACGCTTAGTCTTCTGTCACAACCACCACCTTCGGATCACCTCTGGTCACCTATAGTCACCTCTAGTTACCTTTAGCACCTTTAGTCACCACTTGTATTTGCTCGTACCTTTAGACTCTTTAGACATTTATATTACCCATTTTCAAACCTTTAGTTCTCCAAATCATCTCCAGTAGATCTTTAGTTATCCCTCGCAATCCATCCGACCTCTTCTCGCCCTTCTATTCCGCTTCAGTTCAAACGCCTACGCTCCAATTTGACATAGAATAATATGCACTGGCCCCATGAGATATGATAAACCCATATCATCACTCACTGTCATGAATTGTAATTAGCCAATAGATGCCTGACGGCATACATTGGCTTTAGGATCTCCAACAACCTTCCTATTTATGTTAGAATAGGAAGTATGTTGGAGTTCACACTAGTATGCGGAAAACCCCGCTTTCATGTATAGAGAGGGACTGCTTGCCACACATATAGAATTACAGCAATTTCTCTACAATTAACTATCCATTAAAAATCAGTAAAGGTATTTGTACAGTAAACACATTTATCGTATCTCTAAATCAAACTCGAGGCTAGTATGTAACTCTTCCAATCTCTGGAAATAATTTCAATTTATAAAAATCCTTTCTCAAAAGGTGAAGTTATATTACCCTAACTTGGTATATAGAAATCTAATACAAAAATTGCACACGCATTCCAAGTATAGAGTGTTCTCCCATAAATCAACCCATTTAGCGTCGCTCGCTTATTAGGGCTAACATAGGACATGCAAGGATTAAGGTTTACACAATTATTATTTCCCTTGCACTTTTACATAACTGGTTATATCACAAACCATCTCTAGGATGTTGCGTTGCACCCAGACAGCCGAGTTATGACATTATTGTGGTTATGAGCTTAGGTTAGTATCACTATGCATGCTGACCTTGTACAAATATATAAATTGATGAGTTTCAGGTTGTGGTTGAAGGTGTATCTGAGGTTCACTATACTTGATTATTCTACACTAATTGTGTGCCGAGCACTCGCTACTTATACTCATGTGCGGCCGCTAGTCGGCTCCTGACCACATGAGCTTCCTCCTGTAGATATCCCAAACAATACAGGAACTACACAAACAGCGTAAACATCTAATCATGTTATGTACATGCAATTATCCTAGCTGTATAACATGCTCATCACAACAGACGTGCATACAATAACATAATTTAGGTATTGTAATGGTTACAGTGTTGTGATAGCAACAGTTGCCATTCAGACTACTAGTTAGTTACTGTGTTATGGCTGTGAAACACTACACCCTTGGTTATAGTATTGATGCTCGTGTACTCAAGGAATCTCTAGGACTGGATGTGTACTTTAGCTTTTTGTAATATCACGGACGAGGACGAAGACAAAGACAGAGGCTGATAATGAAGACGAGATATTCAGATTAATAATTAGATTCTAAAACATGAGTAATTTACAAGACAAAAAGCTACAGTACACATCCAGTCCTAGAGCTTCCTTAAGTACACGAGCATCAATACTATAACCAAGGGTGTAGTGGTTCACAGCCATAACACAGTAACTAACTAGTAGTCTGAACGGCTACTGTTGCTATCACAACACTGTAACCATTACAATACCTAAATTATGTTATTGTATGCACGTCATAACTCGGTTGCCTGGGTGCGACACAACATCCCAGTGATGGTTTGTGACAGGTTATGAGCCCGGGTTTGCACCATCTTCTGTTGTCAAAAAACATACACAATGTCAACCAACAATACTGTCAGCATCGGAAATCAAAAAATCACCTTACCCATTCTTGTTCGACAGTCTAATTTTCGAAAATGGTATAAGGTTTGGCACATTGCTCTCCGAGGGGCAAAGCTATAGTCAGTAGCTTGCGACAGAGACAAGAAAGAATTACTACCAGTCCGAGATGATAATGAAGATGAAGAAAATTTCAACATACGTCTCGAACACTATAACAATAGAAATGATTCTGCCCATTCTGCTCTCCTAGTCGGAGTATTTAAAGATCTCTAAGAGCTCGCGTGCTCTTGCAACGAGGAACCTGAGTCAGCAAGTGTTGCAATGCGGCTTCTAAAAGAAAAATATGACTACAAAACAACAACCTTCATCATCCAACTATTCAAGGAGTTCAGTGAACTGAAAATAGTTGATGGAGAGTCAATCTCTCAATATATTTCTCAATTTGAAACCGCCTACGCCCACATATACTCACGCTGCTCAAACTCCTCCCGATCAGAAGCAGTTGCGTTAAGAAGTCTCCTTGCTGTTGAGCAAGTCAAAGTCATATACCTGCCCCTCTATCTTCCTGCATCATTCAATAACATCATTGACAATCTTTCAATCAAGGAGGAATTAAAATTTGCTGATTTAAAGAGACAGTTGCTTGATCTAAACTTGATCAAGCCTATCAATGTCCCCATTCCGTCAAAGGCATACTTTGGACATCAAGATTTTATCAATGAGGAAAGAATTATTGAATTTACTTGTTGCAAAAAATATGGGGAAAACTATAAAAGGCATGTCTTCAATAAATGTCGAAAACTAAAGGAAAAGCTTGCGGAAAGACGCATCAAAAAGGAAAAATTAATATTGAAGTACAGTAAAGCTAGTGTAGCTGTCGTGCCGGATGAATATTTAGATGATGCTATCTTATCCACGCCACGTTTCAAAGCTTTTGCGACTTCGTATACAAATTTGCCTTCTTTCTAGATTCTTGATTCTGGGTGCTCGGCCCATATGAAATCACTCAAGGATCTTCTTTCGTCTCTACAACCCTTTAATGGATTTGTTTTAATTGCAAATGGGCACAATATATCTATTGTTGGAAAAGGTATTGTCAAATTTATCTCAGTGAAATTTCAAAATGTATTATATGTTCCAGAATTGAAAGGCGGGAACCTTATTTCTGAAACTCAACTGGAGTTGGAAGGGCATAAAGTTAAATCGAAAAATGATTGGCGTCGGATATTTTTTAATGATAAAGAGTGGATGTTTGCAATTCTTGATTCTTTAAAGCAATTTAGAGTTCAGGAAAATATAATCAAAACTTTTTTACCTCTTACCTCGAAGCACATGAATGCTTTTGTCATTCAGGAGAAACTATTAGTTTTAACTCGAAAAAGCAATATCCTGAAAACATCCCATAAAAAACTGATGGATTTTACTGCCCAGCATGCACTCTTGCAAAGTCTGTGCACAAATCCGAAGATACCAAACCACGAAAATCAACAAAATCATTCCAAATAATACATACTGATCATTCAGGTAAATTTTCCGTAGACTCACTCGGAGGAAAAAGGTATTACATTACATTCATTGACAATTACTCAAGATACGCTTGGATATCATTTCTTCGTGATAAAAGCCAAGTACACCAAGCAATCAGCGACTTTGTAATAAGAATACAAAACCAACACAATCTTACTATCAAATTATTCTTTTCAGACAATGGAGGAGAATATATTGATGCAAGAGTACAAAATTTATTTACAGACAACAGTATTGATCATGAAAATCCGCCTCCATACAAACACGAATCCAATGGTACGGCCGAAAGATTCAATCGAACAATTTTCACCAAAGCCAGAGCAATGATTCTTTATTGTCCGAAATTCTCTGGGTAGAGGCCATTGCCACCTCGGTATATTTATATAACCAAATGCCTCACCAGACAATTGACTTTAAGTCACTGTTTGTCGAACTAATAGACCTGCATATGAGGCTGAATAAGGCTGATAAGGAGGCATGTGCAATTAACTGTGCGTGACAAAATTCTGAAATTTTGTGCTATAATTATTTGCGCCTACGTTTACCTGTATACAATTTAGCGCTCATCATGTTTTTACCTTGTGTTTAAAATTAGATAACACAGTCTGTTTTTAAGACGGGATGATTAGATTACATGGTCTGGATTATGGAAACTGACTGAAGAAAGACGAGCGAACTTGTATTTAAATAGAAGTGAGATCATGGAAGAAAGGACAATAAATTATTTTTCTCTTTCCCTTCTCTTTGAGAAAATATCTTGTTGTAAAAATCTGAGTTCATAACTGCACACACCATCAGGGGATAACTGTGCACCAGCAAAGTTATCCCCTTAGAGTCTGATTACTATTGCCTCCTGGTCGCTACACACTAACATCAATGTGTTCACTACAATGAGGACACCATTGTAGTTACTCTAGCTATCATAGACAATAACATGTAGAAGAATAAGGGTAGGAACTGCTGTATATAGATAGGGCCTTTTTACTCTCAGTATCTACATCCATCATCCACAAATACAATTTACTATCAATCAATCATCTTACTCTGTCCAAGTGATCTATTGAATTCTCCCATACCTATCAGTATTCTATTCACCAGGTGACGTCTCCCTATCCATCGCCCTCAGCCTTTCAATATATCTAAGACCCAATCCTGTAACACTGTTCGTGTTGGAATTACTACAGTGTGGTTTCACGATCGATTGTAATGATTCAGTAAGAAGTTGTACAATTCTGTGATGGTCTAAAATGTTCATAATTGTCTTCTCTACTACGCTATACAGGATTCACAGCTATACTGTGGATCCTGGCTAGCGCATCCATGCTGAAGTCATCATTTGATCCCCACATGATGACAAATCAACTTTTATGTTTTAGATAAACCGACACTGGCAACTTCTCTGTCAGTGATGACACTCTATACATGATCTTCTCATCCTCCTCATGAACAAGATAAAACTTCAAACAAATATGATGACAAAAAAAAGGACAAAAGACACGTAACACTATGGACCCTCATCTCCTTCACATCACCTCTGCACAAAACCTTCCACATGAATCGAAATGTCATTAAAGTTGCTGAAGCTTTGCGATGCTTTGGTTGGCGTAACCTTCTGTTGTGATATTGCTTGTCAATGACCGGCTCTGCGCCGACAGGTGCATATGCACGTCGTGCGTTGACCATGGATACAACCGCTGCCGCTCCTGAGTCTCGGACTTGGGAGCGCCGGGTTGAGTCATTGCAAGGCAACAATTGGGGTAGCAACGTGAAGGGTCTACTGACCACGTGCGCTAGTCATAAGCGGTTAGACATTGCCGGACAATTATGGAATAGCGCCCTGAGGTATATGCAGACCTCGCACACTACCGGAACCATACAACTGCTCCCGCTCCTGAGTAGTGGACTAAGGACTGCGGAGCTGAGACATTGTATGGGAACGATTGGAGCGACGCTGTGGTGTGTATACAAGCCACAGACGCGAACCATGGACTAGATTGCTGTCGTTCCTGAACAGCTAGGTTCAGGATCGCTCAGCTGGGATATTACATGTAAGTGATTGAGGCATTGCAGCGACGCGTACTCGGACCGCGCGCGCCAGCCACCGGAACAGCGGATGCCTCTCATGAGAGATGGACTCATGAGCTGCAGATTTTTACCTAGGCACGCTGTTGGCAGTAAGTCAGGAGAGAGAGCGTAGACAATGACAAGGGCCATATTAGAGTATATAAGTAGTCTATGTTCTGTCTCATGAACAGCATTGGAAAAGTATTGGACACCTGCCAGCAATCAAGTTACCAAGTATCAAACCATCTGAATAAACATTGTGACACATTCCAAGTAACTATGTTCCCAATTAACTCATAACTTTAACACCTCTGTATAGGAGTCTGTAGTACTTTCCCAACCATTAATCCAGGGACTTCCTGTGAACTATCTTTGTTTGTATGGCTAGCGAAGCGCCACAATACCAATTCTGAGTTGTTTCTCTTTGGTCAAGTTGAAAATGCCCATCTTGGTAATTATGACTATGATCACTTGACATTTCGCCTCCCATAGAGTATTAGCTAGCAAGCTTCTGTCCCTCAAACTGAACTAGAGAGACTGAAATACTCTAGGCGGTAGGATTGGTGCCATCAACTTCACATTGTGTGATAATTTGATTCCTAATTCAACGCCGTTCGAGTTCAGTATGCTTAGTTTATCAACAGTCATGTTTTCTGCAGATATAGCACTTCTTTTTCCACGGTTTATGTTTCTTCTGTAGTTCAGATCTGTCGCCATTGTTACTCTGGTCATTTCCTCGAGAGTAAGAGTTCTTGTTGTAACAGCTAAGAAGCCGGTATTTTCCTGTAGCCAGTAATGGCAAGTACTGGCGTATAACCACCAGGGGGGTGGGCCGGCGCAATAGCCTTGCAGAACATACCAGAACCATTGTCGAAGGTACTAGATAAGATTCGACATGAACAAGACTATAACTGAAACTTGGAGAAGCTACTAGAAACCATATTCTCAGAGTTGCAACTGGAATTATCTAGAGATGAACTGATCTTAGATGGAAGGGCTTGGAATGTAGTAATCTGTATAAATACCTGGCTAAGTATCTGTAGCTTAGTTCTACATAGTTGAATTGTTAATATACCATCATCCATACAAATGCTCCCTGCTTTCTACAGTTGATCTGTGACACACTGCTCCAGGTGCGGCTTCCGTCTGCTTGGCGGCCGCTTGAGCTGCTGCCTCAGCGCGACGGACAGCGGCTTTTGCCCTCACTACTGCCGCTAGCTCGCGTTGACTAGCCATGCGGATGGTGGCCAGTTGCTCTCTGCTTACCGGCCCGGACTTGGTGGGGCGCGCCAGGCAAGCTCGACTCTCGGACCTATGCGGTCCTCCGCAGTTGCGGCACTTGGTGTGCGCACGACACTCGTCCGTCAAGTGCATTGTGGAGGTGCAGTTCCAGCAAGCTGGGGCACGGGAGCAGCCACGCGTTCCGTGGAACTGCAGGCAGCGTTTGCATTGCTGCACAGTCTGTCGCGGTTGATGTTGTACCGCGACGCCCGAGTTGTCGAACAGGCGGAATCCTAGTCTTGGTTCCGCTCCCCTCTTGAAATGAGCGAGCCATGACTGGTATAGCACGCCGGGGTGATTTTTCCCGTGAGGCCGAACTTTGACTGGAACGGCCTTTGTAACCCTGGTGATCTCCTCGATCACCATCTCCTCTGTCACTGGCACCCTTCCAAGAAGAGTGTGGATGGCGACGGGGACCGTCGAGATCCGGAGCGCCACAATGTCGGAGGCCTCTTTCAGTTTTCCATTGATAGGGAGGAAAGATTCCGCCGCGTTAAGTAGGAACTGGCGAGATTCCTGATTCTTCGCTCGAAATGCAAAACCAGTTGGGACTCGGTAGACATGTTCAATGTCTACTTTTGGCGCGTTGGTGAGCTGCGCCACAGCATCTCTGATACCAGCTGGAGACATCTTTCGCCACTGATGCTTTGAATTCAGCCGGAGGAACAGTCAGTTGTCCGGCGTGGACGAAGGGACCGTCTTGTCCGATTTCTTGGTCGGCGGGGTCAGCTTTTGTGGAGCACGGCTTACCATCACTGGCGCCAGCTGATTGGGTAGTCTTCTCCCGGCTACAGTTGCCCAGGTTGAAGTTACCTTGGGCACTGCGACGGTAGGCCTTGCTGGCCTGGCTGTTGAAATTGGAGGAGGCCTGCTACTGCTGGCCTGCTGGCCGATGGGGCGGGGAGGGAGGCTTGTCGGCACTGGTGTAGTTCCAGTGCGTAGGAAGTGGGCGAGAGCGCCCCTTAGACTTGCGTTCATCTCGTCCAAGTATTCCTTGTTGTCCGTCGTTTTTAGTGACAGTATAACGCTTTCCAATGTATTTGTGACTGTTAAACCCATCTCGAGTCTGGCAGAGGCATTTGCAGCCCGCTTTCTTTCGTCTTCCAACAAAGCTTCGATTTCTGGCGGGTATTCTTGTGCCACACTGGTGGGAGCACCACCAGCAGGTTGGTTATTGCGCACAGTCATCCCGGGAATCGAGGCCGGGGCTGGCGGAAGTTGTGAGGCATTTGCTGCCTTTGCGTTATGTGGGTCTTCCGTTCCCCTCGGTGTGCTCGCGGTTGGTGTCTGCTTTGCTATCAGAACCGCGATTTTTCGTGCTGCAACGCGTGCGGATTCTGGCATTGCTTTTGCCGAGACTACTTTCTCGACGGCAATTGTTGGTGCTGTTGACGCCTTCTGAGAGCTCTCTGCTCCTGCAGTTTCCCAACGCGAGTCCTTTAGGTCCTTTCTGATCCAAGCATCAATTATGGGAGTGGCATCCTCCATCTCAATGTCGGTTTTGCCACTTCCTTCCATCTGCGCAATTATGTCGGCTTCCATCCCTTCGAGATCGATGTTGTTCTGCGTCAGTCCCTTTGTTGTCGCTTTTTGCATTGCAATGCTTTTTGCTTTGTTCAGCATTTGCTTCTGTGATTCCAGACGCGTCTGGTGGTTGCGCTTTACTACTTTAGTGGTTAACACAATTTTCGCGGGTTTTGGGGTACAGGTGTGAAAGGTTTAAAGAATTCAGAAGTACTTGAAAGACGTTAACTCAATAGGAATTGATAATTTTTCCTAAGGAAGCTAATCTGCCTACGACGGCTCCTGTCCTTTACGTCCTCCTCAGCGTTGCATTTAAGCTCCCCTCCTAGCCTACCTGAGAATACTCCATTCTCCCTGGCTACTCTCTTTCCTGTGACATCCTCCCCCCCTTAGTACGTACTCCCTTGGGTCCTTCCTCATGCGCAACCTTGCAATTATCCTTATGCAACACTGAGACTCGTTCTTGTGCGCAACCTTGCATTAATCCATATGCGACACTTAGATCCCTCTTTGTGCGTATCCTTGCATTCTTCCCCATGCAACCTTTTGCGTCTCTGTAAGCGCTGCTTCATTGGCGCTTAAAGATCTAGCCGGGTTGGTCCTAGTGACCAGTCCCAATCCGGGCACAGCCCGTAACAGTATCCCTGCCATCCCCCGACTGGCCTCTGCGTATATTCCACTCTCCTGGACGCAGTCCTTGAACAGTTGCCACCCGCTTGATCCGAGCATTGTTTCTATAGCTGGCGCCCTTCGCTTTCTGCTTTTCAGCTGCCATGTTACTAGTGCTCTTTGACACTGAACAAGGTGATTGAGTGATTTTTCCCTTCAACACTTGCAGTGAAGTGTAGCGTCAGTGTAGTTGAAGCGGCAATGATAAGCTGCAAAGTCTCCATGTCCGGTTCGAGCGGCTTTTAAGCGAGCGTAGACTGCCCTGGGAAGTGCTAGTTCTGGCGGTTTTTTGCGTTGCATCTCGAGTTCGAGGTCGGCATCATGTCTGGGGCAATTCGAATGCCACCAGTCTGTAACCATCTGCCTGGCCAGTTTGCGAGCTTTCCTTCTGGAAGAGGCGAGGGTCATCACCCCATGTGTTGTCCTTGTATTGTCCGACGAGTTAAGCTCTCTTCGAGCGAGCTCATCAGCCATTTCATTTCCTACCAGCCCTTCGTGGCCCGGAATCCATCCTGCTTTAACAGGTGCTGCTGCTCTAGCGACCATTTTGCAGAACTTTTGAATCCTCCAGGATGATGAGCCTGTTGTTCCCGTCAGTAAGGCCTGGACAGCTGCAGAATTGTCGAGCAGAATATAGATGGCGCTACGGCCACAATCTTGCTTCCTGCTAGTGATTGCTTCAAGAGCAGCTAGAGCTCCATGAACCTCCGCGTCGTAGACCTCTGCATTGGTGATTTTGCCTGAGCTGCTATGCTCGATTGCCGTGCCTGTGCTGCTGATAAAAGTCACAAAGGCCCATGACACTTTGTCGGTGGACGCCCCAGAGCCATCACTGTACACGCAGAGACAGTCGGGTGGGAGTGTAGGCGGCCACTCTCTTATAAACCTAGCTGCTTCTTTTTTGCTTGTCCAGCGGGGAATTGGCTGAGGGGGGGCCGGAGGTCGGAGCGGTGGATGTAGTTTGGCCTCTGGCAGGAGTTGATACATCCTCTGGACCCTTGAATCATGCACTCTATCCAGACCAAGTCTGGTTTTGTTGCATGTCTTTAGTCCGAGTCGGTGGCGAGCGCTGTCTGTGCTTTCTGTGGCCCGAAGTCGAAGCGGATGGTACTCATCTAGTCTTCGGATTCGTGCGGCAGTCTTGAGCCTGCGTTTCTCGAGCAGAATGTGTGCTGGTGGAATGCCAGTCTCCCTTCTCAGGGCTGCGATGGGCATGGTGCGCCAGGTTGGTAGAGCCACGCGGATTCCGAAGGCAGAAGTTTGGTCAATAACTTTGCACTGTCTCTTACATGAATTTCGCGCGACACCTCGATAGGTTTCCCTGGTTGGCCCCGGGTACCAGGATTCCGCTGCGTGCATCGCGATTGGCAGGACTACCGTGCGGATCACTGTGGTTAGTAGGTCGGGCCTTGGTCCCTGGGTGCACTGAGTGAGACGTCGGAAGGGTTGCACTAGCTGCATTGCTTTACTGGTCCACTTTGCGACGTGGCTTTCGAAGGTAAGACCGCGATCAAGGTGTACTCCGAGCCATCGGATATCGGCGGATGCTTGTACATCGCGAGTGCCTACCCTTATAGCCGGAAGATCGTGTCCCCTGGATCTGGGGCCGACGAAGTAGACTACTTCGGCCTTATCTGGGTCGAAAGAGACGGCATTATCAGCAGCCCACCCTAGGACTGCATCGACTTCTCTCTATACAGCTACTGCGGCTTCAGTTGGAGTTAAACCTATGCCGAGGATGGCAACATCATCTGCATAGCCAATTCTCCAACTACTGCCTCCCACGACTTCGGCCATGTAGAACAGGAAAAGAATTGGGGAAAGAGGCGATACCTGTGGCAGCCCGCATTCTAGGAATACCGGATCTGTGACTCCGTCTTCGTGTTGTACGCGAGCGGATTGTTCTTGTAGGAAGGACTTTATCCAGGTGATAGCTGGTTTGGGCCACCCCATCTTGTTCATCCTCTGCAGTAGCCGTTTGTGGAGTACAGCATCGACTTCTGGTATGTGAGGTAAACAGCTGTCAAATTTAGCTTCCAGCCACACTTTGTCACCCTTTGAAATTTGCATTATTTTTCCATTATCAATTAATTTATGACCTTTAGATCTCAGTTGTCTCTATGAAAATAAAGGACGACTCAATTTCGGAACGAACAGGACGTCAGAAAGACGGCAAGGAGAAATAGACCCATCAGATAACTCGCAATTTATTACCACTGTGCCCTTTCCATGAACAGGTATAATTTGACCAGAGCTTGATATTACATATCCGGTACAAATTGTAATATTCTCGAAACTTTCTGGATAAGGACACATGTCAGAAGTTGCACAGGTATCAAGGTAGAATGGGTGTAGCCTTACCATATTTTCTTCTGTAACTGAAGCGTAAGCTTCTTCTCGAGCGCTTGTTGTCTTCTTCTTTTCCTTCCCCTTGTGATTCTTCAATTCAAAACAATCATTCCATAAGTGACCGGTGTAGTATGATGGGTAATGTTTCTTACACCAGGTACATTCTTTGGTTTTTGATTGTGGGGCTGTTGGGGTTTTGATGACTGGGACCCTTTTACTGCTGTTGTCAGATGTAAAGAAAGCAGTCTGAGTGGAGGGTAGTCCTTGTTCAAGCCCCAAGAGCCGAAGTTTCACATCTGAAAATGTCAGATCATCCTTTGTTTGAAGGTTGTCGACAACATTTTTGTGGTGTTTAGAGAGGTAACAAAGGAGAAAGTCGCGTTTTGCCTTGTCATGACTGAGGAAGGCTGCAAACGATTGGCAATAGGCGTCGGAAGAAGATTTTGTCAATTTTTGGAGTCGTAACCATTCTGTTTCAAATTGCTGGATAAAATTTGAAATAGGTATGGATGAGTTGTAGGTGGTGGAGAGTAATGTCAAATTTGTTAGCTGGGCGACAAGTGCTTTAGGGGAATCCCTGTAGAACTCATCCTTCAAGTGCATCCACATTGAGTGCGGGTCATCAAGTTCGACTATTTTCTCCAAAATTTCGGATGATACTACCGTCAAGAGGATTGCAATTGCTTGGTGGGAAAGAGTCTGAAAAGCTGTCCTCTCTTTTTCTTCGGCATCCTTTGCTGGCATCACTCCTTCCACAACAAGTTCGAAGAGATTCATACCTCGCCAGAAATGGCACATTGTTGATGACCAAATGTTGTAATTTTCTTGACCAGTTAATGGTCTAATGTTTCCAAATTTCTTGATACCCAGTGGCTTATCATCTGGAACCAAGAATGTAAAGAAATCTGAAGAAAACTTTTTATCAGTCATTGAGACCATTGTGGTAGGATGGAAATCTGAGTCGAACTAAAAGAGGATAGGATGTGTAAGTTAAAAAAAATCTAATTCTCATTAATTGCCGAGTATTATCCGTTCAGGGCACCGGGCTCAGAACCTCTTAAAGTTCTAAGGGGTATCTGGAATGATAGAAGTGAACGTTGACCGTCAAGTCAATATTGTACGAATCGTAAGATATTGGGGATTTAAGGATCAGAGATAAAAGGTTAGGATCAGTGAGGTTTTAGTTTTACTGAACTTATATTTCAGTAGTTAAAAGTGTTTATGTTTAATCTACATCTAATTTTCTATCTATGTTCTACCTCGCTTAGGTAGAAACATTGTGTTCTGATTACGTGATGGAATAACATTCACACCACCGAGATCATTACCAACCGAGACCTCACCAAAGCTGGTAGCGATCGAAGATGAGTAGTCTTCGTCTACTCCGCACTGCGTGCAGTTCGGTCTGGCATGTCTAGATCTCAACAGTAGTGACTAGTCTCAGGTACTTAAGGAAGTTCTAGTGCCGTGTTGGTTCTGATGCGTTTTGTCTTGTATTTTATCGACATCCTAGAATCTCGCCTTCATCCCAGTCTCCGCCCAAGTCCTTCTCCTCGTAAGTCTCCTGTCTTCTGACCCCTGACACACAGTGCATGTCTGGCTTGATTCTAAAGCCGCTATTTCTCTTATCAGACACCTCAGACCTGGAGCCAGGCAGTTGATCGTGCGGCAAAACCATGACCGAACACGCGATCTGCAAGTACAAATGTCGCTGTTCAGATGCACTGGATTCCTAGGAATATGGGAATTGAATGTAACAAAAAAGCAGACCAAGCTGCCAAATATTTAATAAGGAACGTACGGCAATGTGTTGAGGAATTCACGTCCCTAGCATACATTGCTAGGACTCTGACCAAAAAAACGAGGACAGAATGCCACCAACGGATCATAGCAGAACATCGCCGAAGAAATAAAGCATCCAGGAACACTTATGAAATAGATCTTGAAAAGGTTTCAATTGATGTAACTGTGTTTAAGCCCCGTAAAGCTCTAGCTTGCCGGTATTTTCAATTGAAGTCAAATCATGCCATTATAGCTGCGTACCTCTATCGTGTAAAGAAATGATAGGACGATATGTACGACTGGTGCGGCCGGAGTGAGCGACAAACAGTCAGAGATCTAGTGCTAGACTTCTGAAGATGGAGGAACGAGAGAAACAAGATGAGAGAAGAGAAATTTTTAACTAGTAATAAAAGGAATTTAGCTCTAATCTTTGAAGATAGAAAGACAACAGCCGGATTGCTAAGGTTTCTGGAGGAAACAGAGATTGGTAAAAGATTCTCGGAAGAGAGGGAAAAGCAAGACTGGACAGAACGACTCGATGAGCTTGGATGGAATTATATTGACAGTAAGAGTAGAACAGAAGGGTGTTTGAGAGTAGAAGTTTCTTGACCAACACGTAGATAGACGCGGTAGCAGTACAGAATTGCGGGAGAAAGGACGGCTGCCCCCACGAGAGCCAGAGTCCAAACGCCTGACTCAGCTTGCGAGGTGGAGGACGAGAGTAGGAGATGCTATGCGTCAAATGTGTGGAAAAAGAGATCTGGAGAACACCTTTGTGGGGGAAAGTTGTAAATTCTCATATTACTCGTTCATGGGTAGTCAGGTATGGCATAGCTAGTGTAGGCTGGATTCACTACAAATGATTTAAGAAATATGATTGGGAATTATTTTGGAGGAATGGAATACTTTTGGCGAAGAATAAACCTTATAGAAGTTACCTAGAACCTTCCGGGGAGTAATTCAAACCTTCCAAGGACAATACGAGAAATTACTAGAGGGATTTAGATTAATAAGTCGTGATTGTTCTTGGTAATGAGGGCCAAAGACAGTATGAAAAGGAATGTCTAAATACCTGACTTATTCTATAGAAGCTCACCTCTAGCTGAATTATGATCTACCATTTTATACACAAACGCTCATTGCTTTATATACATGACCCGCGACAACTTTCATTATGAAAAACTCTCCATTACCATAACTCCATCGCTTCGAAGATTGTTTCCATTCTTAATTTGACCTTGGCCATCTATCCTGACATCTATCTTGTCCGTTTCGAAGACCTGTCTCACAGATTCGTGCGCCAGGCTTTGTCTCGTACTTCGATCGATAGAATCGACGTGTTCATATAATTAGAGCCCAGCTCAGGGCTCAGACTATATTGAAGAGACATTTTTTTTCATCAGATTTTAATTGCGTATGCAGCTATCTAGCTATGACACAATATCAAAGAAAAGTACAGAACAGATGATTCAACGTAAGGGAAGAGCACTCATGCCTCAGATTTCATTTGCAAATACCACTGCGAAGTTATGGCGGCTTTTTGTTCACCAAGTCAACCCTCATCCGTCAATACCCACCCAGGGCAACATCTCAAAAACCCTGAGTTATCCAGACATGTCTCCATCATCTTTCAACTTTTCTCCGCGCGATATGTGATCTGAGGTGTCTCTTTCCCAAGTGGAATAGGTGCCCAGGCTACTCAAACTATACCAGAGAACACCAAATTGAAGAGACATGTAGTCATCAAAACGAGGACGTCCTACATGGCACTTCCATATCAGATGAGGCTTTGGTGAAAATAGATTTCGTTATTGGAGAAAAATTGATGTGATAGAGAGTTTGGAATCATTCTCTCACGGGCTGATTTCTTCGGTATTACGAAATCTGACTGAACTTGAATCTCGGAGAGAAATACTCTCCAAGGTACGCAGCGGACACTGAGGATAGATATTTATTTCACTCACTGCTATGACCCAGTGAACAGCGCCCAATTATCCTTCTTGTAACAGTTTACCTAAATTAAATGTTTTCCAGAAAAATTTGGTCCATCCAGCCTTATTTTTGTCAGCATAATGTCATGCAGTGACGAGATGATGTGGTAGATTTGATGCGATGTCCTTCTAATTCCACATGCAGGGTAATCAAGCATAATTTCTTCGCATTTACTTTGAAACTTTATTTTTGAGTAAATGTTGATTTTCAAAAATACTCTACTGTCTACAGATGAGTCTTGATAACTTTCAGTGAGTAGTTGCTCATCCTTTGTCATATAATTTTGTAAATGGTCGTTAGGTCTCCATAGCCAACATTCATTGGCATGGCTTGCAAGATTGAAATTTCGTTGGCAATACGCTGTGGGTTAGATTAGATAAGATTTATTTTAGAGTCCCATCTGAGTCCAAGACTATAGAGGACTTCTGGAATCTATGTGATAGAGTCTAGCTAAATTGGAGTATTTTTAACAATCAATTCAACTTGTATTCTCATAGACAGTGGGGGGCATTCCCAGTATATATGTATGTATATATTAATCAATTTGTTCTATTTTCCAACACACTGTGGACATCCAGCCTAATAAATTGGTTGTTTTATTTTGAGCGATCTTGGGTCATTTACTCTACAAGAGCTACATTATGAGGACGTATTGACTACTTTGCCTTAGACATATACTGTTGTAAACACGATATAAGCCTGAAGGTCTAGAGGCTAACATTAAAATTTGAATTTAATTGACAATTAGAGCGTATTATTGATTATGCTACAGGTCAGGAATCTAACTCAATCTGGGCAAATTTGGCCTGGCGCTACAGTTTTTGTATATTTATTTATCTTTATTTAACGTCTGGCGGATCACGCGTCAAGCGAGTAACCCTATTAAGTCCCTACTGAGACAAAAGACGCCTCACAGTTTTTGTATAATCGAGTCGTTCAAGTTTTGCTGCAATGGAGTTATTCCACTCTGCACGTGTATGATTGTGTGGCTGGTCGATAGATACCGGAGTCTAACATTGGAATAAGGAAAGTGGGTATTATTTAGTCTACTTGAGCTGATCCCGCCTCGGCTGCACCCGAACTAGCATCTTGATAACTTCACAGGCCTTCAAAACAAACAAGGCTATTTTGCTCGCTTTCTACTGCGCTTTCTTGCATTATTTTTCTTGGCTTATCAAAATGTATGGTGCAACTTTCAACATGGCATTTTTCACCCACTCGTAACATAAATGCAAATGGAAACGGAAATGTGTGAAAAATCTGTTCTTTCGTACCGTACCTGTTCGTTTAGTGGACAGGATTTTGGTCCAATCCAAAGCCGCAGATTAGACAGTGTTATCAGGGGTTTAGTTCGTCTATCTACTGTAACTAAGAAGTGGGGATTCTGATTGGTGATATATCTTATCGCGGGATTGAACGTCTTTATGTCAAAAAGAATACGCTAATACGGCAGGGATAACAAGGTATAGGTTAGCTCATGTATTCTGGTTCGTGGCTGAGTAGGTCTGTGGATTAGCGCCTATTCCTAGCATGTCCGATTACTGATGCGACTCAAACCAAGGCTATTCATCCACTAATTCAATTCTACAAGCGCATTCTCAACCACCAAGACCCATCTACCAATACCCATCAGTAACACAGCCTATATTTCGAAATTTTCTGTCATTGATCTAATCTATCTTCACTGAATTAACCGGCTAAAAAGCATTGTCATATTACTCTACTACATCGCATACAGTCAAAAGCCTGAGCCTTCTTTAGGAGCAGACATACTTTACCAATTGATACCTAACACCTAGAGCTCAATTCAGTACCAGGTCTCGATAGATGTCCGAAAATGCCGCATCAACTGGACCTCTATGGCCTACACATGGCTTGCAAAGCCCACGACATAGAGATCTGAATAAGCATCAACCTTTTCCAACAGACGCTTCATTGATTAAGCCCATTTCATTGCTAACCCAGTCCCTAGCTACCAGATACGAGAATGATGAGAGTGTCGAAGGAGAAATTTCTTCCAGTTTTGATGAGTCTTCCAAGTCACCGGCAGAAATGAACTTGTCTCTAGGAGGGAAATCACTGAATGCGACGACTGGAACTATCAACGAGAAAGGCAAATCATACCTTCCGTCAGCAAACTTGGCACATATAGCATTTATGATGAACCCAAAATCCAAATCCTCTAGACTTGAGCTCACAACTGATGTATCAAGGTCAGCAGATTATCTTTCCCTCGAAAATAATGTCGAAACTTTACTCGTTAGCCATAGGAACTTTATTGGGAGAGTTAGATGTCGAGGCATGTCTCTTGAAAGGACAAAGAAGGAGAAGATGATGCATAATTTGACAAATGATGATTATTCTTCCAATCCTGGAGATACTGGTATAACTGCCACGACTACACCGTTTCCTACGCAAATAATTTCAAACAATCCGCCCACAGACGGTGTGCGAGCACTCTATAGGTCGTGGAGAGGTTCAATAGCTGGCTTGATAACTGAAAAACCTTGGTCAATAGATGAAAATAATTGTGGCCAAAAGAACGATGGATTCATTGAAAAGTCTATAAAAGAGGCTCTAACTAGTATAGAGCCAAGTGCCCGAAGTCGTAAGGCGAGTCATCACATGCGATTCTTTAAGGAGGGTCTCTGCCCTGAAGATTCCCGTACCAGAGGCATAAAAAATAAGGGGTCTCAGAAAGAACAAACGTGTAACTACAAGGTTATACTTTCACAAGATAGACAGGTTAATAATTCTGGGTCAAAAGTTGAGGCAGATATATCATGTAACAAAATTTTTCAAGTTAAGCCCTCACTCGATGCAGGGAATACAACCCCCAGAAGGTTAGTCGAGCTAGGTTTGATAGATACTGAAGGGGCAGAGGCCCCCAATTTTGATAAATTATCTAGTGCCGATATATTTTGCCCGCAAGAACAAGATTCTACGACAGATGATGTGCTGAATAATTCAAGGGGATCTCAAAATTTATGCCTCAGCTCCCAAAGAGACACCTCCTTCTCTAGTATCCTTCCAAGTACTGGTCGCGAAATAACAGTGGGGCCTGAACCTGACACTCTTTCACGAGTAACCAGTGAACAGACAGATACTTATAACAATCGATATGTGAAACCAGATCAGACTCAAAACTCGGATGAAGATGAAGACTCAGGAGAAGAACAAATATCATCTGCATTATTTCTACCCCATCAAACATCCCAAGAAACTACGGAAAGGCTTAGAGATACTTCAGACTCAAACCTCAGGTCAAAAGCTAATCATCCAGACGCTCCACATTCTAACCAATGGCTTGAAAATCACTCAGCCTTACCTCTTCGAGAATCTGAATGTCATCCTAAACACCTCGGGAGGACTAAGTCGCAATCAGGCTACGGTGTAGGCCATCGAAATCACTGTATTCAAGAATCCCATAATCAGTCTAGGGACAACGCTCCAAGTTATTTAAAGATAAATACACCATGCCAGGATGATTCATCATTTCACGTGGATGAAATTTCTGTCAACGAAAACGATATGACTCCTACCGATTCCTCAAGAATTTTCTCTCCATTTGTCGATAGTGCAGTACAAATTCGGTCAGAACAATCAACTGTGAAACGACCTCTTGATGCTATAGAGCTTATTCCTTACAGCCATCAAGTTGGGGGTCACACAACATTGTGGCGCTTTTCCAAACGAGCAGTTTGCAAGCAACTTAACAACCGTGAAAATGAATTTTATGAAAAGATTGAGCAATATCATCCCCAACTTCTTGAATTTCTTCCAAGGTATACTTGTCATCTTTTTCCAGATATAAAAATCCTAGCACCAAGTTGTATGATATTGAGCTTAGCCCTTATGATTTGTGACTTGACGCTAATAATATTGCCTTCTTATATCTAGATACATTGGTGTTCTAAATGTCACATTTGAAAAGCAGAATCGTCGCAAGCCCATTTGCAAAAGCGCATTAGACCCATCTAATGAGCAGCTGAACCTCGTCCGCGAAAGCATAGTAGATGAAGCACCACAGGTTGAGGAACTCCGCTCGGGTGAAGTTCAAATTACAAGAAGTAGTCAGACTATAAATAGACGCACGGCTGATCAGTCAAATGCATGTTCCCAACCGCAACCAATACCCACTGTCACGTTTGCAGATAACAGGCACATCATACCGACAAGTATCCTTAAGCCTCAACCAGAAATAAGTGAACTAAAGGTTGGCTTAACAGGTAATCAAGACTCGCTCAGCTGTACGATAGAACCTGATCAAAGTGTTGAGGCAACCAATTCTCGTCCAACTAACTCAGTCCCAGACTCTAACCCGTGGGGGAAAACCCATGTGAATAAGATGCTTCGTGACGATGTTTTTCGAGAAGTTTTTCTTCAGAAACCAGTCCCAATTCGTCATAAGAAACCAGCCACCTATCGAGCAATTCCATTTCGTAAAAATAATCTCAGAAATTCTAACTCAGAATCAAACCTCTCGGAGGCCAAGCAAGACGATTCACAAAAAGCTAATCCTTGCGTGAAAGAACCTCAAATAGATTCACAGAAAACTAGCTCGAAAGATATTTCATATGACAAACAGAAGGCCATCTCAGAAAACTTAGATCACGATATCACTGATACTGATCTGAATGACCAAACTGGTCGAAGTGCACCTGAGCCTGAAATACCTTTTGAAAAGGGTGGAAAACGACAAAGGAGGTATTCCAGCGGAGGCCTCCGTCGTAGACCGACTCAAGTAGCTGCAGACCGGGGACAACTCAAGTACTTTGAGGAAGCGGATGATGTAGGATTCAAAGGTGACCCAAATATAGTGTTTACTATGGATCTTGAGCTTGGCCGTGAAAACATATTAGGCAGTAACTCGTCTCTTGATAACAATATCAATTACCAACACTCTTTAACGAAAGTAACAGAGTCATTGCAGAAATGTAGTTCGATTACTGATCCCTGCCCTAAAGAAGATCATTTATCTAGATTACCTGAGCTACCGCGTCCAGTCAATCCAAAAGAAGCTCGAGCGCAGCCTGGCTCCCGTGTCGAGTATTTCTTACTGTTGGAAGACTTAACAGCAGGCATGAAGCGTCCTTGTATAATGGATTTAAAAATGGGAACCCGACAGTACGGGGTAGATGCGAGTCCTAAAAAACAAAAATCACAGAGAAAAAAATGTGCCGCGACAACGTCAAAGGAATTAGGTGTTAGAGTTTGTGGGCTTCAAGTCTGGGATGAAAATGCACAAGATTATCTATTCGAAGATAAATACTACGGCCGAAACTTAAGAGCGGGTGATGAGTTCCAAAAAGCCCTCACTCGATTTTTATACGATGGAACTGACTACTCAAGTGTATTGAGACATATTCCATTAATTCTGCAGAAGCTTTCAGAGCTAGAGGTCCTCATCAGAGGACTTCTCGGATATAGATTTTACGGAACTAGCTTACTAATGTTCTATGACGGAGCTGCCAATATCGAATATTCCAGTGATAACTCTATGTCTAATAGAGACGAAAGCATCACTCTCCGGCAAATAGA
Organism: Blumeria graminis f. sp. triticale; assembly: GCA_905067625.1. Taxonomy (NCBI): domain Eukaryota; kingdom Fungi; phylum Ascomycota; class Leotiomycetes; order Helotiales; family Erysiphaceae; genus Blumeria; species Blumeria graminis. The sequence continues at coordinate 10,205,629 of LR898477.1, forward strand.
TTTCAAGATTGCAGATTTCGCCAATTGTGTGACTAGGGAGAACTTTGCAGCTAGTGAACGGACATGTCCGCCACAACACCCAAACATGCCTGACATGGGATTTTTGAGAGGCTTGAAAAGTTTGAAACGATACTTTTCAGCGATTCAACGAGAGCCACGGATCGATATCGAACCCAAGCACTCCAAGTTTATTCAAGGCTCTATAAATCATAAATTTTCCACAGACCTTGCTTATGATGTCGAGGATGGGTATATTAGTTACTAATTAATTGATACAGGCATATTCTTAGGTCATATACCAGTGATTATATTCATTAATGTCTTAATATAATACACGTAAAAGAGATGTCTGGTTTCATTCTTGCTAGTTTTCACTAGATGCGTCACATATTGCCGGTGGATCTGGTATTCACATCTGATATCTATCCGTCAACAATAAAGGATGTGGTAATGAGAAAAGTAAGGGAATAAATGAAAATAATTTTGCACGTGCAAGCAGAGTAAGAAGAGATGGCATTAAGAAATCTGACCAAAAACGGAAAATTTAACAATCCTGTATGAATTATAGCCAACTATAATCTTTCACACATGACAGTCAAAGGGGTTACTACTGTCAAAAAGATAGGCTTGAAAATAATGGAATTTAAGTTGGAGGTATCTTATTCAAGGTTTCTACTCTTGACTTGTGGTGCGTTACATTTGGGAGATCCAGGTTATGGTAAAATATTTAGGACTGACACTTAACCTAGACTGGTGTGTCTAGATCTCCCAACTCGCTGGATCCTTTCCTAAAAAGACACGGTGTATACGACGGCTTACAGCCTGTCCAATTGCCACATCTGTTAATGATCCATTTCTGTGTGCGCTCTTGCGACACTGTTCCAGTGCAAGCGGCCCACTTTCCTCAAGACCTCGGAATAATTTTTGCACGCTTGGATACATAGCTTCAATACCCATTGCTACCGGCTGGGTCACCATGCGCATCTGCTGGAGCATTTGAATATATGTATCTTTTGTGTCCTTGCCGCAATTGATCTGCCCCCGGTCGATGCAAAAATTGGTGTTATTGGCGCTGATAGTATGTATTCTGTGCTCAGATACATTAGCGAAGAAGTATACAGATTTAAACGAGAGGAGGTAAGAAGTACGAAAAGTCTACATACTTATAAGGAATAGTGGAAATATGTTGGGTAAACGTCATAACCCATTCAGCTGTCTCGAGAAGGCTGTCAGTATGGTGCACGAGTACGGCATGCACAACCTGAAGTTCAAGAAGCGCTTCATCAACTAAACTTTCTGCGACATATTCTACTTGTGCTTTCTTCGGTCGGTGTGACATTGATGGCTTCGATGGCAGCTGCAATTGCTCCGGGTCGACGAGGTGATTTCTAACAGCAGAAACAAATTTCTTATTTTTCACGGCGCGATTCTGGTTGCGCCATGTTTTAAGGCCTTCAATAAGAATTATAATAGCGCGGTCGGCGAATCGAGCTTTGAGCTGTAGCATATGGGCATAAAAATCATGACCTTCGCTACCAGTAATTAGATCCACCATTTCCTTGGCCGTGATGTGATACATGATATGGTTTTCTTCCTGCACACACTCAGGAATAGGCAGCCACTGACTAGCGGAAGGGTCCCATCGCGCCTTCACTTTACGCCGCCACCTGATGATGTTCAAATCACTAGAGCTCATTGTATGCTCGGCTTGAACGCCATCAAGAAATGAACAAACCTGTTTGGCAAGGGGAATAGACATGGTATTAGGGAGCTCGACAATCATTTCTGTTGTAGTTTCAAGGCGATCTTTGAGTTTATTTACTCGTGAAATTGCGGCGATGCGCTCCTTCTCTATCATTCTCTCTTCCTTTTCTTTTAATCGCTTCTGCCGCCCAGCTTCTCTAGCTTCCTCTTTTTGTGCGCGTTCCCTTTGACGGAAGATTTCTCTTTCCGTCTTAGCTATCCCAGCTTTTCTTGAGACGGTCTTGATATTTTTTTTTGACTCCCGGGGATCTGGTTTATTTTGAGTTGATGCACTACAGGTATTAGAGATGTCATGTAATGCCGTGATTGGGTGGGACGCTTTTCGTCGCGGCTTTACCGATAAGACCACAACGGGAGGTGATTTTACTTTGCCCTCCTGATCGCTAAGTTCACAGCCAAAGTCATCATGCCAGACTTTATCTTTATCGTATCCACTTGGTTTCACTGTAATCTTTCTGCCTACTAGGTTCTCGGCTCCTGATATTTCTCGTGAAGTTGGTGGGCTAGGTGAGAGAATTATGGTACTGTGGTTAGTTCCGATAATCTCGGGACAAGGGTCCGTCGATTTGCATGCAGCCTTAATTGGGGTTAGTGGCTCCCGGCGAGCCTTCCGAGCTTCTTGTCTCTTTGGGCTGGATAGATGAAGTAGAGCACCCGGCCGCTTCTTATTGGAAGCCGTGGAAAATGGATCTTTCTTGTCACTGAAGGGTGCGGAAGAAGGCGTGCAGCAAGGCGAGGTGTGCGAGTTCGGCGAGAGGGTCAACCAGTCTAGATTAGCCTTGCGTAAGGTTCCATTGTCTCCAGCGACATTCTTGGGCGTCTGTTTCGCAGTATCTAAGTCGCCAGTGGGGCTGCTGAGGATATAGACTTTATCAGGAGCATGGTGCTGACGCCGCTTCGTACCATTTAATTGCGGTTCATCTATATTAGACTCAGCCAACTGAGCTGTAGACCCGAGTCGACTAGGGTGTGCTGATACTTGAAGCTCTGGCAATGGGCTAGAGCAAAGATCAATAACGACCCTTTGCATAGTCCTGAGCAAAGCTCGGACGCGGCCGTGCCGTTCGGTGTAACACTTTTCTAGAGCAAAATATAGTCTTTATTTGCAAATTGTGATGCAAGATATGGTGAGCTAGTTAGCAAGAATTGTTGTACATTCCCATGAGGGATGTTTCGGACGTGAAGTGTCGCACCAGATCGCGTCGCGTTCCACCCATTAAGCACCCTGCTTAATTCGCTTAAGACTAGAGTGTTAGACCCGAGCCGTGCACTTAAGCGTGGGATACAACCTAGCACCTCTCGATGGTTGCAACAGGCTGGAGCGTTGATGTCCAGGTTCGGACCCACTGAGCTCCGGCAACCTGAAGGTAGGCTAGCATAGTCTGAAGCGGTATCTGCGAACGAAAAATGTAGTGTGAGCGTCTCCCTAGTTAAACAAGTCATCCAACATGTTCAAAGGACACTTATCAGGTGTTACGGTGAGAGAGCTAGAGACTGTGTCAGTCGTAGCTTGTAAAGATCTCAGCGCTCGTTTATTCCCAACGAAGCATTCTCATTGGGCGGAGGGCAGCGCTGTACACCCGTACGCGGTGTTCTCTACGGACCTGGGAGTGAAATATTCTCTTAGAGCCAATTTCAGTCTAAATACAAGCAAGCTAAAGCTGCGGTAGCTCAGTGTTAGAGCGGAGGATTGCAGTCATGATGATATCCTCAGGTCCTGTGTTCGAACCACAGTCGCAGCTAGGCGACAGGAAGCTGTCCCATAGAGCACTTGTTTCACCTCCCAAAGTACATTGTCCTCTTTAGTTAGTGCCTCAGTGGGGACTATAAAACAAATTTAATCTGATCTAATCAGTCTAAATTCGTAATACCGAGCAAGTTGGCCCACGAGGTAATAATTCAAGTACTCCACCACATCAATTTTTCACTTCAAAAGAGATCGAATCCTACCTATGCCTCATCATGTCTACAAGTACGACCTAGTACATCCTCATTCCTATTACCACACCTCTTTTCGACTTTCTCTGGCCTTAGCTGGTCGCCAGATACACACCCACGCCGATATTTACACCCGAGGGAGGAAGCAAAGCGTGGCGCACAAATCTGGAAGACAATTCCTTGGGATGGATGTGAGAGGGATCAGGACAAGTTGATAAGATGATGCAGAGGATGGATACAGTCTCGACGGGCGTGGAATTTTGAGTTCTGTCAAGGAGTCGTTACGAATTGAGCTTTCTGCGTGCCAAGTCTTCGGCTGCGAGAGTGCAGGCGACACTTTAAACACCGCTATGGTTGGATGGTGCGGTGGTACATCGTCTTGGCCGGTCTGCCAAGTAGAGTCTGGATAGCTTGGACACATATCCCACTTGAGACAGTAGATCGCTGGTTCAAATCCAGCAAAACACAACCACATTTCTCGCGGCGCTGGTATGCATGGATGACAAAGGCATGCTTGGATAACCAAAGGTTTTGAAACTTCCCTTTGGTGGGTACTAACGGAGAGGGGTCCACTGTTTGTGTAAGCAAGCACACCTCATAGTGGTATTTGTGAATGAAATATAGATTTTGAGTGTCTCTAACGTCAAAAGAATCATCCAATATGTATACAAAGTACCGGTCATGTATCATATCTTTGAGGATCCAAGATTGACAGACCCCTAATTAGTACGAGGCTCTGATAAATTGTAATGCTTATGTAATGTTGTACATGTTGGAGTCCAGGCGCAAGATAATGAATTTTTTTTTGAGTCATTTAATGTGTATTCAGCTATCTAGCTATGATACATGACCGGTGCTATGTATACATGTGGGATGACTCTTTTGACGTTAGAGACACTCATACTCTGGATTTCATTTGCAAATACCACTATGAGGTATGTTCACTTACACAAACAGTCGACCCTCCTCCGTTAGTACCCACCAAAGGGAAGTTTCAAAACCTTTGGTTATCCAAGCATGCCTTTGTCATCCATGCATAACAGCGCCGCGAGAAATGTGGTTGTGTTTTGCTGGATTTGAACCAGCGATCTACTGTCTCAAGTGGGATATGTGTCCAAGCTATCCAGACTCTACTTGGCAGACCGGCCAAGACGATGTACCACCGCACCATCCAACCATAGCGGTGTTTAAAGTGTCGCCTGCACTCTCGCAGCCGAAGACTTGGCACGCAGAAAGCTCAATTCGTAACGACTCCTTGACAGAACTCAAAATTCCACGCCCGTCGAGACTGTATCCATCCTCTGCATCATCTTATCAACTTGTCCTGATCCCTCTCACGTCCATCTCAAAGAGCTATCTCCCAGATTTGTGCTCCACGCCGTATCCATCCTTCGCATCATCTTGTTAACTTGTCCTGTTCTCTCTCACGTCCATCCCAATGAGCTATCTCTCAGATTTGTGCTCCACGCTTTGCTTCCTCCGTCGGGTGTAAATATCGGCGTGGGCGTGGATGTGGTGGTCAACTGAAGCCATAGAAGGTCGACGAGAGGTGTGGTTATTGAGATGAGGATGTACTTGGTCGTACTTGAAGACATGATAAGGCATAGGTAGGATTCGATCTCTTTTGAAGTGAAAAATTGATGTGGTGGAGTATTTGAATCATTGCCTCGTGGGCCAACTTGTTCGGTATTGCGAAATTTGACTGAACTTGGCTCTGGGAGAATATTTCACTCCCAGGTTCACAGAGGACACCGCGTACAGGTGTTTAGTCTTGCCCTTCTAAACACACTTCATTTCGGCAAGAAAAATTCTTCATTTTCCAGCAGTGCCATCTATGCATATCTAGGATAGCCGAGAAGAATCGAAGGCGAAAATAAACACAGGTATATGTAAAGTTGGCCACTTCTTATCATTGCCAGTCCAAATTCTTCCTATCACTTAAAAGATTTTAATATCAAACATCAGTCCAACCGCACCCAGTGGTTATTACGATTTTTCCCAGCCGCCATACACCCGCAAAAGGTCATCGTTTCGCTGGCTGGAGAGGGGAGATAATGAAGGGTTAAGGGCTCCTCTAAGTGTATGATCGAATAAGGACCTGTGAGGGGTGGTACTGTTTAAGGGGAGTTGCATAGGAGGCATAGGAACGGATATACTACTGGCATAGATATCCTTGGCCTCTAGGCAGAGAGGATCTGCATGTCCTACATAGTGATAGACTCAGACAGGGCAATAAAATGAATAAAAATAAAGTGTCAGTCCAAAGATGGCCCCACCTGGGACTAGGAAAATGATAGAACAGGGATGGCAGAAGTTCATCCAATTCTTAACTACTAGCAGATGTTACAGTCTGACGAATAATGAACAGGGTGGGAGGTGGCCATGCTGAGATTGTTTCCAAATGGAGAGGAGATGGGTTTGGAAGATAGGGATGCGGCGCAGGGCACCGTAGCTCAGACATTGACTGTACCATTTATTTTTCTCTGTCGCTTCTGGCTTTACTGCCGGTCATGTAGGTAGCAATCAACTCTCAGAGCCCATCTACCCGTGTCACGTCTACATAGATGTTATCTTCTTTCTGTCACGTAGAAGGTTTCAAATTCAAATCATCCGCTCACAATATATATATGCATATATATACATAAATATTTGAGAACAATTCTACTCTTCATGAGGTTTATTGTAAGCTGACACGGTGTCAAATAAATAACAAATGATTTTCGTCAATAAAAATATATACACTCGCGCGAAGGACGAATGATACGAAATTTCGCGTTCGAGATTCGTAACGTGCCATGTTGCCTGCTTTCTTGGCTTAGAGCTACTACCATGCCCCATCGTTGCATCCCTCACGCTCTCTCATCCCCGTTCACATCTATGATGCCATTAAAGAACATCCCGAATCTGAAATCACTCTTGAGAGATACGTAGGTGCAATCAGAAATTTATCGGTGGGTAAATAAGCCAATACTAGTCCTCCTGATCGGCTAAATGCTGTGCAACAGTTTGAACTGTGATCATTTCAAGATGTCTTCGATGTTCCATATTCTTGTCATTTATAGTATTTGCCGTTCCACGCGCTAACATTTCACACGGCATAGCCATCAGATTATTCATGACAGAAATGACTTTCTCGTATCTGTTGTTCATTGATGTTTGGGCAAAGTATTTTATACTGACTATTCGAATTCAAATATGAGGATGATGAACTAAGTTGTGGATAGAATGTCATAATACCTATATCTTGAGTAAACTCATCAATGATGAATACTTTTTTCCTTCTACCATTATCTCTCCTTTCACTAACAGGGGCTTGCAGTTGATTTATCGCGTTTATAGCTACTGTTCCTTGAATTACCTTATTCATGCAGGCAAATTCATGAGTCAGTGCAGTCTCCGTATTAGTGGCACGAGTGTTTTGCGCACGCATTCTCCTATTAGCAACCGTAACGACCTCAAAAGAATGCGTTGCACAAAGCAGGTCCATAGCCACGGTGATAATGCTAAGGGAGAGAAATTTCATTTTGATTTTCACACAATCGATAAACGTTCTTAGTAGATGGAGTATCTAACGTTTCCTTGCCAAATTTGTATTTAATGACCTGTCAGCTAGTTCGAAATCGTTGTCCAAACCAGATGATTTAGCGTTAAACTTCAGCAAAATAGTAGACTTGAGTTGAGAAATTGATGATGATCGGCTCAATGGCGGGTGTTATCCATACTTAAGTCTAAGGGTGCACTGATAGAGGAATGACCAGATACTGTTTGATAATTTGCTCTAGTCGTCAAATTCCCTATACGAAATCCTTGTCCCGACATTTTATTCCGGACAAGCACTTCATGACAATGTTTGCGGACATGTTGAAATAACTCAAACATGACTTGAGACTGTATTACAGGAAGAATTGATGTAAATATCCAGAATAAGTCCACATAATGGTTATTCATTTGAAGAAGCTGAGAGAAAAAATGTTGATCACTGATAGTTAGATGAAGAATTTAAAGTAAAAGTTTATTGATGTAGTCTCTGCTCCTCTACGTCTCCCTGGCTTTCGTGTTATTTACCCATTTAAAACTATAGCTGGAAGAGAATATCTTCTCGTTTCCCTACATAACGTGATGAAGTACATTATATGTGTTGGAGATCAAATGATTTGAAATTGGAGTTTTGATCATGCTAATCATGCTGATCATTCTGAACACCATGTCCTGGGTGAGATATCAAAGCCCGTGACAGTTAATCCAAGAGGATGTGTCAGCCAAATACCCAATGGTTCTTATTACTAGACTCAGTATGTTCCAAACTATCAGTTGTTTGAAAGGAGGAGAGGGACTGCTTGATCGCCAGTCTTGAGGTAGTGAGGGTCTCATCTTTTTATCTTTGCTTCGATTTTATCAATGATTTTCTGTACGCAGTTTCAGTTAATGCAGCCTGGTTATGTATTCTAGACTTTTCTTAGTCCTATGGTGTCTAGAGCTCCTGCTCAGGTGCCCTTTGCCCTTCATAGGGATAAAAGTACGCGCGCTTTAAAGCCACGTGCAGTGATAGAAGTTGAATAATACCATCTCCAGCAGTTGTTTGACAATATAGTTTTCCAGCTTCTCTTCGTATAGACAGGGAATTAAGTCTAGTGAAATCGATGTCAATAATCAGTGATACGAAGCTGTTGGATACAGGCTGCACAATTCGAAGCCCCAAAGACTGGCTAGGCGTCAGATTCGATCCTTACCGTACTGACGCAGATTTTACAAGCCCAAAAGATCAGTCCAATGATTGACAGTCATGCTAGCGGTGCATTCGCCCACACTTTGTTTCTTCTATCCACCCTGCATCTCTAGTCGAGGCTAAACTAGTAATCTTGGAGCCAGATAATGTGGATTGATACCCGTTTCATCTTCTCGAGACCTGTGAGGCCGAAAAGAAGGACTTTGATGCCGTTACAATTGATGCTGGGTTCTTGGCGTCGGGGCACCTATTGTCAGCAATCATGGTCGTAGGACGAGCAAGGAATTGGTAACTCAACTCAGTGACTGACAAATTATCCACGCCCCCTGAAGTTTGTCTCAATTGTGTACTTGTCTGTGCAGGTAGAACGATTGATACAGGCTGTTGTTTGGACTGATATCTAGTTTGAGCGGACCAATCCAACATCTTTTAGACGAGGATTGGATGGTGCAGTAGTACACCGTTCAGGCCGTCCTCCCAACAATATTTTGAGTAGTTCAAGCACTTACGCAATTATTGACATGAGACAGCTGGGTAGAAGCAGGTAAGACACAAACACCGCACTCTCTTATGGTCATGAGGACCCCTAACTCTGAGTCCGGGCGAATCGCTAAGTTTCAAGGGAGGACGAAGGCTGAACACCTGTCAGTAGTGTCCTCTACAAACCCGGGAGTGGAATATTCTCCCAGAGCCGAGATTAAGAAACGAAAAAGGGTGGGATGATTTTTTTTGTGGATTTTCGACTTAAAGGAGTTGCACTCGATATTTTGGTCGAAAAATCAGTCGGCAGAGATTTCACAGCCGCAACAAAGTTGAACAAAAACTCATCACCACCAACATACGATTCACGAAAGGATTTAGGTCTGTCTGGGGCCGTATTCAAACATCCGACATCTCACAAACTCCTTTTATATTTGCGACGAAGCATTTCTCAGTCGATTCTATACCTGCGACCCACTTCTATACTCGTCCGATCGCCTACCTACACACGCCCTAATGAGGAAAGTCATGATGGAAACGGGACGTGTACAAAGGAGGAAAAAGAGGGAAGATACACCGAGGGGAGTACACAAATCCCCAATGACGAAAACAACCCAACGGTACGATATGGATGTGCAAGGCTAGAGCAACGATGAGATCTTGGACGGCATTTATAGTTTGGTGTCAATGAAGATGTCAAGGGCTCGGGCGGCCGAGGCTGAGGAGAAATTTGGGCTTCGGCGCGCTAAAAGAGGGTTCTCTGGACGGTTGGGCTTGACATGATTCAACACATGGGTGAAGTCTGAGGTGGAGGGCAAGGCTGAACACCTGTGCGCGGTGTCCTCTACGAACCTGGGAGTGAAATATTCTCCCAGAGCCAAGTTCAGTCAAATTTCGCAATACCGAACAAGTTGGCCCACGAGGCAATGATTCAAATACTCCACCACATCAATTTTTCACTTCAAAAGAGATCGAATCCTACCTATGCCTTATCATGTCTACAAGTACGACCTAGTACATCGTCCTCTCAATAACCACACCTCTCGTCGACCTTCTATGGCTTCAGTTGACCACTAAATACACGCCCACGCCGGTATTCATACCAGACGGAGGAAACAAACCGAGGCGCACAAATCTGGGAGACAGTTCTTTGGAATTGGCGTGAGAGGATTCAGGATAAGTTAACATGATGATGCGAAGCAAGGATATAAACTCGAAGGGCGGAAAATTCCCAATTCTGGAAAGGAGTTTTACGAATTGAGCTTTGTGCGCGCCAAGACTTCGCTTGCGAGAGTGCAGTGACACTATGGAAACAAGACAACGATGGTTGATATTGTGTCATAGCTAGAAAGCTGCATACGAAATTAAAATCTGATGCAAAAAAAAAAAGTCAACGATGGAAGGTGTTGTGGTACGCCTCCAGGTGGTGTTCTCTGGTATAGTTTGAGTAGCCTAGGCACCTACTCCACTTGGGAAGGAGACACCTAAGACTACATTTCGCGCGGAGAAAAGTTGATATATGATGGAGGCACGTCTGGATAACTCAGGGTTTTTGAGACGTTCCCCTGGGTGGGTATTCACGGATGAGGGTTGACTTGGGGTGAAGAAAAAGCCACCATAACTTTGCAGTGGTATTTGAAAATGAAATTTGAGGCATGAGTGCTCTTCTTGTAAGTTGAGTCATCTATTATACACTTCTATGATATTGTTTTTTTTATTATATTAAAGTCCTGAGCTAAAGCTCTAGTTCAACCTTAGGTACAAGACTGGTGGAGCCGGCGGGGATCACTGCTTACAGGCCCAACTCATTCCAACCGCGAGACCCGCTACAGAAAATGTAGAAGGTAAATTATAACTCAGAAGACACCACCTGTTACGGTTTGACCGTTGTTTGAGCTTAGGTGGATACCTAAGCCTGATACTAAGAATCCTTACGATGAGGCTGTATGGGGGTGGAGATGAAGCTAAACGAAACGGCACTACTACTCAGGAGGCTGAAGCGTCATTACAACTTAGTAACACATGGAAATACGTGGCTGGGTAAGAAGTATTGTGCCTAAGGACAAGTCACTAGTCTGTAGATTCACGAGGAGGATTAACTCCTATAAATACCTGTTAGAAGTAGATAGAGTTAGCTTTTCTCCTCATACAGTTTATGAAATCGATTTATTCATCACCAACTCGGTTTCTGTCACACCACCTACTCCGACTCCGAAATCGAGACTCCATCCTTCAACCCTAAATCCAAGTACATTAAAAATTTTCTCAGAGAAACGACACTTCTCGCATCGATCCCTTTTGTGTCATGCGTTGTGGCAATGACTAGTTTGTCTGATCCCCGCTGAGAGCAGTGGATGAGTGGGCGGGTTGGCTATCAAAACAACCGATTTCCTCCGCAAATATTTTGAAGCTATCGTAGCATTTGGGCCCGAGAAGCTTGTTGATAAAGTCAATGTGGGACATTGACTTTCTGAGCCTACGCGTTTGTTGTGCGTGACGGCTACAGTGGATGAAGTAGGTTGGAGTAGTTTCCTTCCCGCAAGATCACTCCATAGGAGCGTGTGGATTATTAAAACGGCGATGGTATGCCGCAAAATTGCCGTGACCCGTTCGTGCTGCGATTAGTGTCCGGAGGAGGTGCCTAGAGAGACAGTTCGGGTGGTCTGCGTCTTCGCACCTGTAGATTGAGTTGGCGGTATTTAGGCAGACAGGCCTCTTCCCACCAGTCGTTTAGCAATCTCTGCCGTCTGCGATTCATGAGGTCTCGAAGATGTGCCAGAGTACTGGATCCTGGTTGTGTATACGGGCAAGACAATTCTTGTTGGAAATATCGCGCAATGTAATGGGCGCAATATTCATGGAACGAAAGTAGAAGTTGACTCAAAGAGAGTCATGTTCGGATTAAGGCTAAAAGTGTGGGAGAGGTGCGCTACAAGTACAAGTGTAGGAGGGCAAGACTGAACACCTGTACGCGTTGTCCTTTACGAACCTGGGAGTGAAATATTCTCCCAGAGCCAAGTTCAGTCAAATTTCGCAATATCAAATAAGTTGGCCCACGAGGTAAAAATCCAAATCACTCATCCACGTCGTTATTTCGCTCCCAATGAGTTTGACTCCTATCTTCGTCTCATAGAGTCTACAAGTACGACCAAGTACATCCTCATTCCAATGACCACACCACTCTCCGACCTTCTCTGGCCTCAGCTGGTCACCAAATGCACGCCCACGCGGATATATATACCCGACGGAGGAAGCAAAGCGTGGCGCACAAATCTGGGAGACAGTTCTTTGGAATGGACGTGAGAGGGATTAGGACAAGTTGACAAGATGATGCGAAGGACGGATATAACCTCGAAGGGCATGAGATTCCGAATTTTGGCAAGGAGTTTTTCGAATTGGGCTTTGTCCGCGCCAAGACTTCGCTTGCGAGAGTGCAGCTGACACTATAAAAACAAGCAAACGATGGAAGGTGTTGTGGTCCGCCTCCTGGTGGTGTTCTCCGGTATAGTTTGAGTAGCCTGGGCACCTACTCCACTTGGGAAGGAGATATCTCAGACAATATTTCGCGCGGAGAAAAGTTGATATATGATGGAGGCACGTCTGGATAACTCAGGGTTTTTGAGACGTTCCCCTGGGTGGGTATTCACGGATGAGGGTTGACTTGGGGTGAAGAAAAAGCCGCCATAACTTCGCAGTGGTACTTGCAAATGAAATCTGAGGCATGAGTGCTCTTCCTTAACGATGAATCATCTATTCTGTACTTTTCTTTGATATTGTGTCATAGTGTCAAATTGGAGCGTTGGCGTTTGACCTGAAGTGGAATAGAAGGGCGAGAAGAGGTCGGATGGATCGCGAGGGATGACTAAAGATCTACTGGAGATAATTTGGAGAACTAAAGGTTTAAAAATGGGTAATATAAGTGTCTAAAGAGTCTAAAGATACGAGCAAATACTAGTGGTGACTAAAGGTGCTAAAGGTAACTAGAGGTGACTATAGGTGACCAGAGCTGATCCGAAGGTGGTGGTTATGACAGAAGACTAAGCGTGAAGAACTCTATATCTACAGACCAAGCCATAATATATATACTTGCTTTCCTCCCACTAGCTCATCATAACATAGGCCACAAACTAGTATCAACATGATACCATGTGTCAAGGACTGTACTGTTGTCATAGCAACATAGGAAGAATGGTAAAATTATAAACTAAAGATAGGATGGGGAGGAGAATCCTTACACATAGCTAGATAGCTGCATACGCAGTTAAAATCTGATGCAAAAAGAAAAAAAAAAAGTACAAGTGTAAGCGACACATAGCCTAAGCCACAGCATAAACGAGTGTGGCGCCATCTAGGCATCGAAAACCCCTAATAATCTCCTTGCGCCCACGCCATACAGCTGCTCATATGTCCAATAGGTAGTCTGAAGCGCTACCATATTACCTACTCCAACCTCTTAAATACACACGAGATCGTGTTGGGAACCCAGACGAAATGGAGGGCCCATACGTCCACAACACTCCGTGTCTCCATTTCCAACCATTCTCGAAGTGCTGCACGGGCCGTGGCGTCTGCCTCTTCATTTCCTTGGATTCCTGCATGCCCTGGAACCCACTTCACTGATATTTCAGCCTTATTAGATAACGCACGAAATTTGCGTACATCTTCAAGGCTGGTTGAGGACGAGCCTGTCGTTAGTGCGCTTACAGCCTGCTGGCTATCTAGAAACACGTGTACTTGCCACATACCTCCACCTTTCCTGAACTGCTCGTCCTCCGTGAATTCCAGTGCGGCCTCCAGAGCCTTCCTTGCTCCAATTATCTCTGCATCCAGCACCTCTCCCCCGTGCTTGATGCCACTTCCTTTGCAGATGAGTTTCCCATCCTTACTCAGAACGAAACCCCAAGCGGAGCGTCCGTGTCCTTCCGATGAACCATTCGAGTATGCGCAAATGTCCGTTCCTGGCACATCGCTAATCCTTCTAACGCAACCTTCGCGTTACATTGGCTTTGAGCCTGATTTCCTAGGGTAAACCATCGGCATAAGATTTTCAGGGGCTTCTGCTTCCGGAAGCTCTCGGTAGGCACGCTATAATCGTGACATCTGAATTTCTGGTCTGGCTGAGGACTTGGCAGTCTTTTTGCATTTTCGGGTGCCGACATTGGGGCACACGGAAGCGCGGATCCTCAAAGGGTGTCGATCGTCAAGGGTCTTAAGCCTTGCCGAAAGCCGGAGACGGTTTCCCTCAAGTATAACCTTCGCCGGCGGGATTCCCCCTTCTCTGTGAAGGACTACATTTGGTGTTGTCCTCATTACTGGAAGTGCAGCCCGCAATCCTATCAGGTTAGCTCGGTCAATCATGCTGCAGAGGTTGGAAGTAGATGACGTGACTATTCCTCGTATTGTTGGGCGTTTGGACCCTGACCACCAGACATCAGATCCAAAAGTTGCGAGCGAGACAACGCACATGTCTACTGCCTTAACCAATGGCCCAGGAGCTGCTCCCCGAAAGGCAGAGTTGAAACGGCGCATGTGCTGGGCAACTTTTACCGCTTTACCGCACCACGTAGTTACATGGTGTTTGAAATTGAGTCGTGGATCTAGATTCACGCCTAGCCAGCGAATATTTTCCGCAGGCTCAATAAGGGTTCCGTTAACATGAACACCAATTGCTTCCTCTCGGCGTCGTCCCGGAAATTGAATAACTTCCGATTTTTCCGTGTCAAAGTCGACGGCATTATTCCGCGCCCATTCAAGAAGATGATCTGTCTCACCTTGTACAGCAGCGGCAGAGTCAGCAATTGTGCGTCCAAACCCTAGAATTCCAATGTCGTCCGCGTAGCTAAACCTCAATCCCGGGGTACCACTTTTCATTGGCTCTGCCATATACAGAAGAAATAGTAATGGCGAAATTGGTGAACCCTGGGAGACTCTACAGACCAGCTCTCTCTGGGTGGTGACTCCGCCAGAGAAACGCACTTGTACCTTCCGATGTGTGAGGAATGAAGTCGTCCATCGAAGGATTGAGTCTGGCCATCCCTGAGCTTGCATGCGCCTAACCAAGCGATTGTGGAGCACTGCATCGAACGCTCCTTGGACGTCTAAAGTTACAAATGTCAAGGCCCATCCCTGGGAGCGTGCTTCTTCGACATCATGGACTACGCAGGAAACCAGGTCCGTTGCAGATCTCTTTGGGAGCGCACCGAATTGTTGATGGCTAACCACATCATGAGTGATTGCGAGGTGCACCATTCGCTTGGCCAGTAGTCTTTCTAACCCTTTGCCTATACACGAGAGGAGGGCTATAGGTCTCCAGCCTTTAATCGTGGTTGGGTCCCAATTTGGCTTTTCCAATAGCACCACTTCTGCAAGTTTGAAGCAAGATGGGTGGGTGCCCAGCCGCAAACAGGCTCTAAAGAGTTGCAAAATACACGGTCCAATCATCTTCCAGCCAGCCTCGAGGAGCTCAACCATAACTCCGTCTGCCCCTGGTGCTGTCTTTCCACAGCCGATGGTACATGCTCGCACTTCCTCATCTGAGATTTCACCTTCCCAAGGTATTCGATTATCGCTTGGAGTGTTGCATGGCGGAAGGCCGTCCGATTGTTGGTGGCGTGCAAGAAGGGCGTCTCGGAGAATGGTAGCTCGCTCTAACGGGTCCGTGATGAACTTTCCGTTGTGATTGAGTGGCGGAGGGGCTTTGGCCTGTCTATGGTTTACCGAACGCATCAGCATGAAGATATCGGACGGTGATGTCATTGCTTCCACTTGGCTTGTCTGGTATTCTTTCTTGGCGGCTGTGATGGTCACTCGAAGCTCCTTTGCGCAAGTGGCCCGCTGTGTCGGTGTCGTTGCGGATGGTATTCTGCATGTGCGGATTTGCACATAGGAGTCCACCACGGTGCAGATTTGCCGCTTTCCTTTCTGGCCCGGGTTCCTGTCGCTTTGATGGCCTCCGAGAGATGGAAGCATATTTCTTGGGCGTACTCGTCCACTTTCTCTTTTGTACTCAAGTCAAAAGGTGGATGTACCCATTTTGCAACGGCACGCGCAAAATTAGGCAGATTTTTCTTGGGCACTCTGATCTTCGATGGACCCGGGTTCCCGGTGAAGGTTGCTGCAGGTACGATTCCGCGGATTGGAAGATGGTCGCTGGTCATACACTCCTCTCTATCGACTCAAGCACGGGCTTCAGGTATGTTAGTCCAAGCGAGATCAAGAGTATTGCCAGCTTTATGAGTTGGCTCCCCAATTATAAGACAAGAGAGGTTGTGGTATTCCGCCAACCTCTCTATCTCATCACCCTGTCCATAAGGCCGAGTTGCTCCCAGTTGCCAGGCAGCATGCACTGAGTTGAAGTCCCCGGCTGCAATGCACCTCGCAGACAGTTTCCAGTCGACAAGCGTGCGGACTGCAGTCGGGTTGTTAGGGGCCTTATACACGTTGAGAAATGTGATTCAATTGACCAGTACCCAGCAGTAGTCCCCAGTCACCCTATTACGAGGGAAAATCTGCTCTGCCAATATCACCTTTTCGTTTTTCCGAGTGTAAGTCACCGCCCTCGGTCTGACATCCACACCTCCGTACGGTATATGACAGAGGTAACCTGGGTGTGGCTTGGTTTCGTTCGTTTGTTTGATCCAACAAGGTTCTTGAATCAGCACAACATCCACACCTAGCTCGTAAGCTCTAGAGAGCGCAATGTTGTGGGTTGGGCCGCCCCTGCCTACGTTTATTGACATAAAACTTAGTGTAGGAGGGGGGCGCGAAGGGGCCCGTAGGGCGCCCTTCACAAAGCTTCTTCAGGGTTCAGGGCCCCAAAGCCCGAACCCTCAGTCATTGCTGTGTCTGGCGAGGTGTTCTTAACAGCAGCAGGAGAAGTTGGTCTTGTCGATCTAGCGGCAGCTGTAGCAGCCTCTGCGGCCTTGGTAGCAACTTTTGCTCGAGCGATGGGGTGGTACTCGCGTTGGCCAGCTTGACGAATTGTCACAAGTTGCTCCCTAGTATCTGGGCCAGACTTGTTGGGACGAGCAAAACATTCTCGACTGCCAGATTGATGGGTGCCTCCGCAGTTTCGACATTTAGAGGCCGCTTTACACTCGAATGCCGAGTGCATGGTGGATCCGCAGTTCCAGCAGGATGGCGCGCGAGAGCACCCACGGGTGGCGTGGAAACCGAGACATCGCTTACATTGCTGTATGGCAGGGCGGTTTCGTTGGATTATCGCTACTCCTGAGTCGTCGAAGAGTCACAAGCCAGGCTTTGGGCTAGCATTCCTGGGGAATAAGGCCGACCAGGATCTGAAAGGAGCGCCGAGCTTAGTATTTCCGTGTATCCTTACTCGGTCTGGAGTATAGTTGGTTACTCTGAGGATTTCGGCGGCCACCATTTCGGCAGTGACTTCGATTCGTCCTTCCAAGTCGAAAATGGCGACTGTAACCGTAGCAATCCGGAGGGAAACTAGATCACTTGGCGGTTATAGTTTTGCCTCCACTTGTGTAAAGGTGCTGGAGGCCTCAAGTAGTCGAGTTTTTGCATCCGGGTTTTGGCACGGATGGAAAAGCCAGTAGGAACGCGTTGCACCTGGTCGACATCGGAAGGAATGCATTGCGTTTGTTTAGCCACGGCTTCGCGAACGCCAGCCTGAGAGAGCTGTCTCCACTCGTGGTTTGCATCCAGACGCAGGAAGAGTCGGTCATCTTTCGATGCTATTGTTGCTGCGGCCGGCCTTTTCTCCGGTTTCCTGGCAGATGGAGCAGCCGAAACCGAGGTGATATTTGCAGGAGCCTGTGCTCCTGACTTTTGGTGTCCTGCTCGGGTGACAGCGGCCCAGGTGCTTCTGGGTGGGATAAGTGCAGTAACATTTGTAATATTCCGTGGAATGGCTACTGGGATGACGGTCGCAGGGGAAGTCGCGACATTTGGTCGTTGGGGTAGTACTGGCGGAGCAGTGCTTGACCCGGCCGCCACGAATTGTACGATTGCTGCTCGCAAATAGACTTTGATGGAGTCTACAAAATTTTTATCTTCACCGGTGGAGAGCGGTAGAAGAGCTGCCTCGACACTGCTAATAGCCGTCGAGCAGATATTAAATTGCGCGGCTTTTGTCTTACCCTGCGCTCCTCCGCTTCCATCGCTGCAAGCAATTCTGGAGGGTATGTTTTTTCTTTGCCTGCTGCTTCTATTGCTGTAGGCGGTGGGGCAAGCGAAGAGTTTTTGGCTCCTGCTGCGTTGGTTGAGGGTACGTCGGCCCTTTTTGTGGGCCTTACTTCCTTAAGTCGCGGTAGCGCTGGAACCGTAGCGCGCTTTTCGGGTGCAGCGACGGTTTCTCTTGGGGTTCCTGCGGACCCTGGGGCCTTTTCCGCGTCTTCTAGGCTGGAGGAAGCCCATCTTGAATCTGATAGAGATTTCAACTTCTGGACTTCGACGTCCAACATCTCTACCTCTGGTATATTGCGAACGTTAGCTTCGAGCGCAACCTCGATGGAGTCTAAATTTTTCTCGGAGGCCTCAAATCCTTTCTCCGTAAGTTTTTTTCTTGCAAGAGTTAGTATAGATTCATGCAATTTATAGGATTTGATGATGCGGTCTTTGGTGATTCCGCTGATTGCGTTGTGGTGCGTTCTACGCGTCGGAGGCATTTTAAAATGCCGCCGATGGCAAACAATTACAATTTGATTCGATAAATAATGGGTGAGATGGATAACAGGGTGGGAATGGGCAACTTGGGGATTCTCGAAATGTGCGATTTTATTTTTATTTTTATTTTTATTTTTATTTTTATTTTTATTTTTATTTTTATTTTTATTTTTATTTTTATTTTTATTTTTATTTTTATTTTTATTTTTATTTTTATTTTTATTTTTATTTTTATTTTTATTTTTATTTTTATTTTTATTTTTATTTTTATTTTATTTTTATTTTTATTTTATTTTTATTTTTATTTTATTTTTATTTTTATTTTATTTTTATTTTTATTTTTATTTTATTTTTATTTTTATTTTTATTTTTATTTTTATTTTTATTTTTATTTTATTTTTATTTTTATTTTTATTTTTATTTTATTTTTATTTTTATTTTTATTTTTATTTTTATTTTTATTTTTATTTTATTTTATTTTTATTTTTATTTTTATTTTTATTTTTATTTTTATTTTTATTTTTATTTTTATTTTTATTTTTATTTTTATTTTTATTTTTATTTTTATTTTTATTTTTATTTTTATTTTTATTTTTATTTTTATTTTTATTTTTATTTTTATTTTTATTTTTATTTTATTTTTATTTTTATTTTTATTTTTATTTTTATTTTTATTTTTATTTTTATTTTTATTTTTATTTTATTTTTATTTTTATTTTTATTTTTATTTTTATTTTATTTTTATTTTTATTTTTATTTTTATTTTTATTTTTATTTTTATTTTTATTTTATTTTTATTTTTATTTTTATTTTTATTTTTATTTTTATTTTTATTTTTATTTTTATTTTTATTTTTATTTTTATTTTTATTTTTATTTTTATTTTTATTTTTATTTTATTTTTATTTTTATTTTTATTTTTATTTTTATTTTTATTTTTATTTTTATTTTTATTTTTATTTTTATTTTTATTTTTATTTTTATTTTTATTTTTATTTTTATTTTTATTTTTTTTTATTTTATTTTTATTTTATTTTTATTTTATTTTTATTTTTATTTTTATTTTTATTTTTATTTTTATTTTTATTTTTATTTTTATTTTTATTTTTATTTTTATTTTTATTTTATTTACTTTCGGTCCCAAGCTAAAGCTATCTTTTCCACATTGGGTCAAGGACCGGCGGATCCGGCAGGGCTCCCTGTAATATTTCCTACAGCCTTACTCGTTCTAACCTCGTGGATCGCTACTAAAAGTGCAGCTGATTAAATAAGAACGAAAAATCACAAAAATCAAAACAACTCCGAATACCAGAAGATTCCTCCATGTTGGACCCAAGCAATGTGCTCCTCACACATTCCCTCGTCCATCACACCTTCTATATGACAAATTTGCCCATTATCTGCTGAGAACAAAAGATGGGTTAGCAGGCACCTTTTATCCAGCCGGTATCCTGCTAATAGTTAGTAGATGCCCCAATGGGGACATCGTCGAGGTTGCTGTTCCCTCAAGCTTCTTCTTCAGATCCCAGAGCTCCGAAACCTGTAGTCTCGGCCACTGAGACGTCCTTCGCAGCGGCGATGATCGCCTCTTCGGCCTTTTTTGCTGCTGCTCGTGCTCGTGCCACCTTTGAGAACTCCCCTTGTTCTATGTGGCGGATCCACGCGAGCTGCTCTTTGGTCACCGGTCCCCCACAGTTACGACACTTAGTGTGGAAACTCGAGGGACAAAAGACGATTGGCGAGTGGTCAAAAGCTGGCGTGGACTCAAATCATAAGATTCTAAACTAAAGAGAAAAGTACCTAGGAGGATATGAATCTGTATATATTTACATAGGAGTTCAACTGTTGAAATAGAGTTGCCAACACGAAACCTCCTGTCCCTCATTGCCTGCAACCCAAGGGTTTCGCATGAAAACCAATATCCATGATAAACCTTTCGTATCGTGATTTGTCATACACAAGACTCGTGTGTGTGAAACTAGTCGTTGGAATTCCTGGATTGACCCTGTGTCGGCTTACCAACTATTGAACCGACGGCCACGTGGCCACTGAAATGTCGGGGCGTCACACTTAGTGAGGGCCTTGCACTCGGCTTCCGAGTGCATGTTAAATCCGCAGTTGCAGCAGGCTGGAGCGCGGGAGCAACTACGGGTGGCGTGGAAGCCCAAACAGCGTTTACACTGTTCAATTTGTGGTCGTGGCTTGTGAATGGTAGCCATACCAGCCTCTTCGAGAATGCGGAAGCCCGGGCGAGGGGCGTTGCTCCGGTCGAAAAGGGCTTTCCAATTTCTGTACGGTGCTCCAGGACGGCATATCCCGTGCGGTAGCACCTTGTATGGAAGCTTATGTGTTTTTCGGTAGATCTCCAGTGAGATCCAATCCGCATTGACCGTATAAGTACAGTCGATTGTTTTTATGGTCGCCGGAACAATCGCGATCCGAAAGGCGACAAGGTTGGAGGCTTCCTCGAGCTTGGCGCCGAAGTCCGAAAACTTTGGTGCGGCATCTAGGAGCTCTTCCCTTTTATTTTCATTCCCTGTCAGAATCGCTAAGCCGGTTCTGACACGGTATATAGAGCAGGCGTCACTCAAGAAGCAACCTAGCTCACTCTGTAGTTGTTGCCGTAGGCCAGCAGGCGAAAGCTGGCGCCACGGGTGCTCCTTTTCTAGGCAAAGGAACAGTCGTTTGTCGACTTCCGCCTTCGGCGCATCTTTCTTTGGGGCCTTTAGCGCGGGTTTCGGCACAGTCTTTACAGTTGGGACTGCTTTCTGTCGCAGTCCGTTTCTGTCCACCGTAGCCCAGGTGCTTTTTACAGGCAGCACTGGGACGGCGGGAATTTGTATGCTTCTGGCGTCGGGAGCCCTTGGGGGAGGGTTTGCCGGGCGAGGAGGGAGGACGGGTGGCGTAGTGGACGGGCCCGTGGCCATGTATTGCGCAATGGCGGCGCGTAGGTAGACTCTCATCGAGTCTACGAATTGTCTGTTTGACCCGTTGGTCAAAGGGAGAAGGGTGGCTTCGACGCCAAAGATGGCGGCGGAGCAAAGGGCCAGATTTGCCGTTATTTCGGCGGCGCGTCGTTGTTCAGCTTCGACTGTTGGTCGGAGCTCGAGGGGATAAACTGCTTTCGTAGCAGCCTTTGGCTGCGACGTTGATGTTGACGCTGCTATGAGTGCAGCGTTTTCCGACGGTTTTGAGGTGGTCGGACGAGGTTTGGACGATTCTCCAATCCCGTGGGGGACTGAGGCTCGTTGTGGGATTTCCTCAACAGTTTCAACTGACCCGATCATGTCAGTATCGGGTTCAGCGACGGTGGGGAGGGCTTTTTCCCTCCCTTTGATGGAGACCTTGCTCATCTCCGCGCATTTCGGAGACTGGACAAGGCCAGGTAATTGTTGGAGAGCCCTCGGTTGGACTCTCCTGTTGTCCAACTTAGCGTTGGGACGCTTTTTGCGAAATGGAGGCATGGTAAAAATGCCTGAGCTCGATCACAATTCAGAGATGGATGCGACGATGCCGAGAAGGGAGGAAAGAGGGAAAAAATGAATTTGCGAATTTCAAAAAATTGTGTTTGTTTGTTTGTTTTTACATTTGGTCCTAAGTTAACGCTATCTTTTCCACATTGGGTCAAGGACCGGTGGAGCCGGCAAGGATCACTGCGTACAGGCCCAACTCATTCCAACCGCATGAACTTCTACTGAAATTGTAGAAGTTAACAGCAAAACTAAAATCAAAAACATAAATCAAAAACTGAAATCAAATTTGGAAGAAATACTGTTTGGTCCGGATCCCGCGCTTCTCGCCCGTTCCCTTTCCTGCCACATCTTCCACGTGAATTTTTCTTATCTCCGCTGAGAGCGAAAGACTAGTTCGCAGATACCCTGAATTCAGCTGGTATCCTGCCATATTCTTTGAAGCTTTTTGTAGACTTCACCGAGGGTTGCTGTACCCTCAAACTTCTTCTTCGGATTCCAGGGTTCCGAAACCCGATCCCTCGGCCATCGAGACATCCTTCGTTGAGGCCATCGTTGCCTCTTCGGCCCTTTTGGCTGCAGCCCTAAATCGAGCCACTTTCGCGAACTCCCCTTGCTGGATCTGGCGGATCCGCGCGAGCTGCTCTTTTGTCACCGGTCCGGACTTGCTGGGTCTGGCTAAGCAGGCCCGGGAATCCGATCGGTGAGGTCCCCCACAGTTTCGACACCGGGTGAGGGCCTTGCACTCTGATTCTGAGTGCATATTAGATCCGCAATTCCAGCAAGCTGGAGCGCGGGAACAACCACGGGTGGCGTGAAATTCAAGACACCGTTTGCATTGTTCGATTTTGCGACGAGGTCGGAAGAGCTTTGCAGCTCCAGAGTCGTCGAAAAGGCGGAATCCAGGTCGAGGAGCGGATTCTCGGGGAAATAGCGCTTGCCAATTTGAGTAGGGCGCCCCTGGTTTGCTAGTCCCATGAGGACGAACCAGAAAGGGAACCAACTGGGTCACTCGCGTGACTTCGTCGGCAACCATCTTTGCCGTCACGGCGATTGGGCCAGCAAGAGTTCGAATTGTCTCCGGGACGGTGGCAATTTGCATGGCAACCAGATTTGATGCTGGTTCCAGTTTGATTCCAGATTCGCTCCGTGATGTAGAGGAATCTAGGAGCTCTGTTCGAGCGAGTTCATCCTTTGCAGTTATTGCAAAGCCGGTCTTTACCCGCTGAACCAACGTGATATTGTTGGCAGCGGTTCCCAGCGCCTGAGACACCGCTAGCCTTACTCCAGCTGGGGAGAGGAGACGGTGGGGGTGGAAGTAGTCAAGGCGCAGAAAAAGTCGTGAATCGGCTTTTGTCCTCGAGTTGGCACTCTTTGCTTTGGGGGCGGGTGGTGCTGCCTTTTTTGTCGATGGCCCAGCGCTACTGACTAGGCCTGCCCGAGCTACGGTGGCCCAAGTTGTCTTTGGGGCCGGAGCCTGGATTGTTGGAGGGTTAGGAACCCTTATTTCTGGTGCCCTCGGCGGAAGAGGGTTGGCGGGGCGAGCAGGGAGAGCTGGTGGTGTGCTCCCTGGGCCAGATTGTACGAACTGGCCGATGGCTGCTCGAAGATAGACTTTGATTCCGTCTACAAATTCTTTATTATCGCCAATCGAAAGAGGCGAAAGTGCTGCTTCGACACCGCTGATTGCAGTCGTGCAGATTGCGAGTCGGGCGTTTATTTGCGTCGTGCGACGCTTTTCGGCCTCCATCACTGATTGCAGCTCTGGTGGAAACTCCATTGCTGATGTCGATGCTGCGCCTTTAGAGGCTGGCACAGCATTGTTTCCTGCAGATGATTCTGCACGTTCGGTTGTCTTTTCTCGAACAACTTCCTTTCCTTTCCTGGAGCTGCTTGCCAAAGGGGGCAGTTCGACGGGGGTTTTGGTCTTGGGACCATTGTTTTCTGCTCTGATCGGTTCAGAATCAGTCATCTCTTGATCGGGAAGATTTGTGGACTTCCCTGGGACAAAGGCCTCACTCGCAAATAGGCTTGATAATTTTTGCGCGAGGCCAGGTGTTTTTGCAGGAGCCCTCGGGCGGACTCTCGCGTTGTCCAACATTGAGTTGGGGAGCTTTTTTCGAACAGGTGGCATGACGAAAATGCCAGTGACTCGATTACAATTTATTGAAGGGATGCGACGAGCGCGAGAGGGAGAGAGAAGGGGTAAAGGGGGATATTCGAATATTCGAATTTCAAAAAATTGTGTGTTTGTTTGTTTATTGTTTTGAAGTCATAGGATATACCCGTTTTCCCCTGAGGGTCAAAGACCGGAGTTTAGAGCCAAGGTCATATCTGTTGTAATTCTAACAGTCCTGCATCTGTTACACTAGTCATGTACTATCTTTTTTTCTTTTCCGTTATTTGTATCATTTAATACTGCGCCACATCTATTTTCTGTAATATTAATTAGTCTTGGCGCTTAACACAAGATATGTTGGAAATTATGGTATATGCATGATTCTGTCTTACAATCAGCTAGCTTGGGGGTCCCCGGTGGTCAAGACATACCTTCACCATGATAATGTCGCCATACTGGGACATGGGCGCATATCCTGGCTTATTTCTAAATTCGTCTCAGTAGGACTAATTCCTGTATATATATGTAGTGTTCTTCTCCTTCAGAAATCCTCAGTGCATTACATTTACTGAATATCTCTGAAGGTCTATTCATACCCTCTTCGTGTCACCCTACCAAGCTTCACCCTTAAGCTCTATTCAACTTCTTCATTGTTCGGCATATATCCTTCACCTCCCTATACCATTCCAGCATTCCCCTACGATCCATAACCTCACAATAATATCTATGACATGCCCAACTTGTTCCCTCCACGTGAACCGCTACACAAATAGTAGCTAGTTAAATAACATGCAGCCATAATGTTCGGATTAGGTCCTGGTCAACGATGTCTAGCCTAATTGTGCTATGTTGCAGGCTACTGTTCCAATTATTCATGGGGTCATCATCAGGGTTGTGAGTAGTTTCGGTTTTGGTGTGGGTTGTTAGATTGATACCTAAGCGTGTCGCATAGTAGTCAGATATGCGACTCGAGTAGCATATGCACGGTAAACCTCAACCCCAAAATGATGATACGAATCAGGTTTTACATGCCACGTCCTGTATGGCTAGCGTGGTTGAAATATGGGGAATTTACCTGTAGATAGATAAAGACGTTGTAGCCCTCTGATAATTGGGACAAGTCTTCTACAATATTATATCGGAATTTATACTAGCCTCTCATTAAGCAATCTCATGAATTATTTCCAATGTCTGTGATAACAGACTTACATATAAAATGTCGACAACAAGTTTAAAGTCGATAACATATTAAAAGAAATTAGAAATCATAACATAACTCCAGGCTCCAAAACTTTGAGCTCCAACTAAATATCTGCCTTTGTGGTTGAGAAGCAAAACTTCTCGCCTCGTTCCCCTTCCGATCGAGTCATGCTACATGACTAACTTATATGGACCTCGCTGAGAGCAGAGGTCCAGCCTGCAGCTGATCACCCATAACATCCGGTTTTCTGTGCAAGATTTCTGAAGGCTTCAAGGCACTTGGGTCAGAGAAGTTCATATATGAAGTCGTCGTGGGACTTTAGACCTCGGATTCGACGTGTTTCGTGAGAAAAGAGCCGACAGTTTATAAAGTGGGTTGAATTAGTCTCTTTCCCACATGCGCACTCACTAGGTGCATCTGCATTGTTGAATCGGCGATGATAGGCCGCGAAATTGCCGTGTCCCGTACGGGCTACAATTAGTTCGCGGAGTAGATGCCTTGACAGGTCTAGTTCAGGGGGCTTGCGCCGTTTCATGAGCAGATCTAGCTTTCGATACCGAACATGGCAAGCTTTATCACACCAATCGCTGAGCAAAGCCTGTAGCCGGTTATTCATGAGATGGCGAAGGTATGCTAACGAAATAGATACTGGTTGGTTGTCCTGACTGGGCAGCATTCGTAAGCCGAGGCGCGCAGTGGCGTCTGCTTCTTCGTTCCCTTGTATTCCAGAGTGACCGGGAATCCACTTAATCGCCACAGCAGCTGACTTTGAGAATATGCGAAACTGAAGTAGCTCTTCGAGGCTGGTTGAAGAGATGCCCGTCTCAAATGCTTTCACAGCATGCTGACTATCCAGAAACACATTCACTCGCCGTATAGTCTCCCCCAGCTGCTGTTGCGCTTCTTTCATTCTTGGTGCCGTCTCAAGAGCCTTTAGCGCCCCTGTGAATTCTGCATCCAAGACATCTCCTCTGTATCGGATACCATTCTCCTGGTGAAGAATTTTACCGAATCTCTTCAAATCAAAACCCCAAGCTGAACGTCCGTTTCCCTCCGAAGAGTTGTCTGAGTAGGCGCAAATTTCCGATGCGGGCACGTTGTCTATCCAAAGTTTGCTTGCTTCTTTTCCTTCTGACTTAGATATGGACCTAGCAGGGCAAAATAGCGGCGACAAAGGCGTCAAATATTCTGCGTCCGGAAGTTGTCGATAAGCTCGTTGTGTACGGGTTCTTTGTCTATCTACATGTTCAAATCCTCGTGGATTCTTCTTGTACTTTCGAGTCCCAACGTTTGGGCACATCGCAGCACGAGTTCTCAGCGGGTGCCGATCATCGAGGGGTTTCATTCTGGCTGAAAATCGAAGTCGGTTTCCCTCTAGAATAATGTTTGCGGGAGGGATTCCTCATTCCCTGTGCAGGACAACATTAGGAGTAGTCCACAGAACTGGAAGTACAGATCTGAGACCCATAATGTTAGCCTTGTCGATCATAGTACAGAGGCTCGCAGTAGCTGGCGTGGCTATTCCTGCTTTTGTTGGGTGTTTGAGGCCTGGCCACCAGGCTTCTATTACGACCGACCTCAGGTTGACACTAGAAGACTCCCTCGAAATATAAAAGAGTAATTGCTTTGTATTTGGACCTAAAGCTACGCACGATAACTAAAAGAAAAGACAAGGAGAGAAAGAGGTCTGCAGCCTCGCTGGGCTGGAAACTCTACCAGCTCGCTTCCGGGACCAACGCTTACTCAACCAGACTCCACATCACGTGATACCATAAACCTATCATCTGTAAACTCAAGCCGTAACATCTTCCGCCCTAAAAGTCGCGATTGAAACAATACAACTATTTACTGCTCGTATCAGCGCCCCTAGTGCAGCCCCTCGAAATGTGGAATTGAAGCGTCGCATAAGATGTACAAATTTTATTGCTTTTCCAGACCACGTCATCACATGATATTCTAAATTAAGACGCAGATCAAGGTAAACTCCAAGCCAGCGAAATTTCTCAGCTGGTTCTATGAGAGTGCCGTTTACGTGGATGCCAACAGCTGCCTCGCGATGCCACGATGGAAATTGCACTACCTCTGACTTTTGCGTGTCGAATTGGAAGGCATTTTTCTGAGCCCACTCCAGCAGGTGATCGACTTCTATTTGAGCTGCTGCAGCGGACTCATTAGTGGTGCGGCCA
The DNA here is from genome assembly GCA_905067625.1 of Blumeria graminis f. sp. triticale. Classification (NCBI taxonomy): domain Eukaryota; kingdom Fungi; phylum Ascomycota; class Leotiomycetes; order Helotiales; family Erysiphaceae; genus Blumeria; species Blumeria graminis. Next base: position 10,233,148 of record LR898477.1, read on the forward strand.
AACCCAAGAATACCGATGTCATCAGCGCAGCTAAACCTCAGATTAGTTGCACCAGTGCGCATTGGCTCCGCCATGTACAGAAGAAAGAGAAGAGGCGAAATCGGCGAGCTCTGTAGGACCCCGCAGACTAGCTGTCGCTCTGTCGTGACTCCTTCCAAGTGTCGTACTTGGACCATTCGTTGTGCAAGGAACGACGTCGTCCACTTTAGAACTGAGTCTTGCCATCCTTGTTCTTGTATTCTTCTTACTAGGCGGTTATGAAGAACTGCATCAAACGCACCTTGCAAGTCTAAGGTGACGAAAGTGGCCGCCCATACTTGTGTGCGCAACTCCTCGATATCGTGTACTACACAAGAGACTAGGTCTATTGCTGAGCGTCTCGAGAGTGCGCCGAATTGTTGATGACCAACTACTTCACAAGTCACTGCTAAGTGCGCCATCCGTTTTGCCAGAAGTCATTCAAGCCCCTTACCAAGGCAAGAGAGGAGGGCAATTGGTCTCCATCCTTTGACTGTTGTTGGGTCCCTTTTAGGCTTCTGTACAAGTACTACTTCGGCCAATTTAAAACAAGTCGGGTGCGTACCAAGCTGTATGCAAGCTCTGAAGAGTTTGACTATGCCTGGTCCAATTGTCTTCCAGCAGGCCACTAGCAGCTGTACTGAGACTCCATCTGCTCCCGGAGCCGTATTTCCACAGCCAATAGTATATGCTCGGACTTCTTACTCGGAGATGTCATCCTTCCATGATATCCGGTTGCTGCTCATGGCAGTGCAAGGCGGCAGGTCGTCTGAAATTTGGTGTCTTGCCAGGAGAGAGTCTCGGAGAACTTTGGCTCGCTCTAGCGGATCAGAGATGAGAACTCTGTTGTGATTGAGGGGTGGGGTAATGTTTGTCTGTCTAGGACCAGCCATTCTCATCAGCTTATAGACATCGCTGGGTGTGTTCATTTTTTCCACTTGTTGTGCTTGATGTTCTTTTTTGGCAGCTCTAATGACTGATCAGAGCTTTTTGGCGTACACAGCACGTTTGATGGGTAATTCGGCCGCTCGATATTCAGCCCGTGCTTCCTTGCACGCCGGAGTCCACCACGGGGCTGATTTACCGCCGTTTGCTCTAGGTCGAGTTCCTGTTGCATTTATGGCTGTCTTTAGCTTTAAGCAAAGTTCCTGGGCGTAGTCTTTGACCTTTTCAATTGTATCTAAAACTGGTGGTAGACGGACTAATTTAGTAACAGCTTGCGCAAAGTTAGGTAATCTTTCCCTCGTCACTCGAACCTTGCCCAAGTTGGGTCTCAATACTGAGGACTGGATCGGGAATATTCCTCGGATAGGAAGGTGGTTGCTGGTGACAGATTCATCGTGGTATACCCATGTACAGCTGCCGTTGATGTTGGTCCAGACTAGGTCCAAGGTATTTCCAGCTTGATGCGTGGGCTCTCCGCCAATAAGGCTGGTTAGATTGTGATCTTCTACCCATCTTTCAACCATTTCACCTTGCCCGTAGGGGCGAGTGACTACGGGTTGCTAGGCGCAGTATACAGAGTTCAAATCACCCGCAGCGACCAAGTTCGGAGGTGGGTTCCAGTTGACAAGTGATTGTATAGCTGACGTGTCTCTAGGTGCCTTTTACACGTTGAGGAAGGTGACTCCATTAACAAGCACCCAGCAATAGTCGCCCGTCAGCTTAGTGCAGGGGAAGAGTTGCCTTGCTGATATTGTCCTATCATCCTTCCGGGTGTAGGTCACAGCCCTTGGCCTGACCTTTTTGCCACCATGAGGTAGATGGCAAATATATCCAGAATGCGACATTGTCTCTTCCTTCCACTGAGGCTCTTGAATTAGAACAACGTCGACACTCAGCTCGAATGCTCGGGCAAGTGCAATTTTCTGCGGCGGACCTCATCTACTTACGTTTATTGACATGAAACTTAGAGTAGAGGGGTGGCGGAAAGGGGCCCGTGTGGCGCCCTTTATGAGTGATTTTTTGGAATAGTCGCCTCTGTGACCTCAGTCACATTTGGCGTCTCATCCGTCATTAGAACCTCATTGCTGTTGCTAGAGCTATAGTTCGGTGGAGCTGTTTTGGCTATCTCAGTGGCGGCTTTGATGTCGGCCTCTGCTCGTCGAACGGCGGTTTTTGCTCGGATCACCGCGGCATATTCGCGTTGGCTAGCTTTCCTGATACTTTCGAGGGTTTCCTTAGAGGCCATTCCGGAATCGTTAGGGCGAGCCAGGCAATTTCGGCTGTCTGATCTATGGGGGTCACCGCAATTGCGGCACTTGGTATGTGTTTGGCATTCCGACGTGGAATGCATTGTTGAGGTGCAGTTCCAGCAAACTGGGGCGCGCGAGCAACTCTGGGTCCCGTGGTATAAGAGACATCGCTTGCATTGGCTCACAGTTTGGCGCGGCTGATGGCGAACAGCGATTCCAGGGTCGTCGAATAATCGGAAGCCTGGTTTAGGGACGGACTCTCTTCCGAAATGAGCTACCCATGTCTGGAAGGGGGCTCCCACTCTCCCTTTTCAATGAGGGCGTGTTGTAAAAAATCTGAGTTCATAACTGCACACACCTTCAGGGAATAACTGTGCACCAGCAAAGTTAACCCCTTAGAGTCTGATCACTATTGCCTCCTGGTCGCTACACACTAACATCAACGTGTTCACCACAAAAAGGACACCATTGTAGTTACTCTAGCTATCATAGACAATACTATGTAGAAGAATAAGGGTAGGAACTCCTGTATATAGATAGGGCCTTTTTACTCTCAGTATCTACATCCATCATCTACAAAATACAATTCACCATCAATCAATCAATCATCTTACTCTGTCCAAGTGATCTATTGAATTCTCCCATACCTATCAGTATTCTATTCACAAGGTGACGTCTCCCTATCCATCGCCCTCAGCCTTTCAATAGGGCGAACCCTTTATGGAACCTTTTTAGTGACTCGGAGGATTTCATCTGCTACCATCTCGTTGGTGACAACTACTTTGCCTAGGAGTGTGTGAATTGTGACGGGAATTGTCGCAATACGAGGGGCCACCAAATCTGAGGCCTTTTCCAGTATTGCACCTACCTGGACGAAAAACTCAGCAGAGTCCAGAAGGAGCTGTCGTATTTCCTAGTTTTTGGCTCGTAGTGCGAAGCCAGCTGGAACACGGTATACATGTTCAATATTCTGCTGAGGAAGCTCGAGCACTTTTGCTACCGCATCTCGCACACCGGCCGGCGAAAGAGCGCACCAAGCATGTTCTTCTCAGAGTCGAAGAAATAAACGATCTTCTTTTGAGGTAGTTACCGAAGCCTTTGCTGGAGGTCTCGTTGGTGCTGAGGGTTCGTTGTGGACCCGCACATCTTTCAAAAGTGCTGCCGGTGTGTGGAGGCCAGTTCGAGTAACTGTTGCCCAGGTAGGCTTGACCGAAGTTATCCTCCCCTGGTTCTCTTTTTGTAGCTGCTCTGGCTGCTTTTGTATTGATTTTTCCACGATCTTTCCGCCATAATTCTGGCAGTTTGGTCGTGGGGGGAGGTTGGGAAGGACTGTTCCTGGTGTCGACAACATGAATTGAGCTACTGCAGCTCTAAGGTAGACGTTAATCGAGTCTATAAATTGAACACTCGGCTCTTTGGATAGAGGTGCGAGTGCATTCTCCACACCGTTGATGGCAGCGGTGCATATTGTAAGGTTAAATGCGGTCCGGGCCACCCGCTGTTCTTCGGCTACGAGTATGGCTCGAAGCTCGGGAGGGCAAGTCGCAGTGTTCTTGGAGCTACTATCGCTGCAAGAAGATTGATTGTTTCCACTTGCCCCCGGAATGGTATTCTGAGGTGTTGTGGTGGGCGCGACTTCGTCGGCATTTTTTAAGTTAGCATTAGCTGTCCACTTTATGGCCGGCACAGCAATCTTTCTCGTGACTGTAATGACGGGGGCCTCTGAGACCTGGCCGTCTTTAGGTTTATTTGTATTCCATGGTGAGCTCTCAAGTTATTATGATTGGTCTGTTAAATGACAAGGTGTGTCTGGTTGGTGTAGGAACTTGCCGAGCCAGTCATAGTCAAGCTTAGGAGTCGCGTCAACAACGCTACTCATGCAGATCAGTCGCGTGGAGGAAATTTGTACTTAGTAGTTATTTGTCTGTCACTATTATGTAAATAGCACATTATCGCTTCTCATTCTATCTGACCTTCTCTCACTGTGATAATTCTATTGTCTTCTCTACAGCTATACAGCTATAGAAGGCCTCCTAATTTAATATGGTATATGATTTGGGAATGTAGACTTGCGCTGGAAAAGCTAAGATAGTATGTGGAGAGATGTCTTCATTAATGTGCAGAAGTGAAGTGACTATGATTATTACTATGTTACAGATTGGGGGAAACTCGTCCCTTATCCCCTAGCTTGTTCGTTTGTAGACCGATCACGATACCAGTATGCAGCTCACCAAAGTGTGCAACCAACTAAGCAGCCATCCCATTTGTCCTATATCAACGACCCATCTCTCGTAATGCACACATTACTACATGTAATGTCGTTATGTAGAGACTGGATCTTATCCATGCGCCATAACGCCAAGCTGCCATAATAACTACCTATGCACCAGCTACTAGATCTACCATCCTACATAGCTGAGCATAACACAAGTCCCTCCATGATTTATCGATCAATAACCGCATCGCCCATTGTTAGAGTTAGACTCTAGTCCCATGGTGTCTAAACTGTGTTTATTAGACTGCAGGTTTCCGCTACTGATAATACATCTACGGGCAAATTACACTTTAGGATATGTGCACGGAACTGAAGGCTGGAAAACTTAATACAGAACTGACGGACATGGTAGAACGTAGTTTTGGACTTGCGCATAATATGGGAGGCAGGTCACAACTCTGTATCGAACATATATCTCAGGGGATATAGGTGCTCTATATTTGACTTTTGGAATATCCATAAAAGAAGGCATTTACATGTACATACTAGAGTAGACTTCACGGGAGGGTATTTCCATAATAAATATATATATTAAAGATACTTGATAAAGACCTTTACATTAAACACCATTTTTGCCAGAAAGCTGCGCAGCCTTCCACGCTGCCCGTATCATCAATTTGACATCGTAATTCTTATTTTTACATCTTTATTACCCTCCTCTCATCTTTTCGCTTTCCGTGCTCCAACATGGCGAGTGTGTGTGCTGGTGTGGGTAAATCCAGCGGTTTCGACGCGTCGCAAAATGCGACAATGGCACAGTCAAACAACGGCAGCGGAGTGCAAACAGCTCCAAAGGATAAGAACCTTGAAATTTTAGGGAAACTATTGAAAAAGGTTAGACTAATCGTGATGGGAGAGGTGGATGAGGAGGACCTACCCTCAATGGAGGACGTGAACGAGGTCGTCAAGGCCTTCAACGCGCACAAAAGGGCCTGGACGGAAATGTCCCAGAAAAAGTCTCCTATCGAGGGGAGGATGATGGCTTTAGAGGAAGTCGTGAAGAAAAGCCTCGCGGATCCCGCTCGGAAAGCTGCTCCAGCAGTGGTTTCGGGCGCGCCGACACCAAGGAGTTACGCGTCGGTCGTAGCTCCGCAAATGGCGAAAACGGCGGTCAGAATAAGAATTGACGGCGCACAAAACTTGCAGCCACAAGAGCTGCTTACAAAGGCACAACAACAAATTCAAGGCGCATACGCGATTCGCCAAATGCGAAGCAACGACACTGAGGTGTTCGTCCAGTCGGCGTCCCAGAGAGACGTGGCGCTAAATATGCGACAACCAACGGACTTCAAAATTCTACGGCAAGATTTTCCAGTCGAGGTAGACGGTGTCCCATTGCGGACACGAATTGAAGGGGGCAGAGATGCCAATAATTTTGCTATCATCAGGGAGATAGAGACGGCAACTAAGGCACGGATTCCAGGCTTAGTGATAAGTCGTATAAGGTGGTTACACGACGGAAAGGAACACCAGCGGTCAAAGAAAAATGGCCGCACTCGTGGATCAATAGTGGTAAGCCTCCCATCGGAGGCAATGCAGACGGAAGTGGTTCGAAACGGCCTTGTGATGAACGCCATGCTCTACACCGCGCAGGTGTGGTCACCACGGTCACAGCCAAAGCAGTGTTACAACTGCAGCCAGTGGGGACACACGCAGGCGTCGTGTGGAAAGGCAGCCAGGTGCGGTGAGTGCGCTGGCGCTCACCAAACTCGGGACTGTCCGAGGAAAAGGGTTTCTTGTGCGAACTGCGGCAAGGAGCACCGTTCGTGGCAGAAAGCAGCGTGTCGGACCTACCAGGTCTACAAGGGAAGTGTGGAGAAGGCTCGGATGGAGCTATTATCGAGGACGGCAGGAATACGGAATGAAAAACCCACAATGGAGCCAAAGTGAACAGTCGGAACGACTGATGATCAAGCATTTACAATTGTTTCCAGTAAGAAGACTGAAGGACTAAAAAGAGGGCCGGGACGACCACGCAAGGTAGTCGAAGCCCCAATGGCACCAAAAATCCCCGCCACAATAGCACCACCATCGGGGCCAACTCTTCGAACACTTCGAAGACTAACGCCGAGTGAGGAGGTGCCTTCTCTTTTTAATTTTTCATAACGTTAGTCTGATTGAAGGGGGAGTTAACGAATTTCGAGGAAAGTTTACATAATTGCGGTTGAAAGGAACGTCCTCAGCATAAAGCCGGGTCGGTTCAAAGTGGCAGGACATCGGGTTTTGTTTGTTTAAAGCTTTTTCCCTTACCAAAGCGGCTTACCGTCTTCATGGTTCTGTATATAGATACCGCATAGGATGTTAAACTAGATCAATGAATGAATGAATGAAAGACCTTTACATTATTTACATCCAACTGCAATCGCAGCCACATCATAATCGACAAACAGACCATATTCATTATATGTCTGAATATTTAGATAACTAAAGTCGAATACCCATTTCGACATCGGAGTTCGTGGATTTATAGTCTTCTTCGAAGGCTCTTATTCTTTCGGTCATGTCCAGCTCCATTTTTCGCCCGTCTGTCGAGCTCAATGGTATGTTCTTTTTTGCCAAGCACTATTCCAGCCTAGTTTTCGCTCTATCAATGGTTCTTTGAAGGCGAATAGGTCGCGATGATTTGGCAGGCCCTGGAGACATGTTGGAGATCCGGGTTCTTGCTACTGATAGAATTCAGATTAGTGTAAGAATATGTGTATGTGAGTCGGAAGGGAACGGTAACGGTAATGGGGTGTCTAATTAATTCTCTCACGAATATTCAGGACTTTTAGCATTGATATTGTGTCATAGCTAGATAGCTGCATACGCAATTAAAATCTGATGCAAAAAAAAAGATTCTCTTCACTGATAGATAATGCTACAAAGCCTATTCTTATTCACTTTAATGCCTCTCGCAACATCTGGTTACCCTTGCAAAATAGAGAGAATTTTCCCATCCCTTTTCTACCAGCATCTCGCGTCCTGTGACAGCCGGGAATGTATACTTTAATCATTGAGACACATGACCTGAATTAGGGATTATACTAGAACGAGAGCTCTGGTGTATTCGACTCTATATTGTATAGTTGTGGCACACTATCACAAGCGCTCTCGGTGGCCGACCTGGCTTCAAATTTCTCCATTGCTCTAGCGCCGTCCGACACTCTGCGAAATATAGCAATTTAATCACAGTTAACTGTCCATTAAATATCAGTAAACTTCTTTGAATAGTTAACACATTCATCATATCTCTAAATCAGACTCAAGGCTAGTACGTAACTTTTTCAATCTCCGGAACTAATTTCCATTAAAGCTTTCACTGTAGGCCCGTAAATCGTCATGGCCTGTCCTCGCTAAGACCAGGCCGTGGTGCGCCCATCTAGAAAATGCAAACTCCCATGGAAGTTTCCATTTCATTTGCAGATCTACTTCAGCGCAGTGGCTAGGTCTGCACTGCCGCCACCAGGACTCCAGCGCTTGCTCGCATCTTTGTCAGGAAAACTGGGAGAGGGCTGCGAAGGTGTTTGCGAGTCTATTCCTCGTATCTGAGGGATCTGTGGTTGTTCCAGCCGGGAGCTTCCGCAGATCTAGCTGGTTCACATGATGAGCCGTCCGAATAAACACCCAATGTCTCGGCCAACAGGCTTGCTAATATTGTTTCGCGAACGCTATCTCATACCGGTTATCACACCAAATGAGCACCTTGGTGGGTTTGCCCCTGTAATCATGATGATTTTTGTCCATCATTTAACATCTATTTATTGCCACGTGGCAGAGGACGCTAAGACCGAGGTCTTGGATTTTAGCACTTTTCCAAGTATTATTTACAAATATTAAATGCGTTGTGTGAGACAGCAGTCAGAGATAGCTACGCTGCAGGTAAGAGCTATTAAAATAGAAATTTAATTAATATTCTAATTCCATCTCATTTTTGTTTATCGTACACAAATATCCTCGAACAATCGTGGAGACTTTTTACTCAGATAATGGCGCCCTCCATTGCTCCCAGTAGTTTTGGAATGAGTGAACCGATAGGCCTAGTGGGGCGACCTTGGCGGTTATTTAGGATTCGCCAGAATAAGAGGTAGATTAGAATCTTGATTGATCCACGACAACATTTCATTCTAGCACCTGTGTGCCGGGAGCGAGCATGATATTGAGCGAGCTCAAAGTATCCAGTTCTGACGGTAATCGCTCTATCTAGTTGTTTTCGATCTAACTAAATCTCTCTAAGAAAATTTAGAGCTTCTCTAATTTCTAGTTCTATTGGTATGTTAGTGTTGTTGTTTTATTAAGGTCCTAAGCTAAAGCTCTACGTCCATCTATGGGATATAGGGTCGATGGAGCCGGCAGAGATCTCTGTGTTCTTTTCCACAGCCCAATCATTCCAACTACGTGAATCGCTACCAAAATTGCAGCAGATTATGACAAAACCGAAAGCAGGAATGTTAAAAAAAACAGCATGAAAACACCCCTAAAGTCAGAAGATTCCTCCAAATTGAGCCCAGACAATGCGCTCCTTACACATTCCTTCGCACGTCACACCTTCTAGATGACATCTTTTCCGTTCTCTGCTGAGAGCAAGAGATAGGTTAGCGAGTACCATTGATACAGCCGTTTTCCTGATATTGGTTAATGTCGAACTAATCGAGACCCGCATATGAGGCTGAATGAGGCTGTTAAGGAGGCACACGCAATCAACCGTGCGTTACACATTGTATCTATTATTATCCCCATGCAGTCATTCGTTTTTTTTTTTTTTTTGCATCAGATTTTAATTGCGTATGTAGCTATCTAGCTATGACACAATATCAAATAAAAGTACAGAATAGATGACTCAATTTACAAGAGAAGCACTCATGCCTCGGATTTCATTTGCAAGTACCTCTGCGAAGTTATGGTGGCTTTTTCTTCACCTCAAGTCAACCCTCATCCGTGAATACCCACTCAGGGGAACGTCTCAAAAACCCTGAGTTACCCAGAAATTCCTCCGTCATCCATCAACTTTTCTCCGCGCGATATGTAATCTGAGATGTCTCCTTCCCAAGTGGAGTAGGTGCCCAGGCTACTCAAACTATACCAGAGAACACCACCAGGTGGCGGATCACAACACCTTCCATCGTTTGCTTGTGTTTATAGTGTCAGCTGCACTCTCGCAAGCGAAGTCTTAGCGCGCAAAAAGCTCAATTCGTAAAATTGTTGCCAAAATTCGAAATTTCACGCCCGTCGAGAATATATCCCTCTTCTGCATCACCTTGTAAACTTGTCCTGATTCCTCTCACGTCCATCCCAAAGAACTATCTCCCAGATTTGTGCGCCACACTTTGCTTCCTCCGTCGGGTATAAATATCGGCGTGGGTGTGTATTTGGCGGTCAACTAAGGCCAGAGAAAGTCGACGAGAGGTGTGGTCATTGGGGTGAGGATGTACTATGTCTTACTTGTAGACTTGATGAAGCTTAGTTGAGAATCGGACTCTTTGGGAGTGAAAGATTGACATGGTGGAGTAATTTGAATTTTTGTCTCGTGGGCCAACTTCTCCGATATTGCGAAATTTGACTGGACTTGGCTATGGGAGAATATTTCACTCCCAGGTTCGTAGAGTACACCGTGTACAGGTGTTCAGTCTTGCCCTCCGGAGTCATTCGTTGTTTGTTTGTATTTAGGTTATGATCTGGAATTTTACACTATAATTGGTTATGCCTGCATTTTACTGTTTGCGATATTAGCGCTCATTATGTTTTATCTTGTATTTAAGATTGGATAACAAACACTGTTTGTAAGGCTGGATGAGGAGATTACATGGTCTGGACGATGCAAACTTACTAAAATAAAACGAGCGAACTTGTCCTTAAAGAGAAGTAAGATCATGAAGGAGAGAGCAATCAATCATCTTTCATTCCCTTCTCTCTGAGATAACATCGAAGTCCCAATCCTGTGACAGTTAATAATCGCCTGTAGGGCGTAATCGAGGTCGCCGTCTCCTCAGAATACTTCTTCGAACTCTAGAACTCCGAAGCCCGATACTTCCGCTATGGAGACGTCCTCGTTTGAGGCGATAATTATCGGGAAACTGGGGAACCTGTCCTGTATCAGGTGAAGAATATTTACGGGTATCAACAACTCAGTAGAAACAACTTGATTCTTTCTTTCGAACATCGGTCCCCAGAAGTTATCACTTCTCTAGGTGGACCGTGCGTTTAACTAGCTAATTTAAGGTAATCTATTCTTGGACCCCATATATCCAAATGTGATCCAAACACCAAATAAACCTTAGATACTTCCTAATGTCTAACAATAATCGCCTCCTCTGCCTTTTTGGCTGCAGCTCTTGCTCGGGCTGCTTCTGTAAACCTCCCTTGTTCGACTTGTCGAATTATCGCAAGCTGCTCTTTCTTCACCGTGCCGGATTTATTGGGTCTGGCTTGGCAGTCCCGTGAGTCCGATCGATGACGTCCCCCACAATTTCGGCATCTGGTGGAGGCCTTGCACTCTTTTTCAGCGTGCATTGTTGAACCGCAATTCCGACAGGCCGGAGCGCGGGAGCAATCACGAGTGGCGTAGAAGCCGAGGCAGCGGTAGCACTGCTTGATTCTTTGCCAAGGTTGTAGCTCAGTAGCCAAACCAGACTCTTCAAAGATGCGGAAGCCCGCACGAGGGGCGGAGTCCCGAGGGAAAAGAGCGACTCGGTCGCGGTATGGTGCACCATGATGGTGCGTTCCATGTGGTCGCACATCGGCTGACGGAATCCCAGTGTGTCGGAGGATCTCGCTTTTAACCTTCTAGTCTGTGACCGTTACCGGGCCGCGTTTTAGTATCATATTTACGGGTACACTTGGTATCCGTAAGGAGACTAGATCCGAAGCCCCTTCGACTCTGACGTTTTTACTCTCCAGGGTCGGAGAGGCATCCAGGATCTTGTGTCCCAATTCTTCATCGGCTGTCGCGATTGCGAAATAGGTCCTGACTCGGTGTATAGAGTCAGTAATATATAGATTGCAACCAGTTTGCACCTGGATTGTAGCTCGTGAAGCCTTTATTGAAGGGGCTGCTTTTTGTGGCAGTCCGCTCTTAGCTACCGTGGCCCGGGTGCTTTTGATAGGCAGCGCTGGGACGGCGGGTATGATTGGGATTCTGGCGTCAGGAGCTCTCGGAGGAGCGTTAGCTGGGCGAGGAAGAAGGACGGGTGGCGTGATGGCCGGGCCCGTGGCCATGTAATGCGCAATGGTGGCGCGTAGGTAGACTCTCATCGGGTCTACGAATCGTCTGTTTGACCCGTTGGCCAAAGGGAGGAGAGAAGCTCCGACGCCAGAGATGGCGGCGGAACAGAGTGCCAGATTTGCCGCTGCTTCGGCGGCGCGTCGTTTATCGGCCTCAGGATTGGTCGAAGTTCCAGAGGGCATTCTGCTTTAGTGGTAGCTTTTGGCTGCGAAGTTGATTTTGACGCTGCTTTGGGCGCAGCGTTCTCCAACAGTTTTGGCGCGATCGGAGGAGATTTTATCGATTCTCCAGTCCCGTGGGGGACGGAGGTTGGTTGAGGAATTTCCTCAAAAATTTCAATTGACCCGATCATGTCAGTATCGTGCTTGTTGACGGTAGGAAAGGCTTTTTCCTTTCCTTTTGAAACAGCGTGACCCATCTCCGCGCATTTCTAATACTGGGAAAGGCCAGGTAGTTTTGCGAGAGCCCTCGGGCGGACTCTCGAGTTGTCCAACATTGCGTTGGGGAGATTTTTCCGAACAGGTGGCAAGATGAAAATGCCAGCGACTTGATCACAATTTATTGATACAATGCGACGAGCGCGAGAGGGAGGGAGAGGGTAAATGGGAAGATTCGAAATTTCGAATTTCAAAAATTTATGCGAAGGTGTGTGCGTATTTACTGTACTACTTGAGTCATAGTCTATCCGGCACATTGCGTTCCATTCTGGCCTGGGCCGCACCTTGTGCAGTGCTCTTTGCCTCTTTTGTTACTTCAATGATCATTGATATACTGCCCGTGATGAATAGCCATTCAGCTTGGCGTTTACCCGTGGAATTCAGCCGGCATTTCCACGGAAACTTCTCAAAAAATATAAGTCACAGAAAACCTGCAGCCCCAGCCGGGCGAGGCCTCGACACCGGGACCACGTGAGGTGCACATATTCATCTATATCTTCCTTCTTTGTAACAGTCGAGGCCGACTTGATCCAGCCCACCATCTCTGTATCAGGTGCTGGGTATGCTCCGGAAACTCAGCGGATGGCTTTTCCTCCATCATCAAGGATGGATGATAAGAAGACTCCGACTCTACCATCTGATCTGATCGTGGTCATTTCCGTGATATTGGAGATAGGGGGTTGTGTTGAGAGATGAAGACGATACAGACCGCGAAAGCGATTGGAAATCCCCATCGAAGTGAGGACAAAGATGATTCTCGTCTCGGCTCTGCAGACTCTACAGTGAAAGCTGGAGGTTCGTAGGGGATACCACTGACAGGTGTTGTGAATAGCCCCCCTACTCGGCGATAATTAATACCAATCGTGAAACTAAATAGATTCTAAATAGGTAATGAATGTTTTTTTGATCAATTGTTTGTAAACTTGCTGACTTCTATCACTGAACGATGTTATTTTGGTATAATCTTCGTGGTGGTCCAGTTGGCCCAGCAACGAGCATGCCTGTTCCTGAACTCCATTTTCATACGAGATGGTACTAACCATGTAGGTTTCCGCACATACACTTACACCGATTAAGCATACAGTATATATATATTAATTTCTGGCTACTCACTTACTGTCCCCTAGGTTACATGCGGATACATCGCAAAAGGCAGCAATTATTAGAAATTTATTGATAATTCACATCGCCAATGGCATATAGATAACTTTGAATCTCAGCCCAGCGTCACAATGACTCATGCGTGGTTAGATTCGCTTTCAGAAGACTGGCCGTCTCAGATAGATTCATCTGGAACTCCAGCATCTCTGTCCCCATCAACGAAAGAATCAAGCACCAACAGCTCCCAAACTAAATCCTGTCGCATTTTAGAACAAAAATATGAAACGCAAGCCTTCAAGGACCAAGTAACAATTAAAACTTCACCGGTAAAGAATAAAGTGATCACTTGTAGTCCTCAGGGCTCGATTCGCAAATCCGAGTGTCCGATATTACTGCGAGATCGTTCGAAGAGCCCCACTCTCTCAACACAGCACAATACAGTACAGCACAAAATTTCTAGTGTTAACCCCAGAAATAAAACACCAGAGTGGAAACAAAGAATAGTTGATGGAAAAATTGCATATGGTGAACAACGAGATCTCTTCACAAAGGCTGGCCTTGAGAACTTATTTCAGGCTTCCTCTCATCAGAATTATTCTAAGGGTGTTACAGGCAAAAACAATACAGGCAAAATTATACCATCAACTTCAAGTTCTTCGCCCGCCTATAGCGTACAAGAGATTAGACCAAATAATAATGGATGTAAAGACATGCTTGCCAATGAAAATAAAGTATCTCAGATGTGGAAACAATATTCAAGGCAAGAATTATCAATAACCAAATCTGATTTGAAGATGTCAGACAAGGAGGTTAGCGAATATGGAATGGAGCCTATACATGCCACAAGAATCAATCCCAATAAAATGCGTGATCATAAACTTATATCCGAGAAATCAAATCTTGGTGCTCGCAGAATATTCAGCGGACACAGCGACTCAAGAAACGAGTGTCTAAGTCAAATACATTTATCCAACTGGCAGGAAGAGAATGGGAAAAATAATTTCTCTGCTTGTAGCTCTCCATTGGAAGAAACACAGCAAAAAGTGATACCTCATCGAGAATCGGCTCCATTAGAATGTGAAAAGCAAACGAAAAATTCAGACTACACCAATAATACTATAGATAGAAAGATGGAGGAGTTTCAAAACGCTCAACCCGAAAATTTCAGTACATGTTTCATCTCTAACGAACCTTTTCAGAAACAAGTTCAAAATATTTCCAGAGCTACCCTCAACGACACTACCCTTTTAACGGAAGAATCAATGCAAGCTAGTACCCCAAAGCAACTTCCCAAAGTATATAAATTTTCTGGCGTGGAAGAAGAAGTTTTAGAAAAAAAGACGTCTAATATCCCGAAAACACCTCGCAAAGATCTTCATAAATCAACAGGCGAGCAGCTTAACGGAATTTCAAAAAGTCCTCTGAAAATATTTGGCACTCATGACACTTTTACGACTCATAAGCTCCTCAGTAGGTTGAATCAACTTGAATCGGGGTCTGATATTCGAAAACCTAATGAAAAAACTTCATTCACTACATCTAGGGGCGCATGTAGAGATAGGCTACACTTACATGTGAACGAGTCGTATCAGGAAGAAACAGGAGATCGGACTCCTTCACATTTGAGTATTTCAAGAAAATTAAGCAATTTTGGCTTTGGGGATCTTGACGCGTGTCGATTCACTAGAGAAATTTATCACAAGTCCAATGACACAAATAATTCCAGTAAATCAAAAGGCTCAACAAATAACTGCACCAAGGCACACAACGAGTCAAATAAAACTTATCCTAAAACTTTAGATGGTCGAGATTGTCTGGACACTAAGGTTGGGGATAAACTTGTATCTGTTAGCTCTACGGAAGCTTACAGTTACCGAGGAACCCAAACTTTGGTAAATTGTAGCTCGGGATTTCTAGAAAGCGTCCCTATCTCACCGCGACAAGAAATCCTCAATACGCCCAGGAAAAATAATGGAGACACTGAAGGAAAAAGATTACCCAAGACACCGCTAATGGACCCGGAGCCGAAAAGACGTAGAACCTTTCATAAAATAGAATCTAGCTGTGAAATTAGGGAGGGAGAAGGGATATTACATGAGCACTCAAGAGAAATTCAACAAATCCAGCTTTTACACAGCAAAAAACGGAAAGATGCTCGGCACGAAGATGACCAAAGAGTAGCGAATTCCGAGGTTCTTGCCATAAGGCAGGTATTAAAGCCCAAATTACCAGGCCCTGGAAAACGGAATAGTCAAACCTCGACACAAGAGGCCCCTCAAGGAAATAACACGATACTGTCTAAAGACACGGCAGGTGACAAAAAATACCAACACAATGAGGATCTCACAAAAAATCGCTCACGCACTCCCCCGAGTCTATCAAATATTTCTGGTAGTGCAAATGAACGGACACATTCTGAGTTACGAAAAAGATCTATTACATCACTAGACTTTATAGATGAAGCTCATCGACTTATGGTCAACCTTCGTGCGATAGCAAGAACTCGTAGTGTTCAAAATACCACAACAATCTCCAACTCGGAGTATCTCCATAATGATACTGGAATTAGCACTACTGAAGACGGGTACAACTATTCATACCAAGATTCGACTCAGGATCCATTTTCGCGACCACCAAGTCGTGAAGGAACTGCTCTTGTTTCAAGACCTAATTGTCAACAAGATCCCAACATTTTGGAACATCTACATAAATACCGAGATAATTGCGACTCAAACGCCATCTTCGCCTCTCTCAGGTCGATTTCTAAAGAAGATTATCCCTTAGACGCCGATAATCAGAGGATATTTCCTGCCTTACTGCGTCAAGGTAATCTAACAGGCTCTTTTGAACATGATCTATCTAATCCAAAAAATCTAGAGAACCATGAAATTTTAAGCCACAAATGTTTTCCGTATAAACCCTCTGAAGTTTCAGCAATGATTGAAGACGGATTTCCTTCGCAAAGGTCAAATGCGTCCTCAGGAAAATCAACAGTCTTCTCTGAACAGACAGGATGTTCCAGAGGATCTGATTCTTGTCGAGTAATTGCCCCTAAATCTGTTTGTCATTTAATACCTACTGAAGTAGCTGGAATGAAATTTGATCAGAAAAAGAATACCTGGTTCAGGAAAAACGATGGCCGCAGTGAAAATTCTAACCTTGATCACAAATTCTCAGAAGAAATAGAAGACGATCCCCTTCGTGATATATCTGATCTATCTGTAGACGTTAATGAAGAACTTCGAAGTATTAATATTATCACAAAACCTCCGGAAATCACTCCTGAAGAAGGCAAGGTAAAAAGCGAAGAGAAGCTATATCGTACAAAATCATTAAATGAGCTTAAACTTAGTAATTGTCATGAAATGGCACCACAGATCTCAACGAAATCGAGGCTATTGTCGAAAACATCAAGAGTATCTGGGCGCTTTCATAATACGGCTCTAAATCTTCCCAACCAAGAAAGCAGAGAAGCTTCCACACATATAGTACAGAGTAATTCTTCGAAAAACCTTTCTATTTTTACCTCACCCATGCCAAACACAAATTTAAGAAGAGAAAGAACCACAGAAATTGAAAAAGATAGATATACCCATGACAGCCATCAACAAACTGGAACTCCAATCCGACGGAATATTACAATATCATTTTCATCTCCTATAGAATCTCATACGACAACTAAAAAAGAAAGAGACCTAACTACAAAGAACAAGCATGAAAACCGAACACCTACACAGCAGTTTGATAATAGAACAAAACCTTCTCCAATCAAAAGCGTGTTGAATGAGAACTCAAATTGCTATGGATCCTATACATCAATCGAAAATTCGGCAAGGAATGTTTCCAGGAGGTTTCAAGAGAAAAATCATGAACGTTTAAAATACCAAATATCAAGAATCGATGAGCAAGATGAAGATATTTACAGTGCCGATAAGGAGTCTAAACAAAAAAGTATCAGCATTTTTGTCGCAAATGCCGCCCCCTCAAATCAATTATCAGAAGTTTTTCATATAACACCTCGCCCGTCACGTGAGATTGGAACATTAACACTAACACCTCTATCCGATTTTACCGTTCACCATGCTAATGAATCATTTGGCCTCGACGTCAGCTACATCGCACAAGCTCGGAACTTCAAAATTTCAGGAGGCAAGAGAACCCTTTCACTTTCCATTAAAGAACTTGTAGAAAAGTTAACGGAAGTTGAGCCTTATGAGCCATTCTGGGAGGACCTGAAGCATATGAACCTTAGAAATAAGCGACTTACCACTGTCCATAAACTTGATGAATTTTGTGAAAAGCTCGAAGAACTTGATGCTTCTTGTAATCGTTTAAATCATTTAAATGGAATTCCTAGAACTGTTCGGAAGCTCCATATTGCTGAAAACTGTATCTCAGATATGACTGCTTGGGGACACCTGACTAACCTTCAATATGTCGATGTTTCAAATAATGAACTTAAATCCCTATCTTCTTTAAAATCACTGGTTCATTTGCGAGGCATTCGAGCAGATAAAAATAAAATTTCAGATCTTAAGGGTGTTAGTGAGCTAGATGGACTCCTTAATCTAAGGTTGAGAGACAATAATCTTCGCTCATTAGATTTCCAAAACACAAAACTTCAGTCATTAACAAATCTAGATGTACGAGGTAATCAGATATCAGAGATTCAGAATATTCAGAAATTAGAAAGTATAACTGTTTTAGACTTAAACGATAATCACATATCCCATTTTACCAGAAGTACCTCTAAACCTCTCTCATCGCTCAAATACCTTCGTCTTAGTGGAAATAATTTAGAATCAATCGATGTCAGCCAATACCCAAACTTGAGACTTTTATATTTAGATCGAAACCGACTGGGGAGAGTAACAGGTTTATTGAGAACGAGATATTTGGATAGTATTTCCATTCGTGAACAACGAGATTCAAATATTGATTCATCCTTCGTGTCAGAAGTGTTTGAGGTTCGTAAAATATTTCTTTCGGGGAACCTTTTATGCAAGTTTAAACCTCAGGTTGATTTTTTGAACCTACAATATCTCGAGCTAGCAAACTGTGGTCTGGAAACACTGCCTGAAGATTTTGGAGCTTTACTTGCCAACGTGAGGGTCTTGAATCTCAACTTCAATGCGTTAAGAGATATTCAGCCTATTAAAGGCATTCTACGCTTAAAAAAGTTGCACCTTGCTGGGAATCGATTAATTGGCGTAGATGGTATAGCGGACCTATTTTTGCGATTTCCTGCACTCTCACTCGTAGATCTGAGATGCAATCCACTTACTGTAGGGTTTTACTCGCCAATTTTGGAGGGACGAATGGCACCACATGATGTGATCAATGGTGAGGAAGCTGAGAATCAGGAACCGTACACCCTTGCCAAAGCAGACAGTATCAAAGATAATATGTACAAGTCATGCCTTGATATGCGAACGCGAATGAAGCGGAGAATCTACGAAATGTTTCTCATCAGCTCAGCACACAGGCTGAGGTATCTCGATGGATTGTTGGTTGATAAAACTAGTATTTTTATGCAAGATAAAGTTTATCATTCTATGGTGGAAGCAGGCTTTATTTCTTCGATTAACCCAGATGACGCCTGCCCAGAGATAAACCATGAAGATTCTTCTAAAAATGAGAGAGCACTACTGCCTAAGGAGGAAGAAATTTGGCCCGCCGAAGACAGTTTCGGATAAATAATGATAATAATAATGATTGTATCGTATACGACTGATGTTAAGATTAAATTAGGTGGAAAAGGGGTTATTATGATTGGAACTGTATATTAAATGAGGGTGTTGATTCACAAGAACAAAAGTATGATTAAAGTAATTGATAATCTTGAACGTCAGTAATTATACGAGGATTACCACTATTTTTTAAATTTGTGAGAGGCTAAAGCAGGCCAAAGAATTCCACTAACTAGTAGCCTAAAGCCCGCAAGATAGACATTATTTTCTGCTCTTACTGAATAGGTATTGATATTTGGATCCTAGGTCGAAGCTCCAAGTCCCTACAGGCTACTGGACCAGTAGAGCTAGCGAGGATCGCTGCTCAGAGGCTCAATTCGCTCCAAACGTGCGAATCGCCAGTTAAATTTTCACAAATTGAGACAGAAAACAATAATATTAGAAAATGCAGAAGATTTCCCTGTGCCGGATCCAAGTTACACACTTCTCACATATCCCTTTCTCCATCATTTACCAAATTACCCAACTACTAATCTACAACTAGCTCAGAGGATGAGTTATTATTTTTCTTGTGAATTTAATCAAAGCCGTTACTAACTTCTTCTAGACGCTTTGCGCTCTCCCCGAAATCATCATATCTTTTGAGGCAAGTTGACTTCCTAACTCAGCACTTGTGTCAGCAGCCTTGGTTGAAAACAGTCCAGATAAATACCGCTGGCTGGCCTCTTGAATATTAAGAAGCAACTTCCTTGCCACTATGTATTTTATTTGTAAGCCTAGGTTAGTATCACTAGTCCTTTATAGTCATGGACTCATTAGGGACTTCAATTTAATTCTATTCTGTTCTATTACGTATCACTAGGTATGCCGACCCTTTTCTGAATAGAGAAACCTAGGTGGCTGGGATTGTGGGATGCAGTGTGATGAGGTTGGATCGACTTGAGTCATCATCTATGCGTACTGAACACTTGCTACTTATACTTGTATGCGGCCGCCAGTCGGTCTCTCCACACAGGAGTTCCTTCACTAGTATATGACAAAAAATTAGAAGTAATACCCAAGCATATTAAAATATACGTACTCTGATCACTTGTAGAACCTGATACGAGACACTGCACGGTGAATCTATGGTGTAGATGAATCAGTATTGAATTGATATCTGGATATGGTGATAAAAGTTGGGTCTTATAGGAGTTTCCATTCACCAAACTTTGTTCGGGGGACTATTCTCAAAACCTGTCAGTGGTTTCCCCTACGAATCTCCAGCTCCCACCGTAGAGTCTGCAGAACCGAGACTGATAATTATCTTTGTCCTCACTTCCATGGGGATTCCCATTCGCTTTCGCCGTTTGTATCGTCTTCATCTCTCAACACAACCTCCTATCACCTGTGACGAAACCAAGCTGGTTGTAGAGTAATTTTAGAAAGATTAAACTATATGAATAGAGAAGTACCACAATTATGGGTAATGACTATTTGTACATCCTTCTAGCTCATCCAGTACGTACTCCGTTGGTGAGCATGACATATTGCTCCGCTACTGCCCATTATTATCTTTGCCATCTAGCTTGACTCTCTCACTTGGCAATTCTACTTCGGCGTCTCATATTCCTTCCTAGCTCTAATGTAATGTGGCCAAGTGAAACTTAGTCGCTTGATACAAGATAACATGAAACACTCTCTCTAATACGCCCCCAAACTCCGCTTAAGTCTCCACCTAAGCTAAACCACGGTCAAACCGTAACATCACCACCATCATGAAGCTAGTCACGATCAGATCAGATGGTAGAGTCGAAGCCCTTCTTATCACCAAACCTTGATCATGGAGGAAAAGCCATCCGCTGAGTTTCTGGAGCGTACCCAGCACCCGATACGGAGATGTTGGATTAGATCAAGTCGGCCTCGAATGTTACAAAGAAGGGAGATATAGATGAATATGCGCACCTCATGTGATCCCGGTGTCTAGGCCTCGCCTGGCTGGGGCTGCAGGTTTTTTGAGACTTTTTCCCGCGCACGCAGTTTCCATTGCTACCATTTTTGTTTTTTTGGGTAGAAGGTTCCGTGGAAAAGGTGGCTGAATTCTACGGGTAAATTCTGAGCTGAATAGCTACTCATCAAGGGGAATATATCAATGATCTTTCAAGTAACAAAAGAGGATAGGAGCACTGTACAAGGTGTGGCCTGGGCCAGAGAGGAGCCCATTGTGCTAGATAGTCTAAGACTCAAGAAGTACAATTAACACACCTCTCTCTAGATATATTTAGGACCGTAGGTTATCTATTCCTTGCGCATGTCTATATTTAGAGTTCAATAGGTAAAGTCAATCATGATCAGTGTTTGTAGTCTTAGAATTCCAGGAGAAATAGAAATTAAGTTGTTTTTACTGAGTTATCTTTTCCTCTGCTTACGCATACTTTGCCTGTCAGAGTTCAGGCTCCTAGTTACCTGACATCTAGACATCGATTTCGAAGGCTCATTTTTCTCAATATACAACAGCACAGGACAGCAAAGGATGTGGTTTTAGCACCATTTCTCTACTCATATACTTGGTGGCTGAATCAATAGGATTCTTTCAGTATTATTTTTGAAGATACCTGGCCCTCAGTGACTTGATAGATTTGAAATTTGAAGATCAAACGTTTAATCTTTTTGATGGCTTGCAGGATTTAGTAATCTTCTGCGTATATGATTTACATTTTTTGCTCCAAATTAGCTGAGTGAAATTCTGCAGGCTCTGTATTGGATGGGTAGATAACAATCCCAGTATTTGTTTTCTTTATTCTCAATTAAAGATCTATAAGTATGGACCTTGGCTATACATCGTAAAAACTACTCAAGAATATGATTTTATTTTCTTACAGCTTTTTCTTTACTTGATCTCGATATATGTCTTTGTTGGTTAGATATAAGCTACGGAGGGCTAAACTTGTAATCTGTGTACCCCTGCTTATGTTTGAGGGATATGTGGGTTAATAAGTTTCCAACCTTTGAGATCTAAGATATTTGTTCTACTTGTTCTCTAAACACCTTGCATCGGGCATCATGAATGGGCCTAGTTCATCTTTAATGGAGTTTACCAAATGATGTGGAGCTGGGTATTGCATCTGAAGGCTAAGGATCAAAAGTCTATGAAGATGCCTCTACTTGATATGGCGTACTAAAAAGGGCTAAGTAGCTATCCCCTACTCAGATTATTTTCTTGGGGTCTAACAAAGTTCCACAGTTATGACGACAAATGTCCTGTTTTGTAACTGTCACAACTATTAGCATAATGGTAATTTATTAGGAATAAGATTTGGGTATGTGATTGTAGTGGGATAAATGACATGAAAATTGTAAACTAGACAATAGCGAGTAAAGGTTTGTGGAGGTCCGTGTACACTCAGTATATCTCTTGGCAATAGACGACACCCACAAACCTTCTGAAAGATAGATACAAAAACACATACTACTGATTGCCTTTCCCTTCGGATTCGAATCCAAGAACCTGGCAGTTTTAACCAACAGTAACCGAATATATTTACTGGCTAGAGAGTGTGAAACGATTCTACTGAATCATAGAAATGATTCATAATCCATAACCTGAGTGGCACGAAAGACATAAATTTGTCGAAGAGTGGTGAATTTTACTCACTTTGTGGGTTCTGAAGGTTTCTTGAGCCATTTTCACACTGCATTCCCTAATTAAATTCCTTTTTCCATACAAGCTTTGTGAGTGAGTGTTTATTATCCTAAAAAGTCTATAACTATGTAAGGACATGTAGGTCTTTTCTGCCTACAGACCGGGAGTATCTATGCCTCGGGTAGTGTGCTCCCTCCTTTGCATCCCTCGCCACTTCTTTCCAGCAGTAATACCCTCATTGGTCTTAATTCGAGTACACACTAAGAGGAGCCGTTATCCCATCATTATCTCCCCTCTGCAGCCAACAAAACGATGGCCATTTGAGGGTGTGTAGCTGCAGGGAAAAGTTTCAAAATCCACTGGGTGCGAGGCTCTCCTACGATGAAGAAGCTGGCCAGCCGGGCAC
Organism: Blumeria graminis f. sp. triticale; assembly: GCA_905067625.1. Classification (NCBI taxonomy): domain Eukaryota; kingdom Fungi; phylum Ascomycota; class Leotiomycetes; order Helotiales; family Erysiphaceae; genus Blumeria; species Blumeria graminis. The sequence continues at coordinate 10,256,093 of LR898477.1, forward strand.
AGTATACCTGTGTATACCTGAGGGTGTCTCTCAACTCTCCTAGCCTTCTCCTTAATCCTCCCATGATTCATGCCGCAGGACAAATCGAAGGTCGTGAAATGATGTTAGAAAAGTCTTGGTCGAGAGTGACTGTCGTGAACAAGCCTAGCCTAGCATCTAAAAGTCGTTACGAACGTGGGGTTGTCGAGTAACAAATGTATTTCAGATGCCCTCCTGGCTAGTAGATTTGGAGGTATAGATTAGTAGGGACGATATTTTTGACGAGTCGAAATCTGCTTTTCTTGAGGGCGGAAGGGTCTTTTACTTTGCTTTCGTGGGTTTTTTGTTTGCCCGCCGGTGAGTAGCGCATGTTGTGATATAACGAGGGCTTCTCTGACTTCCGTTGTAGCATTTGGTACCGCATTATCTCTCCTCATTCCCAGCATCATTATCGTCGTCTTTGTCGTCTTATGTGTTATCGGAAGCGTATCTTTGACGGAGGGGGAGATAATTCAGCTCAAAGTTGAAAAGGTGTTTCTCAATCTCTGCTCTGCAGACTCTACAGTGAGAGCTGGAGGTTCGTAGGAGACACCACAGATAGGAATTGAGAATATTCCCCGTCCATACAAGCTTTGAACCTAGGTTTTCGGTCAAACCAAATTAAAACCCGTCTTACTACCCCTCTTGGCACCAAAAAAGTATTTTGAATTCTCGTAGGGATAGGATTAGGCTTTCAGTGATGGTGAAATTGCATGAGGATGTATTTGCCAAATTCAAGTTTGATATCAGGATATTGTACCTATTGAATTAAATCTTTCGCATAGTTTTCTAGAAATTAAGTGTTTTTGTAAGGAGTTAACAATGTTGAGATAGATATATTAGGAACGAAATGAATTTGCAAAATAATTTGCTCTCAGCCTTGAGAAACAGACTGTTGGTAAAGATTAAAAATATTATTAGTGATATGGGTCTACCCTGTGGTATACTAGATACTGTATGACTCGCTAAGTTCCTCATTGAACGATATGCGGTTTAGGCGCTGATATAGAAAGTTTTAGTTCCAGGATATACGTATATCGGGTATTTGTAGGAATTGAAAGATGTTGACTAGATGCTAAGATTAAAGCTGATCAAAAACTCTCATAGTATCAAGGGACAGCATGCTCACTATACCATTTTTGGCATGGTTCTCTTCAATAGATGCTTGAAGTAATAGTGCTGCGTCAATAGTTGGACCTTATTAGCGTATAGCTATTTGACTTTGGACCTAACGAGATTTAAGGTAGTAGCTTAGGATTTTCAACACTCTTTGACAATACCATTCAACAGTAACGATCTTCCCGAGCCCATGTTCGATCATAAAACTAAATCAGTCTCTTGCCTTTGAGCCTTTCCCCTCTCCGTCAAACTTTGAAAAGGCTAGATGCGGGTATATTTTAGCCAGAGAATACTGGCAAAATTCATTATCTATGAGGCCTTGTTATTACCTAGATCAGGGCAAAACTGAAAATAATGCTCATTTTGTGAAGCGTTCCGAGAGGCTAGCTAGTTGAGTGCCACAGACGTTGGTGTACCTAACAGATTCACTCTCTACTTTATGTGCCTGCCTTCAACTCCTTCCATGATTCATGCTTTAGGACGGATTAGAGATTTTGTTGGATTCCCAGAGAAGATTCGTTAGAGAGCGAGTATTTAAAAGTTTTCTTACTCGACTTCTTTATGGTGCGACTCGTAGTAAACAAAACCGCAAATTTATCGAAAATATGCATACTTTGACTATTGTCAGACTCAACCTTATCTTTACAGCCTATGATAAATTCCAGGCTATTGTAGGGGACAATGTCGAGTGGTGATCATTGTTTGGGCTCTATTAGTAGCATTTGTGACTACTTGGATTACTTTTTTGTTTGAGCAGAGCGTGGTGCCGGCTAATAAAGCTCGACCATTTCCTTCGTGCCAGTCGTCGAGAGAATTTTAACATTATCTGATCATTTTAACGTATTAAGCACAATCCCTACATCCACCAGTCATGGTATAGATAAAAAATATCATAAGACTTGTCGAATTATAAGATTGTTGGTCAAACATAATCATTCCTGTACCTGAACATAATGGAGTTATGGTTGTATTTATTACTTACTTAGGAGTATAGAGGGTACAGCGTTTGGAGATCTTAGATACCCTGTATTAGTAGTTCCGTATTAGCGCACAGACGAGGCTGGCAGACACATATTAATAGGAGTATGAGCGCAGCATTGAAGGATGCTGCGATCGCGAGAATCATACACGATAGATTAACTCAATACTTTATCAATTTTACTTCCAGTACTTACGTACCACTCCTATACAAGAATCTTATTCTAATAAGACTTGCATTACCTACTTGATCTATTCCCAAAAAATTATGAAAGCCCCCAAATTAAAAACATGACCTCTGCGCCTCTCATGTTTCCCTCGGTATCATCCACCAAGAAATCAATTCCTACGTCTTTACCTTGACTTACAATAATCTTTACAGTAATAAACAAAATCCTTTTCTTAAATCTACATCCACGGAAGTAAATGTGGCGCACTGTGACGGAAACCGAGTTGGTTGTGAATAAATCGATTTATTAAACTATATGAGGAGAAAAGAGAACTCTAGCTACGACCAACAGGTATTTATAAGAATTGGTCCCCTTCGTCAATCTCCAGACTGATGACTTATCCTTAGGCACAATACTTGCTACCCAGCCAGGCATTGCCAGGTGTTACTTAGTTGTAGTAACGCTTCGACCTCCTGACTAGTAGTGCCGCCTAGTTGTAAATATTCCCAACAATCCGCTTAGGTATTCACCTAAGCTCTAATAGCGGTCATACCGTAACACGCACCCTGTCTTTAAATTGTCAGTCTGAGTACCTGAAGCCTTAATCTTGTCGTGCACAAAACCTTAGTGTCGAAACCCCTTTGACTATACTCAGCCTAGTTCGCCCATCGATGATGTCTTCTCTTTCTTATTTCACGTTCCGTCTACCCGTTATTCCTCCAACTGCGAAGCCCTATAAAAGCGGTGGTTATCCATAAGTCAAGATTAAAGCTTGGTCATATTAAATGTTGAAGACTTAGTCTTCAACCTTAGCGTGAAAGGGAATTGCTTAGTAATCTAGGTGTACTGAACATAGTTAGAATATGTCTAGACAGAACATGAAGTAATAAAAAAAAAGACAGTAATTACTTGTAATAATCTGATATAATACAACTTCCGAGCCATCCTATCTTCAATATTAAATTAAGAGACTACCGATTGATGAATCGAGCTCCCATGTTAAGTAAAGATAGCTTTTTCATCGGCCGTTGAGGTGAGATGGTGTATGGTACTATTAAATTTGAGGACTCGTATAAAGTGGTAGAACAATTGTTGACGATAATTTTATGAATTTTGATACGCTTGTGTGGATTCTACTTACATTAGGATGTGATTCTTGTTGGCTATATCGATATACAGAGCATATTGAGTGTTTAACGGCAGCGCATTCATTTCTCTAGGTTAACGACCTATGTGGTATCCATGTACATAACCATGAACACGGTAAGCCGTTTTGGTCGGGGAAGAAGCTTTCAACAGACAAAACCCGATGTCCTGCCACTATGAGCCGACCCGGCTTAATGCTGAGGACATTCCTTTCAACCACAAATTTATAAAGTTTCCTCGAAATTCTTCAACTCCCCCCTCGATGAGACTAACCCTATGAGAAATTGAATAAAGAAGGTACCTCCTCAGTCGGCGTTGATCTTCAAAGTGGTCGAAGAGTCGGCCTCGATGGTGGTGCTATTGTGGCGGGGATTGTTGGTGCCATTGGGGCTTCGACTACCTTGCGTGGTCGTCCCGGCCCTCTTTTTAGTCCTTCAGTCTTCTTACTGGAAACAATTGTAAATGCTTGATCATCAGTCGTTCCGACTGTTCACTTTGGCTCCATTGTGGGTTTTTCATCCCGTATTCCTGCCGTCCTCGATGGCAGCTCCATCCATGTCTTCTCTACACTTCCCTTGTAAACCTGGTAAGTCCGACACGCTGCTTTCTGCCACGAACGATGTTCCTTGCCGCAGTTGGCACAAGAAACTCTTTTCCTCGGACAGTCCCGAGTTTGGTGAGTGCCAGCGCACTCACCGCACCTAGCTGCCTTTCCACACGACGCCTGCGTGTGTCCCCACTGGCTGCAGTTGTAACACTGCTTTGGCTGGAACCGTGGTGACCACACCTGCGGAGTGAAGAGCATGGCGCTGATGATAGGGCCATATCGAACCACTTTCGTTTGAATTGCCTCCTATGGGAGGCTGACCACTATTGATTCACGAGTACAGCCGTTTTCCTTTTACCAGGCGTGTTCTTTTCCGTCATGTAGCCACCATATGCGATTTATCGCTAGGCCGGGAATCTGAGCCACAGTCGCTGTCTCAATCTCCCTAATAATTGCGTGGTTGTTGGCATCTTTGCCGCCCTCAATTCTTGTCCGCAGTGGGACCCCAGAAACCTCAACGGGAAAGCCTTGACGCAAAATTTGAAAGTCGGCTGGATATCGCATATTAAGCGCCACGCCCCTCTAAAACGCCGAATGGACTAACACCCCAGTGTCGTTGCTTCGACTTTGATAGCAGCTCTTCAGGCTGCAATTTGTCCGCTCCATCGATTCTAATACGTACCGCTGTTTTCGTCATTTGACGGCGGCATTTCCGATGCTACTGCTGGAGAAGCATTGCGAGTGGGATCCTCGAGGCTCTTTTTAACAACCTCCTCTATTGCCATCATCCTCTTCTCCATTGGAAACTTCTGAGAGATTTCCGTCCAGGCCCTTTTATGTGCGTTGAAAGCCTTCACGGCCTCGTTCACATCCTCCATTGATGGTGAGACCTCCTCATCTATCTCGCACATGACGATTAGTCTGACCTGTTTTAATAGCTTCCCTGTCGGTTGGTTATATACACGTGTACGCGTAAGCAATGGGGTTCTCTCAGATGTGTTGGTTCTCGTTCTATTTACTTGCGGGCGTGTCTTCCATATGGGCGACACGGCGAACCGCACTAAGTCATGTGACTACTGCCTACTCACAAAACAAACTCCCATACCTGCCGGGTGACCACAAACCTACTTCGGCTTTGAGGATTCCTCATTAATATTACAACACTGGCAAATTTTCTTTTTGACACAAGTTATCTGTTGCCAAGATCCAGCAGATTGGTTGTAATTTCACCCTACCCATAGCAACAACCTGAACAACTCTCGCAATCTACTTCCCAGATACGGATCGTTCTACAAATCCTTCCACAAGAACTGTCAATTGGTTACTGTCGATAAAGCGCTCAAGGGCTTTGTTTGGTGTAGATTTCGTCATTGCATCAGCTGGGTTGTCATCTCCATGAATCCAACGTATTTCTGTTATTTCTCGTCGTTCATAAGACTGACGCAATGCCATGATGTCAATCATAAGTCGCTTTTCTTTGGTAGTGCCCAACTTAACAAGGCATTCGTATAGAGAGTAGCTATCGGTACAGACAACCAACGGAATGGGCGGTATTGATAATCTTTCTGTAATTCTGCGTAGGGTAGAAGCAATTGCGAATCCAGCATCAAATCCGTTTACCATACCATAAATCTCTGATGCAAGTACACTCCGTGTTACACGCTTACACTTAGTAGAGGACTAATGGATAAGGTTTCCAGTTGGATCAAAAGAATTGCTACAGTTGCGCTCATTAACAAGCATCAGCACGAAACCTAGTTGAGAACTCAAATCATTATTATTTGCAAATGAGCCATCAGCAAAAACAATTAATTTGGCAGCGGCGAGATTGATTGGGATATATTTGAGGCCTCTATCAAGGTGATCGATTTGCCATTGAAGCCGCCGATTGATATTCATGTAATCTTTCTCCTGAGGGTCCCGGACTTGAGCAGCGACCGATAGGTCAAATGAAGATTCAGGTTGACAAATTGAAGCTATGTAAGCACCACGGGCACGTTGCTCTAGGTAACGCTAAGCACAGTCACTTTTGTGAGCATTAATAATCTCAATTTTGGCGCCTTGTCCTTTCTGTTTTAGCTCTAGTATGTTTTCTTTGCAGAAACTAAGCCTTGCGCCGTTGAAGTCTAGTCCTACACCTGGCTCAAGCAAAGTCTTGGGCTTCGCGCGGAACCCGGCTATGTTCAACTGTCTCTCTTCTAGGGCCAAGAATGACTCCGTGCCAACGATTAGGGTATCGTCTGTTTGCATGCCTACAATACCAAAGTCATCGGCAGAGCCTGTAGTAGTTGATAAACACGTGTCAAAAGTTGACATTTCCATGCCCAGCTGCTGCTTGTGGTGCTCTTGATACGTATGGAACCAATGAACACCGGATTCTGCAATGCCGTACAGTGGTTTTATCACCCGAATTATAGTTCCTATCGGGAACTTATCTTTCAATTCTTGTGGGAGTTCAGCAAAAATCTGCCGCTGAAGTTGAGATTGGGCATGAGGATAAGCTTGCGTAATATCTCGAAGAGAGACACTCATGCCAATACAACAAAGTGAAGGTGCAGTTGACAGAATTGACCGCTGGGACATGCGTTGAATTGTAGGTGACTGAATTAGGATTGAAAGCTTCTCTAAGTCACTGTGACCTTGAAAAACTAATCGAGACTTTTCGTATGGTTTATTCCCTATACCCTTAACTTCACGGACCATGCGCGATTTAAATATTCGGCCGCGATGTTCAACTGGGTCGAACGACTCAAACTTGAAGACTCCTGCGCAAACAAGATCGTTTATTTCCTTGGCGTCAGAAGCCTCAAACGGTCGTCCTGGAGTACTTATCACGCCGTCGTTCCGAAGTTTAATTGAAAGCTCTCGGTCATTCTTCTCTTTCCTGCTGAGGAAGACTTGTGGGCCTCTTGTAACGTGATGAAGAGCTGTATTGTCTAGTGGTTTTGCTTTATTCTTGGAACCTTTTGGTCTACCTCGGCTGCGGGGGACTACGGGGATGGGGACTGGAGGATCATTTTGTTGGTCTACAGCTTCCGGACGAAAGTCTGGATAGGTTGTCGGATCCTGACTAGAACGATAGTAGGGCTGACAAACTGTGGAGCGGAATTTTGTTGGCCCATTCACCATATCCAGTATAACGTTGTGACCATCTGTCTCGATGGCACTGTAAGGGCCTTGCCATCCACTGTTCTCTCTCCATACTCGAACTTCACTGCCGACTGGTAGTGCTAGCAGCTCGTCCATTACCGGTCCATTCCTGGCACTCAACGCATTATTGACACGCTTCTGGGCAGTTACTGTGCGAAGCTGCTTCATGGCTTTGTTGACAGCCTCAGCACGTCGAGCAGTATCAATTGATGGGGGTGAGTCAGCATTTATCCGCGGATAGGCGCCAAAAACGAGAAGTGTGGGAACGAGTCCATTAGGGCCAGCAGTGTCATTAACAGCCTTCACAGCCATCTGAAGAAGTAAACTATCAGGCACCGTCCCTCCTAGCTCTTGAGAAATAATATTAAAAGCGCGGCGTAGGGGCTGATGGTAGCGTTCTACCTTTCCAATCGACCAATGAGCTTCTGTGGGAATTTGTTTACAAGATATACCCATACTCTTAGCTTCAGCACGAAACTCTTGCGATGCAAAGTTTGTACCGGAATCATGGGTTACAACATCAGGGGGTCCTAAATATACGTCAATCCAGCAAGAACGAAGGGCCTCAAACGTGTCCTTGGCGGACATGATTGTCAAGAAGCGGGCTGCGTTAAACCCAGTTGCAGAATCAACAACATGCAGGGCATTTTTATCGCCAAGCTTCAAAACATCTACTATAACCTCGTAGTTGAACTCTTGATCATCTTTTAAAGTGAATTTAAAGCGTCTAGGGGCCGTTGAATTCATCTGACATTGGTGGCAAAGTTTATTAATTACTTCGAGAGTTTCTGCAGTTATATCATCGTGACCAGCATTCTTGAGAAGTTTATGAAGCCTATGAGCTGCTGGATGGCCGAAGCGACGGTGTAGCCTACGGAGCTCTACTTCTGTAAGGAATAGTAGAGCATTTTCATTCTTGGGCAGGAAAAACCACAAATGACCCCATTTGCGAAGGACTGGGATCTCTTGCTTGCTGTTTTCATTTTGTTTGACGAGGACATTTCTGGTATTGTCAAGATAACAACTTAGGCGATCCATGTCTGCCAAGCAAAAAATAAAGGTGTTTGCGTCTCAACAATATGAAATTTGATATGCCCGGCCGGCGTTGGGACTAGAGTTGAGCCAATTGATTTGGTTAATTCACCTGGTCTAAAGAAAATTGCTGCTTCTCCCGCATCGTGCTCGTTGATGTAAATTTTAGGTAAAATGAGCTTTAGAGCAAGGAACTGTTCTTTTCCAACTGTAGAGAATGTGCTGGCACCAGTATCTATCAGTATCCCCTCGTAATTTAGCCTGCAGTACCGGTTGGATACAAAGGTTGATGGCAAATCTTCATAAATCTCAGCATACTTATCCTCGCCACTGAGTTTGTGTAAGAATGCTTGGTCGGCTAGTCAACAGACCTGATGAAAACTATCATGATCTTCGGCTGTAAGGTTGTTTTCTTCGGAATAATCAATTTCGTCAACTACTTCTGTCTCATCATCGATTCCTTCATACCCAGCAAGATAGATAGCAAAGTCTATTGGTGGTTGGCTATCACTATATATACAGTGGGACATGTACTGTGATTTTGCGCGGTTATGATCTTCCTTAGGGTGTTTTGTTGACCAACAACCTTCTTTACCGCATACAAAGCATTTCTTCTTCCAACGTAGCTGGCGCTGCTGCTGTCTTGAATCACCTGAAGGATTACCGCGATTACCACCTTGAAAGCTATTACCATTTCCAATTCGAGTTCCGTATTTATCGCGATGCGGGCGATTATGGGTGTATCGGCGGTCAAGAAAAAATTGATTATCACCCATAAACTCATCGTTGTACTGTGTAAATTGATTTGGACTGCGATTACTGTAGATTTCTATGGCGGATCGAAGTTGTGAAAACAATTCCTCACAACTTTTTCCAGGATTGAATAATGCTACTTCCAGTTCTGGAACACCTTTACAATTGGTTATAATCTGTGTTCGTAGCAAGCTTTCTCCAATGTACATTTCACCTAGGGCTCGCTGACAGAGCTGTTTCTTCTTCAAGAACGAGTCGAGGACTTCTTGTAAGGGCTTATCTGGAGTCTTACTACGGAAGTTTGCGAATGTAATATTTGTCCAGTCAGTGTATTATTGATGGTGATTAATTTCCGTGTCGAAATGATACTTCATCTTAGTATATTGATTATAAAAGGTGTCGTCTTTTTGCACGTAGCTTAAATAGAAAGCTTGAGCCTCACCATCCAGAATGTGTGAAAACAAACCATGGAAATACTGGACTGGGATGCTAAGATTGTAGCAAATTCGTAAGAAGAATCGAACTTTGTCGTCCAGCAAATCATACGCTTCTCCAGTGTAATTTTGGTTACGATTCCATAGCTTGATGAAAGATGTTTGTGTGTTGGCATCGACTCTTTCATTTTGGACGTCGCATGGTGGGAGGTCATTATAGTCATCAAAGGTTTTGTAATCTACTACAGCTCTGACAGCTGGTCTCTGAGGGTATAAAGTACCTGGTGCTGGTCGTGGTTGATCATTCTCCCAAGGGTAAGGAGACTGTGAACGAATGGGTCGGAAGGGAGGTTGTGATTGTTGTTTTAGAGTTGGCAACATTGAATTGAGAGCCTGGCCTTCTACTGACTGATAGGCAGTTTGCTTTGGTGCAACCTTTGGCTGTTGAAACTGTTGACCTTGGTCTGGTAGGTCTATCTCCTTTATTTGAGGCCACTCTGGAAGTTCTTCGCAGTTCAGAAGAGTTACCATTGCAATACCGATTGGTATTGTCTTCTTGCCGGTATAGACACCGTTGTTGTGGAGATAATCTCGGAATCTTTTCTTAAATGGACTTTTGATTTTACCGAACATATCTGATGTCCAGTCCGCAAACTCTTCCTTAAAAAGCAGGAAGAGATCTTCGCCATGTTCTTTGTATTCTTCCCAATCTGTGAGAAGCTTGACAGCATAGGTAGTGAGCGCTACTGCGGATGACAATTTATCGACAGGTTCGCCCCATAGATCTGGATCTAGAGAGTCGAAATGACGAGAGGATATGCTTGTACCTTCAAATCTTAGGGCGAGTTGCACGATCTTGTAATCCTTGATGCGGTTTTCGGCTTCTGCCTCTGAAGTATTTGTTCCGGACATTTCCATCAGGTTTCCTTCTGGACAGCAGTTGCTGTGTGGATTTTGAAATTGAAGCGTGAATGACGCTTATCTTGGCAACAGTAGAGGAACTAACACGCACAACAGCAAAGTTGTCGGTCAGGGTAGGTCTATAGGCTGTAGCTTTCGATCTTCTTGTAGTTTGCTGGATAGTATGGCTCTATTGCGCGTCCTTACAAAGGTGTCGATGCAGTAACAATCTTGAAAACTAACAATGTATTCTTAGCACTTTTCTCTCCCGCTGATCGTTCAGAAGTTAATCAGAGAACGCGAAGTAGAGAGATCTGTCTCTTCAACTTAGCTGTTCTGTAGTCACACCTATGGAATACTGATCAGTGTCGGTTGGTTATATACACGTGTACGCGTAAGCAATGGGGTTCTCTCAGATGTGTTAGTTCTCGTTCTATTTACTTGCGGGCGTGTCTTCCATATGGGCGACACGGCGAACCGCACTAAGTCATGTGACTACTGCCTACTCACAAAACAAACTCCCATACCTGCCGGGTGACCACAAACCTACTTCGGCTTTGAGGATTCCTCATTAATATTACAACATTCCCTAAGATTTCAAGGTTCTTATCCTTCAGAGTTGTCTGCGCTCCGCTGCTGTTAATGATGGTGGCCATTGTCGCTTTTTTACGGCGCGTCGAAACCGCTGGATTTACCAACACAAGCATCTACACCTGCCATGGCGAAGCACAGAAAACGAAATGACGGGAGGAGGGTAAATTATTATTTCATTTTATTGTCCTGTCTGAGTCTTTAACTATATAGGACATGCAGGTCTTCTCTGCCTACAGGCCAAGGATACCTATATCAGTAGTATATCCCCTCCTATACCTCCCATACAGCTCCCCTCAAACAGTACCGCCCTTCACAAGTCCTCACTCGATCATACACTTAGAGGAGCCCCTTTCCCTTCATTATCTCCCCTCTCCTGCCAACGAGATGATGGCCATTTGCGGGTGCATTGCAGCCGGGAAAAATCGCAAAAAGCACTGGGTGCGGGGCTCTTGTGATACCGACATTAGGACTAGATCCGAAAACATAGTGGCCCTTTTGAAGCGTTAGAAGAGGCCGGCCAGCTGGGCGCTGCAGACTTGTGGGTACCTCGGAGAATTCACACTCTGCCTTTCTAGCCTCCTTCCCGAAGGCCGGTTTGAAAAGTCGGAAAAGTCTTGACAGAGCGTAATTGCTGTATGGTAGCTTAGCTCAACTTTTTTTGTGCAGTCCAGAGCCCTGGGGAGTGCCGTTGACTCATTGACAATAGAAGCCCTCCTGGCTAATTATCCGAAATCTCATTTTTGGAGCCCACAATCGTTCCAAAGTTGAAACCCCCTCGAAGATATCAGTCCCAGAATGGTTGACAGAGAATTGTTCCCTCTCTCGCTCCACATTTCAGCCGCCTATCCTTCCTCAAGATGTATAGCCCCATTAGAGCATCAGTCCCCCATAAATCAAGACCCCAACTTTGTATATTATGACTTAATTTCCTCCTTTCGGGTATACGTAGCGTCGTAAATTTGTAGTGAGTAATGGCCGGTGATGAGTGAGGCAAGCTCCTATTTGCAATTGGGGTGACGCCTTTATCGGTCGGCGAGGCGAGATGATATGTGGTTAGATCGGGGTTGAGGACTCAGAAGATAATGATGAGTGCTGCATGGTTGAGAAGTCGTCAAATGGAGATATGCATGTGTTTGCTTTCGACTTCGATTCGGTTGCGATTCTTCTTGGCTATCCCAGATATGCAGAGCATACTGAGCGATTACACCGGCACCACTGGAAGGTTAAGAATTTGTCTTTGCCAGCGGTGGGGGGTAAAAAAGACATAACAATTAGATTCACGATTTCAAATTGACGATAAATGCAGCGTGAAGCGCTGGGCAGCTTTTCGGCAAAACTGATATTTTTTCGGCACCGCATTCATATCAAATATTGGGAAAATAAAATTAATATTTTGACGAAAATTTTCAAAGTTTTCTGGTAAGCTTTGATGTCCGTAGTCATAGGATTTGTAGAAACTGTTGTGAGATTTAAATTAGTTTGCTGGTGCTGCAGAATGTTACATGGTTCTCAGTGACGTACTGTCAACAACAAGCAAATATCTGTTGGATCTCCTTGGCATAAATTTCTGCAGATCCAGGCCTATTTAAGATCCGCATGACCCTCCAGGTTCGTGCGCTAATCAAAGGGATGAATACCAATCTCATTCAATTGCGGTGTTGACCAGCGTTCAAAATTTCACGGCCGTATAACATAATTTTTTCATATCAGTGAAACTCTCAAGCTTAAGTTGTGTAAGGCAACGGATACTCAAGATCATTACACCACATTTGTTTTCATTTTACAAGATAAAAACTAGGCAGGCGTAATCAAAACTTCGCAAGTATAGAAATGTTCTGCATAGAATGTGGGAATCAGCTTCCGGAAGTTCGCGACAGTCATACAATTTGTTGCAAATGCAGAACTCCGCTATCCACATGGTGGGATGAAACTTCTGCTACTTTTAGGACTAACCGCGAAACAATATTACCAGATGACCAGGCCCATTTTAGATTCCAGCTTGATCCTAAAGAGAAAGAGATAATGGCGATGCGTAGGAATAACCAGACAGAAGAAGAGCGAACGTTCAATGCAGCCCTCATTTGTCTTGAACATCACTTTGAGCGGCCACAAAATTCAATGGCGGGAACCATGGAGCGAGTTCGAAAGATCATATCCACAACGTTGGATCTGAGTCTAAAAAAAGCCGAGGTCCGGTATTTACTCCGCTTAACTTGAAAGTAACCATCATCAGAAGCTGATTCAGTCAGTGAAAAACTTGCAAAAAACGTTGACATCTGGATGCATCTACGAAATATACTCACTTGTGCATATTCTGTCCTCGAAAGACGCTCCTTACGAACTGCAAAAGGTCCAGATGGTTCTATAAACCATCACGATACATCAGAGTCAACCGATCTAATTTTATGCAACTATGACTTTTTATTGAAAGATTTACATTTTCTAAATAGTTTGTTGATTATTAGTAGAAACATGCTTGCAATTAAAGAAACTGCACAAGAAATATGTGCGGCAGTTCAGGTGGACAGAGCTGTTCATCGAATCATAAGCTTGTGCATTGATATTACCAGTAAAGGATATGATGGTGAAACTGTGGATGAGGCTAAGAGAGCGCGATTGAACGAAATCACAGAACTCTGTAAGTCGATCAATCTACACGGTCCAGTACTGTGGCTCATAATCCCTCAGATAAGAAACTTTTAGTCACATGTCTACAACATACGCACAACTGGACCATGGGAAATGATAGGTTTAAAATGTCATTTTGGTTCGATATGCTTTTCGACGATGATCTGAAGAATGATAATATACACGAATCTTCACCAGATTCTTTGAATGTTGAGATTGCATGCCAAGAGGTTAATAATTGGTTAAGAAGAAATAATAAGAGGGATAAAATGGCCTCCGAACTACTCGAAAAATATGCTCAAGATGAGTTATCACCATATAGCCCTGGTGTTCTACCTAGGACAAAAGAACTTCCCAAAGATGATGCTGAGATTCTACCGACGCCAATCTGGAAACCCGAACTAAAGGACAAATTTGAGCAGGATAGACTCTATGCCCGAGTATCTCACGAAATTGACATGTGGTGGAAAAAGGTACGTGACCGAAATTTTGAAGGCTGGATTGTTACAATGGAAACTGTTGAGGCTGCACAAGAGCGAACAGCGGCATACAAGGAAGATACCGTGAACCGATATATGCTTCAAGGTGCGGGTATTGACCAATATGATCCACATGGTCAATATGAGCATCAGCAAGATCAAGATGGCATAGATTCGAACGAAATGGAGATTAGATCAGTCCCAGACGAACCTTGTGAAGAGGATGACGACGATGATGATTCTTATGTTGAGGGAAGTCTACGAGGATTATTGACTGAGATACCTAATATTTTAGACACAAAACAAATTGAGGCCTTACATATGACGGTGAAGGCTTGTATTGTGGATTCCATGGGATCTGGACTGACACCAGCTGGTGAGAATCTTCAAAAAACGAGATGCAAAATGTTTTTGGCACTTGACTGCGGCAAAAATCTGCTTCGGGAACTTCTAGTATTTATTGCTGTTTGGGAACAGACCGATCAACATTTTATATTTCAAATAACCGCCCAAATTATCGAATCTTTCCATCACAATGCTTTACTTCCTTATGCCTGGGATTCCCTCAGAATACTTAAAGACATAGTTTCTCCAGCGCAAACTGTTCTTCTTCGCCTCATAAATTACATGTTTCGAGCTCGGAAAGACAGTCCTATATATGATGATGTCAAAGACTATAATCGCGACGCTAAACTTATACATTTTCTGTACAATTATTTTCGTTGTAGGGTTGTTCCTGATTGTTTAGCACTAATTCATGCGCAAGCTCAAATTCGACAAAACAAAAAACATCCAAGTGACTTTCCCGTCGATTCATGGGATATGGAACGGGCTAAAGATGGACTCGCACAATATTTAGACTTTATTTCGGTGATCGCTGAGATACCAGAGATGAGGCATCTACTTATTGAGTGGGAAGCGGTTTATGAGCTAGTAGCGTTGCTCAAAGATCTAGAAGCTGGTGTGGCAAGGAAATCTATTGATGACCGACCCAATCCTCCACAGAATCGACAACCAACTCAAGAAGAATCTTCGCCAGTTGTGTTTTCTTTCGACAGCAATGTTCCGGGCTCGATATCTGCATCCAGCCTTCCCCCATTGCAACACATTCCATACAAATTTGCATGGTCTGGCATCAAGAACCAGATTTTAATAATCCTTACTTCTCTCATTTCTCCCACTGGACCGAAGCGGAGTGGACCAGGGAACCCAACTGTTCAAAAACAGCTACTCGCTCACGATGGAATTATGCCTTTATTAAACTGTTGTGTATATGATGGAAATAACGAATACCTGAAAGAGCGCGCCACATTAGCAATTAAGTTTCTAATGGAAGGCTGTAAAGAAGCACAAGACTTTGTTAAGGAGCTTGTACCTGTCAAACAGGCGCAAGTACAGGCGCAAGCTGCTGCTAGAGCTCAGACAGAGGCTAATTCACATTCACGAGACGGCGGAAAGGGCAACAACTCGAAAGTAATATCAAGCGGCTCATCAAGTAGCAAAATGAATCTTTCCGGATTAACACACACTGCAGCTTCGACTCAACCAAGCCTTACAGGCGCACAAGACGTGGAAGCTAAAATAAAAGAATTAGAAAAAAATATTAAGATGGCACAACTAGGAAGCGCAAGTATCTCTGGATGTCTGAAGTCTAAAAATTTAGACGCTAATTCTACCACAAAAGCAGCTCAATCAGCATCATTGCATAACAAATCAAATGGAGTTCCATCTAAAAAATCTAAGAAAAATTCTGGCTAGGGTCTCAATGAACTACTGCTCAAGCATATCATGGAGTTGAAAATTTAAGATATCTGGCGTTTAATATATCAAAATATGCTGGAGTAGCTAGTGATACGTTGAAAATTTATACGAAAAAGGTAGGTACACGAAGTAATTTTAGCTAAAGCAATAGCATCTAGCTTAGGCTAATCTCTATTTTTTTTTCTCTAAGCGAATGAAATGTTATGTATGTGAGATGACTCTAATAGATTATTTTCGATCTTGGCGTCTGTACTATTGTTTTTTAAATTGCTAGGAAAATTTCCGACATTTCACGAAGCGTTCACAACACAGCTGAAAAAAGCATCGACTTTATCTTCAGTTAATTATTATGGTATTAATACTCAATTTAAATGAATGGAACCTTTATCCCTGCCAACTATAATACCCATAACTTTCATCGGCGCTGTTAGTGTTTGATGTAGAATTTAAAAATTTAAGATCATAGTTAATCCGACGTGCTAGAGTAATAAAAAGTATCTGCATAAATAAATCCAAGATTCACTTCATTTTTCCCGGCGATCTGATGCTGCTAGAATATGCAAAATATTTTGTCTCTCTGACTTTATCTAGGACGCTGAGTTGTCACCGGCAAATTTGACCAAGGCTTATTTAGAAATTTAGAGGGGTCGGATGGTACCAGGAAACTTGGATATCAGTCCTACTTATTGTTATTATGAGAATGGGGATGGAATAGACACAGCAAGTTAATAGTTTGATGCACTTGACGCTACTAAAGATGAAAATAATATATGACCTATTTATAGGCTTTATTAACTTTATATCTAAACTAAAATCATTTTCTTTTTATACATATAGATTTTACATACACTATTTGCTTAAAGCATCGCTATTAGAACATTATAATTCTCACATTCTCAGCGACACAAGAATATGAGAACCTTCTCCTATCTCCATTGGTTCTATAGTCCTATGCATATATTTCCAGACATGCTACATAAATTTCGTTTTTCTGTATACATGCTTTTGCTTCCACCTATCAAAATCTATAAGTGCTACTGCGACAGAGTATATCTCACCATGTGGTCATATCTTTATTCTGATATGACAACATCATAGTCAACAAGTCTAGATAATTTACGAGGATCTAGATCGGTGCATATTTTCCTCATATTTAACCTCTAAGTACAAGATGAGATACAAATCTTTTTATAGTTCCTTCTGAGTCTAAGAATATAAAGGCTCTATCTGTATACAAACTTTACCATAGAAATGATTCTTGATACTCTAAGTTTAAACATGCACTAGTGAAAGAAACTTAAGTATTAGAATATAATTCATTTAGATAACTGATACAGGAATACCGAGAGTAGATCCTGTTGGACTATTTTGGAGATGAGAATAGAAGGTAACAAATCATCGAAGGGTTGTCCCTCTATTCTCTGGCTATCGAGTATCTAAAATACATAGTTTTCCTCATATGGAACCCCACTAGATAACTCGCTGGCAATAATGCTACCACCGAAACATACCAAACCGTGCTCAGGATAGATAAGATCAGAATATCATCGGAAACATTAATGTAAACCCAAATCAGAGTATGAGTCATGTAAAATCCGAACAAAAAGATATTTTCCTTGATACGCATCACGTATCAGCATTAACTTCTCCGACCCGAGTCATGTTGTGAGTAAATTCGGGTAAACCTAAAATAACCGTAGCGCAGCAGATCCGTTTAAATTATGGGGTTGAGCAGAACTTGTATTTTTCTGCAGTCTCTTCACTATCTAAAAATGCTACAGCATAGCTCTTACTAACGTGCTACTGCTAGGCTCATCTATGCGCTAATATGGAAGTATTAATACAGGATATATAAGTTATCCAGATGCCTTACTAATTCTACCCTTAAACAATAATTACAACCCTAACTCCATTTTTTTATGATGCATGGATAATGTTGAAAATATTTATCGATTTTATACATTGGTCTGTAATCACAGACACAGAAATTGATTCATGAGATTGTTTAATGAGAGTCTAGGGTTAATTCCGATATTCTTTGGTAGAAGACTTGTGCTATAATTAGAGGCTACAATGTCTTTATATATATACATATTTACCCCCAAATTCACCATATCCGCTAGCCTTTCTAAATCTAGCATGTATAGCCTGATTTATCTGATGGTTCTGGGTTAGAACTGTAGTTTCTTAATAGCAGTATTCTTTTAGCTACTATAATATATTACAGCTTTTAGATTTAGTTTACCGTGCGATACTTTCACCTGAGCTACATGACTCCTTGATATGCTGCCCGCTAGGTGATCAGTGAGATAACCGAAGCCAAACCTTAAAATAACCTTGTTTACGAACCCATTAATACCTAAGACAGGAGCCTGCAATCTAACACAATTAGGCTGGGAATTGCCAACGATAACCTAATCCAGACAAATATTGCGCAATGATATGGAAGCAATATTTATGAAGCGAAAGTAGAAGTTGACTAAAAGAGTGTCATGATCGGATTAAAGCTAAAAGAGTGGGAGAGGTGCGCTACAAGTACAAGTGTAGGAGGGCAATCCTGAACACCTGCACGCGGTGCCTTCTACGAACCTAGGAGTGAAATATTCTCCCAGAGCCAAGTTCAGTCAAATTTCGCAATATCAAATAAGTTGGCCCACGAGGCAATGATTTAAATTACTCCATCACGTCGTTTTTTCGCTCCTAACGAGTTTGACTCCTACCTACGCCTCATCTAGTCTACAAGTATGACCTAGTACATCTTAATCCCAATGACCACACCTCTCTTCGACTTTCTCTGGCCTCAGCTGGTCGCCAGATACACGCCCACGCCGATATTTACACCCGACGGAGGAAGCAAAGCGTGGCGCACACATCTGGGATACAGTTCTTTGGGATGGACGTTAGAGGGATCAGGACAAGTTCATAAGATGATGCAAAGGATGGATACATTCCCGACGGGCGTGAAATTTTGAATTTTGGCAAAGAGTTTTTAAAAATTGAGCTTTGTGCGTGCCAAGACTTCGCTTGCGAGAGTGCAGCTGACACTATGAAAACGAGCAAACGATGGAGGGTGTTGTGGTACGCCTCCTGGTGTTGTTCTCCGGTATAGTTTGAGTAGCCTGGGTACCTACTCCACTTGGGAAGGAGATACCAAAGACCATATTTCGCGCGGAGAAAAGTTGATGGATGATGGAGGCATGTCTGGATAACTCAGGATTTTTGAGACGTTCCCCTGGGAGAGTATTCACGAATGAGGGTTGACTTGGGGTGAAGAAAAAGCCATCATAACTTCGCAGTGGTACTTGCAAATGAAATCCGAGGCATGAGTGCTCCTCTTGTAAATTGAGTCATCTTTTCTGTACTTTTATTTGATATTGTGTCATAGCTAGACAGCTGCATACGCAATTAAAATCTGATGCAAAAAAAAAAAAGTACAAGTGTATGCGACACGTGGTCCAAGCCACAGCATAAACGAGTGTGGCGCCATCTAGGCATAGTAAACTCCAATAACCTCCCTGTACCCACACCATACAGCCGCTCATAAATCCAATAGATAGCCTGAAGTACCACCATATTACCCATTCAAACCTCTTAAACACACACAATATCGTATTGGGGACCTAGACGAAATGGAGGGCCCGTACGTCCACAACACTCTGTGTCTCCATTTCCAACAGATAATAATGATTGACCCACGCTATTACAACTCAAAATTTAGACTCTAAATCAAGTTTTATTTTCTATCATATGAGTGTTTGTAGCGATTTTACCATGATACAACTTCAGTGCAATTTTTAAATGATAGGTGACGGGAGCACAAAGACTGAAGACCTGTACGCGGTGTCTACGAACCTTGTAGTGAAATATCCTCTGAGAGCCAAGTTCAGTCAAATCTCGCTATACCAAAGTAGCCCTCAAGGCAATGATCCAAGACACTCAATAAAATCAACCTCTACCTCCCAAGGAGATAGATTTCCATCGAAACAACATCAGTCCTACAAGTACGATTTCGTACATCTTTATTTCCATGGCCGCACCTTTTATCGACGTTCTCTGACCTCAGCAAGACACCAAATACACGCTCATACTGATATTAATCTTCATTGAAGGGAAAAATAGCGTGACGCGCAAATCTGTAAGGCAGTTCTTTAAGATTGACACGAGAGAGGTCATGACGAGTTTACAAGATGATGCAAAAGAAAGATACAATCTCGGAAAGAAATTTACATATATAAGAGTTTTATGCGCATGAAGCCTTTGATTGCAAGAATGTAGCTAACACTACAAACAAAAACGAACTATTTCTGGGCTTTCATGCTTCTCGCGGTTGCCCCGACGCTCCAGCATTCTGGAAGTAGACGCTAACAATGTACTCGCGAGCCAAGAGCAAAGTTCACACACGACATCGAAAATGTGGGGGTCCTCGCCGATTGGATTGTCGGGATTGCTTAGCCAGACTCATGAAAATTCAGTCGGCGAACAAAGAGCCGCTAGCGGTGATTCGCCAATCTGAGTAAGGGAGGTTTGCAGCATCAGTCCTAACAAGAGCTGCAGCCAAAAGATCATAAGATAATATCTTCGCCTCAACGAAAGATATTACCATGGTAGAGGGATCGGGCTCAGAGTTTTTGAGTCCAAGCAAGAAGTTTTAGGGGGCAGCAACCTTTGGTAACGTCTACAAAATCTTCAATAAAATAAAGTAAGAAACTGGCCGACTAGCAGGAATACCTGCGTATTCACCTTTCGCTTTCGGCAAAGGTTAGAAAATTTGATCTAGAAGATGTGACAGGAAATGAAACGCGCGAGAAGCATAGGATCCGATAGAACAAGGTAATTTCTCTAATTTTGATTTTAATTTTAATTTAGTTTTGTTCTTAACTTCTACTGTCAGGCGCCGGCTCACTAGGCGCAAGACTCGAGGCGTAGGAGAGGGCCTAGCGTACGATGTACTGAGAAAGAACACCTCGTGGAAACGCTGAGGGCTTTCTAGAGAAGTGGTAAATTGGAAAGCGGGGAGTCGTTCTAGAAAAAGTGGCCGGAGGTGACGGTAGGTCACTATAGTTGGCAGAAGACGAGAGTGAGATGTAATTAGAATTATGTAACTATTCCTAAAGACAGAAAATAAAGCGTGAAGATCTCAGTCTCGGAAATGAAAACTACATAACTATCCTCGCTAAGCAATAAAGCCTAGTGGGGAGGGCAAAACTGAACACCTGTGCGCGGTGTTCCTTACGAACCTGAGAGAAAAATATTCTCCCAGAACCAAGTTCAGTCAAATTTCGCAATATCAAGGAAGTTGGCCCACGAGGCAAAAATTCAAATAACTCCACCACGTCAAATTTTCATTCCAAAAAAGATCGAATCCTACCTGAGCCTCATCAAGTCTACAAGTACGACCAAGTACATCCTCATTCCAATGATCACACCTCTCTCCGACTTTCTCTAGCCTCACAGAAATCTCAGGAAATGAGGTTGCAGATAGACTGGCCAAGGAAGCATCAAAAATTTCAACAGAAATTAATGACACAAGCTTTGCTATGGCAAGAAATACAATTGAAAAAAGGTTCCAGCAACAATGGCTGGAATATCTTCAAAACAATGATCAAAAAATGCAACAAAATCCACTGTCATATAGAAAAGTATTCAGTTGGAAAATTAACAACAAAATTGGTCTACCATCAGGAGTAGAAAGAAAAGTGGCCAGTGCGTTTTTTAACTTAAAACTAGTCATGGGTATAACAACTCCTATCTCTATAGGCAGGGGCAAAGGAGCAGTGATAGGTGTACATGTGGGGGACGAGAAACACCTGAGCATCTTCTCCTAAGCTGTAGCAACTATAGGCATGAAAGAATGGAACTCAAAAGGAGCTTTAATGGGAACCAACTTAGCCTTAAACTATTAATGAGCACAAATATTGGGATTGAAAAAACCCTGGAATATATTAAGAAAACAAACATAGCAACAAGGAGATGGCACTTGGAGAGGGTGGAAGGTGGAGACACGGCATAAATAGATGCATCAAATGAAGATTTAAGAAAGAGGAGGGATAACAAGTATATTAACTTAGGGTTAAACCCTCATTGTCTATTGGAAAAGATTGAAAAAACAGTATTTATAAAAACAAGGGAATTTTGATGGTTTAATGTCTACTTTTAGCAGTCCTTCATAGTCATAGACTCAGTAGGGACTTAAATTTAATTCTATTCTATTCTTTTCTCTAGCCTCAGCTGGTCGCCAGATACACGCCCACGTCGATATTTACACACGATGGAGGAAGCAAAGCGTGGCGCACAAATCTGGGAGACTGTTCTTTGGGATTGACGTGAGAGGATTCAGGACAAGTTCACTAGATGATGCCCCACTCGAGACAGTAGATCGCTGGTTCAAATCCAGCAAAACACAACCACATTTCTCGCGGCGCTGGTATGTATGGATGACAAAGGCATGCTTGGATAACCAAAGGTTTCGAATTTCCCTTTGGCGGGTACCTACGGAGGAGGGTCGACTGTTTGTGTAAGCGAACATACCTCATAGTGGTATTTGCAAATGAAATCCAGAGTATGAGTGTCTCTAATGGCAAAAGAATCATCCAATATGTATACATAGCACCGGTCATGTGTCATAGCTAGATACAGTCAGACCCCTGTTAAGACGATCCTCGTTAGTACGATATTACCGTTAAGACGATATTTTTTCCAGAACGGACTTCGTTCCCATACATTTACCGATTATGTTACGGTCTAGATAGTAGATTATTGGATTGAGGTCTGAATATTTCCACCTGAAGGTACCGAGTCCGCTAGGGCAAGCATGTATGGGGCTTAATGGCACATGTTTTTTTTTGTTTTTATTTATTTTGTCCTAAGCTAAAGCTATGTTTTCCACATTGGGTCAAGGACAGGCGGATCCGGCAGGGTTCCCTGTAATCTTTCCTACAGCCTAACTCGTTTCAACCTCGTGAATCGCTACCAAAAGTGCAGCTGATTAAACAGAAACGAAAAATCAAGAAAATCAAAACAACTCCGAAAAAAACCAGAAGATTCCTCCATAATGGACCCAGTCAATGTGCTCCTCACACATTCCCTCGTCCGTCACACCTTCCAGATGACAAATTTACTTAATCTCCGCTGAGAGCAGTAGTTGAGTTAGCAGGCACCTTTGATCCAGCCGGTATCCTGCTAATCGTTAGTAGATGCCCCAGAAGGGGACATCTTCAAGGTTGCTGTGTCCTCAAACTTCTTCTTCAGATCCCAGCACTCCGAAACTTGTAGCCTCAGCCATTGCGACATCCTTCGCCGCGGCGACGATCGCCTCTTCGGCCTTTTTGGCTGCAGCCCTAGCTCGAGCCGCCTCCGCGAACTTCCCTTGCTCGAGGTGGCGTATCCATGCGAGCTGCTCTTTTGTCACCGGCCCAGACTTTCTGGGTCTGACTTTGCAGTCCCGAGAATCCGATCGGTGGGGTCCCCCACAGTTGCGACACTTAGTGAGGGCCTTGCACTCGGCTTCCGAGTGCATGTTGGAGCCGCAGTTCCAGCAGGCTGGAGCGCGGGAGCAACCACGAGTGGCGTGGAAGCCTAAACAGCGTTTACACCGTTCAATTTGGCGACGAGGCTTGTGAATGGTTGCCATACCAGACTCGTCGAAGAAGCGGAAGCCCGCACGAGGGGCGTTGTCTCGCGTGAAAATGGCATGCCAGTTCTGATACAGTGCCCCAGGTCGACATGTCCCATGAGGTCGGACCTGGATTGGTATCGCGCCGGTCGTACAGAGAATCTTGGCAGAGACCCAGCTAGCATCGACCGCCCTGGGGCCGCTCTCTGTAATTATACTTACAGGTACGTTCGGTATCTGTAAGGCTACAAAATCTGAAGATGCCTCTAGTTTGGCGTTATGACTCGCCAGCTTCGAAGAGCCATCTAAAGTCTCTTGTCGTGTTTTTTCGTTCTTTGCTAGCCTTGCAAAGCCCGTTCTCACTCGGTTGAGTGAGGTTATTTCTTGGTTAAAGTAGCTGAATGTATACTCTAACTTAGTTCTCACGCTGCTTGTGGACAATTTTCGCCACGGGTGGTCCTTTTCAAGGCGGAGGAACAGTCGCTTATCGACTTTCGCCTTGGGGGTTTCTTTTTGTTGGGCTTTGGCCGCAGGTCGCGGCACAGCCTTCACAGTTGGGCCTGCTTTTTGTTGCAGTCCGTGTCTGGCCACCGTGGCCCAGGTGCTTTTGACAGGCAGAGCTGGGACGGTAGGTATTGTTTGTCTCCTGGCGTCGGGAGCCCTTGGGAGAGGGTTTGTCGGGCGAGGGAGGACGGGTGGCGTAGTGGCCGGGCCCGTGGCCATGTATTGCGCAATGGCGGCGCGTAGGTAGACTCTTATCGTGTCTACGAATTGTCTATTTGACCCGTTGGTCAAAGGGAGGAGGGTGGCTTCGACGCCAAAGATGGCGGCGGAGCAGAGGGCCAGATTTGCCGCTATTCCGGCGGCGCTTCGTTGTTCAGCTTCGACTATTGGTCGGAGCTCGAGGGGACACTCTGCTTTCGTGGCAGCTTTTGGCTGCGACGTTGATGTTGACGCTGCTATGGGTGCAGCATTTTCCGACGGTTTTGACACGGTTGGAGGTGGTTTGGATGATTCTCCAATCCCGTGGGGGACGGAGGCTCGTTGAGGAATTTCCTCAACAATTTCGACTTACCCGATTATGTCAGTATCGGGTTTTGTGACGGCGGGGAGGGCTTTTTCCTTCCCTTTGATTGAGACCTTGCTCATCTCCGCGCATTTCGGAGACTGGGCAAGGCCAGGTACTTGTTCGAGAGCCCTCGGGCGGACTCTCGTGTTGTCCAATTTGACGTTGGGACGCTTTTTGCGAACAGGTGGCATGGTGAAAATGCCAGTGACTCGATCACAATTTTTTGATAGAATGCGACGAGCGCGTGAGGGAGGGAGACGGGAAAAAGGGGATCATTCGAACATTCGAATTTCAAAAATATTGGTTATTTTGGAATTTTATTAGATTTTAGTTCACGTAGGCCTGATTCACAAGGCTGGATTCTCAACAGCCCTAGTATTAGGGTCTCGCTTGTCATGTACAAATAGAGTGAAGCGCGCACTAGATATAGATTGGGCCACGTGAGGATCCAAGATTGACAGACCTCTAGATTAGTACGAGGCTCTAATAAATTGTAATGCTTATGTAATGTTGTTCATGTTGGAGTCCGGGCGCAAGATTAGGAATACTGTACTTATATAGACGATACCCTGTATTAATAGAAAACCAAGTTACATCTAGTCTTAAGCTCTACTATACATATTGGTAGATTGGAGCCACGAGACAACCGTAACCTACGCCATCTTAAAGCTAAGCTTATCTCACTTTTCACACATACTAATCCATCAGGAACCTCAAAAAATATTTTTTGAAGAGAAACTCTCAGTTCCATTATCACAGCTAGCCACCTTAGATAAACTCGTTGGAAAATGTCAGAAAGTTCTAAATCTGCACCTGAACACCCAACAATTCTCAGTTTGAACAAGAAGTTGCGGGAGAACAATGAAAACGTTGATATCAGAATTGGAGCACTAGAAAAACGGATGGACAAAATGGAAATCATGACTACAACTCGCTTCGATAGAATCGAAGCGTTATTGCAGCAACTTGTATCTGAGAAGATCAAGGAGAACCCATCTGTTGATACCAAGCTAAATAGTAAGGTTGTAGACTCCAGCGCCTCCCAGCCAGCTTCATCACAAGAATACGGAAAGTCTTTTCCCACGGAAGAGATCACCACTCTTAATCTTGAAAACTCTCCGCTGACTTCTATGGAAAAATTTGTCAAAGATGCATGGCCTGAAGCTCTACTCGCACGTAACATCGAAGGCAACATGTATACAAGCTCTAAGAATAGAGTCGTAATTAAACCGGAATACTGTCTAAAGAAAGCAGATATTACAGTTTTCGAGAAGCTGCGACATATACAATCTGCATTTCGAATAGCGCTCGTGCCATATCATCTCTGGGCAGAACGTCTATCTCATGAGCTCGATGAAGACTTTATGGGAATCCGTGTATGGTCTGCCTCTAGACATAATCTAACCTGGTTGGAAATACTGCACGATATTTTTGTCGCTATGACTGACCACGATGCTCTTCGCAGCCCTTTGACGACTTTCTCGAGTGTTGCGCCAATCAAGATGGAGTCAGTTATTGTTTTTACAAAACGGTTCAGGCGGGCATTTTATATGCTGTCTGCAAATGATAGAAATAGCCCATCGGTAACAACGATGATTACGGATATTTGTAGTAAACACCTGCCCCGAATTTGGACACTCGCAGAACCAAGCATGAACAATCTGTTGAACTACCAGAGGATTGAAAAGGTAGTGCAAGTCACTGAAAGGGTCTGCAACTGGTCAAAGGAAGAACAGACTTTCACTTTCGATTCATCACCTTCATTAAACACAATGATCGAGCAGCCTCTGACAGACGCACATACATTCTCAACGGCTGATAGCGCATTTTTACAGGGCATGACCGATCAAGCTTTTCCTACCAACAACGACTTATGTTATCGTTGTGGTAAAAAAGGTCACTGGGCTAACACCTGTCATCACCAACGTGAAATGCCAAGAAATTCTAGGACTCAGATTGAACCTCAGAAAAGAGGTATCCAATATCGTCAACCAGATCTCACCCAAAGATTTAACGCTCTGAGATCTAAACCGAGTATGGTTCGTTCAAATCACCAAACCACCATCAATAATCGACCCCAACGCAATAAATCTTACATCGTGAATACAAAGGATTTTACAGATGAAGAATGGGAATCTTTACAAAAGCTAGGTGCAGAAGAGTATGAAAGCTCAAGCTTAAAATACGACGACATGCATGAAGATCTGGCCGACGACGAAGAAACCTAATGGTGCCAGGATGCCTACTACGTGGCAGTAGGTGTCGGCGAAATCAAGCCACACATAAAACATCTTCGAGAAGGCTTTGGAAAGCCCCATAACATATTCCTCACAAGACTGTCAAAATTTCCTACTATTACGTTCACTACATTTTTCGACTATGGATCTCCTTCTTGTTATGTTTCTTTTTCCCTTGCAAATAAACTCGCTCCTTATAACTCTCTTATTTCATCTACCATGGCTGGGATCGGGGGTAAAGGCCCTAAAATTACGCATGACGCTATAGTGCAAGCCGAATTTTCTATATCAGCCCTATCACAACAATCATGGACCCCCGCATTCACTGTTTCAGTCGGTGTAACACCTGATAATACGTTCCCAGCCGATCTCACCTTAGGACAAACTATGTTTCACGCACTAGGAATCCTCTGTCAAAAGGATGGCTCTATCCGATTATCAACAATGCAAGGAGAACCGACCATTTACCCGATGAAATTACCGCAGTATCCCACTCAACTCTTTACTATTAGAGATAAAAGACCAGTAATATGGCACAAAGACACCACAGATGTGGGCACTCGTTTTGGCATGAAATATGCAAGTTTATTTCCTTCTCTGTTCGATAAATCAGCACGAAAAACTGATAAAATTGCAAAAACGACACACCGAATCAACACCCAAAACCATCCCCCAATTAAACTTCCCCCACGTCGCTATAGTCCAAACCAGCAACAAGCAATTCGTGATTTCTGCAAAACCCATGAGGGTTCAATTATAAGAAAGAGCAAAGGACCTTGGGCAGCCCCTCTTGTATTAATACCAAAGAAAAGTTCCAACTATAGCGACCAGGTTATTTGGCGAATCTGCGTTGATTATCGCGAATTAAACAAAGTCACCAAAAAGCATGCCCACCCCCTTCCAAACGCTCAAGATGAAATACAAAGAGCTGCAGGACACAAATGGTATGCATTTCTTGACCTCGAAAACGGATTCTGGCAAATACGCATGCACGCTAATGACTGTGAAAAAACCGCTTTTGTCACCCCATTTGGGATATACGAATGGATGGTAATGCCTTTTGGCCTATGCAATGCGCCTGCAACATTTCAAGGCTTTATTGAAGAAGTCTTGGAACCATTTCGCCTTTTCACGGCGGGCTTACTGGATGATGTAGCAATTTGGGGAGATTCAATTAACCAGTTAAACACTCATCTACTCTCTGTTCTATCTCGCTTCGCAGAATATGGTCTAATTCTCAATCCTTCCAAATGTCGCCTATTTGTGCCTGGCGGAGTATTCCTAGGTTTTTCAATCTCCGAAAAAGGTATTGCTGCAGATCCTGAAAAAGTCTCCGCTATCCGCAACAGACCTTTACCTACCACAACATCCGAAATAAGAGGATTTGTCAGCGCAGCAAGTTACTTGAGGTGCCTTATTAAGAATTTCTCCAAATTAGCAGGTCCTCTCACAGATCAATCCACAGGAACAAAGAACAAGCCGGTTATATTAACACAGGAAGCAATTGACTCGTGGATGTCTATAAAAGAAGCTATGTCAACCGCCCCATTAATCAAAAAATTCGACTGGCGCCTACCAATAATTGTCGAGACAGACGCATCTCAGAAATATGTCGGCGCCGTACTCTTGCAACCTCACGATCTCCTAGTTGAGGAAGAAACAAAAGCTATTCTGCACCCAATAGCTTATTTCTCTCAAAAGCTGAACGATACACAGCAAAGATACTCTGCTCAAGAACGCGAATTACTTGGAATTCTCCTGGCATTGCGACATTGGCGACACTGGGTAGAAGGAAGCAAAGTCACTGTTATAACAGACCATGAATCACTCAGGTCTATTCAAACAAAAGTTGAGCAGCCAGCGCGTATCCTCCGATTCCTTGATTCTGTTGAACATTACGGTATACGTATTCTGTATAGAAAAGGAAAAGCGAACGTGCTCGCAGATTTTCTCTCCAGACCATCAGAAGAAGCTTACCCTTTGGAAGAAAACGAAAGGGATACTGGAGTGGAATTAACAAACGACCCCAATCTAATCGAAACGCCAGATCTGCCAATGGTGAAAACCCCTGAAGAATTAAATCGCGTTGACCTTAGTTGTATCTATGAGTTCTTATTCCACAATCAACGCTTACCGACTAATCTCCGTCCTGCATGGGTCAATAAAAACTTCGTAATCTATGATGCTAAGCTACACCGAGTTATAATGAATCCAATGACTGATGTCGGCGATCCGCCAACTTCGTCTGGGAAAGCAATATTTCTCGAGGTCTTAGAATATGAAGATTTAATCACTAAGTCAAGACAAATACACGAGACTCTAGGTCATCCATCTGTTGGTACAACGATCCGCGAAACAACCAAGACATACTGGCATCCTCAACTTATTCTAGCCGTACATGAAGTCATTCGCACATGTAGATCTTGCCAACTTATGAAACCTCCCGACCCAAGCATAGGCGACCTAAGACCAATCCAACCAGCACCCCCACTCACCCGCTGGGGAATAGATCACACGCAAGTAGGTTCACGAATCCTTCTCAATGCAGTTGAGTACGCTACGGGATGGCTGGAATCACGATTCGTACCTAACGCTGACTTTGTTAATACTGTCCCTTTGTTTCTGCACATAATTCATGTTTTTGGGACACCAAAGCAAGTTATAAGCGACAATGCCAATTGCTTCAGTGGACACGAAGCACAGCAGTTTCAGATAAAGCACGGATTTACAATGTCTCATACAACTCCAGCCAGACCTCGAGGCAATGGAAAGGTAGAACAAGCCAATGGTGTTCTCAAGGGAATACTGGCTCGTGAAATTCTTGATAATCCCAAGGGACCACTAGATAGATCACTATCACGCGCGGTAACTATATACAATCGCCGTATATCACCTTCAGGTTACAGTCCTTATTTCCTACTCTTTGGAACACAACCTCCGGAAGCAGAACTTGTTTACCCAATATACACCCGAGAAGCCACACAGTTAGAAGAACAAGAATGGGTTAAGGAATTGGTTAACTTTCAAGCTGCACCCACTGCTAGATCGTACGTAAATAGCATGAAAGCTTCCAGGGCCAAAACTCGTGAATATTTACAAGAGTCCAAAGCATTAATAAGAATATATGCACCCGGTGACTGGGTACTAAGAGTCCGGCAAAGAAGACATAAATTTGAACCTTTCTACGACGGGCCTTGGGCCATCGCTGAATGCCATTCCGGTAACACATATTCTCTGGTGTCACCTGGAGGATACAAAATGGCAAATCGTTACAATGGATCCAATCTCTTCCCAGCATATACTCGCGACGGCCATCCTGTACGAAGCTTGTGGTACGGAAGTCAAAGAATGTTAGACCAGGATAGAAGGCAATTAAAATCCGCAGTAGGAATCTAAGTGTATCAAAAGCAAACCTTGAGTTGAGGACAACTCTTAATTGAGAAGAGGAGTGATTGAGGATCCAAGATTGACAGACCTCTAGATTAGTACGAGGCTCTAATAAATTGTAATGCTTATGTAATGTTGTTCATGTTGGAGTCCGGGCGCAAGATTAGGAATACTGTACTTATATAGACGATACCCTGTATTAATAGAAAACCAAGTTACATCTAGTCTTAAGCTCTACTATACATATTGGTAGATTGGAGCCACGAGACAACCGTAACCTACGCCATCTTAAAGCTAAGCTTATCTCACTTTTCACACATACTAATCCATCAGGAACCTCACACGTTCAGATAATTAAACCTAAATTTGATCCACCAGACTCTTCATCACGTTAACATCGCACCTCGCTCCCTCCACAACAGGTTACACAATTATCGTTCCTCAACCCCTGAAAATCGTCTTAACCAGAGTATTTTTGCTAGATTGGTACTGAAAATGCCGTCAAAAAAGGGAATTTCTGTGGAGCAACGATATTATCTGTATAACGATATTTTTCACGGCCCCGATTACATCGTCTTAACAGGGATTTGACTGTAGCTTAATACACATTAAATGACTTAAAAAAAAAACCAAAAAAAACGCTAGCACATGGTATACGCAATCTCCATTCGCCAAACACCAGTCGGTCGTGACTACTAATTATCGAGCCTAGTGGGATCGACATATTGTATCCCAACACAGAAATAATAGAAAACTCAACAACCAAACCCTTCATCAATTCGAGAAATTCGAAAATTCGATTTTTCCCATTTTCCATTCCTATGATCACTTCTGTGCTTGACTTCTCGAATTTTTAACCGTCGCGAGGTATTTAAAATGCCTCCGGTGAGAAAAAATCGCCCAAAGCCGACAACTTCAGCCGGCTTTGAACAGACACCATTGTGTCCAAAACCTACTGGCCTCGTGCAAAAATTATCAAGCCTATTTGCGAGTGAGGCCTTTGTCCCAGGGAAGTCCACAAATCTTCCCGATCAAGAGATGACTGATTCTGAACCGATCAGAGCAGAAAACAATGGTCCCAAGACCAAAACCCCCGTCGAACTGCCCCCTTTGGTAAGCAGCTCCAGGAAAGGAAAGGAAGTTGTTCGAGAAAAGACAACCGAACGTGCAGAATCATCTGCAGGAAACAATGCTGTGCCAGCCTCTAAAGGCGCAGCATCGACATCAGCAATGGAGTTTCCACCAGAGCTGCAATCAGTGATGGAGGCCGAAAAGCGTCGCACGACGCAAATAAACGCCCGACTCGCAATCTGCTCGACTGCAATCAGCGGTGTCGAAGCAGCACTTTCGCCTCTTTCGATTGGCGATAATAAAGAATTTGTAGACGGAATCAAAGTCTATCTTCGAGCAGCCATCGGCCAGTTCGTACAATCTGGCCCAGGGAGCACACCACCAGCTCTCCCTGCTCGCCCCGCCAACCCTCTTCCGCCGAGGGCACCAGAAATAAGGGTTCCTAACCCTCCAACAATCCAGGCTCCGGCCCCAAAGACAACTTGGGCCACCGTAGCTCGGGCAGGCCTAGTCAGTAGCGCTGGACCATCGACAAAAAAGGCAGCACCACCCGCCCCCAAAGCAAAGAGTGCCAACTCGAGGACAAAAGCCGATTCAAGACTTTTTCTGCGCCTTGACTACTTCCACCCCTACCGTCTTCTCTCCCCAGCTGGCATTAGATCAGCTGTGTCTCTGGCGCTGGGAACCGCTGCTAATGATATTACGTTGGTTCAACGGGTAAAGACCGGCTTTGCTATTACAGCAAAGAACGAAGCTCCTCGAAAGGAGATCTTGGATTCCTCCACATCACGGAGCGAATCTGGAATCAAACTGGAACCAGCATCAAACCTGGTTGCCATGCAAATTGCCACCGTCCCGGAGACAATTCGAACTCTTGCTGGCCCAATCGCCGTGACGGCAAAGATGGTTGCCGACGAAGTCACGCGAGTGACCCAGTTGGTTCCCTTTCTGGTTCGTCCTCATGGGACTAGCAAACCAGGGGCGCCCTACTCAAATTGGCAAGCGCTATTTCCACGAGAATCCGCTCCTCGACCTGGATTCCGCCTTTTCGACGACTCTGGAGCTGCAAAGCTCTTCCGACCTCGTCGCAAAATCGAACAATGTAAACGGTGTCTTGAATTTCACACCACCCGTGGTTGTTCCCGCGCTCCAGCTTGCTGGAATTGCGGATCTAATATGCACTCAGAATCAGAGTGCAAGGCCCTCACCCGGTGTCGAAACTGTGGGGGACCTCATCGATCGGATTCCCGGGCCTGCTTAGCCAGACCCAGCAAGTCCGGACCGGTGACAAAAGAGCAGCTCGCGCGGATCCGCCAGATCCAGCAAGGGGAGTTCGCGAAAGTGGCTCGATTTAGGGCTGCAGCCAAAAGGGCCGAAGAGGCAACGATGGCCTCAACGAAGGATGTCTCGATGTCCGAGGGATCGGGTTTCGGAACCCTGGAATCCGAAGAAGAAGTTTGAGGGTACAGCAACCCTCGGTGAAGTCTACAGATAGCTTCAAAATATATGGCAGGATACCAGCTGAATTCAGGGTATCTGCGAACTAGTCTTTCGCTCTCAGCGGAGATAAGAAAAAGTCACCTGGAAGATATGGCAGGAAAGGGAACGGGCGAGAAGCGCGGGATCCGGACCAAACAGTATTTCTTCCAAATTTGATTTCAGTTCTTGATTTATGTTTTTGATTTTAGTTTTGCTGTTAACTTCTACAATTTCAGTAGAAGTTCATGCGGTTGGAATGAGTTGGGCCTGTACGCAGTGATCCTTGCCGGCTCCACCGGTCCTTGACCCAATGTGGAAAAGATAGCGTTAGCTTAGGACCAAATGTAATAAAAAAAAACCCCTTCATCAATAACTGCTATTAATCATCACCTTACTTATCTCTATACTCCATAATTTCAACATCAAGGGCTTTTTTTTATTCATTAACGTGTTAGGTAAAGTGATTCCCTTTGCATTCAAACTAGAGCTTGAGCACGGGTGGGACTGGGCCTGATCAGGTTAACTACCGTGAAGTACAGAGATACCTTATCCCACTTGAATGACCGGACCACCTCAGACTTCACCCATGTGTTGAATCATGTCAAGCCCAGCCGTCCAGAGAACCCTCTTTTGACGCGCCATGGTGCAAATTTATCCTCAGCCTCGGCCACCATGCGCCCGAGCCCTTGACATCTTTATTGACACCAAACTATAAATGCCTTCCAAGATCTCATCGTTGCTCTAGCCTTGCACCTTCATATCGTACCGTTGGGTTGTTTTCGTCATTGGGGATTTGTGTAACCCCCTCGATATATGTTCCCTTTTCTTCATCCTTTGTACACGTCCCATTTCCATCATGACTTTCCTCATTAGGGCGTGTGTAGCTAGGTGACGTGTCGAGTATGTAGGTGGGTCGCAGGTATAGAATTGACTGGGAAATGCTTTGTAGCAAATACATAAAGAGATTGTGAGATGTCGGATGTTTGAATACAACCCCCAGAAAGACCTAAATCCTTTCGTAAATCGTATGTTGGTGGTGATGAGTTTTTGTTCAACTTTGTTGCGGCTGTGAAATCTCTGTCGACTGATTTTTCAACCAAAATGTCGAGTGCAACTCCATCGAGTTAAAATCCACCAAATAAAATTTATCACACCCTTTTTCGTGACTGAATCTCGGCTCTGGGAGAATATTCCACTCCCAGGTTCGTTGAGGGCACCACTGACAAGTATTGAGCCTTCGTCCTCCAAGTAAAATTTCCTAAAAATTTTTAATCATTTGTATTGGATCTAGATAATAATAGCTACGCCACCTATAAAATCAAGGGCTTTCTTTGTTTTGTTTTATTTGTTCATTAACGTGCTAGGTGAAGTAACCACCGTCGCACTCCTACTGGAGCTTGAGCACGAGTGGGGTCGGGCCGGATCAGGTTAACTACCGTGCAGTGCAAATGCCTCGTCCCACCTAAATGACCGGAACCATGCCAAAACGCATTTATGTGTTGAACCATGACGAATTCAGCAGCCCAGAATTGAAAACAAAACAAAAACTTTCACGCGAATTTCGCATTGCAAAAGAAAAACTTCAACAATCTCCCTTCCATCGTTCTGCCTCGGCCATCACGCGCCCGAGCCTCGATTCCTATCCCTCTTTCCATGCCAAATCACCTAGGCCTTTGATCTATCACCTCCGAGTTCCTGGTGAACCAGTAATGGGGATCCCACCATCAAATCAAAGAAACCCCTAATTAGAATGGAAAAGATAAGTTGTATTTAAATAGTCTGTCCTACATAGTTATAAACTCAAATAGGACATAAATGGATTATTATTATTATTATTATTATTATTATTATCACCTCCGAGTCACAGGTATCCCTGCCATCCCCCGACTAGCCTCCGCGTATATTCCACTCTCCTGGACGTAGTCCCTGAACAGCTGCCATCCACTTGATCCGAGCATCGTTTCCAGAGCTGGTGCCCTACGCTCTCCGCTTTTCAGCCGCCATGTTGCCAGTGCTTCTCGACACTGGACAAGGTGACCAATTGATTTTTCCCTCCCGCACTCACAGTAGAGTTTGGCGTCAGTGTAATTGAAGCGGCGATGATATGCCGCATAGTCCTCATGTCTAGTTCTGGCAGCGATCAAGCGGGCGAAGATCGCTCTAGGTAAATCAAGGGCTTTGTTGGTTAGGCAGTAAAAAGTGTTTCTTTCACCGATTGATTGAAAAGACGCTTGGACCACATCTCATAGAAAGTGGGGTAATGAGGAGAGACAATCTAACCTATTACGAGTTAGCCTAACTGCGCCTGCAGGGCTAATGCTTTAAACAGCCCAGTTTCATGTTTAACGTTTTCAATCCTAGAGGAACTGTAGATTAGTGTGAAGGGACTTCACATTTGTTGTTCACAATTATGGGTCCAAAAATGAATTTATATTTTATCTACGGAGGAGAATATTTACAACGCGCGCGCAAGATGTTTTGTTCCAATCGAGCGCGTTTTCCCGTGACACTAGCGCGCTTTTGTTCATAGACGGAGCCGGATAGTTCCGGATCCACATACAAGGCTACAGCCTGTAACAATTAGCCCCAATTCATTCTGCCACATTAGGTACACAGGCGTGCCATAGAATCATCGAAAATAGAAGTTCTCTTGGCTAATTACCCAAAGACGTAGTCTCGGCGCCTACAAATATTCCAACGTTTGAGAGAGAGGTATGTTTATTGTACTACTCGAGTCAAAGACTATTTAGCACATTTGGCTCCCCTCTGGCCCAGGCAACACCTTGTACGCTGCTCCTTGCCTCTTTTGCTACTTGATAGATGATTGACAGATTGCCAATGATGAATAGCCATTCAGCTCAGAATTTACCCGTAGAATTCAGCCACCTTTTCCACGGAACCTTCTACCCAAAAAAATAAAAATGGTAGCAATGGAAACTGCGTGCGCGGGAAAACGTCTCCAAAAACCTGCAGCCTCAGTCAGACGAGGCCTAGACACAGGAACCACATCAGGTCCGCGTATCCATCTATATCTCTCTTCTTTGTAACATTCGAGGCCGACTTGATCTAATCCACCATCTCCGTATCGGGTGCTGGGTACGCTCCAGAAACTCAGCGGATGGCTTTTCCTCCATGATCAAGGGTTGGTGATAAGAAGGGCTTCGACTCTACCACCTGATCTGATCGTGACTAGCTTCATGATAGTGGTGATAAGGTGTTGTGTTGAGAGATGAAGACGATACAGACGGCGAAAGCGAATGGGAATCACCATGGAAGTGAGGACAAAGATGATTCTCAGTCTCGTCTCAGCAGACTCTGTAGTGAGAGCTGGAGGTTTTTAGGGGACACAACTGAAAGGTGTTGAGAATAGTCCCCCTAAGACTCAAGGCATACTGGGAAGAAGGTCATAATCAAAAGGAAAATTGATGATCGCAAGTAACGTAATAAATTTTAGCTGGAATATTACTTGGTTTTGCCAGCGGTATATAAAAACACTTTAAGTGTAGATGGTGAGACTTTTGTTCTCTGGTGTCAAATCAAGACACCACGTAAAAAGGCGCATTAAATTGAAAAAATTAAACCTTTTCCAGCTGTAAAATGAAGTAGAATAGGAGAGAGACTTAAAAAATTGTACGTAGAGTGTAAATAAAAATTACGATGTTTCCACAGTCGTTGGAGGCCATGTTTTTTGATGATTATGATGTACCTAGATGAATTAATGTTAAGCATATTCTGAGGAGTCTTGAAATAAAATACTTCATCTAGTCTTTTTAGGAGACTATTCTCAACACCTTTCAGTTGTGTCCCCTAAAAACCTCCAGCTCTCACTGCAGAGTCTGCTGAGACGAGACTGAGAATCATCTTTGTCCTCACTTCCATGGTGATTCCCATTCGCTTTCGCCGTCTGTATCGTCTTCATCTCTCAACACAACACCTTATCACCACTATCATGAAGCTAGTCACGATCAGATCAGGTGGTAGAGTCGAAGCCCTTCTTATCACCAACCCTTGATCATGGAGGAAAAGCCATCCGCTGAGTTTCTGGAGCGTACCCAGCACCCGATACGGAGATGGTGGATTAGATCAAGTCGGCCTCGAATGTTACAAAGAAGGGAGATATAGATGAATATGCGCACCTCATGTGATCCCGGTGTCTAGGCCTCGCCTGGCTGGGGCTGCAGGTTTTTTGAGACTTTTTCCCGCGCACGCAGCTTCCATTGCTACCATTTTTATTTTTTTGGGTAGAAGGTTCCGTGGAAAAGGTGGCTGAATTCTACGGGTAAATTCTGAGCTGAATGGCTATTCATCATTGGCAATCTGTCAATCATCTATCAAGTAGCAAAAGAGGCAAGGAGCAGCGTACAAGGTGTTGCCTGGGCCAGAGGGGAGCCAAATGTGCTAAATAGTCTTTGACTCAAGTATTACAATAAAACATCACAATACCTTAGTACCATGTTCGTAATGAACATTGTGGACAGGTGTTTATTCTTTATCCTTTTGTCGGCTAGCTGTTTACATTAGATGTTGAATCGCACGTTTGGAAACTGAGGCGGAATCGTCACTCTGAATGACTAAGCGTCTGCGATCAAGATGCGGGCCGCAATTTTGACTTCCAAGCGTCAGATGTTGCTGATTAACCTTACCGGAGCTTTAAACGTCGCGCCTTCTGCATAGTCTTCTATGCCCATCCCAAGTTTCGTAAGACGCAATCCCATCACACATCCATGACCCATGTTAGCATAGCTACAGGGAATCCCAGAATAGTGCAAGCTGGGCCACCCACTATCCACTGCGATGACTAGGTTTGTGGGATCCTCACGACTATATCGTCATTAACTTGTCCCTCCCAAGATATCGAGAAACGGGTCGAAACAACGAGAGTTGCGAAAACCTTTCATCCTCTAAATTTTCTTTTTTATTCCGTGCGAGTTCATGCTGAATTACAAACGACTTGTTAATCAACTGATCCGGCAGAACAAATATCAATTGATCGTTTGAGGTCTGGATCTCAGACTCAGCGTTACCAATTTCCTCACACGACGCAATGACTTGTGCATGATATCTCTGCCTCCAAACCATATTCGGCTCTCGCTCTGTTTAGCAAACTTGAGTTTTTTTCGTCTCATCTTCCCCTTCTCTCGTAATTTTCTTGCTACATTGTTCGGGCCCGTTGACCCCGTGCCGCGACTCGAGAAAATTGCAAATGAGGTCTTTTCACGTTATTATTTCGGATTTGCATCAGGCAAGACATTGCAAAACCAAACTTTATCGATTATTCACTCATGGGCAACTTTCGTCTGAATAATGTATTGGGCCGATCTTTCATAGGACTATGTTCACCCGCAAAAACTCTGTGATTAGCACTGCTAAATGGATTGAGAATGCGTAAACATTTGTTAGAAGCAGATAATTTTTAGGATTAGTAATCGTGAGGAGATTTCTAGCACAATTCAATTATCAAAATAGACTTGGGCTATGAGGAAACTTTTACTAGGCATATCATGATTCTGCAGACCAGTTAATGGAATTTTTGTGGTCTGTATTTGACTCATCCAGGAAATAGA
Source organism: Blumeria graminis f. sp. triticale (assembly GCA_905067625.1). Taxonomy (NCBI): domain Eukaryota; kingdom Fungi; phylum Ascomycota; class Leotiomycetes; order Helotiales; family Erysiphaceae; genus Blumeria; species Blumeria graminis. Next base: position 10,294,221 of record LR898477.1, read on the forward strand.
TCTGATTTTAGCGATTATGAACTGCTAAAATAAGCTGTTGATCTTACGTATTGGCAACAGGTGGAGGGCTAATACGTCAAACGATCATCCTAAACCCCATAAATGCCAAGTTGAAAGTGCTTCAGGATCATGAAGGTGATGAGAACTTGTACCAAACGCCTTAAGCGAGCCGCAGGGCTCAAGGACTTTATCCAAACGTTTTCTCACTGCAGTTGTTCCCTCAAAACAATATCAGTTGAATCAATACAGTTAGAAGCCTATATAACATTGCAGGTAGTTTTCATCACTTCAAACTTCATCGCATACTTTTAATCATTTTCTTTCATTCTAAACCAACTGGCTTGGACACTTCCACTCTTTTGGCCGATATTTTGACCACATTTTGTTTTTGGGTATCATCATTCAACTTAAGCTTAACTACTTCGACAGATATCTCTAATATCTAGGATTCTGCCTGGTTGCCGGATTTTCTGTAAAAAAAAGTTATTAGTAACGAATATGTCTTCACTCCAACTAACCGAATCGGGTCATTCGCCAAGAACTTGCCATGGAACATTTGATACGGCCAATCTTGTTGGGCAGAGTACCCAAAAAGTCCGAAAACAAGCTTTGACGGGAGGATCAAGAGCCTGGAGCAGAGATGAGGTTCGTCATTCCATACTGTATCAAGTCTTATCTTTTGACAAGTTATAGGAATTGTATCTACTGAAAACTCGGCATCAAAAAGTACCATATCGACAGATAGCAACTCATTTGAAAAAGACCGAGCTTGCTTGTCGCCTACACTACCATCAATTATCTCACGGGAGCCGACGCAAGAAGATTGGTTCTACCTCTCCATGTAGCACTCCTGGATCCCCTGAAATGACGGAATCAGCGCCATCGCTTGCCTATCAAGGATCAAGCCCAAACTTGAATAGAAGCCTTTATACCACACAAAATCACTATTCAGTCGCTCCCCACATCGTGCAACTACCTTCTGCCTCGACATTAATATCTCGTTCTGATTTCTACACCCCGCCAAGAGTTTATGAACAGCCTAATATCCCGAATTTACCTAGGCTTCCCGATCATGACCGAGTCATGGCTGGCGTTGTCAATACTCAAGTTCTTCGTCTTGACACTGACGTAAATTCAGGCCAGATGGATTTATCTCACGTGAATCTTGAGCGTCTCGGTCAGATTTATGAGAAGCATCGTGGCTCTATCTGGAACACAATTGCTTCGGAATATGGTGTGGATGCCTCACCTTTTGTTCTTGAAGAGGCTTGGAAGCGTGGAAATCAGACAAGCACGCCGCCCACTCCCAGTGTATCACCTGATGAACATGTGATATCATATCAAAAACTTCCCAGTCTTACATCTGAGAGTAAGAGTAACATCTCCTCCCTTCTTGGAATTGTAGGTTTGCAAAATGTCGTAGTTTACGGCCAAAATTTACTAACTCTGTCATAGAATGCCAGCCCACGTAGTTCGCAAGAGAGGGAGATTGTTAGACGGATGGAGGAAAGACTTTAATGACGAAGGCTCACTAAGTCAACTATTAAAAACTTATCGCGTAAATAATCTAGGACTCTAACCAGTTCTGGATCGATTGGGAACTGTTCTTATTTTTTTTCACAGATGGACTAAACTTTGGTATTCAGCAGGTCTATCTTTGTCACTTCCCTTATGGTGTATTTAGATCAGCCGCGGCACGGCTAAAATTTCAATAACATTTCTGATTGGTAATGTAGTAGTCTGGTAGCCCTACCCGGCCGGCAATTTGTGAAGCACGTTTCGGGAATATTAATTTGTGACAGGTTTGGGCCATGCCGGGCTCCCGGACATAAGCGAGAACGCATGCGCACAGACATCCATCACTAGTTCGGCATTTCAGACCTAAGTGCTGCAGGCTCGCATTATTCACGCTAAACTGCGATGTCGTGCATGTGTCTCGGCAAATATTGTCAAATCTAGGCCCATTAGGTCCCAGGTTCTGCTACGTCTCACAACACTCCATGGATACGCTTGTCAGTGGCCGCCAATTTGCCTACTTCTCATCCGATATGCATGACGAATATTCGGGGCAGTCATCGCTCCCTTGCACAGCGAATCGTTTCGTTCTCCATGTCGAGTAGAAGCCAGATGAAAGCTGTTTATAATGTTTGATTTGGTATGTTGGCGTGCATAACACAGCTCGTGATTCAGTCGCGCGATATAGATTCGTAGTGCATGAACAGTGCTTTATTAACCTATTCGATGGCTACTTTTACTCTGGGGAGACACTTTGGATTTCGTTCGCAAGGATGCTATGAGGTATGTTTATTGATACAAAACTGTCCACCCTTCTCCATGAGTATCAACCAAAGGGACGTTTCAAAGCTTTAGTCATCCTGTACAGAGGCACCACTAGAAATATGAAGTGGTAATACTGGACTCGAAAAAACTACTGTCTTAAGTGGGGTAGGTGTCTAAGCTATCCAGAATCTACTCAGGAGACCGGTTAAAATCATATACGACCGCACTATCTAACCATGGTAGTGTTCAAACGGTCGCCTACACTCGCAGTCGAAGGCTTGACGTGCACATAGCTCAATTTGTAAAACACTTGACTGAACTTAATCATATCACCCCATACAAGACTACATCCATTATTCATATCTTCTTCTTGACTTTTCGTGATCTCTCTTGTCGAAATTCTAGAGACATGTTGGAATTATAAACTGAAAGTTAACCATTAAATCAATCCGACATCAATAGTAAGAATTTAGAGATTTTAGGATCAGTGAAGTTTTACTTATTGTACTTAAACGTTAAAGAAAAGATGTAGAATTACTGCCATTTATCTAAGTTTTACCTCGCTTATGTGGAAACGTTCTGTACTGATTGTGTGATGGAATAACGATTCCTCCACTGAGCTCATTACCAACCGAGACTTCGGAGGGCAAGACTGAGCACCTATACGCAGTGCCTTCTACGGACCTAGGAGTGAAATATTCTCCCAGAGCCAAATTCAGTCAAATTTCGCAATATCAAAGAAGTTGGCCCACGAGGCAATGATTCAAATTACTCCTCCACGTCGTTTTTTCGCTCCCAACGAGTTTGACTCCTAAGTCTCATCAAGTCTACAAGTACATCCTCTTTCCAATGATCACATCTTTCTTTGTCCTTCTCTGGCCTCAGTTGACGACTAAATACACGCCCACGCCGATATTTACACCCGAGAGAGGACACAAAGCGTGGCGCACAAATCTGGGAGACAGTTCTTTGGGATGGACGTGAGAGGGATCAGGACAAGTTCATAAGATGATGCAAAGGATGGATACATTCTCGACGGGCGTGAAATTTTGAATTTTGGCAAAGAGTTTATAAAAATTGAGCTATGTGCGTGCCAAGACTTCGCTTGCGAGAGTGCAGCTGACACTATAAAAACAAGCAAACGATGGAAGGTGTTGTGGTACGCCTCCTGGTGTTGTTCTCTGGTATAGTCTGAGTAGCCTGGGTACCTACTCCACTTGGGAAGGAGATACCAAAGACCATATTTCGCGCGGAGAAAAGTTGATGGATGATGGAGGCATGTCTGGATAACTCAGGATTTTTGAGACGTTCCCCTGGGAGAGTATTCACGAATGAGGGTTGACTTGGGGTGAAGAAAAAGCCAGCATAACTTCGCAGTGGTACTTTCAACTAAAAACCTAGGAATGAGTGCTCTTCTTGTAAATTGAGTTATCAAACAGTTCTCTGATATTGTGTCATAGCTAGATAGCTGCATACGCAAATAAAAACTGATGCAAAAAAAAAACAGAGACTTCATCAAAACTGGTGGCAATCGATAGAAGTAACCTTGGTCTACTCCGAGCCGTGAGAAGATTAGTAAAGTATAACCAAATTTCAACATCACTCACGTCTATCCCAAAGATCTGCTTCCCAGATTTGTGCACGATGATTTCTTCTCCTATGACACGCCCAACGAGCACCAAGAATATAAAATGAAATTGGTCAGCTAATTATCACTAGAAAACGAAGATTGAACTCCTATCCGTAGTCTCCTCTACGAACCCGGGAGTAAATTCATTACTCAGAGCCAAGATCCAGTCACGACAATGGGTATTTTCGAATGTTTTCGTCAACATGGCGATCGAAGGAGTGGCGTAGGATAGTTTTTGGTCGAAATTCTAACCAGCTGTAATTCCACGACTGCACAACCCGACGAAGCCAAGTATCTAAAAGCCAAACACGAGCCGCAGATAGGCATAAACTTACCTGATGTTCGTATTGAATCAACTGACATTCCTCGCCATTTCTAATTTTCTTGGAAGATCCTGCCCATCTAAACTCCACTCGCGACCTACCGAAGCAATCTACAATCCTAAATCTTACTCGTAATCTAAGATTCAAGCGGATATTTATTCCACCACAAATGACGCGCGCGCTGTGAAGGTACAGTCAAAGGACCGGATTTATATTTGTCTATACTTGTTGTGGCTAGGCATCCTTGAAGAGGTTTCAAAGAGAAGGTTTCCGAGAAAACTCTGTCAGATAGAGATGAAGGGGCTGGCGTCATGACTACATTTGCCATAGTCTTAGTTGAATTCAAGTACTGTCTCGAGTTAGACTTAAGGAAGCTGGAGCTGCCACATAGTAGCTCTCCAGCTTCTCAATCTTTTGATCTTTGATCTTGCAATCTAGATTTACATAATATTATAATCTTATATTCTCACAATCCGATATTCTCAGTCTTTCATGAATCGTTACATTATTCATGCTTCTGTTCACCCCAAGTTATCAGCCTTGCTCGCTTGCTCGGCAACTTGACTTCGTGTCTTTCGACTATCTTGTAGTTCTCCGACTTTTGACAACCTGGCACCTTACCAGTCGAATTATATCTGAGTATCCTTCGTTAGCAACTATAATCCTAGCAGTTATTACTACCTTACCTTTGGCAGACGGCGATCTCCAGGATCCTTAGCGCACGCCGTAACAATACTTTGGCCACGAGTTCCAGAAACTTGACCTGCGACGAATAGCTCCCGATGGAATACGTATGGTATTTCGCCGATATACTAACTGGAGTATTCGACCAATACCGAACTATCTATGTTTCCATCATGAGATCTTGACCATATTTTCGGTCCCTGCGATTAAGGGTACGGCAGTGACAGGGTAAGACCAAAGGTTTTAAAAGTCTTAAATTTTTTTGGAATGGCGATATTGGCAGTGGAAAGATTGAAAATCCAAAATGGAGGGATAAAATGAAATTAAAATGGAGGAAATCCCGGCAGACGAATAGATGATGCCTCCAGCGGATAGAACGACCCCTGTACGAGAAAGTAAGATGTTGGAGTGGAGGAAATCTGTGACCGAGGGAAAAAAAAAGCACAAAAACGGTGATGTATCAAGGACGTGAGCGCGTCGAGGCTCTCTGTCGACGAGGAAATCTAAAGCTTGAGAAGAGCTTAGCTTTCAATTAGTGTGGGTCACGGGTGTCTTGTGTCTCCGAACTGCTAATATATGCAAGTCTCAAGACTAGATATGATTTTATATCAATGCAGCGAGCCGGCAAAGACGAATTCTTCACCTTCCAGTGGTGCCGGTGTAATCGCTCAGTATGCTCTGCATATCTGGGATAGCCAAGAAGAATCGCAACCGAATCGAAGTCGAAAGCAAACACATGCATATCTCCATTTGACGACTTCTCAACCATGCAGCACTCATCATTATCTTCTGAGTCCTCAACCCCGATCTAACCACATATCATCTCGCCTCGCCGACCGATAAAGGCGTCACCCCAATTGCAAATAGGAGCTTGCCTCACTCATCACCGGCCATTACTCACTACAAATTTACGACGCTACGTATACCCGAAAGGAGGAAATTAAGTCATAATATACAAAGTTGGGGTCTTGGTTTATGGGGGACTGATGCTCTAATGGGGCTTTACATCTTGAGGAAGGACAGGCAGCTGAGAAGTGGAACAAGACGGGAACAGGTCTTTGAAGACCATGCCGGGACTGACATTTTCGAGGAGTTTTCAACTTTGGATTCTGTGTGGGCGCTAAGAATAAGATTTCGGCTAATTAGCCAGGAGGGCTTCTTTTGTCGATGAGTCAACGGCACTCCCCAGGGCCCTGGACGGTACAAAAGAAGTTGGGCTGAGCTACTATATAGCAATCACGCTCTGTCAAGACTTTTCTGACATTTCAGCACGAGCTTCGGGGTGGAGTTGGAAGGAGGCTAGAAAGGCAGAGTGTGAATTCTCCGAGGTACCCACAAGTCTGCAGCGCCCAGCTGGCCGGCCTCTTCGAACGCTTCAGAAGGATCACTATGTCTTTGGATTTAGTCCTAATGTCGGTACCAGGAGAGCTCCGCACCCAGTGGTTTTTGCGATTTTTCCCGGCTGCCATACACCCGCAAATGGCCATCGTTTCGTTGGCTGGAGAGGGGAGATAATGAAGGGCTAAGGGCTCCTATTAGTGTATGATCGAATGAGGACTTGTGAGGGGTGGTACTGTTTGAGGGGAGCTGTATGGGAGGCATAGGAGGGGATATACTACTGGTATAGGTATCCTTGGCCTGTAGGCAGAGAGGACCTGCATGTCCTACATAGTCATAGACTCAGACAGGACAATAAAATGAATTAATAATAATAATAATAATAATAATAATAATAATAATAATAATAATAATAATAATAATAATAATAATAATAATAATAATAATAAAAAACATCATCATTTGGTCAAAAGCGGCACCACGTTCCACGAACGTTATATCATCGTTTTAATTATTGCATTCATCTCAATCAATCACTCTTACTTGATTCCTCGAATTTTTTTCGTTGCGCTTCGGCATGGCGAGTTGGGGAACAGGAAAGGTGGATTTCACGGCTGGAAAAATTTTCACGGCACCACCACCACCACCAACGGATAGCGGAACAGCCGCAATAATGCTTGTAGAATCTCTCGCGACTTCTACAGGCATGAAATTGGAGAAACTAAAAACAGTGGCTTATTATCTAAACAGGGTCCGAGATAGACTGGCGATTGCAGGAACTGATAAATCTGCGACACCAATGGTCGAAATAGATGAGGTACTTGATGCCTTCGTAGCCCACGCCAAGATGTTCCGATCGAAGCTGACGGCTAACCCAATGGAAGATCGAATGTTGGCCTTAGAGAAGGTCGTAAAGGAGAGTCTCGATAAGCCGGTCTGCAAGACTGCACCACCACCAACGCAACTAATGGGAGGGCGACCCACGTACGCCTCGATCGTCGCGCCGCCAGCAACCAAAGCGGCAGTACGGATTCGAGTAGAAGGAGCCAACAAGATGCAGCCGACAGAGCTGCTTAACAAGGCAAAACTACATATAAATGGGGCATACGCCGTGAGGCAATTAAGGAGCAATGATACTGAGGTGTTCGTGCAGTCGGTCTCCCAGAGAGACGCTGCCTTGAGGATGGCGCAGCCCAAAGAGTTCTGCGTCCTAAAGCAGGATTACCCTGTTGAAATCTTGGGAGTCCCACTGGGGACAGTAATTCACGGAGGAAAGAATGCCAACAACAGCGTGGCAATATATAAAATGACGACGGAGACAAAAGCAAGGATTCCGGGAATACAAATCAACAGGGTGAGGTGGCTCTATGACGGGAAGGAACACACCTGGGTGAAGGAAAATGGCCATACTCGAGGGTCAGTTATTGCGAGCTTACCGACCGAGGCTCTACAACGTGAAGTGATTCGAAATGGTATTGTAATGGACTCAATGTTATACACGGCCCAGCTCTGGTCACCCCGGGCACAAGTCAAGCAGTGCTTCAACTGCAGCCAATGGGGGCACACCCAAGCTTCCTGCAACAAGGCAAGGAAATGTGGAGGGTGCGCGGGCACCCATCAGACCAGGGACTGTCCGAAGAAGTCGGTACTTTGCTGCAACTGTGGCAAGGCCCATTTATCGTGGCAGAAGGGGGCGTGTCCAAGCTTCGCGGCATACAAGGCCAATGTTCAGCGGGCACGGTATGGACTCATGGAGAGAACGGCCGAACTAAGAAGGGAGAGCGAAACACTAACGGAGTTACCTCAACTAAATACTGCTAACATACCAGACGACCATGGATTCACGCTAGTGACCAACCAAAAGCCAGAAGGCTTCAAGAGAGGGCCGGGACGCCCGCGCAAACAAGTTCAGGTCCCAGCCCCATCACAACATCTATTTGCGCCATCGGGGTCGAAATCAAGACCACAGCCATCACTTTTCAGCACGCGAGGGCAGGGAAAGGATGGCGAGGTATACTTTAGCTAGTTCTATTTCGGACTAACGGCCATTTGCACTTACTGTAGGTAACGAAGAACTACAGGTATAAAATTTCAAAGGGGGAGGGGGTTTTTATCGTAATGGTTTCCCCCTCATGTAAATATATAGTTTTAGGTTTATAGTCACCTGCATGGGCCTTAAGGCGCCAAATCAGGACAATGAAATCAAATTCAAAAATAATAATAATAATAATAATAATAATAATAATAATAATAATAATAATAATAATAATAATAATAATAATAATAATAATAATAATAATAATAATAATAATAATAATAATAATAATAATAATAATAATAATAATAATAATAATAATAATAATAATAATAATAATAATAATAATAATAATAATAATAATAATAATAATAATAATAATAATAATAATAATAATCATAATAATTGATAACATCATTTTTCACGAAAAGCGGCACAACGTTCCACGAACGTTATTTCATCGTTATTATTATTGCATTCTTCTTAATCAATCTCACTTACCTGATTCCCCGAATTTTTTTCGTTGCGCTTCGGCATGGCGAGATGGGGACCCAGAAAGGTGGATTTCGCGGCGGAAAAAATTTTCACGGCACCTCAACCACCACCAACGGACAGCGGAACGGCCGCAATTACGGCTGTAGAGTCTCTCGCAAGCTCTACAGGCGTTAACATGGAGACATTAATGACAGTAGGGTTATTTTTAAATAAGGTCAGAGACAGACTGGTTATCGCAGGCACTGACAAATCTGCGACGCCGATGGTCGAAGTAGGTGAGGCACTCGATGCCTTCAAAGCCCACGCTACGATGTTAAAATCGAAGCTGAAGGCTTCACGAATGGAAGAACGCATGCTGGCCTTAGAGAAGGCAGTCAAGAAGAATCTCGAGGAGCCGTCGCACAAGACGGCTGCTTCGGCAGTACAAGGGATGGGAGGGCGACCCACATACGCCTCAATCGTCGCGCCGCCAGCGACTAAAGCGGCTGTACGAATACGCATTCAAGGAGCAGAAAACATGGAGCCGGCAGCGCTCCTAGACAAGGCGAAAATCCACATTGAGGGGGCATACGCAGTAAGGAAGCTGCGGAGCAACGATACGGAGGTGTTTGTGCAGTCGGTCTCCCAGAGAGACGCTGCCTTGAGTATGGCGCAGCCAAAGGAGTTCTGCGTCTTGAAGCAGGATTATCCTGTTGAGATATTGGGGATCCCATTGGGGACATTTATAAGAGGAGGTAAAAATCCAAATAACGGCGAGTTTATAAACCAAGTTGAGGCGGAAACAAAAGTTCGGATACCCGAATTAAAAATCAACAGGGTGAGATGGCTTTTTGACGGAAAAGAGCACCGATGGATGGGAGCTAACGGCCATACTCGAGGGTCAATCGTCGCGAGTCTGCCGACAGAGGCACTTCAACGCGAAGTGATAAGAAACGGCATTGTTTACAACTCAATGCTATACACGGCCCAACTCTGGTCACCCCGTGCTCAAATCAAGCAGTGCTTCAACTGCTGTCAATGGGGGCATACCCAAGCCTCGTGCAATAGGGTAAGGAGATGTGGTGAGTGCGCGGGCACTCATCAGACCAGGGACTGTCCGAGGAAGTCGGTTCTTTGCTGCAACTGCGGCAAGGACCATAAATCGTGGCAGAAGGGGGCGTGTCAAAACTTCGCGGCATACAAGGCCAGCGTGCAACGGGCACGGTATGAACTTATGGAGAGAACGGCGGAATTCAGAAAAGGCGAAACATCAACAACGGCACCTACTACAACAACTACGGCAAAACCAACAGACGACCAAGGGTTCACACTGGTGTCCCACCAAAAGCCGGAGGTATTAAAGAGAGGGCCAGGACGCCCGCGCAAACAGCTCCTGGTCAATCAACCACCACAATTATTTGGACCATCGGGGTCAAACTCAAGACCAAAGTCAACACTTTTTAGCACGCGAGGGCAGGGAAAGGATGGCGAGGTCGAGTATAATTTTAGCTAGTCCTGTCTCGGACTGATGGCCAATTGCACTTCCTGTAGGTAACGAAGGACTACAGATACAAAAATTTTAAAGGGGGAGGGGGTTTTTATCGTAATGGTTTCCCCCTCATGTAAATATATAGTTTAGGTTTATAGTCACCTGCATGGGCCTTAAGGCGCCAAATCAGGACAATGAAATCAAATTCAAAAATAATAATAATAATAATAATAATAATAATAATAATAATAATAATAATAATAATAATAATAATAATAATAATAATAATAATAATAATAATAATAATAATAATAATAATAATAATAATAATAATAATAATAATAATAATAATAATAATAATAATAATAATAATAATAATAATAATAATAATAATAATAATAATAATAATAATAATAATAATAATAATAATAATAATAATAATAATAATAATAATAATAATAATAATAATAATAATAATAATAATAATAATAATAATAATAATAATAATAATAATAATAATAATAATAATAATAATAATAATAATAATAATAATAATAATAATAATAATAATAATAATAATAATAATAATAATAATAATAATAATAATAATAATAATAATAATAATAATAATAATAATAATAATAATAATAATAATAATAATAATAATAATAATAATAATAATAATAATAATAATAATAATAATAATAATAATAATAATAATAATAATAATAATAATAATAAGCGGCTGGGCCAACAGGTAGAATACCAGAAAGGATAGTCAAACCATTGCGAAGTATCCAACGAAAATGCTTGAAGCTAGTCACAGGGGCATATAATTCCACCAGCAGTAGGGCTCTAGACCACGAATGCTCAATCCTTCCACTTGACATCTACCTCAAACAAATGAGAGTTCAACATATCGGACTTTCGGAAAGACAACCCATCAAGCAGACGGTTCTATCCGCATGTAGTAAAATATCACAGGCTTATAGCCTGAGCGAAAATAGCCACGCAAAAAATCGAAGCCGAGACACTAGCGAGTGGAATAAAATCTGCGGGAACGAAAAAGTGAGGCGTAGACAAAAAGAAGCGGGCAAGATAGGAGCGTTCCAGGACTGGGAAACCGCATGGAATACTTTTAAGGAAGAACGACTATCTTCTCATCAGGCGTCAGCAGACCCAGAACTTTGGACAGCAGCAAGTATAAGCACCGACAAGAAAACAGGTAGAAAAAGAATCACCTACAGAAACACACCCTCTAACATTCACCGAAACCTGAGCAGGGCCCAAAGTAGTATTGCAATACAAATAAGAAGTGAGCATATCGGCCTCAACTCTTATCTTTATAGAAGAAAGGTCCCTGGAGTGGCAAATCCAAAGTGCCAGTGTGGATATCCGTCACAAAACGTTAAACATATGGTCATGGCTTGTCCTCAGTGGGCTAAGGGAAGAGGAGAGGTGCTGCAACGGGCAAAAGATAGGTCTTTCGAAGCTATGATGAACAGCCCGGAAGACATGAAGAGAATTACAGATTGGATACTTACAAACGGCTGGCTTGAACAGTTCCGGCTTGCAGAAGAAGTTGAGACAGCAGTCAGCGAAAGGATTGAGCGATCGGGAAAAGGATAGGACGATATTCACACTGGACGCACAGTGTAAGCGCACTTCCTGTAGGAAACATCGGAAATCATATAGACACGAGACAGACAGTTGTGGGGGGTTTTTACCAAATATGGTTTCCTCCTGTGTAAATATTATAGCTAGATATTCCTGCATGGGCCCATAGGGTACCTGAACGGGCTAAATGAAATCAAATCAATAATAATAATAATAATAATAATAATAATAATAATAATAATAATAATAATAATAATAATAATAATAATAATAATAATAATAATAATAATAATAATAATAATAATAATAATAATAATAATAATAATAATAATAATAATAATAATAATAATAATAATAATAATAATAATAATAATAATAATAATAATAATAATAATAATAATAATAATAATAATAATAATAATAATAATAATAATAATAATAATAATAATAATAATAATAATAATAATAATAATAATAATAATAATAATAATAATAATAATAATAATAATAATAATAATAATAATAATAATAATAATAATAATAATAATAATAATAATAATAATAATAATAATAATAATAATAATAATAATAATAATAATAATAATAATAATAATAATAATAATAATAATAATAATAATAATAATAATAATAATAATAATAATAATAATAATAATAATAATAATAATAATAATAATAATAATAATAATAATAATAATAATAATAATAATAATAATAATAATAATAATAATAATTAATAATAATAATAATAATAATAATAATAATAATAATAATAGGTGGTGAGACCAGCTATCACCTACGGAGCCCCCATTTGGGCCGAGCCCGGAATAGCCGGCAAAATTCCCGAAAGAGTGATAAAGCCACTTCGAAGTATCCAAAGAAGGTGCCTGAAGATCGTCACGGGAGCGTACAACTCGACCAGCAATAAGGTACTTGAGCATGAGACCTCTACCTTGCCGATGGAAATATACCTAAAACAGAGGAGGGTCCAACACGCCGGACTATCAAAAAGCCTACCTGTTCAAGGTACGATATTGTCAGCATGCAGGAAGATAAAGCAACCCCGAGCTGGAAGGCAAGACGCACGAGCTGTCACGAGGACCTTGGATATTGCGGAGTGGGGTCAAACATGTGAGAATATAGAGACGAAAGTAGGACAGAAAGCGGCTGGGAAGGTTGCAGCTTTCATAGAATGGGAACGATCCTGGACGAGGCTAACAGCCAGGCAAACTACTAACCACAACGCCACAGCAGATCCCAAAATCTGGAACGCAGTAAACCTTTTTACAGATGAAAAAACGGGAAAGACAAGAATGAGCCAAAGAGGAACACCTTCTAGTATCCATAAACACCTTAACAGGGCCCAGAGCAGCATAGCTATACAGATAAGAAGCGAACACATTGGGTTCAATTCCTATCTACACAGAAGAAAAGTTCCGGGAGTAGACAGTTCACGATGCCAATGTGGATATCCGTCCCAAAATGTGAAGCATATGGTCATGGCCTGCACCAGCTGGGCCAAAGGAAGAGGAGAAATACTGAGAAAGGCAGAGAACCGGTCATTTGAGGCCATGATGAACAATCCCACAGATATTGCAAGGATAACTAGATGGATCCAGCAGGAAGGAAGGCTAGAGCAGTTTCGACTGACGCTTGAAGTCGAGGCCAAGATGAGTGAGAGAGAGGTCAGCAAGGAGAATTGGTCTCTTGCCACAAATAAGGGAGTGGACGATATCCGCACTGGATAAAACAGTATTAGTGCACTTCGTGAAGGTAACACAAACTTAAAGTGTATAGAAATTGAGAAGTTGAGGGGGTTTTTACCATAAAGGTTTCCTCCTAAATAAATATTAGAGTTCGTAGACACCTGCATGGGCCATAAGGCGCCAAATCGGGCTAAATGAAATCAAATTCAAAATAATAATAATAATAATAATAATAATAATAATAATAATAATAATAATAATAATAATAATAATAATAATAATAATAATAATAATAATAATAATAATAATAATAATAATAATAATAATAATAATAATAATAATAATAATAATAATAATAATAATAATAATAATAATAATAATAATAATAATAATAATAATAATAATAATAATAATAATAATAATAATAATAATAATAATAATAATAATAATAATAATAATAATAATAATAATAATAATAATAATAATAATAATAATAATAATAATAATAATAATAATAATAATAATAATCAAAAACATCATTTTTCTCGAAAAGCGGCACAACGTTCCACGAACGTTACTTCATCGTAATTATTATTGCATTCATCTTAATCAATCCCTCTTACCTGATTCCTCGAATTTTTTTCGTTGCGCTTCGGCATGGCGAGTTGGGGAGCCAGTAGGGCGGAATTCGCGGCTGAAAATTTTTTCACGGCACCACCCAAACCAACAATGGGCAGCGGAACAGCCGCAATTATGGCTGTAGAGTCTCTCGCGACCTCTACAGGCGTTAACATGGATTATTTAAAGACAGTGGCTAAATATTTAAGTAAGGTCCGACGCGGACTTGTGAACGCAGGTTCATACATATCGTCGGCACCAATGGTGGAAATAGATGAGGCTCTCGACGCTTTCAAAGCCCACATTCAGATGTTACAATCGAAGATGTCGGCACAGCCAATGGAGGACAGGATGCTTGCCTTAGAGAAGGCTATTACGAAGAGTCTCGAGGAGCCGTCGCGCAAGGCGGCTCCTAAGTCGGCACAAATGATGGGAGGTCGACCTACCTACGCCTCAATCGTCGCACCGCCAGCGACCAAAGCAGCAGTAAGGATACGAGTTGAAGGGGCAGAAAACATGCAGCCGGCAGAGCTGCTCTACAAGGCAAAACAACACATCGAGGGGGCATATGCTGTAAGGAAGCTTAGGAGTAATGACACTGAGGTGTTTGTGCAGTCGGTCTCCCAACGAGACGCTGCCTTGAGAATGACGCAACCAAAGGAGTTCAGCGTTATAAAGCAGGATTATCCTGTTGAGATTTTAGGAGTCCCATTGGGGACAACAATACGAGGAGGAAAAGATGCCAACAACGGCACATTGATAAATCAAATAATGGAGGAAACAAAAGTTCGGATTCCGGATATAAAAATCAACAGGGTGAGGTGGCTTTACGACGGTAAAGAGCACCAATGGATGACAAGAAACAGTCGTACTCGAGGATCAGTGATCGCAAGCCTTCCGACAGAGGCACTTCAACGCGAAGTGACAAGAAACGGCATTGTCTTCAACTCAATGCTGTACACGGCCCAGCTCTGGTCACCCCGTGCGCAAGTCAAGCAGTGCTTCAACTGCAGCGAATGGGGGCATACCCAAGCCTCATGTACCAAGGCGAAAAGATGTGGTGAGTGTGCGGGCACTCATCAGACCAGAGACTGCCCGAGGAAGTCTGTGCTTTGCTGCAACTGCGGCAAAGCCCATAAATCGTGGCAGAAGGGGGCGTGTCAAAACTTCGCGTCATACAAGGCCAGCGTTCAAAAGGCCAGGTATGAACTCATGGAAAGAACGGCATATCTAAGAAGAGAGGAAACGGCACTAGCGGCACCACAACTAACAACAGCGGCAAAACAAATGGACGACCAAGGATTCACACTGGTGTCCCACCAAAAGCCAGAGGTGTTCAAGAGGGGGCCAGGACGCCCGCGCAAACAGCCCCTGGTTAATCCACCGCCTCCACTATTTGCGCCATCGGGGTCAAACTCAAGGCCACAGTCATCACTTTTCAGCACGCGAGGGCAGGAAAAGAATGGCGAGGTTTATTTTAGCTAGTCCTGTGTCGGGCTAAAGGCCAATTGCACTTCCTGTAGGTAACGAAGGACTACAGACTTAAAAATTTTAAAGGGGGAGGGGGTTTTTATCGTAATGGTTTCCCCCTCATGTAAATATATAGATAGTTTCATAGCCACCTGCATGGGCCCATAGGGCGCCAAATCGGGATAAATGAAATCAAATTCAAAAATAATAATAATAATAATAATAATAATAATAATAATAATAATAATAATAATAATAATAATAATAATAATAATAATAATAATAATAATAATAATAATAATAATAATAATAATAATAATAATAATAATAATAATAATAATAATAATAATAATAATAATAATAACAAAAAAACATCATTTTTGCCAGAAAGCTGCGCAGCCTTCCACGCTGCCCGTATCATCAATTTGACATCGTGATTCTTATTTTTACATCTTTATTACCCTCCTCCCATCTTTTCGCTTTCCGTGCTCCAACATGGCGAGTGTGGGTGCTGGTGTGGGTAAATCCAGCGGTTTCGACGCGTCGCAAAATGCGACAATGGCCTCAACAAACAACGGCAGCGGAGCGCAGACAGCTCCAAAGGATAGAAACCTTGAAATCCTGGGGAAACTACTGAAACAGGTTAGATTAATCGTTATGGGAGAGATGGATGAGGACGACCTACCCTCAATGGAGGACGTGAACGAGGCCATCAAGGCCTTCAACGCGCATAAAAAGGCCTGGACGGAAATGTCCCAGAAGAAGTCTCCTATCGAGGAGAGGATGATGGCGCTCGAGGAGGTTGTCAAAAAGAGCCTCGCGGATCCTGCTCGAAAAGCTGCACCAGCAGTGGTTTCGGGCGCGCCGACACAAAGGAGCTACGCGTCGGTCGTGGCTCCGCAAATGACGAAAACAGCGGTTAGGATAAGAATCGATGGCGCACAAAACCTGCAGCCACAAGAGCTGCTGTCAAAGGCACAACAACACATCGAAGGCGCATTTGCAATTCGACAGATGCGTAGCAACGACACCGAGGTGTTTGTCCAGTCGGCGTCCCAGAGAGACGCGGCGCTTAACATGCGACAACCAAGCGAATTCAAAATTTTGCGGCAAGACTTTCCTGTTGAGGTTTCCGGAGTCCCACTGCGGACAAGAATTGAGGGTGGCAGAGATGCCAACAACTACGCCATCATCAGGGAGATTGAGACGGCGACCAAGGCACGTATTCCAGGCCTGGTTATTAGCAGAATACGATGGCTACATGATGGAAAGGAACATCAGCGATCGAAGAAAAACGGTCGCAATCGCGGTTCAATTGTGGTCAGCCTCCCATCGGAGGCAATGCAAACGGAGGTAGTGCGACAGGGCCTTGTTATCAACGCCATGCTCTTCACCGCGCAGGTATGGTCGCCACGGGCTCAGCCAAAGCAGTGTTACAACTGCAGCCAATGGGGACACACGCAGGCGTCGTGTGGAAAGGCAGCCAGGTGCGGTGAGTGCGCTGGCGCTCACCAAACTCGGGACTGTCCGAGGAAAAGGGTTTCTTGTGCCAACTGCGGCAAGGAACATCGTTCATGGCAGAAAGCAGCGTGTCGGACCTACCAGGTCTACAAGGGTAGTGTGGAGAAGGCTCGGATGGAGCTGTTATCAAGGACGGCAGAAATTTGGAATGAAAAACCAACAATGGCGCCAACACAAACAGCCAGACCAACTGATGATCAGGGATTTACTTTGGTCACCAGTAAAAAGGCTGAAGGACTCAAAAGAGGGCCGGGACGACCACGCAAGGTAGTCGAAGCCCCAGCGGCACCAATCATCGCCTCGACAGCAGCACCGCCATCGGGACCTACTCTTCGAACACTTCGAAGACCAACGCCGAGTGAGGAGGTGCCTTCTCTTTTCAATTTTTCATAACGTTAGTCTGATCGAAGGGGGAGTTAACGAATTCTGGGGAAAGTTTATAAAATTGCGGTTGAAAGGAACGTCCTCAGCATAAAGCCGGGTCGGTTCAAAGTGGCAGGACATCGGGTTTTGTTTGTTGAAAGCTTTTTCCCTTACCAAAGCGGCTTACCGTCTTCATGGTTCTGTATATAGATACCGCATAGGACGTTAAACTAGATCAATGATGATGAATAATAATAATAATAATAATAATAATAATAATAATAATAATAATAATAATAATAATAATAATAATAATAATAATAATAATAATAATAATAATAATAATAATAATAATAATAATAATAATAATAATAATAATAATAATAATAATAATAATAATAATAATAATAATAATAATAATAATAATAATAATAATAATAATAATAATAATAATAATAATAATAATAATAATAATAATAATAATAATAATAATAATAATAATAATAATAATAATAATAATAATAATAATAATAATAATAATAATAATAATAATAATAATAATAATAATAATAATAATAATAATAATAATAATAAAATAATAATAATAATAATAATAATAATAATAATAATAATAATAATAATAATAATAATAATAATAATAATAATAATAATAATAATAATAATAATAATAATAATAATAACATCATTTTTCACGAAAAGCTGCGCAGCACTCCACGCTGCCTCTTTCATCAAATTGACTTCATAAATCGCATTTATTCATCAATCTTACCCCACTTCCGTCCCCAAATCCACTGTGCCACAACATGGTGGGTGCTGGTGCCGGTTCGATGGGATCCAGCGGTCCCGACGCGTCGCAAATCGCGACAATGGCCAAACAATCTCAAGGCAGCGGAGCGTCAACAGTTCCTCCAGATAAGAATCTCAATATCCTAAGGCTATTACTAAAAAAGCTCAGGACACTTTATTCAGACGAAGACGACGATGGCATTACCATCACCACGGAAGACATCGCGGAGGCCGTCAGGGCCTTCAACGCACACAACAAGGCTTGGAAGGAGATGCAGACGATGAAATCTCCGATCGAAGAAAGGATGTTGGCTCTTGAAGAAGCAGTCAAGAAGAGTCTCGCGGAGCCCGCTCGCAACGCGGCTCCAATAATTTCTGGGCCGCCGGCCCCAAGAACATACGCGTCGGTGGCAGCGCCGCCAATGGCCAAAACAGCGGTTCGAATACGCGTCGAGGGAGCAAAAGACATGCAGCCAGCACAGCTGCTAATGAGGGCACAAAAACATATTCCAGGGGCATACGCAGTGCGACAGATGCGGAGTAATGACACCGAGGTGTTTGTTCAGTCGGCGACCCAGAGAGACGTGGCTCTCAATATGGCAGAAATAGAGGACTTTCAAGTCCTAAGGCAAGATTTTCCAGTGGAAGTGTACGGAGTCCCGTTGAGGACGAAAATTGAAGGAGGCAAATATGCCAACAACACAACTTTGATACGGGAGATGGAATCGTCTACAGCAGTACGAATTCCAGGTTTAAAGATCAATAAAATAAGATGGATGCACGACGGAAAGGAGATCGAGCGGGCCAAGACAAATGGCCGCACAAGGGGCTCAATTGTTCTGAGTCTTCCCACGGAGGTCTTGCAGAAACAAGTTGTTCGACATGGCATCGTCATTAATGCCATGCTATACTCAGCGCAGGTGTGGTCCCCGAGGGCGCAAGCAAAGCAATGCTACAACTGTAGTCAATGGGGACATACGCAGGCGTCATGCGGAAAGGCAGCTAGGTGCGGTGAGTGCGCAGGTGCTCACCAAACCCGGGACTGTCCTAGGAAAAGAGTTTCTTGCGTCAACTGTGGCAAGGAACATCGTTCGTGGCAGAGAGCGTCATGTCGAACATTTCAAGCCTACAAGGGGAGTGTTCAGAAAGCCCGCTTCGAGCTTCTGGAACGAACGGCGGAAATTCGAAGGGAAACCAGTCCCATAATTGCGTCGCAAACAGCATCAGCGACCACCGACGATCAAGGATTTACACTGGTTACTAATCGCAAGGTTGAACCCCAGAAGAGGGGACCAGGACGTCCACGAAAGGTGATCGCAGACTCAACGGCAGTACTAAATACATTAAGGGCTATGACACCGGCAGTTCCAACGATTCCGTCATCGAAAAGAGGAGAGCAGGATGGTGTAAGAAATCTTCCGAACTTCAGCTGAATAGGGATCGGGGCGATAGGGGAGTTAACATTTGGGGTGAGACAAAATTGAATGGAACAAAGGGACAGCCTCAGCATTAAGCTGGGCTGTGCCGTCGCGGCGGAACTATGGGTTTTGTTGCTTGAAAGCTTTTTCCCTATTTTACATGGCTTACCGTCTTCATGGTTCTGTATATAGATACCGCATAGGACGTTAAACTAGACCAAATTCAATTCAAATTCAAATTCAATAATAATAATAATAATAATAATAATAATAATAATAATAATAATAATAATAATAATAATAATAATAATAATAATAATAATAATAATAATAATAATAATAATAATAATAATAATAATAATAATAATAATAATAATAATAATAATAATAATAATAATAATAATAATAATAATAATAATAATAATAATAATAATAATAATAATAATAATAATAATAATAATAATAATAATAATAATAATAATAATAATAATAATAATAATAATAATAATAATAATAATAATAATAATAATAATAATAATAATAATAATAATAATAATAATAATAATAATAATAATAATAATAATAATAATAATAATAATAATAATAATAATAATAATAATAATAATAATAATAATAATAATAATAATAATAATAATAATAATAATAAGAAAAAACATCATTTTTCTTGAAAAAACATCATTTTTCTCGAAAAGCGGCACAACGTTCCACGAACGTTATTTCATCGTAATTATTATTGCATTCATCTTAATCAATCCCTCTTACCTAATTCCTCGAATTTTTTTCGTTGCGCTTCGGCATGGCGAGTTGGGGAGCCAGTAGGGCGGAATTCGCGGCTGAAAATTTTTTCACGGCACCACCCAAACCAACAATGGGCAGCGGAACAGCCGCAATTATGGCTGTAGAGTCTCTCGCGACCTCTACAGGCGTTAATATGGATTATTTAAAGACAGTGGCTAAATATTTAAGTAAGGTCCGACGCGGACTTGTGAACGCAGGTTCATACATATCGTCGGCACCAATGGTGGAAATAGATGAGGCTCTCGACGCTTTCAAAGCCCACATTCAGATGTTACAATCGAAGATGTCGGCACAGCCAATGGAGGACAGGATGCTTGCCTTAGAGAAGGCTATTACGAAGAGTCTCGAGGAGCCGTCGCGCAAGGCGGCTCCTCAGTCGGCACAAATGATGGGAGGTCGACCTACCTACGCCTCAATCGTCGCACCGCCAGCGACCAAAGCAGCAGTAAGGATACGAGTTGAAGGGGCAGAAAACATGCAGCCGGCAGAGCTGCTATACAAGGCAAAACAACACATCGAGGGGGCATATGCTGTAAGGAAGCTCAGGAGTAATGATACTGAGGTGTTTGTGCAGTCGGTCTCCCAACGAGACGCTGCCTTGAGGATGACGCAACCAAAGGAGTTCAGCGTTGTAAAGCAGGATTATCCTGTTGAGATTTTAGGAGTCCCATTGGGGACAACAATACGAGGAGGAAAAGATGCCAACAACGGCACATTGATAAATCAAATAATGGAGGAAACAAAAGTTCGGATTCCGGATATAAAAATCAACAGGGTGAGGTGGCTTTACGACGGTAAAGAGCACCAATGGATGACAAGAAACAGTCGTACTCGAGGATCAGTGATCGCGAGCCTTCCGACAGAGGCACTTCAACGCGAAGTGACAAGAAACGGCATTGTCTTCAACTCAATGCTGTACACGGCCCAGCTCTGGTCACCCCGTGCGCAAGTCAAGCAGTGCTTCAACTGCAGCGAATGGGGGCATACCCAAGCCTCATGTACCAAGGCGAAAAGATGTGGTGAGTGTGCGGGCACTCATCAGACCAGAGACTGCCCGAGGAAGTCGGTGCTTTGCTGCAACTGCGGCAAAGCCCATAAATCGTGGCAGAAGGGGGCGTGTCAAAACTTCGCGTCATACAAGGCCAGCGTTCAAAGGGCCAGGTACGAACTCATGGAAAGAACGGCAAATCTAAGAAGAGAGGAAACGGCACCAGCGGCATCACAACTAATAACAGCGGCAAAAGAAATGGACGACCAAGGATTCACACTGGTGTCCCACCAAAAGCCAGAGGTGTTCAAGAGGGGGCCAGGACGCCCGCGCAAACAGCCCCTGGTTAATGCACCACCTCCACTATTTGCACCATCGGGGTCAAACTCAAGGCCACAGTCATCACTTTTCAGCACGCGAGGGCAGGGAAAGAATGGCGAGGTCGAATACAACTTTAGCTAGTCCAGAGTCGGGCTAAAGGCCAATTGCACTTCCTGTAGGTAACGAAGGACTACAGATATAAAAATTTTAAAGGGGGAGGGGGTTTTTATCGTTATGGTTTCCCCCTCATGTATATATATAGTTTAGGTTTATAGTCACCTGCATGGGCCTTAAGGCGCCAAATCAGAACAATGAAATCAAATTCAAAATAATAATAATAATAATAATAATAATAATAATAATAATAATAATAATAATAATAATAATAATAATAATAATAATAATAATAATAATAATAATAATAATAATAATAATAATAATAATAATAATAATAATAATAATAATAATAATAATAATAATAATAATAATAATAATAATAATAATAATAATAATAATAATAATAATAATAATAATAATAAAAATAATAATAATAATAATACGCCATGCTCTTCACCGCGCAGGTATGGTCGCCACGGGCTCAGCCAAAGCAGTGTTACAACTGCAGCCAATGGGGACACACGCAGGCGTCGTGTGGAAAGGCAGCCAGGTGCGGTGAGTGCGCTGGCGCTCACCAAACTCGGGACTGTCCGAGGAAAAGGGTTTCTTGTGCCAACTGCGGCAAGGAACATCGTTCATGGCAGAAAGCAGCATGTCGGACCTACCAGGTCTACAAGGGAAGTGTGGAGAAGGCTCGGATGGAGCTGTTATCGAGGACGGCAGATATTTGGAATGAAAAACCAACAATGGCGCCAACACAAACAGCCAGACCAACTGATGATCAGGGATTTACTTTGGTCACCAGTAAAAAGGCTGAAGTACTCAAAAGAGGGCCAGGACGACCGCGTAAGGTAGTCGAAGCCCCAGCGGCACCAATCATCGCCTCGACGGCAGCACCGCCATCGGGACCTACTCTTCGAACACTTCGAAGACCAACACCGAGTGAGGAGGTGCCTTCTCTTTTCAATTTTTCATAACGTTAGTCTGATTGAAGGGGGAGTTAACGAATTTCGAGGAAAGTTTATATAATTATGGTTGAAAGGAACGTCCTCAGCATTAAGCCGGGTCGGTTCAGAGTGGCAGGACATCGGGTTTTGTTTGTTGAAAGCCTTTTCCCTTACCAAAGCGGCTTACCGTCTTCATGGTTCTGTATATAGATACCGCATAGGACGTTAAACTAGATCAATGAATGAATAATAATAATAATAATAATAATAATAATAATAATAATAATAATAATAATAATAATAATAATAATAATAATAATAATAATAATAATAATAATAATAATAATAATAATAATAATAATAATAATAATAATAATAATAATAATAATAATAATAATAATAATAATAATAATAATAATAATAATAATAATAATAATAATAATAATAATAATAATAATAATAATAATAATAATAATAATAATAATAATAATAATAATAATAATAATAATAATAATAATAATAATAATAATAATAATAATAATAATAATAATAATAATAATAATAATAATAATAATAATAATAATAATAATAATAATAATAATAATAATAATAATAATAATAATAATAATAATAATAATAATAATAATAATAATAATAATAATAATAATAATAATAAAAAAACATCATTTTTCTCGAAAAGCGGCACAACGTTCCACGAACGTTACTTCATCGTAATTATTATTGCATTCATCTTAATCAATCCCTCTTACCTGATTCCTCGAATTTTTTTCGTTGCGCTTCGGCATGGCGAGTTGGGGAGCCAGTAGGGCGGAATTCGCGGCTGAAAATTTTTTCACGGCACCACCCAAACCAACAATGGGCAGCGGAACAGCCGCAATTATGGCTGTAGAGTCTCTCGCGACCTCTACAGGCGTTAACATGGATTATTTAAAGACAGTGGCTAAATATTTAAGTAAGGTCCGACGCGGACTTGTGAACGCAGGTTCATACATATCGTCGGCACCAATGGTGGAAATAGATGAGGCTCTCGACGCTTTCAAAGCCCACATTCAGATGTTACAATCGAAGATGTCGGCACAGCCAATGGAGGACAGGATGCTTGCCTTAGAGAAGGCTATTACGAAGAGTCTCGAGGAGCCGTCGCGCAAGGCGGCTCCTAAGTCGGCACAAATGATGGGAGGTCGACCTACCTACGCCTCAATCGTCGCACCGCCAGCGACCAAAGCAGCAGTAAGGATACGAGTTGAAGGGGCAGAAAACATGCAGCCGGCAGAGCTGCTCTACAAGGCAAAACAACACATCGAGGGGGCATATGCTGTAAGGAAGCTTAGGAGTAATGACACTGAGGTGTTTGTGCAGTCGGTCTCCCAACGAGACGCTGCCTTGAGAATGACGCAACCAAAGGAGTTCAGCGTTATAAAGCAGGATTATCCTGTTGAGATTTTAGGAGTCCCATTGGGGACAACAATACGAGGAGGAAAAGATGCCAACAACGGCACATTGATTAATCAAATAACGGAGGAAACAAAAGTTCGGATTCCGGACATAAAAATCAACAGGGTGAGGTGGCTTTACGACGGTAAAGAGCACCAATGGATGACAAGAAACAGTCGTACTCGAGGGTCAGTGATCGCGAGCCTTCCGACAGAGGCACTTCAACGCGAAGTGACAAGAAACGGCATTGTCTTCAACTCAATGCTGTACACGGCCCAGCTCTGGTCACCCCGTGCGCAAGTCAAGCAGTGCTTCAACTGCAGCGAATGGGGGCATACCCAAGCCTCATGTACCAAGGCGAAAAGATGTGGTGAGTGTGCGGGCACTCATCAGACCAGAGACTGCCCGAGGAAGTCGGTGCTTTGCTGCAACTGCGGCAAAGCCCATAAATCGTGGCAGAAGGGGGCGTGTCAAAACTTCGCGTCATATAAGGCCAGCGTTCAAAAGGCCAGGTATGAACTCATGGAAAGAACGGCATATCTAAGAAGAGAGGAAACGGCACTAGCGGCACCACAACTAACAACAGCGGCAAAACAAATGGACGACCAAGGATTCACACTGGTGTCCCACCAAAAGCCAGAGGTGTTCAAGAGGGGGCCAGGACGCCCGCGCAAACAGCCCCTGGTTAATCCACCGCCTCCACTATTTGCGCCATCGGGGTCAAACTCAAGGCCACAGTCATCACTTTTCAGCACGCGAGGGCAGGAAAAGAATGGCGAGGTTTATTTTAGCTAGTCCTGTGTCGGGCTAAAGGCCAATTGCACTTCCTGTAGGTAACGAAGGACTACAGACTTAAAAATTTTAAAGGGGGAGGGGGTTTTTATCGTAATGGTTTCCCCCTCATGTAAATATATAGATAGTTTCATAGCCACCTGCATGGGCCCATAGGGCGCCAAATCGGGATAAATGAAATCAAATTCAAATTCAATAATAATAATAATAATAATAATAATAATAATAATAATAATAATAATAATAATAATAATAATAATAATAATAATAATAATAATAATAATAATAATAATAATAATAATAATAATAATAATAATAATAATAATAATAATAATAATAATAATAATAATAATAATAATAATAATAATAATAATAATAATAATAATAATAATAATAATAATAATAATAATAATAATAATAATAATAATAATAATAATAATAATAATAATAATAATAATAATAATCAATGCAGCGTATCGACTATGCAGACACAGTTTTTCTTTGCTTGCGCTCGGACTCCGACGTGAATATCATTACATTTAGATTATAATTCATGTGACTCCCGTACTAATCAATTGGGTTATGAATAGTCCTACACAGCCGTAGACTGAAAAATGATATTAATGCTTTCAAAAAAAAGCATTTTGAATTCACGATTTTCAGCGTGGTGGCCAAGTTATAATAATTAGGGTATAGGCGGGCATGGAATGATGAACAAGCTAAGGATAACGAAGAGTGTTCGAAAATTGTCAGAGTCTGATGATACGAATGGATATCTCAGTCTTTGTGTAAAACACGGCTTCGTGGTAGATAGTGTCATGAATGCGCTTTTCACATTAGTAGTAAATTGTCATGCACGTGGTGTAGCACGCAGAGCCAGGGAAATGGAAACAGGTTAGTGATAAATTAGATACCACCAATCGCTACACTCACCCGTAGATCACTCCTAAAAGAGACTAGCTACGGCGCTATCTGGAAGTATGTGGGATTGGTTAATTATCATGTGGCTAACCTGTAACATAACATAATAACACGATAAGATACCAAAACACAACACATTTGACCTTTCTTTTGCTAGCAACCCCAGCTGTCCGCCCCCAAAAAGAACTGTCTCGACGCGCCAGACACGCGATTATCTACTGTTCAGCTTTCTCTGATTTGCTCCTTGCCATGCCGCCCCAGTCCTCCGCAGAGGCCGGCTCTTGGCCCCCTCTCCCACCCGTAAATTCGACGCGTCCTGACGTTGAAATGGTCCTCACAGGGCCACCTAGCCACCACCACAACAACACACAAGCAAACGCAGAACCGATCTGCGAGGCGAGCTGCCAATACTCGCCCCCAAACCCCCCCGAGTCAATGGGTGCTTCCTTGACTAACTTCCTCGCAGATGAAGCGAGGGCGTTTAACATACGCTTTGCAGAGGCTGAGCGTATCGTCAGTGGGTACATTAACCTACTGGCGGCCACAACCGACAAACAGCTCCGACGAGCTGTCGAAAAGAATGGAGAGGCTTTACAGGCCACTATCACAAACATCCTGCGCGGAAACCCCGAGCCCCAATCCAGTGGGCCATCAGAGGCTGCCAGTAGCAGCAAGACGACAACCCTCCCTACGTCGGCTACTAGGTCGGGAGGAAAGAATAGCGCGAGCACTTCACGACCAGTGCAAATACTCACGAGAGAAAGCAGCCAGGCGAAAGGCAAAGAGCCGGCTTCAACAAAGCCTACTAGGCCAATCGACATCGATTCTATACAAACCCCCATCGTTACTGAGGGGTCTTGGACTCAGGTAGTGAGGAAAAAGACTAAGGCCGCACCACCAGCAGCGACAAAATCGCAACCAGCCAGCGAGCCTAAGTCAAAAGCGACAGGGCCCACACAAACTCCGAGGCCTACTGCCTCAGCTCCCAAGTTAGCTCGCCCAGACGAGCGTGTTTTCCTGCGGGTCAAGCCCGACCACCCATGGAGACGCATGTCTCCTCATTATATCAAAATGAGCCTCGCAAGCAAGCTGCGCTTAGCTAACTCTGCAATTAAGCAGGTTACCATCGTCAACTCAGGGTTTGCGATACTAGCTGAAGGAGACGCAGCAAGAAACGCGCTCCTCTCAGGCGCCGTACTCCTGGAGAGCACGGAAATGAAACTGGAAGCTGCTTCCAACTGGATCTCAGTGTTGGCGCCTAATGTACCAGACAGACTCTTCACTTTAGAAGGACCAACGCCAGTAACATCGGAGATGGTAATGGAGGAAGCGACCTTAAAGACAGGCGTTAGACCGACCTCGGCTCGTGCCTTTGCAACAAGCATGGCTAGGCCGTCAACCGACTGGGTGTTGCATTTTGCAACCGGCAAGCCAAAGCTGGGAGAAAGACTTTTCGAAGAGAGCGGTCGCTTAAACGAACTTCAGCGTAAAGCCAAAATTGCGCAATGCAACCGATGCTGGGGACACCACCCAACTAAGATCTGTTCACGAGCAGAGCGCTGCTCTCGCTGTGGATCGATTGAGCACAAGGCTACTGAGTGCAAACAGCTCGTCCCAAGGTGCATCAATTGCCATGGGCCGCATGCCGCAACCGAGCCTAGCTGCATGGCCAGGCCGACGCGGACCGGCGGAAAGACTGTGCAACGCACAAGAGACCAGCTGTCGGTGATCCGGGAACAAGGTCAAAATGAAAGAAACGCTTCGATCCGAGAGTTGGAAGCAAAGCAGAAAGCCGCTGAGGCGACTGCTGAAAACGAAACTACAAACGTTGCTCAATGCCCGTAAGGGACCACAACCTTACCGAGCTACACACAACGGCAACAACGATCTTGTTCCTCTGCGCTAATTTGGGCAGAGGAGACCCCGCTACAGACATCATCCTGCAATCCGCCTGGGATTCAGGAACCGATGTCCTACTCATCCAGGAACCCTGGACTCAACACAAGGACGGCTTCTGGCTCACCAAGTCGCATCCTGGGTTCGACAAGCACTTGCCCCCCCATGTCACAGCCAACCCCGCAAGGCCACGATCCCTCATTTATACGCGAAAAGGGACCAAGTGCCTACAACTAGCAATCTGCGAGGCATCACCAGATCTTACCGCCGTAAAGGTTGAAGGAGTCACGTTTGTCTCAGTGTATCGCGCTCCTGGAGCAGACCTTTCGCCGCTCCTATCATGGGCCCCGTCTGGGCCCACAGTAGTTGGTGGAGATTTCAATGCCGTCCACCCTGACTGGCAGCCCATGGCCACCAGGCTACACGGTGACGGCCAAGTGCTCGCCAAATGGATGTCCGAGCACGGTATGGACCTATCTTCGACCCCGGGCGTATCGACTCACGATCTTGGAAACACACTCGACCTAGTCTGGTCTAACGCGGGAGCCCTTGCAGACGTCTCGATAGAGCTTGACTCGACATCGGACCACAGAACTCTTGCAGGAGACGTCCCCCGTCCGAACTCGAAAGCTAGAGCTGTTATCAAAACAGGCCAACCGTTTCGAGTGACAGACGACGCCCTCGAAGACTTTGCAAAGGTGCTAGGCCGTTGGGCTCAAGGAATAGAGCTACAGCCGATGGCTTCAGTAGACGCGGTGGACAATCTTGCTGATAAGCTGGTCCAAACTATTAGCAACGCAATCAGGGTCACTGGTAGACGCGGGAGTGTGAAGAAGGGTAGGATAGCACCTTGGTGGACGTCGGAGTGCCTACAGGCCAAACGCGAATACAGGATATTCAGGGACGAAGAGAGCAGAAAGGACTTCCGTCGCATAGTCAAAAGTGCCAAACGCCAATACTGGCGGCGAAAGTTCTCCGAAGCAACAACCGACGTCGACATGTATCGGATGGCACGCTGGGCTAAGCCGCAACCTACATCAGCTGCTCCACCACTCCAAACTCCAGATGGTCTTGTTTCGGATCCAGGAAAGCGAGCAACTCTGTTGCGAGACCTCCTTCTCAGCCGGTTCACCAGTCAGAACGACGTCGACGCTGAGGACTTCGAGCCAGGACGCGGAAACCTCCCATGGGTCTCGAGCGTTACGGACGAGGAAGCCAAGTGGGTTACAACGGCCTGCCAAAACAAAGCCCCTGGAGCAGACGCGATTTCTGTTCGTCTTCTTAGGACAGCCTGGCCATCAATTGGTCACGCAGTGAGAGTACTCTTTGAGGGCTCACTGCGATTGAATCATTTTCCTAAGGCCTTCAAGCTAGCGGAAGTAATCCTTCTCCCCAAACCCGGCCGTAACCTCAGTACAGCTAAAGGATGGAGGCCTATCGCACTTCTCTCCTCCCTGGGTAAAGGTCTCGAGAGACTGATTGCAAGGCGAATGGCTTACACCGCCCTCACCTACAAGGCAGTCCCGCAGCAACTCTTTGGAGCACTCACTGGCAGGTCTGCCAACGACCTCGTCTCATGCGTCATCCACGATGTAGAACATGCAATGAAACGGCAGAAGAAAGCAGTCCTAGTCACTTTGGACGTTCAGGGTGCATTCGATGCTGTACTCCACGGACGGCTGCTGCAGAGGATGAACAAGATGGGGTGGCCTAAACCAGCTATCACCTGGATAAAGTCCTTCCTACAAGAACGATCTGCTCGCGTACGACACGAAGACGGAGTCACAGACCCGGTATTCCTAGAATGCGGGCTGCCACAAGGATCGCCTCTTTCCCCAATTCTTTTTCTGTTCTACATGGCCGAAGTCGTGGGAGGCAGTAGTTGGAGATTTGGCTATGCAGATGATGTTGCCATCCTCGGCATAGGTTCAACTCCAACTGAAGCCGCAGTAGCTGTCCAGAGAGAATTCGATGCAGTCCTAGGGTGGGCCGCTGATAATACCGTCTCTTTCGACCCAGATAAGGCCGAAGTAGTCTACTTCGTCGGCCCAAGATCCAGGGGACACGAACTTCCGGCTATAAGGGTAGGCACTCGCGATGTACAAGCATCCGACGACATCCGATGGCTTGGAGTACACCTTGATCGCGGTCTGACCTTCGAAAGTCACGTCGCAAAGTGGACCAGCAAAGCAATGCGGCTAGTGCAGCACTTCCGACGGCTCACTCAGTGCACCCAGGGACCAAGGCCTGACTTACTAACCACAGTCATTCGCACGGTAGTTCTGCCAATCGCGATGCATGCAGCGGAGGTCTGGTGCCCGGGGCCAACCAGGGAAACTTATCGAGGTGTGACGCGTAATTCCTACAAGAGACAGAGCAAAGTCATCGACCAAACCTCTGCCTTCGGAATCCGCGTGGCTCTACCAACCTGGCGCACGATGCCTGTTGCAGCACTGAGAAGAGAGACTGGTATTCCGCCAGCACAAATTCTGCTCGAGGAACGCAGGCTCAAGACTGCCGCACGAATCCGGACACTAGATGAGTACCATCCGCTTCGACTTCGGGCCACGGAAAGCACAGACAGCGCTCGTCACCGACTCGGCCTAAAGACATGCAACAAAACCAGACTTGGTTTCGACAGAGTGCATGATTCAAGGGTCCAGAGGATGTATCGACTCCTGCCAGAGGCCGAACTACCTCCAACGCTCTGACCTCCGGCCCCCCCTCAGCTAATTCCCCGCTGGACAAGCAAGAAAGAAGCAGCTAGGTTTATAAGAGAGTGGCTACCTACTCTCCCACCCGACTGTCTTTGCGTGTACAGTGATGGCTCTGGGGCGTCCACCGACAAAGTGTCATGGGCCTTTGTGACCTTTATCAGTGGCACAGGCAGGGTAATTGAGCAAAGCGGCTCAGGCAAAATAACCAATGCGGAGGTCTACGACGCGGAGGTTCATAGAGCTCTAGCTGCTCTTGAAGCAATCACTAGCAGGAAGCGAGATCGTGGTCGTAGCGCCATCTATATTCTGCTCGACAATTCTGCGGCTGTCCAGGCCTTACTAACGGGAACAACAAGCTCATCATCCTGGAGGATTCAAAAGTTCTGCAAAATGGTCGCTAGAGCAGCAGCACCTGTTAAAGTAGGATGGATTCCGGGCCACGAGGGGCTGGTAGGAAATGAAATGGCTGATGAGCTCGCTCGAAGAGAGCTTAACTCGTCGGACGATACGAGGACGACACATGGGGTGATGACCCTCGCCTCTTCCGGAAGGAAAGCTCGCGAACTGGCCAGACAGATGGTTACAGACTGGTGGCATTCGAATCGCCCCAGACATTATGCAGACCTCGAACTCAAGATGCGACGCAAGAAACCGCCAGAACTAGCACTACCAAGGGCAGTCTACGCTCGCTTAATAGCCGCTCGAACCGGACATGGAGACTTCGCGGCTTATCATCGCCGCTTCAACCACACTGACGCTACACTTCACTGCGAGTGTGGGAGGGAAAAATCAATTGGTCACCTTGTCCAGTGTCGAAAAGCACTGGCAACATGGCGGCTGAAAAGCGGAAGGCGAAGGGCGCCAGCTATAGAAACAATGCTCGGATCAAGCGGGTGGCAACTGTTCAGGGACTATGTCCAGGAGAGCGGAATATACGCGGAGGCTAGCCGGGGGATGGCAGGGATACCTGTGACTCGGAGGTGATGAACGAAAGCCTAGGTGATCTGGCATGGAAGCAGGGATAGGAATCGAGGCTCGGGCGCGTGGTGGCCGAGGCGGAACGATGGAAGGGAGATTGTCAAAGTTTTTTCTTTTGTAATGCAGGACTTTGCGTGGAAGTTTTCTTTTGTTTTGTTTTCAACTCTGGGCTGCTGTACTCGTCATGCTTCAACACATAGATGCGTTTCGGTATGGTTCCGGTCATTGAGGTGGGACGAGGCACTTTTACTTTACGGTAGTTAACCTGATCCGGCCCGACCCCACTCGTGCTCAAGCTCCAGTAGGAGTGCGACGGTAGTTACTTCACCTAGCACGTTAATGAACAAACAAACGCACATTTCGAGAAATTCGAAAATTCACATTTTCACATTTTCCTCCCCTTATATCACCCTCCGAACTTCGAAACATCAATTTCTCGTGGTACCACGCCACTCAGCCTTGAAATGGCACCGGTACCCCCAAAATCCGCGAAACCCGCGAAAATTGTGTTAACCACTAAAGTAGTAAAGCACAACTTCCAGACGCGTCTGGAATCACAGAAGCAAATGCTGAGCAAAGCAAAAAGCATTGCAATGCAAAAAGCGACAACAAAGGGACTGACGCAGAACGACATCGATCTCGAAGGGATGGAAGCCGACATAATCGCGCAGATGGAAGAAAGCGGCAAAACCGACATTGAGATGGAGGATGCCACTCCCATAATTGATGCTTGGATCAGAAAGGGCCTAATGGACTCGCGTTGGGCAACTGCAGGAGCAGAGAGCTCCCAGAAGACGTCAACAGCACCAACGATTGCCGTCGAGAAAGTAGTCTCGGCGAAAGCAATGCCAGAATCCGCACGCGCTGCGGCACGAAAAATAGCGGTTCCGATAGCAAAGCGGACACCAACCGCGAGCACACCGAGGGGAACGGAAGACCCCCATAACGCAAAGGCAGCAAATGCCTCACAACTTCCGCCAGCCCCGGCCTCGATTCCCGGGATGACTGTGCGCGATAACCAACCTGCTGGCGGTGCTCCCACCGGCACCACGCCAATTCACCCGCCGGAAATAGAGGCTTTACTCGAAGCCGAAAGAAAGCGGGCTGCAAACACCTCAGCTAGGCTCGAGATAGGGTCAACGGTGTAAAAACATTAGAAAGTGTTATCCTGTCCATGAAAACAACAGATAACAAAGAATACTTGGACGCAATGAGTGTGTGTCTGAGGGGCGCCCTCGCTCACTTCCTACGCACTGGAACCACACCAGTGCCGACAAGTCTTCCCCCCCGCCCCATCGGCCAGCAGGCCAGCAACAGCGGGCCCTCACCACCATCGACCACCAGGACAGCAAATCCTGCCGTCGCTGTGCCCCAGGTCACTTCAACCTGGGCAACTGTAGCCCGGAAAGGGCTACCCAAACAGCCAACGCCAGTGATGACAAGTCATGCCCCGAAAATGCCGACTCCGCCGACCAAGAAATCGGCCAAGACGCCCCATCGTCCACGCCGGACAACCGACTGTTCCTCCGGCTAAATTCTAAACACCAGTGGCGAAATCTTTCACCAGCTGGCATCAGAGAAGCCGTGGCACAGCTCACCAACGCGACCCAAGCAGCAATTGAACACGTATACCGTGTCCCAACAGGTTTCGCGCTCCGAGCGAAGGACCAGGAATCTCGCCAGCTCCTATTGGACGCGGCGGAATTTTTCCTCCCCATCGGGGGAAGACTAGAGGAGGCCTCCGACCTTGTGGCGCTCCAGATCTCGACGGTCCCCGTCGCCATCCACACTCTTCTTGGAAGGGTACAAGTGACAGAAGAGATGATAATCGAGGAGATCTCGAGAGTTACAAAGGCCATTCCAGCCAAGGTACGGCCCCACGGGAAGACCCGGCTGGATGCGCCATACAAATCATGGCTGGCTCATTTCAAGAAGGGAGCGGCACCAAGACAAGGGTTCCGCCTATTCGACGACTCGGGCGTCGCGGTTCCACACAAACCGCGACAGACTGTGCAGCAATGCAAACGCTGCCTGCAGTTCCACGGGACGCGCGGTTGCTCTCGCGCCCGAGCTTGCTGGAACTGCTCCTCAACGATGCACTCGACAGACGAGTGCCGTGCACACACCAAGTGCCGCAACTGCGGAGGACCGCACAGGTCCGACAGTCGAGTCTGTCTGGCGCGCCGCACCAAGTCCGGGCCGGTAAGCAGAGAGCAACTGGCCAATATTCGCATCGCGAGCCAACGCGAGCTAGCGGCTGTTGTGAGGGCTAAAGCTGCAGCCCGTCGCGCAGAGGCAGCAGTTCTAGCGGCTGCTAGGCAAACGCAAGACTCACCAACAGCGGTGAAATCGAACAACAGTTTCGAAGTTCTGATGACCGACGTCGCCTCCGACGCCACGGCCATAGGAACGACGAATCCTGTTGAGTCTTCCTGAAGGGCTCCTCACGGGTCCTTTCTAGCCTCTCACCTACGATAAGTTTTATGTCGATCAACGTAGGTAGGGGAGGCTCATCACACGACATCGCGCTTTCCCGAGCTTACGAGCTAGGCGTCGATGTAGTGTTAATACAAGAACCTTCGTGGAAAAAAGCCACAAAGGAAACAAAGTCACACCCTGGATACGACTGTCATATACCACATGGCGGCGTAAACATTCGACCCAGGGCGGTGACTTACACACTAATAAACAGGAGAAACCTTTCGGCACCTCAAATTTTTCCCTGCAATCCCCCAACGGCAGACTACTGCTGGGTCGTGGTAAACGGAGTCACGTTTCTCAACGTATATAAAGACCCAAACAACCCAACGGCAATTCAACCCCTCCTCAGCTGGGACCCACCACCTCGATCCGTCGCGGCTGGTGACTTCAACGCGGTGCACTGCGCGTGGCAACCAGAGGTCACCCGCCCACGCGGACAAGGAATCGAAATTGAGAGATGGGCGGAACGTCACAATCTCACTTGTCTGATTGTGGGCGAGCCAACGCATCGAGCCGGGAACACGCTCGATCTTGCTTGGACCAACGTCAACGGGGCCCAAGCATGGGTGGATTGCAGCGAGTGTGCCACCAGCGACCATCTTCCCATTCGAGGACAAGTTCCCACCGGATGCGGAAAAAGGGACCAGGAGCCATCGCCGATCAGGGTAACGCGCGGCAACCTGCCAAGGTTCGCCCTTGCCGTCACGCAGTTCACTCACCCGCCACCAGTCTTGGACACGGTTTGCCAGGTGGATGAATACGCCAAAGATCTCTGTTCCGGCCTTACTAACGCTATCAAAGCAGCAGGAACACGAAGGAACAAAAGACGTGGCAAATGTGCACCTTGGTGGACACCGGAATGCAAGCTGGCTCGCACGGAGTATCGTGCAGCAGTGACTCCAGAGCAACGATGGGTGCATGCGAAGAAGCTGCGTTCAACCCTCAGAGCGGCAAGGAAAGAGCACCAGACGCGTCAAGTCGAAGCGATCACAACACCGACTGAAGTGTTCAAGCTGATGCGCTCGGCCGAACCAAGGCAGGCAAGCACCCCCCCTCCACTCAACCACGAAGGGAAGCTGTACTCCGATCCGGCTGAGCGGGCAGAGATACTCCGAGATGCTCTTCTGGCACGACACCAAGCGACGGACGACCTACCGCCACTCGATGCGCCGAGTACCAACCGAATCCCCTGGAACGACCATGTCTCGGACGAAGAGATTCGCATGTGCACCGTAGGCTGCGCCAACACAGCGCCTGGAGCAGACGGGATCTCTGTGGAGCTTCTGCGAACATGTTGGAAGACGATTGGACCATTTTTCGGCACTCTCTTCCGCGCCTGCATCAGACTCGGCACCCACCCATCCTGCTTCAAGCTGGCTGAAGTGGTGCTCCTCCGCAAGACGAACCGAGATCCAGCGACTGTTAAGGGCTGGAGACCGATCGCACTTCTGTCATGTTTGGGTAAGGGATTGGAACGACTCTTGGCGAAGCAGATGGCCCATCTCGCGGTTACGCTCAACGTTGTCGGAGACCAACAATTCGGCGCGCTCCCCAAAAGATCTGCAAACGACCTCGTCAACTGCGTAGTCCACGACATCGAAGAGGCAAGCACCCAGGGATGGGCGGCCACATTCACAACTCTAGACGTCCAAGGAGCGTTCGATGCAGTACTCCACAACCGTTTGGTGAGGAGGATGCGAGATCAGGGATGGCCGGACTCAATTCTTCGATGGACGGCGTCTTTTCTTGCACATCGAAAGATACAAGTCCGATACTCCGGAGGGGTAACCGGGCAGAGAGAGCTGGTTTGTGGGGTTCCGCAGGGATCACCAATATCGCCACTTCTCTTCCTTCTATACATGGCAGAGCCTATGCGAAGCGGCAACCCGGGAATGAGGTTCAGCTACGCAGACGATATCGGGGTACTAGGATTCGGGCGTAGCATTGCCGAGTCGGCCGCTTCTGTACAGAAGGAAGTGGATCATCTTCTGGAGTGGGCAAGTACCAACGCAGTCTCCTTCGATACCAATAAGTCGGAGGTAGTCCAGTTTCCCGGACGGAAACGCGAGGAGCCAGTGGGCATTCGTGTGAACGGCGTGGTTATCGAGCCAGCAGACCAAATACGCTGGCTTGGAGTATACCTAGACCCGCAGCTGGACTTCAAACATCACGTCACGACGTGGTGTGGCAAAGCTCTGAAGGTGGCCCAGTAATTGCGCCGCTTCAACTCTGCGTATCGAGGAGCTGCCCCTGCAGCACTGGTTCGAGCAGTGGACACGTGCATTGTCCCCATAGCAACCTTCGGAGCAGATGTTTGGTGGCCCGGCCTCAAACGTCCGACCAAAAGGGGGATCATCACACCTCGAACCAGCATTTTCTGCGAGATGATTGACAAGGCAATCTTGACGGGACTGCGCGCTGCCCTCCCGGTAATGAGAACTACACCGAATCTTGTTCTCCACCGAGAAGGAGGTATCCCAACAGGGAAGATCATTCTGGAAGGGAACCGACTACGGCTTTCGGCTCGGCTCCACTCACTGGACAACCGCCACCCGCTCCGGACCCGTGCCGCCGTGTGTCCAAACAATGGAACAAGGAAGTACAAGAAAAATGCTCGGGCACCCAAGAATCCGGAGATCCAGATGTCAAGAGTGCAGCGGGCCTTCCGACAACTCCCGGACGCGGAAGACGCTAAGCCTCTGCCGCCGCCATGCTATCTGTCGAACTTCGGCCCAAGGACAGAAGAGGAGGACAAGGTAACTCGGTTCCTTGGAGGTGTATTGCCATCGGATATCTGTGCCTACCCGGATGGATCGTCGGAGGGGCATGGTCGCTCAGTATGGGGGTTCGTCTTGAAGAGGGATGGAAAGACTCTGTTGAAGGGATGTGGTATCAAGCATGGTGGTGAAGTGCTCGATGCGGAAATACTAGGGGCGAGGAAGGCCCTGGAAGCTGCGCTAGGATTGTTGGAGAGAGAGAACGGGAGAAGTAACGGCAGGCAGTGGATCAACGTGTTGACGGATAGTCAGTCTGCAGTGAAGGCACTGCTGACAGGAACCGCCACAACAAGTCTCGACGATGTACGCCAATTTAGGGCGCTATCAGAAAAGGCTCGAGTCTCGGTTCAGTGGATACCAGCCCACTCCGGGATACAGGGAAACGAAGAGGCTGATAGAGTTGCACGCTCCGGCCTCCAACAACTTCCAAGTAAAGAGAGCCAGCCTGGCTCCGTCACTTTGGCGTACGTTCGTCGTCTGATGAACCAGAAACGTCAAGCTCTTCTCGAGGAATGGTGGGAGGAAGCATGTCCACCTAGGTATCGAAATCTGGGTCTACTCATGCGACGACGCAAGCCACAGGAGCAGGCACTTTCTCGGCGGTTACTACGTGAACTGATCTCAGCTCGAACGGGACACGGAAACTTCGCTGCATGTCACCATCGTTTCAACAACTTCACCGCTTCTATGGAGTGTGCGTGTGGAGAGGAAACATCACCTCTCCACTTCATTCACTGTCGACTGCACGAACGTCAGACGCGTCGACTCCGAGGGACAATGTCACATCACGACTTTGTCCAAAAGCTTCTCGGGCCTAAGTGCCTTGAGGATTTTACAAAATTTGCGCAGGAAACCGGCTGCTTCGGCAACTCACCTGCAAGTCCGTCACCAGCTCTCAGCGGAGACAACATTAACTAGGTCATAGCACGAAGCATGACAGGAAGGAAAACGAGACGAGGAGTGTCGCTTTCCCACCTCAAATTGGAGTATTGGATTTGGAATTTTGGTTATGGGAGTCTGTGGGAGCATTTAAATTCTTTCTTATAACTAGCTACTGGTTGTGTAGTGGGTCACGCAGTGAGACCGAGTCGGGCATGTGGGAAGCATGATCTTGGCCGTGTACACCGGTCCTTGACTCCTAGGAGATATAGAGCATAGCTTAGGACCTAAAATTTATAAAAAAAAAAAAAAAAAACAATAAGATACCATTCGCATCCTGTAACATTTTATTGCCATAATCACCCAAGTATATTCTAAGCCCCCTGAGTAGTCACAACCATTTAATTGAAGATACCAAGTGTATAAAACCATATACATCACCACCCTTCAATAGGTAGGACCTATTTATTCGTGTTTGCTACCCGTTATTCAACACATCACAAGTCCATATTCATAGAGTGTGTAGGACATTGGGTTCCTTTATGACCCAAGCCACACCTTGTACAGTGCTGCTATCATCTTTTGTTGCTCGATAGATGATTGATAAATTTCCCTTGATGAGTAGCCATTCAGCTCAGTATTTATCCGTGGAATTCAGCCAACTGTTCCCCCGAACCTTCTACCCAAAAAACATGGTACCAATGCAAACTGCGTGCGCGGGAAAAAGTATTAGGCACTGAGGGTCAAATGAAAAATGTAAAGTAAACTTGTATTGATGAAATCTCTGGTCCTCAACTCCTTTCCGGTATTGATGCTGTATACCCAATCTGAAGCTATTTCCGGGAGAATATTTTCCCCTCGTTTCCCAAAATTACATATGAAGTATATTACATGTGTTGAAGATCAAAAGACCTCAAATTGGAGCTTTGAACATCCTTACCATCCTGAACATACTCATCACCATGTCCTCGGTGAGATATCAGAGCTCAAGTAAGTTAATCCGAGATATTTCATCCCGATATCCAATGATTCTAATTACCTTATTCAGTAGGCTCTAAGCTATCAGATGTTTGACTAAAAGTCTCAAAAAACCTGGAGCCCCAGCGAGGCGAGACCTTGACTTCGGGACCACATGAGGTGCGCATATTCATCTATATCTCCCTTCTTTGTGACAGTCGAGGCCGACTTGACCTAATCCACCATCTCCGTATCGGGTACTGGGTACGCTCTGGAAACTTAGCGGATGGCTTTTCCTTCATAACCAAAGGTTGGTGATGAGGAGAGCTTCTATGGATTCCTCTTCCGATCCGTCCTTCAGTATATAATCTCTTAAAGGACGTATATAGAATGTAATATAAGTTAATTGATGTGTAAGTTACAAGTCTTAGAATCGCTAGTATACCACGCTAGAAAATAATGTAAACGCTACAGGATAAAGTCATGTGACATAAAACAGCGTAAGGCTGACACTTCAACATATAATTTTACCCTTCTTCCCATGGTGCTATGACAACAGTATGATTCTTGACACATTGTATCATGTTGATATTAGGTTCAGGAATATTTTATGATGAGCTAGTGGAAGGAGGGAAGGTATATCTATGATAGCTTGATCTGTAACCTCGAAGCTCTTTACGCCTAGCCTTCTGTCATACCCAACACCTTCAGACCATCTCAGGTCGCCTTTAGCACCTTAAGTCACCACAAGAATTCACTCGAGCTTTTAGTCTCTCTAGATATTACTATTACCTACTATTCAAACCTTTAGTTCCTCTAAGTGATCTCACGTAGATCTTCAATCATGTTTTGCAGTCCATCCAACCCCTCTTCAACTACAGTTACACTTCAGTCCATACGTCTTCGCTCCAATCTCACAGGCTTCGACCATAACGTCTGTTCTGATCGTGATTATCTTCATGACAATGGTGAAGGAGGAGTGTGTTTAGAGATGAATACGATACAGACAGCGAAAGCGATTGGGAATCCTCATCGAAGTGTTGACTTCTGCTTAACTTGACGTCACTTTTGAAAATACTAACCTCAGTGTCGAAAATTCGGGGTAAACAGTTTGATGTGTTATGACACGCTAATTATAATAAGCTACAGCTGCAGGTTTCAAATGTAGCTAAGTTAAGTGTAAAGCTCTGCCCACAAGTCACATATATACTGAGGAGGGGTTTAAGGGAGTTGTGTTGAAGATGTCTCCGTGCCTCCATAACCATAGACCGCCGTGGATATCCTAATCCAACTCCATACGTGTTTACTATACCCCAAGCCACTCAGCATAATGAATGTTAAGTTTTTGTATTGCTTAAAAATAATCTTCGTTTCCACACATGCATGTCAATATTCAAACTTCACTCCTTCAATTTATTCTCGACTGCCAGAGTTTGTCAATAATTCAATTTATTAAATAAAGCTCGAGACACTGCAATTAAAAACAGCTTATAACATTGAGAACTAGTTCCTACCATTGAAACAACTGATACTAGTATCATGTAGGAGCCCAATAAATACCTACCTTTTATTTGATCTAGAAATAATTACGAAATAAGTAAACTTGGAAATTTTCCTAGCAGGGAAATGAAAACTATCCGATATAACGTTTCCTTCAGCTTAAAGGCCATGCTTTTGTAGGTGCATAATTCTACACATCGCTGGTAGGCAGTTTGCCAACATGCTATCACACTACAAAGGTTTATCATCAGACTACTTTCTCAATTGATTTTCATTTAGCTATTTAGCTACTGAGTTTTGTTTCGGAGATTCAGGTTCGTTACGTGTCGCGTTTTCAGGATGTTTCGCTTGTGATCTATGCAGGTAGTTAGTATCAGCAATAAGTAACATTGATTATTATTTGAAGATTTCAGATGCGTCGCTTCAGCATCTTTTGGGAAGCGAGAAAATATTCTTAATAAAAGATATAGCATATTCCTTCACTCACATTTTCAATGCCTCGATAGCTCTATCGAACGCCGCAATGATTGGTTCGTATAGTTTGTTGGGGTCCTCAAGATTTCCTGTTCGCGTCTTTATATTTGAATTAAATAATAAGTCCCTGAATTCCTCAGCTAGAACCTTGACATCATCAAACATCGGCGAAAATTTAAACAATACTTTTTCGAAGCTACCTAGAGTCATGTAGTATTCCTTATGTAAGTGTATTTCTTGGGCGGTCCCTGTGTACCATTTTGATAGGAAAGCTTCATGCGGGTTTGTGCCTTCATTCCATCCACAGTCAATGCAAACCCAGACTAAGACATACAAGAACGACTCGAGATCATGTCGGTAAGTGTGGGTGACCACTGCACCCGTCGTCGCAAAGCTGTTACTCAAAATGTCCAGTGCGATAAATTGCATCGTGCCTGTCACCACTCGATCCTTTTCTTGAACTTTTCCATCTTTCAACAATGTTGCCAAGTCCAGATCTATCAAGACACCACCCAGCTTGTCACTCGTCTCAATGCCAGTCAAAAGAATATTATTCACCGAGATGTTGCGATGTCATATCTTAGCGTCCATCAGTAATGACCGGTGCGCCTTGATGGCATCGCTAATCCCGATGATCAGTTCCAGTGCCGATCTAAACTTATCAATTGGCCGCCCGTAAGGCGAGATCCCGGCAGCGGTAAATTGA
This sequence comes from Blumeria graminis f. sp. triticale, assembly GCA_905067625.1. Taxonomy (NCBI): domain Eukaryota; kingdom Fungi; phylum Ascomycota; class Leotiomycetes; order Helotiales; family Erysiphaceae; genus Blumeria; species Blumeria graminis. Next base: position 10,335,737 of record LR898477.1, read on the forward strand.
CGGTCACGTGGAATAATGACTCCAGTGTTTACCATTTTTACCGCTTTCGTACTACATGATCTAGCATTGGCACTTGACTTTGGTGGATTTGGAGCCTTTTCAGGAAGTGAGCTTGGTCCCGCAGAATTATTCATCGCAATTAAGCCGGCGTTACTTGACAGTTGAACTCTCTTCAATCTGTCGTTTACTTCGGCATCATCGGCAGTTTTCCTTTTACCGGAAGATTGATTGACTGAATAAGCAGAGCCTCCCACGATCATTGCCCTGCCAGAGTTTGGAATTTTGAGCGCCTGCAATGAGGAAACAGGTGGATTCAACTCCGTAACTTGTTGGGTCACGGTTGTATCTGTGTTGTAATTAGTAAGAACTTCCATTTCCACGTAATGATTTTGCCTACTTTCTTGCATTGATCGCGCTTTTTTAATTGATCCAGCCATCTCTTTTTCAGCTTGAAGTGCCTCCCTCTTTCGCTTTCGGCTCAGTTGGTTATTCACGCTTTCCTTCGGAATCCGTATCATCTCTCCACTTAAGTCGTATGGCGTAGTCATGATCTTCTCCGTCGGACGAGTGTCTTTGACCATGCTCTTGGTGAACAGAAGACCTTCGCGAAGCTGGCTGATTTTTACCAGATTAACTGATCCAAGAATCTTTGCCATCCCAGGTATATTGTCCGCCATCTCAAGAAGCTCAATCTCTGAAAGCCCATCGCATATTCTCCACGAGAATTTGACCACGCAGCTGAGGGTTCTGTCTTTATAGCAACTTGTTCCCCTACAAAGGTATGCCTTCTGTTGAGAGATTGGGTTGGGATCCAAGGTGAACTTCCGTATTTCCTTCGACCCGGGCACCTCGAGATGAACTATCATATCTTCACCTTCGTATTTGACGTTGGGGTCAAGACCAAGTTCCTCGTCGTTCATCAACATGTATGTCACCAAGACATGCACGAGCTTCTCTGGTGATTTGCCAATATCAATGTATGAACAAGAATACGGTCCCGATCGGTCGTATACCCAAAGTTGCAGGTCTTTCTCGAAGAGGATGAACCCGTGCACGAATCGACGAAGTGGCTGAGCCATGAACACTTCCCGCATGTATACACTGAGCTGAAGAAACGTTTGCCGGGAAACCTTGGATGAAGATACCGTAAGTTCACCTACCACAAGAATATCACGCCAATGATGCCTGTCCTCAATCGGAAGGTTTCGACTTTTGATGAAGTAATCTACCTGTCGCTTTGTCTGGTTTCCAATGATTTTTCCGGCTGCGAGAGTGTGAAATTGAGCCCCAGTGAAAGCTAATCCAACCCGTTCTTCTGCAGTATTTGCAGCATCATTTGTTGCCGAATCACTTGGGCTTCGATAGCCTTTGATTAGGTCATGCTCGATAACCTGCATCCATTTCCATACCGCATCTTCAGTCGGGACAGCGGGAAACTGGAACTTGGATTCTGCCGACAGTTCCATAAATTTCTTGGTAAGGCCGTCACGCTCGACCTTTATCCGCTTTGACTCAAAGTATTTGTCCCAAAAGCCGATCACGTTCACAAACACCGAGCCTTCCAACTCTCCGCTCAAAGCTTGCTTCAGATCCTCCATGTTCATTTGTGCCCCGTCAGATGATTCTACTACTCGTCGGTAAATGGATTCAGTAGCTAGTTCTTCGAGCTGATCTTCTGTAGCTGACATGATCTTTTCGAGTTCATCGACAAGCAGTATGAGTGAGTTCCAAATTTCAAGGTCAGTCGCATGGTTCATAATTAAACTTGCTACTGGCTCAAAAGGGACCAAGTCAAAAGTCGTGGAGTACATCCAGCTTTCTATAGTTCTCAACCGTGAGAGAAGTTTTTTAACCTGAGTAGGTGTATCGAAACTCCTTTGAATGTAAGCAATAAACATAACAATGAGATTTTCAAGAGGCTCTCGACATTCGTCTGCATTTTTGGGATTGCCGAATACCTTTGCTTGCGGGGAGGGAAAGTTGTCTTTGTAAAGGCTGCGGAATGATCGTAATACTTTCCCGAGAGGTTTTTCTGCAAGATGTGCTGCAATATCTATGTTAAGAGACATAATATAATCGCTGCGTGAGGAGAGGCTTGCGTATCAATATTCTGGAAGGAAAAGATGGGTATGTAAAGAGTAGGACTGATGAAGTATGTTTAGTGAAGGTGGGAGAGGAGAATGGACGAATTTATACATCGCAAGCTCACGTACTAGTAGCGTGTCCTAATAATCTGCACCTGTAAATTCCATTTTAAAATATATGCAGTTTTAGCATTTACCTCAGAAAATGGAAGTCAATATTATTTTTATTATCCCTACCATGGATCAACTTCGCTTGGACGCTTTTTTGATTTAACGATTGGTAGCGGAATCCTTGCAATAAACGTTCCACTCCAACAAGCCAAAAAGGACAATCGATGGCTCATGCACGTCAGCCTCAGCGACAAAGTTGAGGATATAATTTTTGTTAGTAGATCACATTCTCCATTACGTGGGCCAGCATTAAGAATGTATTTATTCGGGATATAAACATTGCTAGCGACCAGCCTCCTTCCGCGAAAGTAACCTGACAAGCTGGGGGCTGATTCGAAAAGCCAGAAGCTCTTTTATTCACATAGATATCAGTAATACAATAGACTGATTCATTCAGAAGTGACCTCTCAGCTTTAAAATTGATTATACTTTCACGTCAACGTGGAGTATGAAGTGTACCAGAACGTCTACTGGCTTATCACATTACATGGGTAAAATCAACTCACCGCTCACTGCGCGGTAAAGCAAACATTGGTTTTCGTGCGCATTTTGAGATAGGTCTGAAATTCTAGATAACCTGTCGTCCGACTCTTTTCGAGGTTTGTCGAAACGAATAATGATGGAGAATGAAGACTAGGAACATGGATACAAGGCTCTGTTTAGCTTACACCAGTGAAATATTGCTGTATTGCAGGTTTCCAAGCTTTCGCATTATGATATTTCTGAAATCGCATTGTAGTTTGAAAATTAATTGGTTGACTGCTCAAATCGCGTCATACATGGATCCGAATGACCCCTAATTTTAGAATTTACATCTTTATCTCAAGTACAAGTTTGGGATTGAGAACTTGCGGTACATGTAAAAGTAGAGGATATGAATTGCTCATAACCACTCATTTACTAGTTTCTTTTTATGGTTTTATTTAGCTCCCAAGCTAATGCATGAAGTCCAATCTGCATCAGTAAATATGGAGCCGGCGGAGATCTTTGATCACAGTCCAACTCATCTACAAGTCGTGAACTTGAACGGAAAGTTGAGAATCAAGAACGAACCAGAAGTCGAAAACTAGAAGAATCCCCTCTCGCGCATCGTAGACTTGCGACACTCCCCCTTCTCTATGCATTCTTATCTTATGAATGTCAATTTTCAACTTCTGACGAGGGCAAAAGTGAGCTATCAGATAGTCGATGTCTCTGGTCAGTCTACCGTCAATCTTATTCAGTCTTGAAAGACATCATCAAGGGTGGCTCACCCTTGATAATTTCCGTGAGGACTGAAGAATTTTGAATCCAGACACCTCTACTCCAGGAATATACAGTCTCTTACGGGTGACAAAGGTAAAATTGTCAAAATGACTGGGGTTAGATCCCTGTACATTTTGCCTTATTTGGTATGATCTTCATGCAGGCCCATGTCACGTTATTCGACTAGTTATGCAAGCAAGGGACACTATCCAATGACATTCCGTGAAAGTCTAAATTATGGGGATGGTTTTGAACTCAATGGGAAAGGTACAATAGTCAGTTGAAATTCATAATTGAAAAGCGTCAGTTGATAGTCTCTTAAAATGCACATCTATTTCAAAAATTATTGCTCTGTATTACAAAAGTCTACATCGAAGCCCTCAGTATGGCTCGCAACTAAAATGAAAGCGTACTACATGTTTTGTGTGTCTTCTCCATCCTAACACTTTGTGTACCCTCCATTTGCCTTTATCACTGCTACACATCTTTCGTGCATGCTGCCAACTAGTGACAATAGCTCCTCTGAAGATATTGAGTCCCATGCATCCTGAAGCAATGTCTTCAACGTGGCAGAGCGCACAAGCCTGACCCCATTTTTCTCTGGACTATTTACCTGAATGTGGTTTTTGAAGATATTCCACAATGACTCAATCGGGTTCAGGTCCGGAGAGTAAGGTGGCCATCTAATAGGCGTTATTCCAACCTCACGCAGCGCCTCAATTGTTGAGTACGCTTTGTGACATGGTGCGTTGTCGTGCATGTATAAAATTTCTGGATTTTCTGAGTGAAATTGATTCAAAATTGGCAAAATCCTTTCACAAAAGGATGAGGCCCTCATTGATCCCCAATCCTTCTCTCAGACTAGGAATGGGCCTTTTTGTGATCCATAAAATGATACCCAAAACATCCAGCTGTTCCCATGAGCATGGCGAGCCACAATACAAGTCTCATCAAACTCATCATCAGGCTAAACTCTGCTGTTAGTAAAAGGAAGATTTAGATAGAATTTAAATGTACTTTTCTTGTGACACGAGGTTTCATATGACAATCACCCGAAACCCAGGTTTCATCAGTCCACAGTATGCGACTCCATTGTTCATCGCTCCAATCTGAATGTAATTGGGCGAGCTCCAATCTTTTCTGTTTGTTCACTGCGCTTAACGGAGGCTTCTTCCGAGCAATGCATCTGCTGTAGCCTCTTTTTTTGAGTGCATTAGAAATTAGACGTTCACTGCATCCCCAGTGGCTGAAGGGCCCCATGGCTAGTTCCAAATAGCACATCTGCCGATTTTCAAGTGACTCCCGGACGAATGCTTCAAGGTCATCAACTTGTTCTGCGCTTAATTTTGGTAAGGGTCCTTTGCGAGACATAGGATTCTCAGTCTCTCGAGCACACGCAAGTTCTACTTGTCTTATTGTGAAGCCAAGTTTGTCGGATATATTTTGAAGTGTCAAGCCAAGTCTTCTTATTGCTCTTATTTCTATACATTGATCGCGAGTTAGATGCTTGCGAACTTTAGTTTCTGAAGCAAACTTTTCGAGAGACATTGTTTGCTAGAATAGAGGATGAATTGATAGTGGTGAGAAGTTTCAGTGATTGTGTAGGCTTGGCAGCCAAAAACGTCGTTGAAAATGTGTTTTTCTAAGCGATTATTAGAAGAAGACGATTGGACCATACTTCATGGCGAGCGGGGTAAGGAGGAGAGACATACTAACCTATTACGAGCTAGCCCAACTGCACCTACAGGGCTAATCCCTTCAACGACCCAGTCTGAAGTTTTACCTTTTGGAACCTAGAGGCACTGTAGTTTGAAGACGCGTGCAACGTTTGCTCAGCTGTTGTTGGAGTAGTTCTCACTCTAATCTCTCTTTTCTCCCAATTTCGTCTGTTTGCTTCTGATTAAGGTAACCCGATAATTCGAGTGGTAATGTCCTCCAAGGTTTTATCTTATTTCAGACGCTTACAAACTACTTGCGAGAGTATGGAGAACCTTCTGTTGAAATCTAGACATACCAGACCGAACTACACGCAGTGCGGAGTAGACGAAGACTACTCATCTTCGATTGCTACCAGTGTTGGTGAGGTCTCGGCTGGTAATGATCTCGGTGGTGTGAATGTTATTCCATCACGTAATCAGAACATAATTTTTCTATCTAAGCGAGGTAGAACATAGACAGACAATTAGATGTAGATTAAACTCAACACTTTCTTACTACCTAAATATAAGTTCAGTGTCCTACATAATCATAGACTCAGACAGGACAATAAAATGAATTAATATAAGTTCAGTAAAACCAAAACCTCACTGATCCTAACCTTTTATCTCTGATCCTTAAATCCCCGATACCTTACGATTCGTACAGTATTGACTTGACGGTCAACATTCACTTCTATCATTCCAGATACCCCCTAGAACTTTAATACCTTCAGCTGTAGCATTACAGAAAACAGGAGCATCAGCTGGTGGCAATTTTATTTGTAGTTGTGATGTCGTACCTGTGCGCAGCACTAGATTAGCAAAGGTCAGCAAAAATAAATTCTCGTTAGTGGTGTTCCCTACGAACCTCCAGCTCTCACTGCAGAGCCTACAGAGCTGACTTTGATTAGCACCTCAGATTTTACTACGATGGGGTTTCTTAGTAGATTTTGTGGTCTGTATCGTATTCATCCCTCAACATATCCCCCTATCACCATTATCATGAAGCTTACCACGATCTGATCAGACGTCAGGGTCGAAGCCCTTCTCATCACCAACCCTTGGTCATGGAAGACCAGCCAACCGCTGAGTTTCCGGAGCTTACCCAGATCCCGATACAGAGATGGCAGATTGGATTAATTCGGCCTCGAATGCTAGTGAAAAGGGAGATATAGATGAACATGCGTACCTCATCTAGTCCCAGTGTCTAGGTCTCGCCTGGCTGGGGCTGCAGGTTTTTTGAGACTTTTTCCTGCGCACGCAATTTCCATTGCTACCACTCTTTTATTTTTTATTATTTTTGGGTAGAAGGTTGCATAGAATGAATGAATTAAGGTTTATTCGTGACGGACACATACCCTGCACTCAAAGAGCATGACTAGGAGAAGGCGATTTCTTACCCGACAACTATATATGACGATAACTAAGTTTGTCTTTTGGACTACTCATGTAGTGGGTGCATTCGCTGATACCACTCGAGATCTTAGTGCTGGGGACTTTCACTCTTCCCTCAATCGTTAATATCCACCAGAGGGAAAACAGGAAAAACCTTTGGCTACCCTAATATGCCTCTGCCATCTTGTATATAACCGCCGCGCGAGATATAGCCTCACAGTCCTCCTTTTCTCGAGTGAGGTGGGTGTCCAGGCTACTCAGACTTTAAATCGGGGAGATGAGGACCAAGCGGCGAACCAAAACACCTTCCATCGTTGCCTGTTTTTAGAGTGTCGGCACCATTATCCAAAGTCGTTGCCTCTGCGCCCACAGACACCCTTAAGTCGAAAACACTCAAAAAATGTGCGTCCCAACATGCCCATTTGTGACCTCTTCACTCGTTAGTCCCATGTCCCAGCTGCCTGTCCTCCCTCAAGATGTGAAGCCCCATTAGAGCAAAGGTCCCCCATAGACCAAGACCCGAGCTTTGTAGATTATGACTTTATTTCCTCCTCGCGGGTAGACATAGCATCGTAAAAATGTGGTGGGAGATGGCCGGTTTTTGATGAGGCAAATGCCCGATTGCAATTGGAATAACGCCATTATCAGTATTTGAGGCGAGGTGGTGTTGTATGATTGAGGTGGAGGACTCGTGTGAGAATGATAGGTCCGACATTGACGATGAGTCGTGATATGGAGAAATGCATGTTTTTGCTTTCGACTTCGATTCGGATGCGATTCTTCTCGGCTCTCCCAGATATCCAGAGCATAATGAGCGATTACACCGGCACCAATGGAAGGTGAAGAATACGTCTTTGCCGGCAAAAGATGGCTGAATTACACGGGTAGACAATGGGCTGAATTGCTATTCATCACGGGCAATATATCAATGATCTTTCAAGTGATAAAAGAGGCAAGGAATACTGTACAAGTTGTGGCCTGGATCAGAAAGGAGCCCATGGCGCTAGATGGTCTAAGACTCAATTAGTTCAATAAACACATACACACCCCTTTTTTTTTGCATCAGATTTTAATTGCGTATGCAGCTATCTAGCTATGACAAAATATCAAAGAAAAGTACAGAATAGATGATTCAACGTAAGAGAAGAGCACTCATGCCTCGGATTTCATTTGCAAGTACCACTGCGAAGTTATGGTGGCTTTTTCTTCACCCCAAGTCAACCCTCATCCGTGAATACCCACCCAGGGGAACGTCTCAAAAACCCTGAGTTATCCAGACATGCCTCCATCATCATTCAACTTTTCTACGCGCGATATGTGATCTGAGATGTCTCCTTCCCAAGTGGAGTAGGTGCCCAGGCTACTCAAACTATACCAGAGAACATCACCAGGAGGCGGATCAGAACACCTTCCATCGTTGGCTTGTGTTTATGGTGTCAGCTGCACTCTCGCAAGCGAAGTCTTGGCGCGCACAAAGCTCAATTCGTAAAACTACTTGCCAAAATTCAGAATCTCACGCCCTTCGAGGTTATATCCCTCTTCCGCATCATCTTGTAAACTTGTCCTGGTTCCTCTCACGTCAATACCAAAGAACTGTCTCCCAGATTTGTGCGCCACGATTTGCTTCCTCCGTCGGGTATAAATATCGGCGTGGGCATGTATTTGGTGACCAGCTGAGGCCAGAGAAGGTCGAAGAGTGGTGTGGTCATTGGAATGAGGATGTACTTGGTCGTACTTGTAGACTCGATGAGACAAAGATGGGAGTCAAACTCGTTGGGAGCGAAATAACGACGTGGAGGAGTAATTTGGATTTTTGCTTCGTGGGCCAACTTCTTTGATATTGCGAAATTTGACTAAACTTGGCTCTGGGAGAATATCATACACACCCCCTCTATATCCGAAAAAGTGGACAAAGGTTCCACTTGGTTCTGCATGCGCGATAAATATTCCCAAAAAACTTGAAAATGCAAGCGAGACGAGGGGTATTTGCTCGTCCAAATCTACATTGAACCGGAAGAAATAATCTTGATCTAATCCACTTCCGACTTGTCTGCCGCTGTGATTATCCCGGGAAATCATCTTTTGGCTCTACACCACGAGGTAGAAGTTTAATGGATACATAGTGGAACTACGACACCACATTCTGGTCAGATCGTAGTTCGCCTCAATGTCATGCTTCTAGTGCGGTGCCAGCTGCAAAGAACCCTGACTGCTGGCAAGTTAGGCTTTATTAATTGGAGTAAGGACCACAGCTTTACTCGACCTTCGCTTTTGTAGAAACGAAATTTGGAATTGGAGATTCATGGTAAAAACTGTTAATGTGATATGAGACGCCAATGATGGGAAAGAACTTGGTGTTTAAAATGTAGTTAAGTGCAAAGCTCTGCCTACAATTCACATATATACTGAGGAGGGGATTAAGGGAGTTGTGTTGAAGATGTCTCCGTGCCTCCATAACCATAGACCGCCGTGGATATCCTAATCCAACTCCATACGTGTTTACTATACCCCAAGCCACTCAGCATAATGAATGTTAAGTTTTTGTATTGCTTAAAAATAATCTTCGTTTCCACACATGCATGTCAATATTCAAACTTCACTCCTTCAATTTATTCTCGACTGCCAGAGTTTGTCAATAATTTAATTTATTAAATAAAGCTCGAGACATTGCAATTAAAAACAGCGTATAACATTGAGCACTAATTCCTACTAATAAAACTAGTAAAACTGTTGAACATTTATGCGACAGTGGAATTAAGAGTATACTCCATACCAGCTATTGATTCAGCTGCGTGTGGATGCTTTTTCCCGAAATAAGTCTCTTTACAATAAGATTGTATATATAATATAGTTGTTATTATCTTAGTATTTTCAAATATTTTACGCATGTTCTACAACTACAGAAATTGTGGAATACTAAGTGAGACACGTGATACAAATACAGAGATACCACATGACTTTCAACATCCCCTTTTTAGGCTTTACGATCTGGTTTTGTTTTGTTCATTTACGTGCTAGGTATAGTGATTCCCGTTGGAGGGCAAGGCTGAACACCTGTCAGTGGTGCTCTCTATGAACCTGGGAGTGAAATATTCTCCCAGAGCCAAGTTCAGTCAAATTTCGCAACATCAAAGAAGTTGGCCCACGAGGCAAAATTTCAAATTACTCCACCACGTCAATCTTTCACTCCCAAAGAGTCCGATTCTCAACTAAGCTTCATCAAGTCTACAAGTACGACCAAGTACATCCTCGTTTCAATGACCACACCTCTCGTCGACTTTCTCTAGCCTCAGCCGGTCACCAAATACACGCCCACGCCGATATTTACACCCGACGGAGGAAGCAAAGCGTGGAGCACAATTTTGGGAGATAGCTTTTTGGGACGGACGTGAGAGGAACCAAGACAAGTTTACAAGATGATGCAGAAGAGGGATATAACCTCGAAGGGCGTGAGATTCCGAACTTTGGCAAGGAGTTTTACGAATTGAGCTTTGTGCGCGCCAAGACTTCGCTTGCGAGAGTGCAGCTGACACTATAAACACAAGCCAACGATGGAAGGTGTTCTGATCCGCCTCCTGGTGATGTTCTCTGGTATAGTTTGAGTAGCCTGGGCACCTACTCCACTTGGGAAGGAGACATCTCAGATCACATATCGCGCGTAGAAAAGTTGAAAGATGATGGAGGCATGTCTGGATAACTCAGGGTTTTTGAGACGTTCCCCTGGGTGGGTATTCACGGATGAGGGTTGACTTGGGGTGAAGAAAAAGCCACCATAACTTCGCAGTGGTACTTGCAAACGAAATCCGAGGCATGAGTGGTCCTATTGTAAATTGAGTCATCTTTTCTGTACTTTTATTTGATATTGTGTCATAGCTAGATAGCTGCATACGCAATTAAAATCTGATGCAAAAAAAAAAAAAAAGTGATTCCCGTTGCACTCCTACTGGAGCTTAAGCACGGGTGGGGCCGAGCCGGATCAGGTTAACTACCGTAAAGTACAAGTGCCTCGTCTCGCCTAAATGACCGGACCACCTTAGACTTCACCCATGTGTTGAATCATGTCAAGCCCAACCGTCAAGAGAACCCCATTCTGGCGCGCCGAAGCGGAAATTCCTCCTCAGCCTCGGCCACCACGCGCCCGAGCCCTTGACACCTTCGCGGTCTGTAACTTTTCCCTTCCATTCATTCACAGCTTTGACTCATCTCAGCATCTCCTCATCTCATCCAGGGGTCGTTTCCTTCACTGAGTGGTGGACAGCTGTTTTTTTGTTTGTTTGTTTGTTTGTTTGTTCATTAACGTGCTAGGTGAAGTAACTACCGTCGCACTCCTACTGGAGCTTGAGCACGAGTGGGGTCGGGCCGGATCAGGTTAACTACCGTAAAGTACAAGTGCCTCGTCCCACCTCAATGACCGGAACCATGCCGAAACGCATCTATGTGTTGAAGCATGACGAGTACAGCAGCCCAGAATTGAAAACAAAACAAAAGAAAACTTCCACGCAAAGTCCTGCATTACAAAAGAAAAAACTTTGACAATCTCCCTTCCATCGTTCCGCCTCGGCCACCACGCGCCCGAGCCTCGATTCCTATCCCTGCTTCCATGCCAGATCACCTAGGCTTTCGTTCATCACCTCCGAGTCACAGGTATCCCTGCCATCCCCCGGCTAGCCTCCGCGTATATTCCGCTCTCCTGGACATAGTCCCTGAACAGTTGCCACCCGCTTGATCCGAGCATTGTTTCTATAGCTGGCGCCCTTCGCCTTCCGCTTTTCAGCCGCCATGTTGCCAGTGCTTTTCGACACTGGACAAGGTGACCAATTGATTTTTCCCTCCCACACTCGCAGTGAAGTGTAGCGTCAGTGTGGTTGAAGCGGCGATGATAAGCCGCGAAGTCTCCATGTCCGGTTCGAGCGGCTATTAAGCGAGCGTAGACTGCCCTTGGTAGTGCTAGTTCTGGCGGTTTCTTGCGTCGCATCTTGAGTTCGAGGTCTGCATAATGTCTGGGGCGATTCGAATGCCACCAGTCTGTAACCATCTGTCTGGCCAGTTCGCGAGCTTTCCTTCCGGAAGAGGCGAGGGTCATCACCCCATGTGTCGTCCTCGTATCGTCCGACGAGTTAAGCTCTCTTCGAGCGAGCTCATCAGCCATTTCATTTCCTACCAGCCCTTCGTGGCCCGGAATGGTGGACAGCTGGTTAGGCTCTTTTGTAATTCCTAGGTGCTGTAGGGCGCGCTAGAGCGTCGGGTAGTTTTGTAGGGACTGAGCCGTCCAGTACGTGACAGTAGTCACGAGCTGTGGACTGGCACGACGTTAAATTCAATCAAAGTTAAATCCCCCCTTCAGGCGATACCCATTACTCAAGCACATTTAATCAATGTAATTGGGTCACAAAATATACGTCGTCATGTTGAGCAATTTCAGGAATTGCCTGTGTTTGTCGAAGGTAAGTGTCGGTTCATAGGTGAATGGCGAAAGGAGAAAAGGCTTGACTTTTTATTTTGAATTTGACTTCAATTAACCCGATCAGGCACCCTATGGGTCCGTGCAGGTGACTATCTGCATTATTTACAAAGGAGGAAACCAATTTGGTGAAAACGCCCTGATCCTGTCTTTTTATGTTCCTATCAATTTATTTGCTTTATCTTCAGGAAGTGCAGTGTTCACTGTTCAGCCCATGTGGATTCCGTCCTCTCCCCTTCCAGATCTATTTACTTTATCCGACATTGCTACCTCGACTTCTCCTGCAAGTCGAAACTGTTTTATCCACCCTTTGTTTAGTATCCACTATGTAATTTTAGCCATGTCTTCTGTGCTGTTCATCATTGCTTCAAGTGACCTGTCTTAAGCTTGTCGGAGAAAGTCGCCTCTTCCATTTGCCCACTGCGGACACGCCAACACCATATGCTTGACATTTTGCGATGGATATCCACATTGACAGCTTGGCTTTTCTACTCCGGGTACTTTTCTTCTGCTCAGGTAAGAATTGAGTCCGATATGCTCGCTCCTTAGCTGAATGGCGACACTGCTTTGGGCCCTGGTTAGGTTACGGTGAATTCTTAAGGGTGTATCCTTGAAGTTCATTTTGGCGCTGCCTGTTTGTTTATCAGTAAATATATTTGCAGCTTTCCAATTTTTTATTATTATTATTATTATTATTATTATTAAACTTCGTGCTAGCTCACAAAACACACAATTTTTTTGAGATTCGAATTTTCGAATCTTCACCTTTTTCCCGTCTCCCTCCCTCACGCGCTCGTCGCATTCTATCAAAAAATTGTGATCGAGTCACTGGCATTTTCACCATGCCACCTGTTCGAAAAAAGCGTCCCAACGCCAAGTTTGACAACACGAGAGTCCACCCGAGGGCTCCAGAGCAATTACCTGGCCTTGCCCAGTCTCCGAAATGCGCGGAGATGAGCAAGGTCTCCATCAAAGGGAAGGAAAAAGCCCTCCCCGCCATCACTGAGCCCGATACTGACATGATCGGGTCAGTCGAAATTGTTGGGGAAATTCCTCAACCACCCTCCGTCCCCCGCGGGATTGGAGAATCATCCAAACCACCTCTGACCACCTCAAAACCGTCGGAAAACGCTGCACCCATAGCAGCGTCAACATCAACGTCGCAGCCCAAAGCTGCCACGAAAGCAGAGAGTCCCCTCGAGCTCCGACCAACAGTCGAAGCCGAAAAACGACGCGCCGCCGAAATAGCGGCAAATCTGGCCCTCTGTTCCGCCGCCATCTCTGGCGTCGAAGCCACCCTCCTCCCTTTGACCAACGGGTCAAATAGACAATTCGTAGACGCGATAAGAGTCTACCTACGCGCCGCCATTGCGCAATACATAGCCACGGGCCCGGCCACTACGCCACCCGTTCTCCCTCCTCGCCCGGTGAACCCGACCCCAGGGACTCCCGACGTCAGGAGCCAAACAATACTGTCTGATTATGTTAGGATTATTGAGAGAGTGGAGTCACAGTGGCGAGAATAGGTAGGGGGTAAGATAAGGTATGTGGAGAATATGTATAGTAGTGGAGAATATGTATAGTAGTGCAGTAAGATATATGAAAAATGTGTGTGTGCTAAATACAGAGGGTGAGGGGGTTTAACCGAGGCACCCAGCTGACTAAGCAGCTTATCCAACACGCCCCCATTCTGCAATACTATAAAGCCTCGTTAACTCCCACAACACTGGAATGTGTGACTTCTACATCTCTGCTTGAAGAGTTCAGTAGTCCTGCAGAAAATGAAACTGCATCGCGGTACAAGAGTACTCTTTTCCATTGATCATCATGGCATGCTATCTAAATGCCCCAAGTATCAGTATCTGCTTAAGATAGGGCGTTAATTATTTAATTAGATAAACCTAATTTGAAGGACAATTTTGTAAACTGATCTCTTGGTAACTGTTTCGTTAAAATATCTGCAATCTGTTCAGTTCGTGGCGTAAATACAACAGTTAGTCTCTTCTTCATCACCATGTCATCTCGTATGTAGAAGTGCCTTATTTCGATATGTTTAGCTCTTCTGTGAAATTTGGTGGTTTTGGCGAGCTCTATTGCAGCCTCGTTGTCTAAATGTAGCAATGGGGGATTCATTACTCTAATATTTATATCATGTGCAATTTTCTCCATCCAAGCAATTTCTTTTGCGCCTTCACTAGCGGACATGATCTCTGCTTCCATTGAGCTCTGCGCTGTGCTTTTCTGTCGGTTAGCGGACCATGTTACGGCGCCCCCATTCCAAATAATGGTCTGTCCTTGGAAAGATTTCTTGTCGTTTTCTGTCCCCCATGTTGCATCTGTCCATGCTACCCAAATCTTTGTTGAATCGGTAAATCTGTACTTAATCCCGAGTGACCTTGTGCCATTTAGGTATCTGAGTAGATGTTCTGCCACACTTAGGTGGTTGGAATCGGGGTCAGACATAAATCGCGCAAGTTGTATCACTGCATACGATATATCTGGTCTTGTACCATTAGAAATATAGAGGACAGATCCAACTATTTGTCGATGGAGGCAAGCGTCGTCATTTCCAAGTTTATGATAGCCATCATTTTCAATAGTTGGCTTTAGCACTGTTCCTGATGGAAATGGGAGATTTTTCGGAATGCTTTTCTCCATTACTAGTCGCTGAACGAGTTTGGTGGTGTAGGCTGTTTGATGAATACGAATTGTACACTTTTGCCTGTTTCTTTCCACTTGAATTCCAACATAAGTGTCGACTGGTCCCAGCAACTTGCATTTCCATCTATTCATGATATCTGATTTAACAGTATTTACCTTATCCCGTTCTCCGATGATTAGCATATCATCTACGTAGAGAAGTACGTACACGCCTCGACCAATAAAGAGATTTGGATTAGAATCCCCTCCTGTCGGAATACTTCGGTGGTAATTGATATCACAAGCTTGATGTAGCAGTAACAATTATGGTACGTATGAATTGATCTATCTCCCCCCTGTCTTCCTTGAAGAAAAACATCTTTAAACCGTAAAACCCCCGTCTCCTAACGCCATTCCCAAACGGGTACCTCATTACTCATCAACACAATTATTCATTAGTTCTAAGGAAATACATATTGATCATTTGATCGTTAAGTCATTAAACACCTCCTTTTAAAGATATTTTGTGAAAATGATCTTTGACCTCTTTAAACCAAATGTGTGGTGCCTGTTTTAAACCGTATAGAGATTTATTGAGCTTAAGATAATTACTATCTCGAGTAATACCTGGATGTTGCAAAGAAAAGAAGTCGGGTATCTCCATGTAAATCTCTTCTTCCAAGCTTGGATTCAGAAAGGCAGTGTCCACATCTAGAGCTTCGATCTCAAGATCTTCTATAGCAGCCTTTGATAATAGTATCCGGAGTGTGTTGTAGCGTATAACAGACGCGAAAGTCTCGAAGTAGTCAATACTGTATTGCTGTTCAAATCCTCGGACAACGATTCGTGCTTTTCTCCTTTCTAAGTTGCCATCAATCTTGAATTTCTTCCTGAGAACAATTTTGCTAGATATTATTTTCTTTCCAGGTGGAGGTGAGCCAGTCATGATAGTGTAGGTGTTTGTAGTCTGTAGAGAGCGCAATTCTGATTTTATTGCCTCCTTCCATAACCGGGGGTCTTCATGCATGGCCTGCTCAACAGTAATAGATTCAAATGGAGGAGTGGGCACTTGAACCGATGAAGACTCACCAACATTAATATGCACTGCTTGTGCAGAGATACCATTTGCTGTAATGACATGGTTGAATACAGCCTTTGCTGTTCTTCTCAGCGGTCTACCAAATCTCGATTTTGGCGGGGAGCAAGGAGACTGACCGATTGATGATTCAATGCCTTCGTGAATAATCTCAGGAGTATTCTTACTTGTGAGCATGTGCTCTGCTATATTTACTTGCTCCGCTAGCTTTATGGTGGCTTCCTCCTCTACAGAAGTAGGACAGTTGGCCTTAACCATGGCTTCTTGTGAGATTTTCTTCCGCGCATTTTGGTGACAGCCTCCTTCACGCATTAAAACGGTAGTCTTATGCTCTGCCATATTGCTGCTGGGTATCTGTTCTACCATATTGGGAGCCTTCTGTAAATAACGTTGATCAGACGTGTCTCTAGCCTCTCTCGGGCGAGTTACAGGATTTTGCAATTCAGAGTCATGACCTCGAGAATTCTCAGCCTCAATTGGGCGAATTGCAGCGTACTTGTTACGCGGTTGCTTGACACCTTTCTGTATAGCTTCTATAGGCTGAGGCTGGTACATATTTGTTCGCTCTAAAGGTACTTGTCTCGGTGTTAGCATATCTGGCTCACCAGGTAGAGCAAAGAGTGCAATATCAATTTTAGGAAATTCATATTCATTAAACTCAACATCTGCAGAGATTTTGTCACTTAGGGTAAGCGTATCAAGTAGCTTCCAAATTTTCGTAGAAGTCATTCCTATCATAATAAATTTTCCTTCTCTGATATGGGGTTGCCATTTTTGAGGATTTAACTCGGAAGGGTAAAGTACGTCTGCTTTGCAACCGAATACCTTGAGATGAGTGAGATCTGCGGGTTTCCCATGATATGCACTGTATGGAGTACATTTGATTAGAGTATCATTATTATTGAAGGGTAGCGCGGATGTAGGGGCTCTATTTTTGATCCAGGCTGCATGCTCAATAGCATAGTCCCAGAGCTGATGAGGTAGTAGTGCTTCGTACAACATAGATCTTGCAATTACAGCTATAATACCTATCCATCTTTCAGCTACCCCGTTCATAGAATATTTGTATGGAGGACTTGGTTCTAACACTATTCCTACTTCCTTCAATTAGCGTTGAAGAGCAGAGCCAAACTCACTCCTACTGTTGTCGGCTCTCATGTAGATAATTTTACAACTGGATTGCAACTCAGCTTCAGCTTTAAGTTGCTTGAATGCGGTCAGAACTTCGTTCATCTCCTTTGTCTTCAAAAGTCTGACCCAACACATTCTTGTTGCATCATCTACCATAAGAAAGTAGTATCGATATCCACGAACAGAGATGGACTGGATACCTGAGACATCACAATGAATTAGACGAAGAGTGGTAGTTGAGCGACTGTCAGATTTCTTGTTGAAAGTTTCTTTCATTTTCCCTGCTAAACATGGTTCACAGGATTTCGATCCAATGGGAATTGATCTTTTCTTATATGGGATAGTTAGACCAGTATGACCAGCTTTCAATATATTGTCAATGTCTTTGATGTTGATGTGGCCCATTCTTCTGTGTAAGATTTCCCATTCTATCTCAGTTTCTTGTGGTATTTTTAGACTAGTTTCGGTAGCTGATGTTACTTGGGGTACTGATTTTGTCTTGATTTTGAAGAGACCATCTTCTCCGTGGGCTTCAAATAATACTTGCTCGTTTCTTATCATTTTACAATGTCCATCTACAAATTTCACATCTATACCTCTTTTGTTAAAGGCCCAGACAGACAGAAGTTGCATGTGCCCAAACTCGGGGATAAACCAAACTTCTTTCAGCTCAATCTGCTTTTCACTTGTCCTAAAAGATATAGTACCATATCCTTCGCATTGAATAACTCTACCATCTGCAATTTGAACAGATTTCGGTGTGTTCCATCTCTTTAGATTAGAAAAGTCACCTCTTATGCCACAAAAATGCTCTGATGCGCCAGAGTCGATAATTGTGAGCACTTCTCTAGGTTTGGCAAGTAGTGCATGACTTGTGACAGTTGGAAATGCTGTAGCATTAGTATTGTAGAGCCATAAAAACTTTTGGAAGTCGATGATCCAGCTTGTTACATTGTTTTGTATTTTTGCAGACACTGTTTTAAACTGTCAGTGATAACTTTTACTAGGTTTTAATTTCAGGAAGGTTATTATCTTGGTAAAACCTCCTTTGTAGGTTGGTTTACTCTTTTCTTCAATATGGGACGTCAAGTAGTTTGAATCATATGCATTGAGGTCTTTTACTT
This sequence comes from Blumeria graminis f. sp. triticale, assembly GCA_905067625.1. Taxonomy (NCBI): domain Eukaryota; kingdom Fungi; phylum Ascomycota; class Leotiomycetes; order Helotiales; family Erysiphaceae; genus Blumeria; species Blumeria graminis. Next base: position 10,353,781 of record LR898477.1, read on the forward strand.
GTACAAAACGGGCATCATCATTATCTTTCGAGTTTGCCTTGACTTCTCTACTCTTAGCTAGCTTAATGCGACAATGTTTTTCTAGATGCCCAATTCTACCACAGAAGGGACATTCATTTGTATCCATTTTATTTTCTCTTTGCCTTCGATTTTGTCTCGGACCTTGTTGGAATTTGCCACATTTCTTACGATAATTGGCATTCCTTGCAAATATGAACAACTTTCCTGCATGCTGCACAATAAATCCTGTATTCTACATTTTAGTTTCTTTTTGCTGTTGAGATATTCTCTCATACATTTGCATGTACGGGGTAATATGATACTATATGCAAATGCAGTGAGAGATATGGTCACGTTTACTTTGCGACAAATAGGATGGCGTTAATGGTGCGGGGTCAGTACTGTTTTATTCCCCGCACAATGGTTTCGTGGTCAGCTGTGCTGAAGACTTTTCACTGTAGTAATTGTTGTTTGCATACCCACTTTAACTCTAGGATATGCGCACATAAATTCGCATTTTATATGTAACTTAGAACTTTAATGGAAACAATATTCTTTGAGCTATACTTTCTGCTCCTCTTACTATGAAATCGCAACAGACCTCCACGAGCATTATCACGTCGACCAGAGTTGGATGTATGATGCCTACTTCGGCTTTTATCTTTTCCTCTTTTGCTGAAGTTACCGTGTGCAAAATTAGCTGTCGATACTTGAGGGAGCTGATTGTTACTTATGTTTGCCTCACAAGATTGAAGATAAATGGTCGTTTCGGCGAGACTTTTACCTATATTTAGAGCTTGTAGCCGCGCAGTAGACCATGCTGAATTATCCTTTGGGAGAGACGCAATCAATTGTTCTTTTACATCTTCTTCAGTTACCGGTCGGGACGTCATTGTTAGCTTAACTTTCAGATTATTAAGGCGCACGACTATTGCTTGTATCGTATCTTTTGATGGGTCAGACTTGACTGAAGTAAACTTGCACCTTAATTCTGCAATTTTTGTTGGATCTTTATTTGGGTCCATCTGTTGGAGGAAATCCCATAGCCCAGCAGGGTCCATCCTTCTCATGAACTCAAGGGACTGCTCCATTAATTGAGTCTCAATTGAGTTTGATATTATTATTTGCGCCTGCCGCGCTTTGGACAACCATCTCTCTTCCTGCACACAAAACTCGGAGTCTGTCATGCTAGATGATTCTTGATTGTGAGTGCTACTGGATGAAAAGGCCCGAGTGTTTGGGCGAGAAATGTTCATTGTGTCAGTGCTGGATGGTCTCTTCTATGAGCCATCAGCAATACCAAGTGCCCCCGCATTTATCAAAGCCATTTTGCAGGTAATGCGCCACTCAGTATATGTGTTGAGTCCTAGGATTACAACATTCCCCAAGTCGGATTTATATTGGGGGAGACCATTGTGGTTATCATGGTCTTTTAATCCTGTGGATAAAAACATTTTCGCTGATATTTTAACTGAAGTCAATGTATTGTTAAACACCGGTCTCATAACCTGTTAGGATTATTGAGAGAGTGGAGTCACAGTGGCGAGAATAGGTAGGGGGTAAGATAAGGTATGTGGAGAATATGTATGGTAGTGCAGTAAGATGTCACAGTTCAAATATGGAAAGCGAATGGGCATTTGTATGATTGAAAGGTAAAGCTATAATTCATCTATGTAGAAGCAAACTACCTGCAAGTCTACTCTACTACTTATACACATCTAGAGGTATCTAAATCTAGCCTACACTTAAAGTGGCAATGAAACTGACTAAAGGTTTGTTCTGCCACACGAGTAACGCTTCCGATACTCTTGGCACTATCCTTTACGTAGCCTCAGTGGTGATCTCGTATCAGTTTTCGTCTGCTGATAATCCTCGGAGTGATAGAGAATATAGGTTGCCTTCGATAGCCATTGAAGGCTACAGGACTTATCGGCTCACAAGCCGTCACATAAGATATATGAAAAATGTGTGTGTGCTAAATACAGAGGGTGAGGGGGTTTAACCGAATCACCCAGCTGACTAAGCAGCATTTTCCAACAGATTATAGTTCTGGATTACATCACGTGACTTATTTTCGTGACATTTCCTTATATATAATAGCACTGGGAATAAGAAATTGGCTCCCCAATGTAATTATTAGTGTTGGTAAAACACAAAGTAATACAAATGGGGTGCTGTCACGAAGTCGGTGAATAATGTCAATTAACTGGTATCTCGAAATACATAAAACGTTGTCTCTCTCTTCTTCCTCCTCTCCATCTCCCCTTCCTTCCTCTACTCCAAGCGCCTCGCTAATGAGCTAAGTCAGAACCCTGTCAGTGTCCTAACAACAATCTGAATACCGCAAATACATAGAACAATCTACACTACCAAAACATGATCCTTTTACCGACAATTAGTTGTTACTTAGGAGGAAGGGAGTTTGACAAAAATTAATTGATACCAATATTGTTACAACAAGCTTGTCACAAAACCCGTCCACTTGAAGTATTCTGACACTGATCAGTAGACGTACAGATCAGATACATCCTGTGAAGAGAGATTCAATTGTTCAGTCCCTGATAAAGGCCTCGGCTCGATTGCGTTTGCTAAGGGGTATAGATTCGATAGTTGACCCCTTCCTTAAGGTCCTTGACTTCAAATATATATTTAAGGATTTGACCCCTTTCTCAAGGCCCTCAATTCCGCGGCCACCATGCCAAAAAAAGATAATAAGCTCTTGAATAATTAAACAAATATCGACCCCTTCCGTAAGGCCCTCGATTCTGCGTATTATTTCAACAGCCCGAATTCATATGACCTCATTTTCTACTTTCATCATCATCAACCTTCGCAAAACCTGCATTCAAAATGCCCGACTCGTATTCAGATTCCAAGTTATCTACAGGTGGATCACGACCCTCAACGAGATCACAATCAAAGCAGACGGCGCTAGATAAGGAAGCAGAAGCTAGGCAGCAGCAGATTATCAAATTTATCGAACAGAAAGTCAACAATTACATAAAGTTTAAGATCAAAGATGATAACCTCTTGGAAGCTTTCAAGGATGATTTTATATCTTTTGAGGAGGATGATTTCAATGCTGCCTCTCTCGTTGTCAGAGCAGCATGTAGACAGCAGGGCGGAGACACGGGTCAAAGAGGTGGTATTCAGGCTACAGGGCGCCATCCTACATTATGCATGAGATAGGTGCATAACTGCTCGGCCAAAAGGCCAGACAAGAATCATAGAACACTAGATCCTGGTTATCTCCACATATATAGATTATGCAGAAGACAATCCTGACATTACCCCTCCCATAATCTATAGATGTGCCCAACCTCCGCAGGCTCATCCGTGATTTGCTTGCTTAGCCAGAACTGAATACACACGAGTGGATGAACACGTGCCAGAGCTAGACTATTGTGTAGTTCTATGATTATGTCAGAGCTGGCCCTTGGCGGATCATCAAAATTAAATCACCTCTCATCGTGAAACTAGACCTACTGCCTCAATGGAAAATTGATAACAACTTTCACATAAATCTTTTAAAATCAGCATTTGTTGGATTCAAGAGCCAGCAGCAAAGTCAACCTCCTGCAGTCGAAATATCAGACGAAAATTTAGATACATATGAAGTAGAGGCTATTTTGGACTCGAGAATTTGTCGGAAAAAAGTTCAATACTTAGTTCAATGGACAGGATATGATGATACTACATGGGAGCCTCTTAGCAATCTAACAGGCTGCGGAGATCTCTTAAAAGAATTTCACGGCCTTTACCCTAGCGCGGCTGGCTTGACAGAGCTCGCAAACTTAAAAACGGGAGGGGTAATGTAAGGATTCCTCTTCCGATCCTTTCTTTAGGATATAATTTTACCTTTCTTCATATGTTGCTATGACAACAGGACAGTTCTTGGCACATGGTAACATGTTGATATTATGTTAAGGTCTATGTTATGATGAGCTAGTGAAAGGAAGGCAGGTATATATACAATGGTTTGGTCTGTAGGCAAAGAGTTCTTTACGCTTAGTCTTCTGTCACAACCACCACCTTCGGATCACCTTTGGTCAGCTATAGTCACTTCTAGTTACCTCTAGTACCTTTAGTTATCATTAGTACCCTCTCGAATCTTTAGACCTTTTAAATACTTATATTAACCATCTTTCAAACCTCAATTTCCTCCAGATTATCTCTAGTATACCTTCAGTCATCTTTCGCCGTCCATTTAACCTCTTCTAGCCCTTCGAATTCGCTCCAGCTCAAACGTCTAGACTCCAATCTGACACTTGTCGACTTTCGCCTTGGGGTTTTCTTTTTGTTGGGCTTTGGCCGCAGGTCGCGGTATAGCCTTGGCAGTAGGGACTGCTTTTTGTCGCAGTCCGTGTCTGGCCACTGTGGCCCAGGTGCTTTTGACGGGCAGAGCTGGGACGGTGGGTATTTGTCGGAATACTTCAAGTGGACGGGTTTTGTGACAAGCTTGTTGTAACAATATTGGTATCAATTAATTTTTGTCTAACTCCCTCCCTCCTAAGTAACAACTTATAAGTACATTGGGGAGCGAATTTCTTATTCCCAGTGCTATTCTGTATAAGGAAATGTCACGCAAATAAGTCACGTGATATAATACAGAACTATTATCAGACACTGGCAACAAAAACAAAAAAAAAATTAGAGGCTATGAAGTCAGATGTTTGCTTCATTTTGACTGGCTATTTTGCTCCACCCATCAGTTGCTCTTAATTTTCAGGTAGTTAGAATTAACAAGTTCTTTTCAGGCATTGCAACATTTAGATTTGGTCATGGCATCTGCTGGGTTAGTTTCCCTGTCAATCCAACAGATCTCGGCAATTCCTCGTCTCTCGTACGGCTGACAAATGTCACGGTTTCAGTACAACATGCTTGGGCGATCTTGTAGGTACAGTATATTAATTATAATTCTCTAGAGAGAGAAATCCTATAGCTAGAATACAAATATATATACACTCTGAGATATTCCTCTTCTGTAAGGTTCTCCCTATATCTGGAATAACATGGAATCCTCGACAATACCCTAGAAGATTCTTGATACACCTGTTGTCCTCATGAACCTTCAGTATGCTTCCAGAAAGTTCATTGAGAATCTTCTAAGCTCCTTGTATTCCGAGATCCTTCCCGAAGATTCCCTTGCATTCATTGCCTGCGCTAGCCAGCGTAGGCTACAGGAATCCCTAGGCTTAACAGCCGTTACATTAATTCCCAGTTTTTGATACTATTCAGGAGCGTTTTGAGACCAGCACAGGGATACAGAGGCTTTGTATCGAGAGACTATGTCTCTCTTTGCTTGAGAGATTGTTGAAGATAGGGGGGCGTAGGGGCTGCGCAAGCTTGTTTAGCAAGTGCGTCAGCTGCTTCATTGCCCGGTATGCCGACATGTCCTGGACACCATCGCACCCTGACTACACCCGGTTCAGAAAAGTTGCTACGATCTCTCTCTGTCCATTTAGTAGCAAGGTATCGAAAGTAAGCGATACGAGAGGAGCTGCTAGGGGAAGGAGTATCTGCAAGGAGACGAAGGGCGGCTTCCTGATTATATAGGCAAACCGTAATATTTGTGGCATATCGAGCCATCGGATTATAGAAGGCGGCACTTAGGCCTTCAGTGGCCCCGGCTATTTCTGAATTGTACACTTCGGCAGATTCTCCGAGAGAAAGGGTCCCCTGCCCAACTATCTGTGTGAGGCCCCGATAGATAACATATCCGGACCTGGCTCTACCATCTGAAAGGGCACTGTCAGAGAAGACGAATAGATCCAAAGGGGGTTGAGATGCTTGCCATCTTATGAATTCTTTCCGGCCATTTTTTCTGCTTATAGCCCCGATATTTTGTAGAAGTAACTCGCGACTGGTATTCCATGGGGGTGGTATTGTATCAGTTGATAGTTCGGGAGATGTTCTTTGAGGGATTCACAACATTTGGGAGGAATTCCAGCGCCGCCGTAAAGAGTGACGTGGGTCTACTGACGCGACTCGCACTGTAAGGCGGTCGTGTATCCGTTCTAGCCATGAGCTAGCCTTCCCCCATCCGGTCTCTCGAAGAAGGGCAGGAGTCGGAGTCGTTCAGTAGACAGGAAGGACGGCTCTAGCAGCATCATTAATTCTGCACTGAACACGCCTTATTATGTCCTGTGGGGTACCTTTGGAATACCATTTCTCGGCTTCAAAGAAGAAGATAGCGAAAACCGTTCCTTGAATAGCTTGCCTAAGAAGGGGAGGGCTGATACCACGGGTGGTGTAAGAGAGTCGTCTAAGATAGCTTGTGATAGCTAGGGACTTTCTACAGGTCTCACTAACATGATATCGGAAGCATAGACCATGATCGAAGTATACTCCGAGCCAGTGGGTGTAGTTGTTGGGCAGTATCTCAGTTTCAACCATCTAGATTGTTGGCTCTACAACATTGCCACGTTTCCGGTGAAAGAACTGGAGCTCCGCCTTCGAAGTATCAAAAGTGAACCCATTTTCCCGCCCCTAGGAGAGGGTTTTGTTAAGCTGAGTCTGGAGGAGGCCGGCATACGATGTTAGAGAGGTCGCGGAAGAGAAATGAGAGATATCATCTGCGTACCCAAAGCGGCCGCGCAACAGTCGGAGCACTCCTTCGCTTGCCAGGAGAAAGAGAATATGAGTGACCGGAGAGCCTTGGGGTAGGCCACAGAGGATCTCGAATGATGAAGATGAGAACCCATCTAGGTGTATTCTAGCCTCTCGTTGTTCCATGAAGGAGATTACCCAGAGGACCACGTTAGGTGGCCAGCCCTGATTTCGTAGACAAAGTGAGAGACGCCCTTTTTGGATGCCATCAAAGGCTCCTTGCACGTCTACGTTATAATTCCTGCTACTTTCTTTTCATCCTAGGCTGTTTGTATATTGCACGCTAGAGCTATGGTGAGGTCTGTGGAGGAGCGGCGAGTGATTGCACTGCACTGGTCCTTGGCAAAGATCCGATGTTTGAGGGCGATATACGAGAGCCTTTGAGCTATTGGTCGCTCGAGTCCCTTTCCCAGGTAGGAGAGAAGGGCTATCGGTCTGTTGGATTTCGGGAGGGATAAGTCGCGGTTTCCGGATTTTGGTTGGCTACTCCATCAATCTTCTGTTGCCAATACTCACTCTTGGCTTTTCTAACAACTTTACCAAACAGACGACGTTCCTGTATGGCATTAGAATTAAGGCGTCTAGCGCGGCAGAAGTCTCGATGAGCTTTTGTACACTCTTTTGTCCACCATCTACAGCCTTTTGTTTTCTCTCTTGATCTAGGGCAAGATGCGTGTAAAGCGCCTGATATTGCTTCTACAAGAAAGGTAGCTTCCTCTTCGGGATCTGTTAGAGAGGAGGAGATAATTCGGTTTGAGAGGACTGTGCCGAAGGCCTTCCAGTCGCAAGCATTATATCGAAGGCGGCCGGGAGCGGGAGGCTGGGCCCCTCTATCTGAAATTCTTGTGCATAGAGTTCTGTGGTCAGAGCCAGCCTCCAGGTCTAGGCAAACTTGGCAGGAAAAATTTGGGCTCGTCTTTGCAAAGCAGAGGTCGATTACTCCGCCAGCGTCATGCGTTGGTACTCTGTATGGATTGAGGAGTAGGAGACCTTTGCCAACTGTCCAGGCGAGTAAAGATTCTCCTGCAATTTGTAAGGGCTAGAAGTAGAATTGTATCCGAATTGTACTGTGTGCTGTGTATAGAAGATCTTAAACTAAAGAAAGAAGATGGAAGGGGAAAGTCTTCCTTATATACATTGAAAGGTGGTCTGTGCTGTTACCAGACTATACCAAAATAGAGCAACTAAATAGTCACCTGATTGGTATCAGCTCAGATCAGTCACCCAAGCCCAAGCCTTGGCTGCCTTAGGCTCTAGCCTATGACATTACCCTCTCTGTCCCATTTCTTAGCTTTTGCTCTAGCTTTGTAAGCATCCAATGCACAGGTCTCTTGAAAATCATGTTGGGGGTGCCATGATGGTTTGGTATAGCCTGCCCACTTCACAAGCACCTCTTTCCTACTGCCCCTTCCAATCTTTCTATTCCTCGAGTCTAGAATCTCATCAACTCCAAATTCTACATCACCAGTACTTGTTAATATTCCTGGAAGTTGAGAATCATCTGACTTCTGTGAAGGAAGAAGATCATCATGGGCTGGTCTTAAGAGTGATGTGTGGAACTTATTATGAATACCTTTAGGAGTATCTGTTGTAATTCTAACAGTCCTGCATCTGTTACACTAGTCATGTACTATCTCGTTTTCGTTTCCGTTATTCGTATCATTTAATACTGCGCCACATCTATTTTCTGTAACATTAATTAGTCTTGGCGCTTAACACAAGATATGTTGGAAATTATGGTATATGCATGATTCTGTCTTACACTCAGCTAGCTTGGGGGTCTACTGGTGGTCAAGACATATCATCACCATGATAATGTCGCCATACTGGGACATGGGCGCATATCCTGGCTTATTTCTAAATTCGTCTCAGTAGGACTAATTCCTGTATATATATGTAGTGTTCTCCTCCTTCAGAAATCCTCAGTTCATTACATTTACTGAATATCTCTGAAGGTAAGACCTCTTACAGTAGTTACTCCAATTTAAGTTCATTACATTTACTGAATATCTCTGAAGGTCTATTCATACCCTCTTCGTGTCACCCTACCAAGCTTCACCCTTAAGCTCTATTCAACTGCTTCGTTGTTCGGCATATATCCTTCACCTCCCTATACCATTCCAGCATTCCTCTACGATCCATAACCTCACAATAGTATCTAATTCATAAAAGTGAGCTGAGTCCGGAAATGTTCTAGTTATTTTGTACTTGGCATGTATCCAGTCAAGTTTCTTGGAGGGTCTCTTAGTGTTTATATTCTTTAAATTTAACCAGACCAGATCTCCAAGCTTATAAGTAGGTGCAGTATCTCTAGAATTGTTGGCATATTTTTCTTGAGACTGCTGGGCAACTGCCATTGATGTCTGTGCGAACTGATGCGCCTCTGAGAGCTTCTCAATAACATCCTGACCTCTTGAAGCTGGTGTTCCTGGAGAAGAGGGATTATAATCTGATACAAAAGATATAGAGATTGCATCATATCCATGGATCATAAAAAACGGACTTATCTGAGTTGTGGTAGCTGTTTTGTTATTGATAGATACCTGTGCTAGTGGGATCCAATCTTTCCAGTCTGACTGTTCATAAGCAATGAATGTTCTCAGATAAGTTTCTACCTCTTGATTTGCTCTTTCTGTTGAACCATCAGTTTCTGGATCATAAGCTGTTGAAAGCCTCTGGTTGATCTTAAGTCTAAGACATATAGTGTTCCAGAATGCATTAACAAATTGAGGTCCTCTATCAGAAACAATTGCCCGAGGAATCCAATGGTGAGGCAAGTAGTACTGAAAAAATAATTTAGCCAGTCCCTCTGCATCAAACATATCTAGGGGAACTGGTATTAGGATTAACCCTTTGCTTAGTCTATCTGTAATGACCAAAAGAATAGTTGTCTTCTCAGAACAAGAGGGAGGAAGGCCTGTAATGAAATCCATAGATATTTCCTGCCATATCTGTGATGGAATGGGTAATGGTCTGAGCAAACCTTTTTTCTTGTCTCTCCAAATAGTGGTTCTGCCACAAACATCACAATTTCTTACAAACCTCCTTACTTCCTGGTTTGATCCTGGCCAAAAAAACTTCCTTGACACTAATGAAATTGTAGCATCTCTTCCTGGATGACCCGAGAGGAAAGAATCATGAATCTTTTGTATAACAGCTGTAGTCAAGGGCTCAAAGTTGGGTAGCAAAATTCTCTCCCTATAATACAGAATATTTGTTGTAAAGTGTGTATGGGTTCTTAGAGGAAACTCACTCAAAGAATATAGGCACAGCTTCAAAGTACTTCGTAGTAGTTCAATCAAATAAATTATTCACGTAAATCGTTCTTATTATATTATATTATCTTTTTGGTCAGAATATTAAAGAATTACTACATCTAGGTTTCTACATATTACTCGTGTTCTTTGTCTGACGCTAAAACCAATTTCAGGCTAGTGCAATTGTGCGCCAAGTTATTCCTAAGCAGCCTTGCCGATCATCACCGACAATTGTGTAGCTCTAGAGTAAGCAACTGGTGCGAAATTCCAACAATATTTTCGTTAGATATTGCACATTCCCCTGTAGAAATCCTTAGCTCGAGGTCAGAAGGAAAAAGTCTATCTTGATTTTTGACTGAGTTAAATGCTCTGGTGTATCTTTCAATAGGCTCTCCTGATTTTAAGGCTTGATTCCACAAACTGCAAAGGTCTGCATCATCTTGAAATGGGCAAGGAAAGTCAGTAGTAACCATAGACTTAATCCAAAGTTGAGGTGCTAGAAGGATGTTTTCCCTAGCAGCAATCCTAGAATCTGAAGCATCCTTTGGTATATCTTGCTCTCTTCTAGATAGTGCGTCAGGTACAACGCTTGCCTTCCCTGGTCTATGCTTTAGTTTGAAGTTTAGAGGAGCAAGTACTTCCATCCACCTAATTTGTCTTTCATTTAATACCTTCTTTCTTTCAAATGGCTCCAAGTTTTTATGGTCTGTATGAATGGTAAAGGGCTTCTTTAGCCCTCTAAGCTCGCTATTCCATTCCTTGATGCATTTAATGATGGCTAAGAGCTCCTTGTCATGAATATCATAATTGCACTCTGCTGGGAGATGTTTTGCTGAATAAAATGCAACTGGTCTCCATAGTTTTGATACTGGATCAAGTTGTGTTAAGGTACCACCAATAGCCCATCCTGATGAGTCGGGCTCTAATTGTGTCTCTAGATCTGGATTAAAAGTAGCTAGAACTGGTTCTTCCTTGAAAAGATTCTTGATATGTTGAAAGGAGTCCTCACAATCTTTTGTCCATTCAAACTTTTGATCCTTCCTGGTTAGATTTGTCAAAGGTCTGACAAGCTTTGCAAAGTCCTTGATGAAAAGCCTATAGTAATTTGCAAATCCTAGAAATGACCTTACTGATTTAACACTAGTAGGTGACTTCCATTCTGTAATTGCTTGCACCTTAGTTGGATCCATCTTGATGCCAGTTCCTGCTTCTATCACATAGCGGAGATACTTAGTCTTTTTGGTCTTAAATTCGCACTTTGAGATATCTAAGTGTAAACCATTTTCCTGTAGGCTTGTTAGTACCTTAGCTACCTTCTCTCTATGGTCTTGAAGTGTTCCCGAGGTGAATATAAGGATATCATCCACGTAAGCTGAGCAGAAGTTGTCCAAATACTCTCTAAGGACCCAGTTTATATACCTCTGGAAGGTGGCAGGAAATCCAGTAAGTCCAAAAGGACAAACTTTCCACTCAAATAGGCCATATCTTTTCCTAAATGCTGTCTTCCATTCTTCATCTCTAGCCATTCTGATCCTGTGAAAAGCAGCTGACACATCCAGCTTTGTGAGCCACTTAGCAGAGTTCAGAGCATTCAGAGTCTCTTTTACCAGAGGAAGAGGGTACCTGTCCTTCTTTGTGATTGCATTTATTCCTCTGTAGTCAACACAGAATCTTAGGCCACCTCCAGGCTTCTTTGCAAAAAGAACAGGTGCTGCAGCTGATGATTTGCTTTGTTGAATAAAATCTTTATCAAGTAGGCTAGTTAATTCCTTTCGAAGCACTAGAAGTTCATCATGACTCATGTTATAAAGCGGTCCCCATGGAACAGGTTTTTCATTTCCATTTTGATCTTTCTCTAAAGGTATCTCATGATCAATTCCGAGCCTATGAGGTGGTAGACTAGCTGCTTCTTTTGGATTAAAAACCTGAGCAAAAGACTTGTAAGAGTCAGGTAGCATAGAGGTAATTTCTTTAATAGAAAGCTGTATCTTTGGCCTGAGCGCTTTTTCTATGTCTGATAGTGAGGCGGTGTTGTGATCAGACCCACTTATAGATCACACAACTTGGAATGGCTAGTATTGGGCAAGTGAACCAACAAGACAAGCGACCCTGCGTCAATGATACGTCATTGGCACACAGCAATGACAACACCAATATCTCAACCATACATGATTATATGATAATATGACGCAGGTATATCTAATGACATAGTTGTTGAATGGCTGAATGGTTGGCAGTTATTGCTATTGATGGTATATTGTGTATATTGTCTTTGTGTATAAATACTCACTGCTAGACCTCTGTATATGATCAACCTTTTCCTCTCTCATATTCAATAGTCATCAATATAGCAGATCTACAATATATATCTGTCTTCTTCACGTTAGACTTAAAGTGCTATCCTACATCCACCCAAGTTGACTGTTACACCCATTGTGACAATTCTTAGACTTCTCATAACCTCGTTATTACAATAATATATAACCATTTCCATACCCGTTCCTTAGTCATTTACCCATATTTCTACTAGACCTAGTCTCCATATACAGGTTTAGATCAAATCACACATGACACTAGAAAGTTACATATATCTCCTTAATTACAGTGTTCTTATGACTAGACGTCCTGTACGCGGTTCTTCCCTTGACAGTTGTATATTTGCGAGACACGCAACTAGTCACGACCTGACACAATATAACCCTGTAATAATTATTGACATGGAACCTCTTCGGGCGTCTCAGCGCAAGCATCAGATATTCCTTGGGACCGAAACAGTAGCCTGGAATATACCTATACTTGCTTACGCTTGACTTGTTGTAGTGTAACCGAAACACATTTCAACGGTTTCCTCTGGCTCGCTGACAATTCCTTCATCCGTGTCAACATTATTGGACACTTCCTTCTGTAGGGAACCAAGGCTTTCATGAATTATTTCTAAAGGGAGTTTGATCTGAGGTCGACTTGACTCGTCGCTCTCATTTAAATTTTCTCCACAAGTTCCGGACGAGATTCTGCTGAGATATGGATTCAGAAAAAATTCGAGTATCCCCCTCAATAGAAGTTCCAATCTCCTCTAAGGGTGCATCTGAAATGTAACTGTGCTCATCGAACCGGACATAAGATCTTACAATCTTCTTCCCGCTTCTAGATGGCACGTAAATTCGATAGATAATAACTCTCTTCATGTCCAACCAATATACCAACCTCAGCTCTCAGGGCTAGTTTGGCTGCGTGAGGTCTTTTGGAATTTGGAATTTGAACATATGCCTTGCATCCAAGCACTCTAAGATGGGCTATGGATGGTTTATTGTCATCTGTATGGTGGACATGATCCATGAACCTTTCAAATGGTATTTTATCAAACACACAATTAGCCGTTCGATTTATGATATGAGCGACGGCGTGTATTAATTCTGGCCAAAGGAATTCAGGTGCAGCCTGATCCATCATGACGGTTCGTAGCTTATCAAGTATCACGCTGTTGGATCTTTTACTGCCCCCATTTTGATACGACGAGTACGGCGTTGTTACTTCAAGGTGAGTACCCAACTCTATCATTAGGTGTCACAGACCGGCTTTCCCACGAGGAAAAAGGCCTGCTTGTCACTAACATTGTGCCATGGGCTAATGCTGAGATGCTACGCTTAGTCTGGTCAACCAAGTCAGGAGCTTCCCTAGTAACATAGTCAATGCGTTGCGATGGTTACAATGTTATGATAGCAACAGTTACTAATCAACATAAGCAATCAGTTGCTGTGTTATAGCTGTAGACTACCATACCCCTGATTGTAGTAGCCGCTCTTGAGTACTTAAGGAAGGTCTAGGACTAGATGTTGGAAATACAGTTTCCTGCTTTTCTTTCTATCGACCAATGTGGTTGCATGCATCTTGCCTGAACTATATTTCTGAGTTCGGGCAGGATCCCACACTTCTGATCCAATCGGACTCAACGTTAGAGTATGCTTGAATCCTATTCTTCCCGAACAAATCCAGTCATTGGTTTGTTCGTACTTCTATTGCGTGACCCAGTATTCTCAGTCAGTGGATAATTATTTTCTGGTACGGGGTCCCACTTATTTCTGCAGTCGAGTCGGTTCCGGGTAACCTCTATTTCTTATAATTCCACTGTATATATCATAATAACTGTAGTCTATTATTCAATTAAGCAAACTGAACTTCTTCTCCGTTCTCAGGCAATTCTTACTCCAAAGTCTTCTCTATAATCCAACACTAGATTTGTTCTGTAGCTTTTTGTCTTGTAATTATTCTAGACTTTAGATTGATCCGATTATTATAAGCTTTACCTTATACCCCGACTCTGTCCCGTTCCGCCTCCGTCTCCGTCTTGTCTCGCCCTCGTCCCGTTCAGATCACATCCTGTTCCGATCACATTCTGTCCCGACTACATCCGTCCCGACTCCGTCCTGTTCCGACCCTTGACCTCCGAACTAGCCAACAAGCCTGACATTAGGTCACTCAATCTAGAGCCTCCAAACTCAAATCCTTTGTCCATAATGAACTTCTTAATTGTAAGATCATATCGAGTTCTTGTTTCAATGGCGAAGTTCTTGAAATGTTTAAAGGCTCCTCTCTTCTCTGGATGAGTTATAACCCATCTCATGTTGGTGTCCAAATCTGTAAAAATGGTGGCGTACTTTTGGTTCATAATTCCTTCAGGAATCACTTTTATCACATCAATACCCACTGCATCAAAGATTTTCTTAGGCTTGGCCCTAGCCTCTTTGCTAACATGACTAATTGGCTTCCTCAATTCACATGCCTCGCAAAATCACTAGGACGGATGTTAGACTTGTCGATGCTGTCCGTGTACTTCATTCTATGGGTGAGATGACTATTATTTCTGACATTCTAAATACTAATGTGTCCGAGGCAACAATGCATTAGCTTAATGTCGAGTTTTATATCTGAAAGTCCCGCTGGGTACGCAACGTTCGCGTACTCGTCCACTGCTTCTTTTACAAGATAGCGTGCATGAGTATATAATAAGATTGACCCTTTAGACGTCTTCAAATATCCATCGTGGATTGTACAGCCCGCTCTGAGCAATCTCTTTCCACTGACTAAACTAGTAGGAAAGCCTGGGACATTAAGACATTTTTTCAATTCTACACCGTTATTTCTTTCTCCTTCTAATGCAACAATCAGTTGCACTGTTCCATGACCTTTTATCAGATTGGAGCGTCGGCGTTTGAGCTGAAGCGGAATTGGAAGACGAGAAGAGGTCGGATGTATTGCTAAAGATGAGTAAAGGTCTACTGGTGATAATTTAGAGAACTAAAGGTTTAAAAGATAAGTAATATATATATCTAGAGAGACTAAAAGTTCGAGCGTCTTCTAGTGGTGACTAAAGGTGCTAAAGGCGACCAGAGGTGATCCGAAGGTGGTGGTTGTGATAGAAAACTAAGCGTAAAGAACTCCGTAGGTACAGACCAAGCCATCATACATATACTTGCTTTACTTCCACTAGCTCATCATAACATAGGCCCTAGACTAGTACTACCATGATAAAAAGTGCCAAAAACTGTTCTATTGCCATAGAAACATAGAAAGAATGGTAAAATTATGAAGTGAAATAAGGATGAGAAGAGGAATCTTTACATCTTTATGTGTGACGCTTCCTCCGTCACATTGTATTGGTATCAAGTCAACCATCTCCTTATTGTGGGTGAATCTGTCCAGGGAGTTGGCTATGTGCTCATCTGACCCCGTGTTGTTAATCTAACGGTTGTTTCAGTGAGTTTTTCGTATTGCGTAGGTGGAGGAGAGACTCTAACCATCCGATCAACTGCTAAGCGCGACGTGGCTAAAGGTACTAAATGCGGGTATTCCAAAGTTTGAAGTCAAATTGTTATCCGTATCATCATCTTGGATTTCTTTAAACTTTCCTTTGCCCTTTGCGTCACGTCTCCTAAGCTTGTCGATATTTTTCTGGTTCAGATAATTTTGACGTGTAAGCCATTTTTTCCCATTTTTAGCCTCCCAATCCTGACGAAGCGATTTGTTGTGCTCATAGCACTTTGTTCGGATTAGGTCCTAGTCAACAACGTCTAGCCTAATTGTGCTATGTTGCAGGCTACTGTTACAATTATTCATGGGATCATCATCAGGGTTGTGAGTAGTTTCGGTTTTGGTGTGGGTTGTTAGATTGATACCTAAGCGTGTCGCATAGTAGTCAGACATGGGACTCGAGTAGCATATGCACAGTAAACCTCATCCCCAAAATAATGATACAAATCGAGAATTATATGCTACATCCTGTATGGCTAGCGTGGTTGGAATATGGAGAATTTATCTGTAGATAGATAAAGACGTTGTATCCCTCTGATAGTTGGTACAAGACTGCTACCAAATTATATCGGAATCAATACTAGCCTCTCATTAAGCAATCTCATGAATTATTTTCAGTGTCTGTGATAACAGATATATATAAACAAAGTCGACAACAAGTTTAAAGTCGATAACACTTGCTGTTCTGACATAATCGGCAATTAACATCATCTCCACCTTCTTTAGCCTTCCCTTTTCCTCTGACCATCATACTGGCACTGGAGGAGCTTATCTCGATATTGCGTGCCTCATCTAGGAGGTTAGCAATTAAATAGTTGAGTGAGGGAGCTACGGCAGTGTTTCTAGCCTGGGATCTCTGTCTCTCGGCCAAAACTGGAAACTTTCTGGTCACTTCCGCAATAAAGAAAATTCCATTCCCTATCTCTGGTATTGAATCAGAGAAAGAGGAGATCTTTTCGACCCTTTTGATGAACTCAGAAACATAGTGGTTGTGTTAAGGTTATGAGTTAAATGGGAACATAGTTACTCAGCAAGTGTCACAAAGTTTGTTCAAAGATGGATTGATTTGGTAAGATGGTTACTGGCAGGTGTCTGATACTTTTCCGATGCCATTCATGAGACAGAACATAGACTACTTATATACTCTAATATGACCCATGTCATTGTCTACGCTCTCTCTCCTGACTTACTGCCAACAGCGTGCCTAGGTAAAACTCTGCAGCTCATGAGTCCATCTCTCATGGGAGGCATCCGCTGTTCCGGTGGCTGGTGCGCGCGGTCCGAGTACGTGTCGCTGCAATGCCTCAATCATTTATGTGTAATATCCCAGCTGAGCGATCCTGAACCTAGCTGTTCGGGAACGACAGCAATCCAGTCCATGGTTCGTGCCTGTGGTTTGTACACACACCACAGCGTCGCTCCAATCGTTCCCATACAATGTCTCAGATCCGCAGTCCTTAGTCCATTACTCAGGAGCGGAAGCAGTTGTTTAGTTCCAATAGTGCGCTAGGTCTGCATGTACCTCTGAGTGCTATTGTCACAGGCTCATACCTGGTTATCATTAGGCTGCTGCCTAACAAATAAGGCTTGAACTCTTCCAACCATATTAAACATCATACATGTCATGAACCCCTCCACGACTCATTAGACCCAAGTATAGGCCTTGGCCCAGTTCATGCAAATCTATTCTTAAATGACAAACTTAGATTGCAGACAGGACGACTCGAACACCAGTTGTGAGTCATCTAAGCCACATGCATCATAACTATTTTAATAACTAAAACTACTAACATTAAAATGAAGCTGAATTAACATAGACGGAGATGCTGGTGTTTGTCGGAGGACAGGTCATGATCTATTTTGAGCATGGTATGAAATGAGGGAACGAGATCATAGTCTTGTAAATAAATAGGAGGCTTTCAGTCATGTCTCTGCTCGTTACTTTAAGATTTTCATTTGAATCTAGCTCTGAGTTCAGTTTGAATAAAACGCCACTTTAAGACCGTCACAGCTATCCCGTAATTGCCCGGCAATACCTAACCGCTCATGGCTAGCGTGTGTGGTCAATAGACTCATCACAACGCTGCCCCAATCATTGCCCTGCAATGAATCAGCCCGGCACTCACGAGTCCACTACTCAGGAGCGGGAGCAGCTGTATGGTTCCAGTGGCGCACGAGGTCTGTATATACCTCTGGGCGCTATCCCGTAATTGTCCGGCAATATCTAACTGCTTATGGCTAGCGCACGTGGTCAGTAGACTCTTCACGTCGCTACCCCAATCGTTGCCCTGCAATGACTCAACCTGGTGCTCCCAAGTCCGAAACTCACGAGCGGCAGCAGCTGTATCCATGGTCAGCGCACAACGTGCATATGCACCTGTCGATGCAGAGCCGGTCATTGACGAGCGATATCACAACAGGTTGAGGTCAACAAAGTCTTCGAATCTTATTGTTACAAGATCTAGTGCACAAACTCATAACGTTCACTGTGTGCAGCCCGTGTATAATGATGGCCTTAGGGACCGCTTAGTCATACCCCTGTAAAAATATATTTCCTTTCCATATGCTCTTATTCCGCATTGTAGTTATTCATGCGGTATCATTACTTTAGGAAATCAGAATAAACTTCGTATATTTCGTTCGATTGATTAGATCACAACCACATTCCGTGACACTTAAATTTGACCAGTCAATTATGGCTCGATACTCCATATTCCAACCTTTTCCCTCAAACCGTTCTTGCAGACTTAACCATATCTAGAAAGCTGAAGTCTTTGTCAGAATACTCCTACAGAGTTATTTAATCACAAGCTTGTTGCAAAGATATGGGTGGTTCTTAGATAATTCCTATTCCTCTACATCAAAGAAGAGACTATGCAAATATTCATTTATTATTTATGCTCAAGATTGAACTATACACGACTCCTATATGAGTACATCCTAATTGAAAGTATAAGCATCTAACTCATATCCTTCTTCCATTCCACACGCATAATTACTATATCCATCCGTCCAAACCCTGAAAATCAAGCAGCATCATGGCTGCGTACAACCGGCCGTCGTCCTCGGCGTCAATCGACCCAGGCGACGACCTACACCCGAGCCTTCTTGGGATTGCCGCCGCAATGGAGCAATCAGAACGCGACAGAAAGCAGCGAATGAGCCTAGCTCAAGAATTCCTGCAGAATATCGACGCCTGGGCGAAATCCAAGGCTGGAACCGATGGTGCGGCCTTAATCGCGCCTTTTATTGAAAAGATTTCACCTATTGTGACAGCTTTTGCAATAAGCAACGTCAACGCCACATACAACTCATGTAAGAACCCTTTCCCCGAAGCCACTCAGATGAAAACCTCTGTGCCAAGGGTGACAAAGATAAACGAGAAACCGCCTCATGAACTGCCGAAAAAGCCTCAAGTGGCTGAGTCCCCCTGGGTCACAGTGGCACGAAAAGCGGCCAAGCTCCCAGACCCGCCAGCCAACCTGGTCAAACAAAGGCCTGTTATGCAGACACGACCAGCAGAAAAAGAACCCCCCAAAGAAGATAAACGACTTTTTCTTCGAATGGGACGAGAGCATCAGTGGCGCAAGTTATCACTAGTCACTATCAAGAAAATTGTCACAGAGAAAGCTGGGATTGCACCCTCAGCAATCATAGCAATGACACAAGTAAGGCCTGGCCTAGCAATGGAGTGCGCATCAGATGCACTCAGGGAATCAATTCTGGGTGTGGGTCCTTCACTCCAAAAAGAGGAAATCACAATCGAACCGGCGTCAGACTGGCCATCCGTCATGGTACCGCATGTCCCAATCTACATCCGTACATTAGACGGAAGAATTGAAGTAACCAGGGAAATGGTGAAGATGGAATGCCAGGCAGCTTGCGGCGTCATGCCAATACAGGTGCGCCCAAACAATACAAAGTTTGGACAGGATTCCACTAGCTGGATCGTGCACTTTAAACAAGCACCTTCCAACTTAAGGTTTAGACTATTCGACGAGAGTGGACCTGCCATACCATTCTCTCGTAGACGCCCCATCGAGCAATGCCAACGCTGCTGGGGCTATCATTCAACAAGAAACTGCGTCAAAGGACAGCGCTGTGTAAAGTGTTCTGGCTCGCACGAAGCTGCCAAATGCTCGGCAAACATCCCCAAATGTTCAAACTGTGCTGGACCGCACGAGTCTACTCACTTGGACTGCATGGCCCGGCCAAGGCGATACAATGGACAAGTAACGCTCCGATCACCGGCCGAGCTGCAAGTTATTCGAGAACGCGGACATATGGATTTTAAGGCTGCTATATTAAGATCTCAAGAAAAAGGTAAGGCCCGCGAGGTCATTAATATACCAGAAGAGACGATGGTTGATAATGAGTAATACACCAAATTCTCATAAGCACAACCAAAAATATAGCACCCTTCTATTTCACCATGTGAACGTGGGAAAGGGTGGACCAAACATGGACATAGCGCTGCAACAAGCTTGGGATGCAGAAGTGCACATAGTCATGGTTCAAGAACCATGGACCTTGCAAGAAGATGGAGAGTTTAGAACGAAAAGCCATCCTGGTTTCGATAGTTTTATACCCTTTGGAAACACGACACCGAGACCACGACCACGCGCTGTCACTTTTGTGAGAAAAGGACTCCAAGCGGCTCAGATCTCACCCTCGTCATCAAGCCAGTCATCAGACTACTGTTTTGTGCAGGTGTGTGGAATGACATTTGTAAATGTCTACCGTGCTCCAGGCCATAGTGAGACTTTGGAACCATTACTAAGCTGGCAGCCAAGTGGACCCTCAGTAGTAGGGGGTGACTTCAACTCAGTCTCACAGTATTGGCAGCCATTAACAGAACGCCAATACGGAAATGGTGATCTCATCATGGGGTGGGCCCGCAGAAACAACATGCAGCTACTAAACACCTTAGGAAAAAGTACTCATTGCAATGGAAACATGCTGGATCTAACCTGGAGTAATACGACGGCAGTTGCATCGGTATCAGCACGGTTCGACTGTACATCAGACCACTCCACCATTGAAGGCTCGGTTGACACACCTGGATGCTCGCAGCTATCCGGGATCCCGAGGCTAATCCGCGTAAGAGACGGTGACCTAGACGAGTTTGCTCGATGCGTAAGGTAATGGGTAAGGCACGGCCCCCTCAGCAGTCAAACCGAGATTGAAGACTTCACAAAGAGCTTAATCAAAGTACTTCAAGACGCGATCAAAGTTGTTGGTCGAACACCCGCGGTGGGAAGGGGAAAAACAGCGCCTTGGTGGACTGATGAATGTAAAAGACGTCAGTTTGACTACAGGACAGCCAAAAGGACATCTGGAGATATATTAGTGACACGTAGGGCTTTTCGAGCCGCAGTGAAGAGAGCCAAACGTGAATACTGGACAAAGCAAGTCGAGGCAGCAGAGACAGAAGTAAAAGTGTTCAAACTTATGCGATGGGCCAAACCGAAGCCGACGAAACAGCCTCCTCCTCTCCGGGTATCACCAAACGAGTGGCTTTCAGATCCACTAGAGCGGACAGTTGCGTTGCGAGATTCTCTTCTTGCAAGGTATAACGCGAGAAACGACATCGATACGTGGGAGAACAGTCAACCAGAGTTGATTCCATGGGATGGAGAGGTGTCACTGGAGGATGTCACAGCATCAACCATTGGCAGCAAAGAAACAGCTCCGGGGTTCGACAAGATTACCGTACGACTTCTCAAAGCCTGCTGGAGCACGATTGGAACATACGTCAGGGACCTCTTCCAGGCTTGTCTCAACTTGCAATATTTCCCTACGCCTTTCAAGGTGGCGGAAGTTGTGCTAATTCCAAAAATTGGACGCGACCTCTCCAGCTCAAAAGGATGGCGCCCCATATCGCTACTCTCCAGCTTAGGCAAAGGATTGGAAAGGCTCATAGCTAAAAGGATGTCCTGGCTTGCATTAAAACACAAGGCAGTACCTCCACAACTATTCGGCGCGCTACCAGGACGCTCAGCAGTCGACTTGGCATCATGTGTTATACATGATGCAGAAGCTGCAATGAGATCCAACAAAGTCACAGCTATGGTCACGCTGGACATACAAGGTGCCTTCGATGCAGTGCTACACAATCGGCTGCTCGCACGAATGCGAAGTCAGGGCTGGCCAGTACTACTCTGTCGCCTGGTAGAATCATTTCTGAAACAACGAAAAGTTTTGGTGAGACACGAAAAAGGTGTAACTGATGAGAAGCTTGTTGAGTGCGGAGTTCCCCAAGGATCACCACTATCGCCACATTTATTTATGTTATACATCTCGATCCTACTCGACGATGGCACTCCAAACTGTATATTTGGATATGCAGATGACATTGTCATTGTTCGCGTCGGTAAAAATCCTAGTGAGGCTGTTGAGGCTGCCCAGGTAGAAGTAGACAGGATAATTCAACGCGCTTCAACGCACATGATAAGGTTCGACCCTTCTAAGTCCGAGCTCCTGGTTATAGGAGGAGGACCGAAGAAGAAACTAGACTCATCCAACCTCGCGGTCAGGGTTGAGGGACAGCTTATTACGCCTTCCGCGTACATTCGATGGCTTGGGGTCTGGCTCGATTCCCAACTGACGTTTAGACAACATGTTCAAGAATGGTGTAATAAGGCACAACGACTATCTCACTTTATACGAAGTATTAATAGGGTCCAACGAGGTGCGGCTCCGGGACCATTAATCCGTGCAGTGAATGCATGTGTAGTCAGTACGGCAATTTATGGCGCTGAAGCTTGGTGGCCTGGACTCACCCGTATCACGACGATACGAGATAAAAGAGTAAGTACGTGTGTCGGATGGCACCTCAAGTTACTAGATAGAACTATTTTGACTGCTGTTCGAGCCGCACTGCCAGTGTGGCGAACTACACCAAATATAGTTCTGCACCGTGAGTCAGGGATACTACCGGCAGAAATTATGCTACTGTGAGAGCCGTAGGAGATCACAGGTTGACAAATGACAAAGTCGAATTGGATAAAGACTATATTCAAAAGATTCTAAACTAAAGAGTAAAAGGGAAGGGAAAGTATCTAGAGATCTACAACTCTACATTATCTACGCTGGTCTGTGCGCTACAAACAAAGAACTCTAGCAATATCTTATGTGAAGTGAATGTAATGTGGATATAACAACCCTATCTAATGATCTAGGGTGGAACCGTCACATCACCCCCCCCTCTGAAAAAAGCTTGTCCTCAAGCTGGTGGGCATTGGTGAGTCATCATCTAGCTCATTATAGTTATCGATGCCTAGTTTCCATGCATTCAACCATTCTAATAAGTATTTGGGTGGGCCTGGTTTATCTTGATGTTCCAAGTGAAATTCCATCAATTTATTTGGCGCAGTCTTGAAGTTTGAGGCCGGATAGTATTGTGGGTCGTCATCCCAACCAAGCCATTTGGCACAGTATTTTAATTTATTCCTCAGAAGTTTCACATCTAGGATTTTATCGACTTCCCATTCATCATCACCCACAATATTCACCGGATCAGGTTGAGGAAGTATTTGTCCTGGTAAAGGATCATCGGCAGCTTTTCTTAGATATCGAGCATGGAAAACATTGTGGTTTGACCATTGTTTTGGGGTGTCCAATTTATATGAATAACCCTGTTTCGACAAAATTTTGAAAGGTCCTAAAAATTTGGGTGACAGCTTCGTGTTCGATTGTTGTAGCCGCAAATTTTTTGATGATAAGTATACCCTGTCGTTAACGTCAAAATCAGGTTCACGTCGATGCTTATTTGCATGCACTGTCATCCTTGCTTGACTTTGGCGCATAATTCGTTGTCCGACCTTCCATGTCTCTTGTAACTTAGCTGCAAAAGCCTTTGCATCCTCCAGGGCCAGGATTTCCCTTGCGTTTTTTGGAGCTACTGGTTTTTTCCAGTCGTATGATTTTCTAGGCGTGTAGCCACGAGACAGTTCAAAAGGGGACATTCCGATAGAGTCATGAGGAAGTGTTAATTGGGCATTGTCCATAGCTGGTAAGAGATCAGACCAATTGTCCTGATAATAGTGAATAAAAGGTCGTAAGCGGTGGGTAATATACTGATTCATGATTTCTGTTTGCCCATCTGTCTGTGGAGAGTAGGCAGTTGACAATCTTAATTCTACCCCTAAAAGATCCATTACGTATTTCCAGAAAGCCGAGATGAACTGGGCACCTCTGTCAGAGACAATAGAGTCCGGGAGGTCATAGTAGCGATAGACATAAGTAAAATACAATTCAGCAGTGTCGCGCGCTGTAACATCCTTCTTACAAGGTAGAGTAACTGAGACTTTCGAAAATCGATCAATAAATACCACAACTTTATCAAAGCCTTTTTTATCCCTAGGCATATCCATATAATCGACACAAATATGTTGCCAAGGTCGATCTGGAACGGGCAGTGGATGTAACAGGCCAGGAGTTTTATCTCGAGCTGCATGGTTAGTACGACACAGATGGCAATTGCGACAATAACGTTCTACATCTTTACGCATACCATTCCAGAAATATCTTGATATTAATTCTTGGTAAGTTTTATTGCGACCTGCATGAGCGTTAGACAATTGATCATGAACCTGTCGAATTAATTCCGTGCGAACGTTATCCACCATTGGAACTACTAATCTATCTTTGAAGAAAAGTATGCCATCGTCCATAGATAGATGTTCATTAGTGTCTACTTTTTGGCGGAGGTCTTGTAGACTTTCATGAGATTTATTAGCGGCGAGGACAGCATCGATAACCTTGAATGACTCCAGGAAACAAACGTTTAGATCTTTAACAACTTCTTCTGACAAATCTTGGTTCTGTATTAAAGGTTTGTATCGAATCTCTCTTTTGATTTCATCTTGAATGTTCGTGTCTTGCTCTCGTCTAGATAGGGCGTCTGCAGAAGCATTTTGACGTCCCGGTCAATACATAATCTGGAAGAAGAATTGAGAAAGTATTTCAGACCATCTTGCTTGTCTGGCAGTGAGGTTTTTCGATGTCATGAAGTATTCTAATGCTCGATGGTCAGTAACAATTTCTATTTTATGTGGGGATCCTTGTAGCTCAGCCCTCCAATTGTCCAAGCCACGAATTATTGCTAGCATCTCTTTGTCATGCACTTCATAGTTCAACTCTGCTGGCTGCATTGTCTTGGAAAAAAAAGCTACTGGGTGCCAATTGTCCTGTTCGTCCTTCTGTGACAGCACCGCTGCGACCACTCCATCAGACGCATCAGTTTCTAGACGTGAATATCGTTCGGGATTGTAGTGAGAAAGAAGTGGCGCAGAAGTCATTGCATTTTTTAGTAATTCGAAAGCCTTGTGGCAATTCAAATCAAAGTCGAAAGTGGCACCTTTTTTTGTTAGATTAATCAATGGTCTAGCAATACGACCGAAATTGGCAATAAATCGACGATAAAAATTACAAAAACCAAGAAAAGATTGAATTCCTTTGATTGTCTTTGGAGCTGCCCAACTTTTGACAACTGAAATTTTATCAGGATCTACCATTAATCCTTTAGTGGAAATGATGAATCCTAGATAGCGTGTTTTTGTTACGTCAAACTCGCATTTCTTGATGTCTGCTTGTAGACCAGCATGCTGAAGCTGCATCAAAACTTTTCTTACGTGTTCTTTATGATCAATTTCGTTTTCGGAGTATATTAGAATATCATCAAGGTACGCTGTGCAGAAAACGTCCAAGTAGTCAAGAAGAATGTCGTTCATATATCTCTGATAAGTTGCTGGCCCGTTGGTTAATCCGAATGGAAGTACTTTGCATTTGTACGAGCCATATCTTGTACGGAAAGTAGTGAGTTCCTCTGAATCTGGATGCATCCTAATTCTATGAAAGGCTTGCCTGATATCGAGCTTGCTGTATATTTTGGCCTTGTTTAGCCGGGCAAGTGTTTCATCAATTAACGGCAGCGGGTAACGGTCCTTCCTAGTAAGCGCATTTAATTTTCGGAAATCGATGCAAAATCGGAGACTCCCATCAGATTTTTTGACAAATAGAACTGGACTAGAAAATGGTGCTTTGCTAGGTTCAATAAATCCCTTATCTAGGTTCTCCAGTAAATATTTATGGACAGCCTTTAGTTGATCTTCCGACATAGGGTATAATGGGCCTGATGTGGGTTGCGCATGATTCTCCAACACAATTTTATGATCATACAGTCGGTGGGGCGGGAGAACATTAGAGGCGGATTTGGAGAAGACATCTATGAGGTCGTGGTATTTTTCAGGGACTTTGTTCAGTAATTCATCTATATCCTCCTGACAGTCATCTAGATTTAATTTTTTCGTCCTATTTTCAAGTTCTTGTTCGATCGCATGGAGACTAATGGAGAAAAAGATATTGTCAGCTGGTACTAAATTTAAGTGGAAAGCAGGAGCGCTTACTTCACAAATATCTATGCTGCATGATTCATTCGATTTAATTTTGTTCGTGGACAGCAATTGCAGTTTGTTGGCATGATGAGGTTCTTCGTTTGAGATAATGCTGTTATTATCATTACAGTTATCATGCTCGTTGATGGCTCTATTTGATGTCGCAGTTTCGTAAAATGATGCACTGGAATTGCGATGCAAACTTTTTTTGGTGTGCACGGGCCTTTTTTTTGAACAAGCGCCAAAGTGAAAACTCTGATCCTCTTTTTTCTGTAATTTGTCGCGACGTTCCACATCCTTTTGATGAATTTTCAGGATTTTGGGTTTGTCTTTCATCAACAACGATAAATGAGTGCAAATAGGAGATGAAAATCTTGGTGTTGTATGGTGGTGAGAGGGTCAGATGAGTCTGCGCTGTCGGGAATCGATCAGGATATCATAATGTGCTAGCCACCTGCTCCCAAGAATTATATCATGGGTCCCCAATTCGACTATTAAAAATGGCAAGTTATCCAAACGCCTATCATCAATCCATAATGACAATAGAATATATTTTGAAATGACTGGACCCTTTTTTCCGTCAAAGCCTTTCGATTGAATAGAATAACCTAAATGAATTGGGGTTTGGCCTAGCCACTTAGCAACGGCCTTTGCACATCGCGAATCAATATACGCAAATCCGCTAGCACCTGTATCGGGTAGAACTGAGACACTCTTGACAATTTGATTGTTAAATGATAGAGAACACTGCAAAGTGTATGTCTTCCCTGAGAATAGTTTGCCCAGGTCTAATTCTTGAATGTCGACCAAATATCCTAGAAGGGCGTCTTTATCTAGGATTGTTCGTTTCCCTCCTGTAACTGGCTGGAATGTTGTGATTCCCCTTCAGAATCAAGTTCGCTGTCTGCTTCTTCAATGGCAACAACTTGAACTGTGGGACCACCTAATTTTGAACTTTTATTAGGACATTCCAATTTTGTATGTCCCCTCTTCTTACAATGGTAGCAGATGACCCCTCTGGATGGTAAAGATTCTTCTTTCGTGTCGGTACGACTGACTGGTACACTAACAGACTGATATGTAGATGAATCGGGGTTGTACAGTCTTCTTGAATTAAATCTTTCCGACTTGGTGTTTACCATGCTCTTTTCGAGTCTAATTCTTTCCTTGTCCACAGGGTCTGCATATTGACATAACGAATTAAAGTCAGGGAGCAAGTGTAATTGGGCAAAGACAGCCAGCTTAAGTTGTCGATTCATTTTTTCATAGAGCTGATCTTTTCTCATTGAATGGTGGATTTTTGCCTTTCCTGCTAGAGAAATAAATCTAGTCTTGAAATCTTGAAAAGACTCAGCAGATCCCTGCCGCAGAGCTTCGAATTTAACCATACTGTCACGCTGGAGAGTGCTACTTCGATATGTAGCAATCAGATGATTGACCATTTGGACAGAGTTGACAAAGTCATTTTCAGGATCCTCCCCGGTAAAGTAAGGCCCAAGTAATTCTTGTGCGTCGTCTTTAGTCGAAGCGAAGATGAAGTTCATTATGCGATCGTCAGAGCCCCAATGTCCTTCGTTATCCCTTATCTTTCCTCTCAGCAAAATCAACCAGTTTTCAAAAAACTTCAAATCATTGGAGCCCCCAAACTCGCGAAAAGGGTCAATCTTTCGGTCGGCCACTCCAAGAAATGCATTTCCATACGTTTGTCCGACACTTTCTGATTGATCTCGATATTTTGCAAACGGAGGGCCTTGGTAGTTGGGCTCTTCGCTACTTCGGAGTTTAAAGGGAGCTGTTGATGTACGATTTTTGTATTCCGAAGTAGTGCTTTGCGCAACGTGTTGCTGTCTTTGCTGAGGATTGTAGTTGCTACTTTTCTTCATTTCCTCGAGATAATCGCCTCTTGTGGGTATTTTCCCTTTAGGCTCACGCGAATGGGGAAAATATGTGTATTGTGTGTTCCTTTGGGGTGGAATTTCTTCGTCAATATCTTCCATTAATCCTGTATTTTGAGGGTGGAAGGCTGTGTGGCTTTTTTGCCTATGCTCCTGGTATACCCCGCCTTGTGAGCTTTCCATGTCGAGTTGACTTTCCATGAGTTTTTCCAATCTGTCTAATTTTTCCCGGAGAAAGTTAATCTCCTCCTGCTGATGTATGTTGGTGCGTTCCATACTATAATGCCTACTAGTTTGCCTGTAGGCATTATCAACAATAGCATCCGCCATTTCCTTCCCAATTTTGTTTTGAGTTATTGTCAACTCTTCCACCTTCCGATCAACTTCAGATATACGAGGCTTATTTTTTCGACGACCAATGTATGGGGCATTGATGGTGGATAGTAGTTCGTTTTCCCCTAAATCTTCTTGGTAGGCTATATCGAGTTCGTGCTCGGCATGAGGTGATGGAGGCTGCTGGACAAGAGAGTCGGATTTTTTTTTTTGAGTGGTATTGGGCATGATGAAGTACTAGAGTATTTTTGATGTGAGTGACTGTTTTGAGTGTATATTTATGACTGAAAAAAAACTTTATCTCGAGAGTGGGAAAATAAACTTAGCCACAATATCGTATGCTTTTATTATTCCCTGAAATTGCACTTTTAACAATTAAATGTTATGGCAAGTTTCACCGCAATCTTTTATTTACTTAGAAACTGCTAAATCTCAGTCTCAATGAGATTAGGAAATTGTAATGCCTTCCCAGGCGTTGACGTGAGTTTAGAATAATGTGAGAGCCGTAGGAGATCACAGGTTAACAAATGACAAAGTCGAATTGGATAAAGACTATATTCAAAAGATTCTAAACTAAAGAGTAAAAGGGAAGGGAAAGTATCTAGAGATCTACAACTCTACATTATCTACGCTGGTCTGTGCGCTACAAACAAAGAACTCTAGCAATATCTTATGTGAAGTGAATGTAATGTGGATATAACAACCCTATCTAATGATCTAGGGTGGAACCGTCACAGCTACAGCAGCGACAGCTCCGAAATGCAGCCAGAATCCGCAGACTCGACAGCTATCACCCTTTGTTGTCAAGGGCAGCTGAGACACCAAAGGAAGCAATTAAGCGACTCAAACTGAGAGAGGGGCAAAAAGATCGTGTCTTCAAGTTTCCAGAGCGATATCTGACACGCCTTCAGAATGGTAACCTCAACCTACCGGCATCAGAAGCGCCTGGACAGCTTTACCAACCGATGATCGCGAGGGCTATGGCTAGAGCCGAATGCGACAAGGAGGAAAAGTCGAAGCGGACTAATCATTGGCTTAGAAATATCCCTGTAGGGACGCTGTGTGTATATTCTGATGGGTCATTGACTGGTCCAGCATACTCAGCCTATGGCTATGCTATATACAGGGACAGAGAACTCATAGCGAGTGGTGGAAATTTTCTCCCAGGAGCAGAGGTCTTTGATGCAGAAATCGACGGGGTAGTTCGAGGCCTAGAAGCGGCGTCGGAAATTGGAGGTAGTATAGGTATCAAGGTGCTCCTCGACAATCAAGAGGCGGTAAGAGCCCTTGTGAGTGGTAGAACGAGCTCTTCACAGTCTGAGGTCCGGAATTTTATTGAACTATCCAAGGCTCAGCCTGCCGTAGAAGTCCACTGGGTTCCGGGACACAGTGGTGTTGAAGGGAACGATAAAGCCGACGCAATTGCAAAGGCAGCCCTTGCATCAAAAACCAGGGAAGGAAATATCCCGAGGCCAGAGTGCAGTCAGGAGGAATCTGACAAAGTCCTGACATTCGCAGCACTTAAACTCCAAGTCACAATACGAGTACAGAAACTCGCGGAAGATTGGTGGCATAAAAATAGATCGGACAGGTATGAAGATCTGGACTTACTGATGCGAACAAAACGCCCTCCGGAGCTAGCTTTACCTCGATGGGCATATCACCGCCTCATTTCGGCAAGGACTGGGCATGGTGATTTCGCTAGCTATCACAGACGATTTCAACATCCGAATGAAGAAATGCGATGCAAATGCGGACGAGAGAAACGGCCATGGCATTTTGCAGAGTGTCGCCCGACCATCCAGAAATGGAGGGCGGAAACGATGGAACCACGACCTACGACAAGGGATATGATAGGGCAAGAAGGAAGGCAGATATTCTGGCACTTTCTAACTGTAACAAAATGTTACAGCAAAATTGAATCATAAACAGGGAACTTGAATGTCAGCTGTATTGCTTCTTAGGGCCGCTCAGTGTGGCACGAGGATGGAGGTGTAGTGCAGGGCGCTAGCACCTCAGAAATGGTGTTTTTTCTTTTTATTTGTTTTGTTTCTGTATTTCTGGCTCCTATGAACCAATCATGTAGGTAGCGAAGAGTCATATAGATCTGGACTACCCGTGCCATGCCCCCCGGGTGCTGGGTCAGTACCCGGTCACGATAAAAATATCATCATCATCTTCATTTATTATTTCCAGTTACGCTATACCCGATTAGGCAGCCCCACCAAGTTACCCTTTATATTATGAATTACATATTTAGGTAGTCTTGCCATCAATTATGCCGTGAATATTAGGGGCTGAGTTGACTATAATGGCTAGTTTCATCCTAGCATCTCCAGCTAGCCACTGCTTTCTCATTTCAAATGCCTCTTTATTCGAAATTCTTTCTTTAATGGACATATGTGAGGGTTCTTCCACTTCATCACATTCGTAGTCCTCCAATTTGTTAGCTAGAGCAATGTTCTCCATGTTGTTCTTCCGTTGCTCGTAGTTTTCCTCTCCCTTCAACTTGAAATAAGGTGGCAACTAATGTGTAGTGACATTTCCCACAGTATTTATCGGAATACCTAAACACGGTGCAAAGAACGTAAGCTGTATGTCACACTTCTGCGGTTGTGTTGGTGGATCTTGTCTATTCTCCTATTCTACAAAAGAAACTATTACTCATAATGAACAATGACTAATCTATCATTGTGAGGTTAAAGATCGAGAGGGATTTTGGGCTGTTGGAGAGGAAGGAAGAGTGGTATTCGAGCACAGGAGCAGGTAAACGGGGCTTTAGATGTAAAGCTGTGGAGTTGACGAGGGGAGCGATGAATATAGCCTTCAGAGATATTCAGTTAATACAATGAACTGAAGATCTCGGGAGGTAGGAGAGACTACATCTATATACAGGAATCAAACTTGGTATGACTAAAGTTGGGGGGTTGATGAGGTACGTGCCAGTGTCTCAACTTGACAACATTATCCAAATGATGTTTTAGCCTTGTGTTTTGGAGAACCCCCGCGACTAAGACAAGAAATAGACGTGACTACATTAAACATGGAATCTAGTTACAAGTGAATTAAGAGTTACATATAGTAGTGCATAGACAGAGATCCTGCATCGATACTGATGCAGAACTGATTTATTATAACATCTATGACCAACATTGGAAAGTGAGGTCAGGACATTTATACCAACAGTATTTAAGGAAGCCTTGGGTTGACTTCACACAGGCGTTATGCTTGACTTAAGCTTCTCCTCAATCTTTGGGACCATCTTGAAACTTTCGAATTTTCGACAAACATTGCGCCTTTTCGAATAATTAACAATTTCAAGTTTAAAAAATCCTTTGACCTGTTAGCCTTTGCTACCAGACTCAGAACCTGTTGAATATTTATGCGACAGTGGAATTAAGAGTATACTTCATACCAGCTCTTGATTCAGCTGCGTGTGGATACTTATTCTCGAAGTCTCATTACAATAAGATTCTATATAGAATGTAGTTATTGTTACCTTAGTTAATACAAATATGTTACGCATGTTCTACAACTACAGAAATTGTGGAAGTCTGAGCGAGACACGAGATACAAGTACAGAGATATCACATGACTTCCAAAAAATACCTATCTTTCATTTGATCCAGCAATAATTACGAGAAAGATAAACTTGGGAATTTTGCCTAGTAGGGAAATGAAAACTATCCGATAGTACGTTTCCTTCAGCTTATAGACTGTGCTTTTGTTGGTGTATTAGTCTATACCTCGCTAGTTAGCAGTTTGCCAACATGCTATCACACTACAAAGCTTTATCATCAGGCCGCTTACTCAATTGATTTTCATTTAGCTCTTTTGTTACTGAGTTTTGCATATGAGGTTCAGGTTCCGTAGGTGTCGCATTTTCAGGCTGTTTCCATTGTGATCTATGGGAATGGTCAGTATCTACAATAAGAATTATCGACAATTATTTGAAGGTTTCAGATGCGTCGCTTCAGCATCTTTTATGAAACGAGAAAATATTATTAATAAAAGATATAGCAGATTCCTTCACTCACATTTTCAATGCCTCGATAGCTCTATCGAACGCCGCAATGATTGGTTCGTATAGTTTGTTGGGGTCCTCAAGATTTCCTGTTCGCGTCTTTATATTTGAATTAAATATTAAGTCCCTGAATTCCTCAGCTAGAACCTTGACATCATCAAACATCGGCGAAAATTTAAACAATACTTTTTCGAAGCTACCTAGAGTCATGTAGTATTCCTTATGTAAGTGTATTTCTTGGGCGGTCCCTGTGTACCATTTTGATAGGAAAACTTCATGCGGGTTTGTGCCTTTATTCCATCCACAGTTAATGCAGACCCAGATTAAGACATACAAGAACGACTCGAGATCATGTCGGTAAGTGTGGTTGACCACTGCACCCGTCGTCGCAAAGCTGTTACTCAAAATGTCCAGTGCAATAAATTGCATCGTGCCTGTCACCACTCGATCCTTTTCTTGAACTTTTCCATCTTTCAACAATGTTGCCAAGTCCAGATCTATCAAGACACCACCCAGCTTGTCACTCGTCTCAATGCCAGTCAATAGAATATTATTCACCGAGATGTCGCGATGTAATATCTTAGCGTCCATCAGTAATGACCGATGCGCCTTGATGGCATCGCTAATCCCGATGATCAGTTCTAGCGCCGATCTAAACTTATCAATCGGCCGCCTGTAAGGCGAGATCCCGGCAGCGGTAAATTGACGGTCACGTGGAATAATGACTTCAGTGTTTACCATTTTTACCGCTTTCGTACTACATGATCTAGCATTGGCACTTGACTTTGGTGGATTTGGAGCCTTTTCAGGGAGTGAGCTTGGTCCCGCAGAATTATTCATCGCAATTAAGCCGGCGTTACTTGACAGTTGAACTCTCTTCAATCTGTCGTTTACTTCGGCATCATCGGCAGTTTTCCTTTTACCGGAAGATTGATTGACTGAATAAGCAGAGCCTTCCACGATCATTGCCCTGCCAGAGTTTGGAATTTTGAGCGCCTGCAATGAGGAAACAGGTGGATTCAACTCCGTAACTTGTTGGGTCACGGTTGTATCTGTGTTGTAATTAGTAAGAACTTCCATTTCCACGTAATGATTTTGCCTACTTTCTTGCATTGATCGCGCTTTTTTAATTGATCCAGCCATCTCTTTTTCAGCTTGAAGTGCCTCCCTCTTTCGCTTTCGGCTCAGTTGGTTATTCACGCTTTCCTTCGGAATCCGTATCATCTCTCCACTTAAGTCGTATGGCGTAGTCATGATCTTCTCCGTCGGACGAGTGTCTTTGACCATGCTCTTGGTGAACAGAAGACCTTCACGAGGCTGGCTGATTTTTACCAGATTAGCTGATCCAAGAATCTTTGCCATCCCAGGTATATTGTCCGCCATCTCAAGAAGCTCAATCTCTGAAAGCCCATCGCATATTCTCCACGAGAATTTGACCACGCAGCTGAGGGTTCTGTCTTTATAGCAACTTGTTCCCCTACAAAGGTATGCCTTCTGTTGAGAGATTGGGTTGGGATCCAAGGTGAACTTCCGTATTTCCTTCGACCCGGGCACCTCGAGATGAACTATCATATCTTCACCTTCGTATTTGACGTTGGGGTCAAGACCAAGTTCCTCATCGTTCATCAGCATGTATGTCACCAAGACATGCACGAGCTTCTCTGGTGATTTGCCAATATCAATGTATGAACAAGAATACGGTCCCGATCGGTCGTATACCCAAAGTTGCAGGTCTTTCTCG
This sequence comes from Blumeria graminis f. sp. triticale, assembly GCA_905067625.1. Classification (NCBI taxonomy): domain Eukaryota; kingdom Fungi; phylum Ascomycota; class Leotiomycetes; order Helotiales; family Erysiphaceae; genus Blumeria; species Blumeria graminis. Next base: position 10,387,845 of record LR898477.1, read on the forward strand.
AAGAGGATGAACCCGTGCACGAATCGACGAAGTGGCTGAGCCATGAACACTTCCCGCATGTATACACTGAGCTGAAGAAACGTTTGCCGGGAAACCTTGGATGAAGATACCGTAAGTTCACCTACCACAAGAATATCACGCCAATGATGCCTGTCCTCAGTCGGAAGGTTTCGACTTTTGATGAAGTAATCTACCTGTCGCTTTGTCTGGTTTCCAATAACTTTTCCGGCTGCGAGATTATGAAATTGAGCCCCAGTGAAAGCTAATCCAACCCGTTCTTCTGCGGTAATTGTAGCGTCATTTGCTGCCGAGTCAGAGGAGTTTCGATAGGCTTTGATTAGGACATGTTCGATAACCTGCATCCATTTCCATACCGCATATTCAGTCGGGACAGCGGGAAACTGGAACTTGGGCTCTGCCGAGAGCTCTGCAAATTTCTTGGCAAGGCCGTCACGCTCGACCTTTATCCGTTTCGACTCAAAGTATTTGTCCCAAAAGCCGATCACGTTCACAAAAACCGAGCCTTCCAACTCTCCGCTCAAAGCTTGCTTCAGATCCTCCATGTTCATTTGTGCCCCGTCAGATGATTCTACTACTCGTCGGTAAATGGATTCAGTAGCTAGTTCTTCGAGCTGATCTTCTGTAGCTGACATGATCTTTTCGAGTTCATCGACAAGCCGCATAAGTGAATTCCAAATTTCAAGGTCAGTCGCATGGTTCAGAATTAAATTTGCTACCGGTTCGAATGGGGTCATATCAAACGATATAGATCTCATCCAGCTACCTATTGTATTCAGCCGCGAGAGAAGCTTTTTAACTTTAGTGGGTATATCGAAACTGTCTTGCACATAGACACTTAACATTATAATGAGGTCTTCAAGGGGATCCCGACATTCGTTTACGTTTTTGGGTTTTCCGAATACGCCATCGCATGAATCGTTAAAATTTAATCTGTATGAGCTCCGGAATAATCTCAATACTTTCCCGGGAGGTTTCTTGGCAAGATGTGCTGCAATATCCATGTTAAGAGACATAATTTAATCGCAGTGTGAGGAGTGGCTTGCGTATCGAAATACCGGCAGGAAAAGATGGATAGGTGAAGAGTATGACTGATGAAGAATGATTAAAGCTGGTGAGAGGGGAGAATTGACAGTTTTATACATCGTGAGCTCTCGTACTAGTAGCGTGTCTAGACGATCTGTCCATGTATATTTGATGTTCAACTATATACAGTTTTAGCATTATCCACACGAAATACATGTCAATAAGGTAAGACTATGATGGCGTAGAGTCCAATCAGACAGCTAAAGGGGTTTTTACCGAGTTGGTTTCCTCCCTAGTAAATATTATAGCTGGATATACCTGCATGAGCCCACAGGGCGCGTAATCGGGCTAAATGTAATCAAATTGAGATTCAGAAGCACAAGTCATGGTTTTTCTATTATCCCTACCATGGATCAACCTCGGTGAACCCTTTTTAGATTGAACGACTGGTAGCGGAATCCTTGCAATAAAAGTCCCACTCCAACAAACGATAAAGGTTCATCGATAGCCAATGCATGTCAGCCTTAGCGGCAAATATTAAGGATATAATTTTTGTTGGTAGATCACAATCTCCAATATTATTATTTCATTTTTTGTCCTATCTGAGTCTATGACAGTGTAGGACATGTATCATGTGTTAGAATTCGTGGGCCAGTATTTAGCAAAAATTTGTTTTGGGGTACAAATGTTGCCACCGATCAGCCTTCTTCTGCGGAAGTCACTTGTCATGTTAGGGGCTGTGGGGGACAATTCTCAACACCTGTCGGTGGTGTCCCATACGAACCTCCAGCTCACTATAAACACCGCTATGGCTGGTTGGTGCGGTGGTACATCGTCTTGGCTGGTCTGCCAAGTAGAGTCTGGATAACTTGGACTCATATCCCATGCGAGACAGTAGATCGCTGGTTTAAATCCAGCAAAATACAACCACATTTCTCGCGGCGCTGGTATCCATGGATGACGAAGGCATGCTTGGATAACCAAAGGTTTTTAAAATTCCCTTTGGTGGGTACTTACGGAGGAGGATCGACTGTTTGTGTAAGCAAGCATAACTCATAGTGGTATTTGCAAATGAAATCCAGAGTATGAGTGTTTCTAACGTCAAAAGAGTCATCCCATGTGTATACATAGCACTGGTCGTGTGTCATAGCTCTATAGCTAAATGCACGTTAAATAATTTTTAAAAATAAAAAAGAAGAGCCTCCAGCTCTTACTGTAGAGTCTGCAGAGCCGAGATTGCGTAACAAAGCCCTCACTTCGATGAGGATGCCTGTTGTTAAAAATAGGAGTGATCAGTTTTTTATTTTAGTAGTATGCTTTATTGTTGGTGTGAATGGTATATCTCTACATCTCTCTCTCTAGTTTTACAATCTACTTGTCTCGGGTATATGCTGACTAATCATATAGCTAATCCTAAGTGGGAAACATCCGAGAGCAAACGCCACTAACCTCGTCCAATAAAAACAACTTCAAAGCCAACATTCTGACAATGCCCAATCGCTTTCAATGTCCGTATCGTCTTCATCTCTCAACACAACCCCCTCTCACCATTACCGTCTCTATCATGAAGCTAGACACGATCAGATCAGATGGTAGAGTTGAAGCCCTTCTCATCACCAACCCTTAGTCATTGAGGAGAAGCCATCCGATGAGTTTCCAGATCCTACCCAGCATCCGATACGGAGATGGTGGAATGGATTAAGTCGGCCTCAACTGTTACAAAGAAGGGAGATATAGATGAATATGCACACCTCATGTGGTCCCGGTGTCTAGACCTCGCCTGGCTGGGGCCACAGTTTTTTAGAGACTTTTTCCCGCGCACGCAGTTTCCATTGCTACCATTTTTATTTTCATTTAAATCCTTGGGTAGTAGGTTCGGTGAAAAAGTTGGCTCAATACCATGGGTAAATACTGAGCTGAATAGCTATCCACCACGTTCAATATATCAGAGATCTTCCAATCAACAAAAGAAGATAGGAGCTCTGTACAAGGTGTGGCCTGAGCCAGAATAGAATGCACTGTGCCGGATAATCTATGACTCAAGTAGTACATTAAACACACACACACCCTCCTATAATTTTTTGAAATTCGAATTTTCGAATCTTCCCTTTTTCACCCTCTCCCACTTGTCGCATTCTCTCAATATATTGTAAACGAGTCGCTGGCATTGTAATTATGCCACTTGTTCGAAAATTGCTCCCAAACGCAATGTTGGACAATGCGAGAGTCCGCCCGAGGGCTCCCGCAAAAACACCTGGCCTTGCCCAGTCTTCGAAATACGCGGAGATGGGTCAGGCCTTCACGAACGGGAAGGAAAATGTTTTAATAGCGAGGATATGAGAAGTCTAATAATTGTCGCTTTGGATGTAGCAGTCAAGGTGAGTAAATGTAGGATAGCACTGAGTCTAATGTAAAGAAGAAGAATATAGATAGTATATTTGTTTTATTAATGACCATGTATAAAGAGTAAGAGTGAACCGTTACTTTAGACAAAGATGTCTCACAGCGAGTATTTATATACATATACCGTGCACAGAATATACATGACAGTAACCTCTCCCGATGATCAATGACGATGTTATTGAATATATCTACGTCATATTATCACGCAAAGCTAAGTTATTGGTATTGTCATCGCTGCGTGCTGATGATGTACGTTACCAATGACGCAGACTTGGATAAAATCTTGTCGAAGATACCCACGTAATACCGATCATTATTGTCATCGCGTTTCTGTATTTGCAATGCTAGTCATTATTATGGAAGATAGCCAAGTGGGCAACGAAAAGTCCAGAGGAGCGGACCAGACTTCCCCAAATACCTGATTTGAAGGATAAGGAACGAAAACCTTATACCAAGGACACTGATAAAGCGCAGAAAATGGCCCGCCATTTCTTCCCCGACCCATTCTGGCAGTCCTGGCAGATATTGAGGGAGCAACTTACCCACCAGAGCTCGACAATATTCCTAATACTATCGCCGAAGAAGAGATACTCGAAGTAATCGACTTTAAACTTGATCGTCGACTTTGTTTATTGGTCTGTTATCACAGACACGGAAATAGATTCATAAGATTGCTTTATGAGAGGCTAGTATTAATTCTGATATCATTTGGTTGAAGACTTGTCCTCAAATTTAGAGGCTACAATGTCTTTATATATCTACGTATTTACCCCCATATTCACCATATCCGCTAGCCATTCTATATCTAGCGTGCATAGCCTGATTTATCTCATGGTTCTGGGATGGAGATGTAGTTTCCGAATAACAGTATTCTTTTAGCTACTACAATACGTAGCAGCTTCAGATATAGTTTACCGTGCGATACTTCCACCTTAGCTACATGTCTCCTTGATATACTGCCGGCTCGGTAATCAGTGAGATAACCGAAGCTAAACCTTAACAATAACCTTAATTACGAGACCATGAATACCTAAGACAGAAGCCTGCAATCTAACACAATTAGGTTAGGAATTGCCAACTACAACCTAATCCAAACACGAAGCCATAGGAAAACTAGCCAATGGAAAGGCTCCGGGACCAGACGGCATCCTAAACTGGATGCTCAAAAACTGCAGAAAGACACTTACTAATGACCTAGGAAAATTATTCAATGCCTGCGTCTCAAAATGCTACCATCCCAAAGGCTTTAAAGAATCTGTGACGATTGTGCTACGAAAGCCACAAAAGGAATCGTACGACAATCCCAAGGCCTACCGACCGATCGCCCTCTTGAATACCATGGGAAAGCTTCTCGAAAAGCTCATTGCTAACAGGATATCGAAAGCAGCCGAAAGCCACCACCTACTCCCAGACGAACAGATGGGTGCAAGGCCATTGAGGTCCACTCTGTCTGCAGTTGAACTCCTTACCGAACAGATCAACACAATCTGGGGTAGGAACAAGAAGAGAGAAGCTTCTCTCCTCAGTGTAGATATTGTTAGATATTGTCAAGGATTTCTAGGAGGAAATATCTCGAAGAACAAGTGTACAATTTCGGACAAGAATATATTGATGGTTGTATAGGATATCGAATTCTCTTCTCAAAATGAATTAATAAGATATAATATTTCGATTACTTAGTTTAACATATACAAATAAGCCAATCCTTAAATACAGATTCCCGAGGCTTTAGTGATCCCGAACTCCCAGTGATCTAGCTACAACTAGCCACTCAATTACCGCATGGTATCATTTCCTAGCCACTGCATTTCAGATACTACTGAACCTCGTTTCCCCTAGCTGAGCTTAATCGTATGCAATAGAAACAGGTAAATTGATCTTGATGATCAAACTAGAAATCTAAACCTTCATACATACGAAGTCTAGATTTCCAACAGATATATCTAGCGCGTTCGATAACGTCTCTAATGAAAGACTTATCCATAACATGAGGGCTAAAAAAATTCCTAGGTGGATCACGCAGTTTGTAGAGTTTTTCCAGAAGACAGAACTACAACCATGAACCTCGGCTCATTTCAAGGAGACCAGTTTGTGACTTGTACAGGAATCCCTCAAGGGTCCTCCCTGTCGCCAATTCTGTTCCTATTCTTTATAGGCACCTTGCTTCCGGAACTTCAGTCGACAAATTCCACAGCTGTGGGATTTGTTGACGACACGAATATACTAACATGGTCAAACTCCACAGAAGAAAACGTTAGAAAACTCGAGGAGCTTCATGGCTCATGCGAATAGTGGGCTAAAAAACATGGAGTCAAATTTGCGCCGGAGAAGTATCAGCTATCGCACTTCTCTAGGGCTCGAACAAGACACAATATGAAATCGACTATCCAAATACAAGTCCATCTAGTAAGACATCAAACTTCTCTCCGAATCCTAGGTATCTACTTAGATCCAAAGCTGAACTGGAATAATCACATCAAAATTACACAGACTAAAGCAGAATCGCAGTTGGTAGCACTAAGTAGATTGACACAGTCGACATGGGGAGCATCTTTCCACAAATCACTGCAAGTATATAACGCTATAGTCCGACCAGCCTTCACCTGTGGCTCACCAATTTGGGCAGAGGCTGGACCCAATAGCAAAATCCCGGAGAGAATAATTAAGCCTCTGCGAACTATCCAAAGAAAATGTCTAAAACTTGTAACAGGAGCATACAAATCAATAAGCTTTAGGATACTAGAGCATGAAACCTCAAACCCGTGAATAGATATATACCTCAAGCATAGACGGCTCCAATATATCGGGATATCATGAAAATTGCCGGTTCATGGGTGTTACAGTTTGACCGATGTCTGAGCTTATGTGGATACCTAAGCGTATTGTTGAGGATTCATTTTGTAAGACTTTAAGGAAATGATAAAGGAAACTGGAAGATACGGAACTACTAGCCAAGGGGCCAGATCAGTGTCACAGCGTAGTGATTCTTGATAATGTGTGGCTGGGTGGCAAGTATTCGGCCTAGGGTGAAGAAATCAGTCAAGACAATCACTGAGGGGCTGAATGTTATAAATACCCGTTAGTTGTAGCTAGATTTCTCTTTCTTGTTTATACAGTTTATTAAATCGGCTTTATCATCACCAACTCGGGTTTCCCGTCACAATGGGACAAATTTTTCAGTATGAGGGAAAAGCAAACCCCAAAGGACCAGAATACAAGATATCCGTGACGGTACAAAAGCCAAGGAATTCTCTGCCTGGGAAACGAATTGTGGGAAGAGCGACACCAAATACTGACAGAAAGCGGCTGGAAAGGTCGCAGATTTTATGGAATAGGAAAAATCCTGGAATAAACTGTCCGCTAAGCAGTCTACTAACCATCAAGCGACGGCATATCCCAAAATCTGGATGGCAGCCAACATTATCATGGACAAAAAGACCAGGGAGACAAGAATGAACTACAGAGGAACACCTATCAGTATCCACAAAAACCTTAACAGGGCTCAAAGTAGCATAGCCATGCAGATAAGAAGTGAGCACATTAGCTTAACTCTTATCTGAACAGAAGACATGTTCCCGGAGTAGACAGCCCACGATACCAATGTGGATATCTGTCCCATAACGTCAAGCATATGATCATGGCTTACTCCAACTGGACCAAAGGGAGAGGGGAGATACTGAGAGAGGGAGAGAATCGGTCATTCGAAGCGATGATGAATAAGCCGAAAGACATGGCAAGAATTACAAAGTGGACTCAACATGGAGGGAGATTGGAGCAGTTTCGACAAAGGTTTGGGCACCAGTGGTTCGGTCTTGAGCTCTCAGTCGCGTTTTCGACCTCCACGGTTAGAGGTACGGCAGCGACGGGGCAAGGCCGAAGGGGTGGTCATTCTACAAAGTTTCTGGGATGACGAGATTGGCTGAAGGACAGAGAGATGCTGCATGAAGGAACCAAAAGGGAATACAAACTGAGGAGGCCTTGGTGGGCGACTGGATGAGGCCTCCAGTGAAGAAAACGACCCCTGGATGAGATTAGGAGATGCTGAGGTGAGCTAAAGCTGGGAATGGTTTGGTTTGGTTTATTATTTTACGTCTATCTAAAATAAATCCTAAGTAGGACATAAGACGCCAAAGCTTACTGCCCTGGATACCTGAGGCCTTTGACTGTCCAAACCTGAATTTCCAAAGCCTTTAGTTTTTCTGGGCAAAGGGTTATAGAAGGGTTATCCTTAAAGCTGGGAATGAATGGAAGGGAAAAGTTACAGACCGCGAAGGTGTCAAGGGCTCGGACGCGTGGTGGCCGAGGCTGAGGAGGAATTTGCGCTTCGGCGCGCGAAAAGGGGGTTCTCTGGATATTTGGGCTTGACATGATTCAACACATGGGTGAAATCTGAGGTGGTTCAGTCATTCAGGCGGGACGAGGTAGATGTACTTAATGGTAGTTAACCTGATCCAGCCCGGCCCCACCCGTGCTTAAGCTCTAGGAGGAGTGCAACGGTAGTCACTTTATCTAGCACGTAAATGAACAAACCAAACCAAACCCTCCCTCTTCCACCATATTATCTACTTTTTGATATAAAGAAAACCCTTGACAAGCAAACTGTAATTAATCAGTTTGTCGATTTCTATCTCCCCCATCCCTACGCCCAGAAAGACAGCCAGTTGGTGGAAGATATCTTAGAGGCGAAAGTTTCCCCACATTTGTGGCGAATAAAATTGCAAGTGTTTATGGTGATAAATTTTGAAATTCTTCTCTTGCCAGTGTTTAGAGTGGTTGTGCCACGCTCTCGCAAACTGAGACCAGTCTAAGGACAAGTCTCGCAATATACTTTGTCGACTGTCCTTTGGCTGGATAGTGCCGTGGTATAGACCCACCACTCCTTTGTCGCGCTGAGCAACTCTAGCTCCAAATCTAGTGTGACTAGATGGTCACTGCGTTTTCCTCAAGCAGAATCGGCCATGTATGCAGTGAGGGCAGCCTATGCTCTTACAAACTTTCTACTCGGCGGTTCCGGAGTTTAGGGAATCTGGGCAACGATGCAGAGTTGTGGCCCACATTGAAGTAGCTCGCTATTTCTAGGGGTCTCAAACATATCCCTAGTGGGATATCTTTAGAATTCGGGGAGGGAGACGGCTGTCTCTTGTTTCATGACATCCTGGGCCCAACAAACTTGGAGAATCCGGGCTGCAAAATTTTACCAAGCCCAGTTAGTCAGCCCTCTCAGCTTAGTATTTATCAGAAGAATTTCAATTCCGTTTTTTCTGCAATACCACGCTTGATTTTTCTTTACCCCAGTACTACACGAGCCGAAAGCGGCTCGTAGTGACAAAATGTAGTGACCTTTTGTATCGAGTGGGCTACGTGTCCAAGTCATGGGACTCTACTTACAAATCAAAACTAGACGGTATATCGCCACTCCACATTGGCTCTAAACTTATACTGTCTTGTGTAGAGACTAAGATGCTTCGTACTTTATTCATACTATTGTTATCACTTGATTCTGTATATGTAGTTTAGCTGTAACATATTGTAATATATGCCTTAGGCAGTAATATACCTGTAGTCCAGTCTACCAGCAAGGACCCAATCACTAGAGATTGGGTGAAGTAAGAATCAACCATCGTTTTTCACCTAGTCCACCTATTCAGATATGAATAATTGACCCAACACATACTCTATCCTTATCACTACGCAACTCAACGTTATGCATAGTCACAGGCGTACGGGAAATTAAACATCACTGTCCTTCAATCGAAGTGTTTATCTGAAGGACCAAGTCAACTACAAGCGAACGCTATTTAGAGTTGGTATGAGCCGCTCTAATGTCTAATACTTAGGGCGGTATATATATTGGTCAGTTTGTGGTCTCAAAATCACTGTGAGCTGGGGTGTGGAAGATCGAAACCGCTTTGGTCAAACTGCTCGAGAAGGCTCTCCAGGCCTCCTCGGCTCCATATATTAAATTTCGAGAAGCGCCCCGACAGAATTTGTGTACTAGCTCCTTGTAACCTTTCCTTTGAGGTAAAACGTCCGTCTAAATGAAGAGGAGGCATCAATAAGGGTATTATGAAAGTAGACCTGTTCAACGCCATTTGCTACCCAAAATGACCCACTATGAATATTATAAACATTACACTAACAAAAATAGAAATTAGTGACCAACAGTCAGGGAAATTTCCAATTATTTGAGCCCAGGGTATGAATCCACTCATGGCCTTTAAATACTTAGCGGTGAACCTATGAAGTGAGACGTTGACTCGTGTGAGTGAAGACTCAATTACGTGTCAGTATGTGTAGATTTTTGGGTGCTGATTGCCCAATGTTTGGAGCAAATTCAAAATTATGGCAGCCTCGCTCGTGCCTTTTCATATTACTTCGCACACTGAACGCTTTGCCACACCCTTGGTGAGGGCACTTAAATGGCTTCTCTCCCGTATGGGAATGAGAGTGGATACGTAAACTAGATGGGCGCGAGAAGGCTTTGTTGCAAATTTGACAAACATACCGATCGTGAGACTGGGGAAATGAAGCTGCAGAGGAAGGAGATATATAATGGTGGTGTTGCCATAAGTTGGCCGTCGAAGGTGGGCTGAGTGGTACGCTCATTGATAACAAAGAGGGTGAAAATTGCTTGGTACGGTTTAGAATAGTATCAAGAAGGTTTAGTTGAGCTAGCTTACTTGAGGAAGGGGTCTCTGATAAAGACTTGGAACATGGGCTTGAGAAGCCGTCGTAGGTTGTATCGATGCAAAATGAGTAGAATTAATTGGTTGTGATGTTGACCTTAGATACAATCCATTATTACTACTAGCAGACTGGGAATAATTGCGGGTTGGTACCGGCGTAGAATTTGCCGCCTCGTGTGATAGCGTATGTTGATGCTGACTACGTGAGACGGTTAAATTATTCGCGGAGATTGCACGTGGGGTATCGGGGGCAAAGTAATATCCGGGTACCGAAGATATGGAGTTCCCCGAATTAGACAAAGCTGAAGGCGAGGATTGCCGGCCGTTGAAACTAGATTCAGAATGCATGGGTGGAGTCGGAGGCAGAATTGTAGAAGGTTTCATGGCAGGAGAATGGTTATATAGCTGTTGCCCAAATTCAAAGTAGTCACTTCGTTGCGCTATACCTGCAGTTGATTAGAGTCAGTTTATTTTATGCAATGGTGTTTTATACTAACCATGCCTTTTCACATGGTGAATTGACTCCTGAGTACTTGGAAGATCTGCTAATCCGAAGAGGCTGGATATTGACGGCAAAGAGCATTTCGACGTCTCATCAGCAGGTGGAGAGGGTGGTGGTTGGGGTGCATTGATACACGCGTAGCTCTGTTTGTCATTTAATTGCAGCAATTTTGGTGGTTGTAATATTAGAGGTGACGTGACGTGATGCGACCTGGGAAGTTGTTGATGATACTGCTGTTCATCTGGTGTGATCGCACCATGAACTAGGCTGGAGAGGTTCATGATCGTTTTTGTGGAGATAGTCGTATTAGTAGAAGGTTAAGGAGCGTAAGCGCAAGCTCGATATCTAAGGAGGCGAAGTCGAAGATGCGATGTTGTTTATGGTCTTTAATTATAACATTGAGTATTAATATTCGGCTATTTCCCCCAGGGTTCCGTGGATTTGTGACAATTATCCCAATGCGAAGTTGGGTTTAGTGGAAAGAGTGAGAGGAAGAGAGTATTTATTAGATCTCCCAAGAATAATTGTCGGAAGATCAAAGGGATCCTGGGATATTAGCCTCAAGGATACAAGTAACAATATTGTCACAAATTGAAGTGGGTCGACCAGCTCTGAGGATGGGTTTAGATGGCTTCATGGCTTATGGACTTATGTGGTAATAAGTAATGCTGGGTTAATAGACTGAGTTTGGGATATTTCCGCTGGGCTAAGCCTTGGAATACACACTGACTCCTGTCACTAATGCGAGTGGGGTCATCATGGCGCCGCGCCGGTTAATAGACCTAATGAAGAATTGCTTGGATAGCGGGGCAGATGCCATGGAAGCTATGAACGACCAAAGCTCTGTATTCGTCGTCGTTGATTTCGTGAGAGAAGCACCCATACCCCCATAGGAAAGGAGTGAGGGGTATGGCGTCTGGGCAGGCAGGAGCAAAGAGGGGCGCAGAGGAAGAGGTCGGGTATGTCAGATGCACTGGTGGGACCGTTGAGCCTATTGTCGGCTTCTGTCATCTTCAGAGGATGCCTATGGCGTCCTTCGGGATCCAGGCGATAACATCGGCGTCCAGGATTAATGCTTGTCATACAGAAATATTCGGACTTTTCACGATTTTGAGACGAACTTTTCTAGGTCATTCCTCCATTGAGTTCCGTGCGAGTAGTTTGTGGGGCCTATGATATGCTTCGGGTCTTCTCCGATCAGTAATGTCCTCCAATGATGTGTGATCTATTGTGCAATCTAACATCTACCTGCTTGGCAGATTTCCCCCACCTCTAGGATGGTATTTGATTGCTGAGCCGGGGCTGCACCTCAGACCATGGTAAGTTTTTTGGATGCTGATTCAAGGCGTCAGTAACCACGCCTAAAGTCATGGTTAGGTTTGGTCTCACCAACAGCCGACTGAGGTAATGAGGACGAGTCGAGTTCAGGGCCGAATCATCATTGGTGATTAATTTGTAAGCTGTGCTTCACCTACGACAAGGCGTCGGTGGCATGAGGAGGAGGGGTGCAGTTTAAAAGTCGCACACTTGTCAACAAAGGATCTCAGCATCGAGATGATCAAGATAAATTTGCAGTTTTTATTTTTCGACTCGTAATGGCGGGAGATCTACCGTGATTAATGATGCGGTCGGTGATGTGGGAATGAAAGATAATAGTCTAGGGTCAAGCATACGCGCTCAAATTGAATGGGGTGGATTTCGAAGGTGCGTGCGGCGGCAAGACAGAAGTTTAGAAGAGCTATAAATAACACGCTCTATATGTCACGAGTCAAGATTTACTAGGCCGGCCACAGAGGCCGATGTGCCGTGGCCGTTGGCAGAATCCAAGTGTTGAAGATCATCGGAACAATCCTAGCACGGCTTAAGACTAAGCGTGCGCATCAGTGCTATTGAAGTCATGTAGGGTCAACATCTCCTACGACTGATGGTTCATCTAAGATATTCTAAGCCTCCTGTTTCCACAGAGTTAGAGTTAATTGGAGTTTCTAGAAGCGCATCAAATTACTCAATCTCCTCGCACGTAGCTTCTATCAAGGAAGCCCAGCAAGGTAGTTATCTCGTGGTGAAAAAAGAAGACGGATAAACTTTAACGTGGCTCGGCCAGAAAAGGGTAAAGCAGCTGTTTCGGGTAGACCGAATCAACCAGGAGCAACGTATTGGACTTCAGTGAGGAATCCAATTATCAGGCCTGTGCAAACCTTTCCTCGATGGAGGATACTTGATGCCACTAGTATGGCCTTGAGTTGTTGGTTAGAGGGACTCTTTGCTATAGATGATCCACTCTTTTCCGCCGCCGCCTACATACGGCTTATGGCATTGCGCTAGCAGTCCAACTGATCTCCGGATGCGTTATTGTGTTGCAGCCTATGAGTTCACCAACCGGTGAAATATGGGGATCCTTCATCCTGACATTCTGGCACCCTCAACCGTGGAAGCTACATCCTAGGGGATTTTGGAAGGATAAACTCTTACTATAGATGCACGAACTGAACATCTGACTCACGAGGCCTGATTCTTTACGGGAGGGTGCGTGCCGGTACCTGATCTTTTGCTTCATCCCAAACATGTTCCACCAATTCTATACTTGGAGCCGTGGAATGAGGAGCAGAATCTACCAGTTAACTTCTCGAAATACGAGACCAGACTTTGCCGTATTAGCTTGTTAGACACTTCCCTCCCGGACAGGTGGCTCTTGAAGTCAAGGGACCACATATTCCAGAACCCTTCCATAGCCTATACTGAGATACTTACGAATTTGTAGTGTATGGGACGCACAAGGTCACAAAAATCTCTCAATCTATTCACCTTGGATGTTTTGGGTCGCAGTTCATGTAAGGCGCTTCGAGTATTTCGACGTAGCATGAGGCACACTGAGAATAGAGCCTCTCCTACTTCTCATATAGTTAGACATACTATGCTAAAGCTAAGGAACTAGTCCATCTATACGCAGAGGTTTCGAGAGTACTTTCATTGGATAATTAGATTACTCTCTCGACATGCAGAAAAAAAGTCGTCTTCCTACCTTAATTACTTTCCTTACGTTATTGAAATTTCACACCTCACCCCAAGCCTTCAACCATTTTTCAGCCTCTCACGCGTTTAACCATTCCAAACCCAACATTTATTTTCCTTTAAAGCACGTTTAGGGATAAGGAGAAGTATACGTCATGATAGGTCGTGTCTGGTCTGTACGAGTGTATTATGTCTGTCAACCCAAGACTTTGACCTGGAGCGTGCAGAGGATTGTCGATCCCAGTAACAGGCCGTGTCCTTCTGGCTCGTCGATCTTTCTGCTATCCGAGATTAGCCTTGGTCACATGATGTACCCCGTGACTTATATTATGGCGATTATGTCAACATTGCTTTAGCCCCTGCAGTTATCTCCTAATCCCTGCTCGGGCAGATGCAGGGCTCTGACACGCTCACCCTAAACTATCAATTAATAAAGATCGACGGCATCAAGTATCTGCATCTAGACCATATCACGTGAGATTGATCCGAGCTTGGCAGAAATCCTACTGGACACTTGATTTAGCAGTTAACCATTCTACAGCTAAAACCTGTGCAATAGCGATATTTAGCCTTCAGCTGCCTCGTGATCTGATTTATAGCAGAAATTTGATTGTTGGAAGTTTTCGGGAAAATATAACGGGCATATCCTATTCAATATCAGAGAAAAAAGGCCACAGCTGGACGAACATAAGTGACATCGGTTTGCCAGTCCGTCATTTTTCTGAATTATGAGAACAAGCAGGATACCTACAGGTGGTGAAGTGCTGAGTCCCCAACCGGTCCGGCTACAGGTTGAAGCCCAGAGGTCGCCTGGGATTTAGACGATAGATAGCAGCTGTGAGCTGATCAAAGTTTCCGAGCGCCCCTAATCTTAGGATGGTTACATCTAGTGATGCCCCGTTTCCAAGATTCGCGATGGACATTGCTAAGGTAGATAGCGAGAGAGGCTATCCAGGAGGAGATATCATGGTTGTGAAACCTTGATGTGCTGGAGTCGATTGATTTCGCACTGCCATCTTGTATAGTCGATGCTACGAAGAAGTGATTGATTCCTTCGCGTTGAAGTGCAACCTAGGCTGTCTTGCATGGACATTGTGAGACCCCACACATTCACACAAACGAATGATTTAGACTTGGTGTATTTTGGCTAGCCCGAAATTAAATTGGCCTGAGACCTGTCGCCATCACAAAGACAAGTCGCCGATCGAATTCATTCTCGCTATGGCTCCATATCTGCTTCATGTCTTCTCGAATCGTATGGCATTGGGATACATCTTGTGCAATCTACCACACGCTTTACGCTTTACCTAGCCGAGAATGACTATCTCCCATCACACCGATATTATCATAACCGGTTCAGATTGAATTTCAATCACTCCACCTTGCGGGCCGTCCAGACCGAAGGAGCGCGCTGTGTTGACAACAGCTAGTAATCACATCAAGGTCCCTGACCTACGTACATGAAGGGACAGCGGAACGTTGGTTTGCTTATCCGTAGCGCCCCAAGAGGCGGGGGGACTGCCCTTGACAGTGCCGTTCATCATTTAATCCTTCTAATCTCAAGCATGGCGTGTGCCACTCCCTGCCGTACCACTATGTGCATCTCTCGGAGCGTCAATCGTGGAGTAGTATGGGATACGTTACTTGAAGGTAAATTGCAAAGCAGTCTTCCTGCACAGCACAAGAAATTGGCTAATTTTCTCCAGTGCAGTGTGAATCTTCCTTGTCTCCCTCACTACATGACTCTTATTTACTTGTAACAACTTCAGAATTTAGTTTTTCGGACTCCAGGCTCGCCTCCGAATCGATACGCTTCAACTATAGCACAAGATGAGTGAATCGATTTTTCGCATCGCAGTCTAAGACGTCAGCACTCATGGTGGGCTGCTGAATGACCTCAATTTTTTCCATGCTAAAATCAGGACCTATTGGAAATTCGCGGTTGAGTAATGCGAAACGCAACTCGCTGGACATCTTATTTTGCTGGCCATAGCATACAGCTTGAGCATAGTGAATCGCCGTCATCTCCCTTACTCTCCTCATTTAATCTTCTACTTTCGACTCTCCGGGTGCGACTTTTCCAGCCGTTTCGTTATTCGCTAGCCCTTTCGCAAGAGCAAATTCCTGATCAGCGAGGGTAGCAAGGGTATTCCAGACAACAAGGGGCTGTTTTGGGCCGATCAAGCCGCCGGAGTATCCACGCTACTTAAAAATATCACGTTGGCACAGCGTCAAAATGTAGAATGTGGAGAGTTCGCAACATCATTGGCCTGCCGCCAAGCACTGTATATCCTGAAAGCTCGAAAATAGTACCGTGAACCATATCAATCCATGGATTAGTTTTCAAGGGAATAGAGGCCTGATAGATAGGTGTCAACCTTGCGCTCACCAACAAGGGTATGAGAATCTGAACAGGCATCATAACTGCATAACATTCAAGCATGAACGGCCTATCCTAGCAGTAGTTGCAAGCGCCAGGATCTATCACGCTTATTATCTCTATTAAATCTCCCGTCATCGTTGAGTCTCGTATTCTGAATTCCACTGCGAGCATTGTACTCAGAATGATTTTCAATACAATGGCAAAGGCCGAGGTCTGAGTTGTACGTTTCGGCGATCAAATCTACCCCTCCATAGTTAACGGAAAGTTGGTAAGGGCTTCGACGCCGAGCAGAAAATCACATGCATAAACTCAGATCAAGCAAGTGTTCTCCGCCTTAAGGTTTGCCTCTATTGTGTGGCCCACGCAAATCAACAAGCCGATGGGCGAGGGATCGATCAAATTGTTAATCATTTACTCAACCGATTGTGTCCTGAGTTCCAAGTAATCACTTCATGCTTGGAGGGGAAAACCCATGTAGTCTAGGTAATACATCTAGCTAAGAAAGTTACGGCGTCGGCGCCGAGTGGATTTTGCGGGCAAGCTAGCGATGGCCGCCAAATCTCACTAAATGCCGGTGCAATTGGGAAATTGAGTGGATCTCAAAGCTCACTAAGCGCTGGTTGACCACATCCTCTTCATTTTTGTGGTTCCCATCTCATTGAATACACTGTGCCTTTGTCTACCTACCTATCTAAGAGCTCAGGAGATGGCTTAATCTCAAAACTGATAGATGCGGCCATTATTGACAGATACAATTCTTCGGTTCACGTAGATTGACCTGGAGACCAATGTCAAGCAATGCGGGACCTTGGACCCTTTGAGATCAGCTCTAGATCTTTTTACCTAAGAGATTTAAAACCTTGCTTACCCATATTCATTGAAGTAGGGATCGTCGGGATTGACAAGCGGGTAGAAGCGAGGAACAGTTGGCATGTAAACAAAGATGGCTGACTAACTGCCCTTAGTCACAACCCTGCGATCATGACCTCGCTTGGCTTCAATTTCATGTTCAAGGAAGCCGAATTACATCAATATGACTCGCAAGAAGATACGGAGCTCTAATAATACCCCATACCGTGTAACCAAATAGAAGAGGGGGATGATGCCTCAACACCTGTCAGAAGTATCCCCTACAAGCTCCCATCAGTCACCTGAGACCCTGCAGAGCCAAGATTGAGCTACACACACCTCTATCAACGGTAAAACGGATCCCTACTCTCATTTGGGCGATTTGTCGCTGGATATCCCCAATAATGACGATTATGAAGACCAAAGAAGGAGGGAAATAAGAGGGAAAAGAATCTAAAAGGTCTAAAACGGTGGGATAAGTCATCGACATATCTTAACTTGTACCAGCTACCTTGGGCGAATAAAAAGTCAACGATAGCAAATCAATTACTTTTCATCCTTACTAATGCATTCATCTACAATAATTTTGCTCCTGCCATTGTTACTCGGGAGGGCTCCCACAGTAGCAAAAAAGGCACAAAATTGTCAAGCTAACTTACCCAAAGTGTCCACATCCTATCGGGGCCCTTCTAAACTTCTGTCCCATTTTTTATACTTCCCGGCATGCAACCGAGTGAATCCATTAAAAAAAAGCTAGGAAGGCGCTATGTGTCTATTGCCACCTTAAACACGTCTACAGCGCCTTGCTGGTCAGCCTCTCATAACGCCATAGAGGCATACTTTCCTCTTCGAATTCAGTGCAAATATTGGGATCAGTAATTTTCTGTGTTCAATAGATTTTTCCAAGTTCTGCATCTACTATCTATCCACAAGTGACTCAGGTCTCGTTGGCTGGTGTAGGCAAAACAAAGAGTTTAGAGTTACTGGAAGTGCATGATCTAATGAAGACTTGAATAGAGTCTTATTTCGAAAAGAGAGATTTTAAGGAGACCTTCGTTGTTTAAATTTTAATATAGTGTTGACGCATAATACGACACCAAAGGTCAGGTAGCGGTTATCTGAGTATAATTAGACTGCCCGAGGTCCCATGTCACCTAAACTTACGCATTCACATAAAATGGGCCAGCTCACTGCCCAGCCTCAAAAAAGTTTAACGGTAATGGAAGAGGATGATACTACCTGAAGTAACCTTGATTAATATTCTCCAAGTCAAAATTCATATCTCATATCTATCTCTGCAGTAACCATGTCCTTCCTAATACTGCCAGCTTTTCATTCATGGAGATTCCATTTATGCTCACTGCACATATATAGATGCTCAATAAGTGTCCCATAATTTCTGGGATATCTCCATATCTCCATAACCTAAAGTCGTCCTGTTTTGAGTTGCGTCTTTTTATGGATAGGGGAATGAAACTAGGTTGGAGAGTTGTCTTCATTTTTGAGTTTGCTTAATAGAGAGGGTGTGGTAATTGCTTGGAATACTAGAAGGCGATTGTATTATTGAGTACAGCCATAGAGTGGTGTGTTCGTTGGCTAAATATTATGATTCTTGATTAGTTCATTTGCCCTTGGAATGTCTAGAGTGCAGGCTTTAGATCAAAAAGGAGCAACATGAATTCTCGTGAATGATTATTTATCAACAAGCTTTTCAGGTTCATTCATATGGAAGGACTGAATCCTAACTTGGGGAAAATATCTCAAGCCTAGATTCGTATAGGACACTGTGGACATGTATTCAGTCATCGGCTCCGAAGAAGGCCTGGGTATTCTTGGGCTTTAGGCATAGAAGGCTAACGTGTCATATGAAACTTTACATGGTGAAGAGGCAGGCTTATGTGAAGCTCGAGTATGGCAAAAAATAGTGGTCTTTTGCAGTATGTACGGCCAACCGTTGAGGCTGTAGCTGCTTCAATTTGCCACCAAAGTATTTAACACCTCTGGCCGGAGAGAAGCTTATGATATGAGTGGACCACGAAACTATGTAAAAATTCTCGGAAGGCCATCTCTACAGAGCCGACAGCTGGCTCGACACATATTTTTTGGAGTCAAGAAGAATTACGATTAAAAGCGTAGACAGACAAAGGTATTAGCAGACACTTTACGCGTGATGGAGCAAGCCATTAATTTTCTCTTTACTCATCTAATTAATCCCGTCTCTAGCTATAGTTTGGAGACTCCTCGTATCTTAGCCAATCGACGACTTTAGAAAAGAAAACAGAAAGGACGGAGTCCGGCGAGTAGGTGATGTAGAAGGAAATAGACCTTTGTCGTGTTTGAAAAGATGATATTCATTGTAGATGCCGTCCCAAAAAAGCGGCACGACGTGACCAATATATTCGAGAACCTCTTGACATCATCCAGTCAACATGGTGATAGAGCTTTGGCTTCCAATTAGGCCACGTGAGACTATGAAAGGGCCATATAGTTTTGATACACGGTAGAGATAATGACCTTATGAAGGTTGTGATGAAGAATAGCGAATGGATGAGTAGGGCCGGGTATGTGACGTCTACACAAGACTCCGCGCGTGCGCTTCGCCTAACCTTTCTCGCCACACTTAGCCGTGCTAATGTGACCAAACTTCTGGACCAACTAAGGCCGCTGCTCTCACAACCTCGCTATTGACGAAGAGTCAATACTATACGGAAGGTGACGGGAACGAGGAGCGTTCGAGTGTAAGAATGCTGGAGAATTCACGCGGTCAAGCTTTGTCCAGGCGCGTGGAGATGACAAATCCAAAGCTCAAGATAGGCGCTTGGCAGCCTGGACGTGTCGCCGCCGGCACGTGACGCTGGTGCTACAACTCCGCCCCGCTCCATCAAACCTGGCGATTCTCGAGCAGTCCTTTGGCTGACGTCGATTACCCACATCCCATCGTACAGGGTAAGACAGTGGACGGCCGATGAACGGTCAAACGACTGACTCTTTTCTGCATCGAGCCGAGCCGCGGCGTCGAGTGATAAGTGAAGTGCAGCATGCATGTGACTACTCAAGGCCATGTTCTGGGCGGGACCTGCAGTCGTTGGTTCCGACGCAGGCTCTGCTCGCATTCCCTTGGTCACTGCTGGGAGATTGCCACGTGATCGACTTCTATTCCCACGGGCCCGCCCAGGGCCCACGTGGTGGACGGGCACGCGCGGCGGCATTCGCCGCGCCCCGGACGGATATGGGCGGGCCCGGCCCAACGGCCTTCTTCAACGTTACGTCGTAGAGGCAGCTGACCGGCAGCCTCCGCCTTGGTAAGCCTGAGGACATGCCTTCCCGCGTCCATCGGCAGTCCGTGTCGGCAACGGCGGAGGCGCAGCACTGAGGTTCCAGGCACCGAAATCATGTACCGTCCGTGCGCCTAGCGCCACGCCGATAAAGTCCAGGCATTAACGAACGATACCAGGAGTAAGCATGAGCGGGATACGGTAGAGAGAGAAGTATGTTTATTGTACTACTTTGGTCTAAGACTATCAAGCACATTGGGCTCCTCTCTGACCCAGGCCACAGCTTGTACAGTGATCCTTGCCTCTTTTGTTACTTCAAAGGTCATTCAAATATTGCCCGCGATGAATAGCCACCTTTTCCGCAGAACCTCCTACCAAAAAATAAAATGGTTACAATGGAAATTGCGTGCGCGGGAAACAGTTTCAATAAACCTGCAGTCCCAGTTAGGCGAGGCCTAGACACCGGGAACACATGAGGTATGCGTATCCATCTATATCTTCCTTCTTTGTAACAGTCGAGGCCGACTTGATCCAATCCACTATCTCCGTATCGGGAGCTGGATAGGATCAGGAAACTCAGTGGATGGCTTTTCCTCCATGATGAAGGGTTGGTGATGAGAAGGGCTTCGACCCTAACATCTGATCTGATAGTGATTAGCTTCGTGATAAAGGTGAAAGGGGAGTGTGATGAGGGATGAAGACGATACAGGCGGTGAAATCGATTGGGAATCCTCGTCGAAGTGAGGACTTTGTTACTCAATCTCGGGCCTGCAGACCCTACAGCGAGAGCTGTAGGCTCGTAGGGGACACCACTGACAGGTGTTGAGAATAGTCCCCCTACGGTAGAGAGTGAGATATACATGGGAATAAATGTAGTGGTAGCTAGTGGCAGAGGTGGCGCGAACATAAACTAAGGATCGAGCGCCATTATGTGAAGGGTATCGAACAGGAATGAGTATTAGGTACAAATAGAGCGCGAGTCAGTAGTTTAGAAGGGGGAGGAAAAACGACGAGTCAACATAGCTTTCTATCGCGCATCTAGTATCACCGACAGTGAAGCACAGGACACTAATAAACTACCAATCTTAACCATTTACTATTTCACTGATATAACCTACCATCCGTGACCCCCACGAAATTCTGCTAGCTAAGATTCCCCGCAATGCCGGAGGTGGCGAGGGTCATTGACAGTCGCTGTGTCGGGTTTTCGGCACGGGCCGGTCCCGAGCTAGCGGCGAGCTTAGCTATCACCACCTCCACGAGACGAGCAGACTTGAATATAAGTAAACTAAAGAGGGGATTACAGATGTGCCTCCAAGTTAAACAAGGATGACTTAACTGAAAAAGGAGGCATTACTGGATTGCCGAATACCCTACAAGAAGCCGGGGATAGCGGGGAAACTAATGAGTTTCTACAACTGAGTCAAAGGTTCAGGCGACACCACGAAAAGCGACACGACTGGACGGTGCATTGGTGTATCATCTGGCCCGGACTCACAAGTAGATTCACAATAGCTTGGGAACATATATAAATCGAGACAAAGGATAGCCGATTGGTTCCCAGAAATAAACGACCACATATCTTGTGGTAGTGGTACGTATGGATGACCAATGGTTTTGATAATTCGCTCTGGTGGGTACTCACAGTGGTAGATCAGCTTGATTAGATCCATAGCAGCCTTATAGTGTTATGATGCCTTAGATATCAAGATTAAGCGAGGTGCGCACGGGCATCTGCATGAATGCAGATATGGATGCCAGATCATGTAAGTAGATCCAGAGAGATAGATAACAATTCATACCACTATTTAAGCATGTGCGCCGCCGACAAAGACGAATTCTTCACTTTTCAGTGGTGCCGGTGTAATCGCTCAGTATGCTCTGCATAACTGGGATAGCCAAGAAGAATCGCATCCGAATCGAAGTCGAAAGCAAACACATGTATATCTCCATTTGACGACTTCTCAACCATGCAGCACTCATCATTATCTTCTGAGTCCTCAACCCCGATCTAACCACATATCAACTCGCCTCGCCGACCGATAAAGGCGTCATCCCAATTGCAAATAGGATCTTGCCCCATTGATTACTGGCCACCACCCACTACAAATTTACGACGCTAAGTATACCCGCAAGGAGGAAATCAAGTCGAAAAATACAAAGTTGGGGTCTTGGTTTATGAGGGACTGCTGCTCTAATGGGGTTATACATCTTGAGGAAGAACAAGCGGCTGAGATGTGGAGCGAGAGGGGAAAGAAGTCTCTGAAGACCGTGTTGGGACTGACATTTTCCAGGAGTTTTCAACTTTGGATTTTTTGTGGGCGCCAAGACCAAGATTTCGGCTAATTAGCCAGGAGGGCTTCATTTGTCGATGAGTCAACGGCACTCCCCAGCGCCCTGGACGGTATAAAAGAAGTTAGGCTAAGTTACTATATGTTGAAATCTAGACATGCCAGACCGAACTGCACGCAGTGCGGAGTAGACGAAGACTACTCATCTTCGATCGCTACCAGCTTTGGTGAGGTCTCGGTGGTGTGAATGTTATTCCATCACGTAATCAGAACATAATTTTTCTATCTAAGCGAGGTAGAACATAAACAGACAATTAGATGTAGATTAAACTCAACACTTTCTAACTACCTAAATATAAGTTCAGTAAAACCAAAACCTCACTGATCCTAACCTTTTATCTCTGATCCTTAAATCCCCAATATCTTACGATTCGTACAGTATTGACTTGTCGGTCAGCGTTCACTTCTATCATTCCAGATACCCCCTAGAACTTTAATACTATACAGCAATCACGCTCTGTCAAGACTTTTCTGACATTTCAGCACGACCTTCGGGAAGGAGTTGGAAGGAGGCTAGAAAGGCAGAGGGTGAATTTCCCGAGGTACCCACAAGTCTGCAGCGCCCAGCTGGCCGGCCTCTTCGAACGCTTCAGAAGGGGCAATATGTCTTTGGATTTATTCCTAATGTCGGTATTAGAAGAGCCCCACACCCGGTGGTTTTTGCGATTTTTCCCGGCTGCCATACACCCGCAAATGGCCATCGTTTCGTTGGCTGGAGAGGGGAGATAATGAAGGGCTAAGGGCTCCTCTTAGTGTATGATCGAATGAGGACTTGTGAGGGGTGGTACTGTTTGAGGGGAGCTGTATGGGAGGCATAGGAGGGGATATACTACTGGTATAGGTATCCTTGGCCTATAGGCAGAGAGGACCTGCGTGTCCTACATAGTCATAGACTCAGACAGGACAATAAAATGAATTTAAAAAAAAAAAAGCATGTGCGCCAGCTAAGACGAATTCTTCACCTTCCATTGGTGCCGGTGTAATCGCTCAGTACGCTCTGCATATCTGGGGAAGCCAAGAAGACTCGCACCCAAATCGAAGTCGAAAGCACTTACAAGCACATCTAAAATTGACGACTTCTTGTCAGTGTCAGATCTATCATTCTCAAGCGAGTCCTCCACCTCAATCTAACCACACCACCTCGCCTCAAATACTGATAATGGCATTACTCCAATTGCAATCGGGAAATTTCCTCATCAAAAACCGGCCATCTACCACTACACATTTACGATGCTATGTACACCCACGAGGAGGAATTCAAGTCATAATCTACAAAGCTCGGGTCTTGGTATATGGGGGGCCGTTGCTCTAATGGTGCTTCACATCTTAAAGGAGGAAAGGCAGCTGGAACGTGGGACAGACAAGTAAAAAAGTCACAAATTGCCATGCTGGGACGCACATTTTTCGTGTACTTTCGACTTTAGAGTGTCTGCGGGCGCAGAGACAACGATTGTGGATAGTGGTGCCGACACTTTAAAAATAGGCAACGATGGAAGGTGTTTTGGTCCGCCGCTTGGTCGTCATCTCCCTGAATTAAAGTCTGGGTAGCCTGGACACCTACCTCACTCGAGAAAGGGATGACTGTGAGGCCATATCTCGCGCGGCAGCTATAAACAAGATGGCAAAGGCATGTTAGGGTAGCCAAAGGTTTTTCATGTTTTCCCTTTGGTAGATATCAACGGTTGAGGGAAGAGTGGAAGTCCCTAGTACCAATGTCTCGAGTGGTATCAGCGAATGTACCCGCTAAATGTGCGGTCCAAATAACAAACTAGGTTATCGTCGTATATAGTCGTCGGGGGAGGGCTAGCCTACTCCGTGTCATGCTCTTTGAGCGCAGGGCTTGTGCCCGTCACGGATAAATATTCATTAATTCTCATTATTTAAGCATGTGCTGCAAATTGTAGCCACCAAGTGCTACCAACACAACTGTTCTGCATAAACAAACATGCCTCATTGTGATATTTTTGAATGAAACACAGAGTAAGTGTGTCTCAAGCCAAGAGTTATCCTGTAAGTATAAAAGATACTTATTATCTGTTATAGCTATACAGATGAATACATATTAAATGATTTATTAAAAAAACTGCAAAGTTCCCAAGCCAAATCTAAGCGACTTGGCGTAGGTTTAGGTAGATACTGTTAAAATCTAGACATACCAGACCGAACTGCACGCAGTGCGGAGTAGACGAAGACTACTCATCTTCGATCGCTACCAGCTTTGGTGAGGTCTCGGTTGGTGATGATCTCGGTGGTGTGAATGTTATTCCATCACGTAATCAGAACACAATGTTTATACCTAAGCGAGGTAGAACATAGATAGACAATTAGATGTAGAAACAACCACTAACACTTTTAACCACTGAAATATAAGTTCAGTAAAACCAAAACCTCACTGATCCTAACCTTTTATCTCTGATCCTTAAATCCCCAATATCTTACGATTCGTACAGTATTGACTTGTCGGTCAACGTTCACTTCTATCATTCCAGATACCCCCTAGAACTTTGATAAATACATCCTTATTTGCTTCAAGAAATGAACCCCGATCAACGCAAAAATGATGGCAAGGAACTTAAAAATTAAAGTCTCAATTATTTCATACAATCGAGACTTTATACCTCTACCTCATCCCTATCACTCGAAGCACAGCGTCAACATCGACGGGTTGAAAACACTCGACTCAGATTCACGTCTCGGCCATGTCAACAAGCACTAGTTGCTGCAAGGCCAAGATGAGTCTCGCGAAAGTCGTGGCCTGTCCATCAAGTTTCCACGAAAGATCTATCTTGATATCTGTCTTCATGAGCAAGCTGTCGAGACAGAAGCCATGGTAGCCACTCGGCATGTAGTGTCCTAGTAGCGAATCACTGGGGGAAGTGGGACTATTCTCAACACCTATCAGTGGTGTCCCCTACGAGCCTCCAGCTCTCGCTGTAGGGTCTGCAGGCCCGAGATTGAGTAACAAAGTCCTCACTTCGACGAGGATTCCCAATCGATTTCACCGCCTGTATCGTCTTCATCCCTCATCACACTCCCCTTTCACCTTTATCACGAAGCTAATCACTATCAGATCAGATGTTAGGGTCGAAGCCCTTCTCATCACCAACCCTTCATCATGGAGGAAAAGCCATCCACTGAGTTTCCTGATCCTATCCAGCTCCCGATACGGAGATAGTGGATTGGATCAAGTCGGCCTCGACTGTTACAAAGAAGGAAGATATAGATGGATACGCATACCTCATGTGTTCCCGGTGTCTAGGCCTCGCCTAACTGGGACTGCAGGTTTATTGAAACTGTTTCCCGCGCACGCAATTTCCATTGTAACCATTTTATTTTTTGGTAGGAGGTTCCGCGGAAAAGGTGGCTATTCATCGCGGGCAATATATGAATGACCTTTGAAGTAACAAAAGAGGCAAGGATCACTGTACAAGCTGTGGCCTGGGTCAGAGAGGAGCCCAATGTGCTCGATAGTCATAGACTCAAGTAGTACAATAAGAAAACACACACATCAATTAACTTATATTACATTCCATATACGTCCTTTAAGACTTTGTATTCTCAAGTGTGCGAAAAATATGGAAATTGTTAAAATTTCCTATTGTATTATTTGCTTGTATTATCTTCGTAACAGGACCTTTCTCTGTGTACAAAACTAAGGGGATTTCCGCACACTTGGGGATGTTCCAACATATCTCCATGTCTAATGGAGAAAGGAAGGATGTAAGAGATCCTAGCGCCAATAGATACCATTATGAATCTATCAGGAAATACTATATTATAACAATGAGTGATTATCTAGGTCAACCAGAGGGCAAGACTGAACACCTGTACGCGATGTCGCCTAAGAATATGGAAGTGAAAAAATCTTCCAGAGCCAAGTCCAATCAATTTTCGCAGTGCCGAACCAGTCTGCTCACGAGGCAATTATTCAAATTACCCCACCACTCCAAAGTTTCACTCCCAATAAGTTTGATTCTTACTGTTGCATTTAGATAGTTTTATATACGAAAAGGTGTTACTTCTAATAAGTCTACTGAGCAGCAGAAATATACCAAAGTGCGTGCATGATGATTATCACGTGGCTATCTTGGCTAATAATTGCCAATTACATCAAAAACGTCATTTTTGCCAGAAAACTGAGCAGCGTTCCACGTTGCCCGTATCATCAATTTGACGTCGTGATCATTATTTTTACATCTTTATTACCCTCTTGCTAATCTTTCGCTTTCCGTGCTCCAACATGGCGAGTGTGGGTGCTGGTATGGGTAAATCCAGCGGCTTCGACGCGTCGCAAAATGCGACAAAGGCATCATCAAACAATGGCAGCGAAGCGCAGATAGCTCCAAGGAATCCTAACTTGGAAATAATTGGGAAGCTATTAAAAAAGGTCAGACTAATTGTGATGGGAGAGATGGATGAGGAGGACCTACTAAAGATGGAGGACGTAAATGAAGCCGTCAAGGCGTTCAATTATCACAAGAAGGCTTGGGCAACGATGTCCCAGATCCCATCTCCGATCGAGGAGAGGATGATAGCATTGAATTAGGTGGTAAAGAAAAGTATCGCGGACGCCACACGACAAGCAGCTCCTGTTGTGTCGTCTGGGAAGCCGCTACAAAGGACCTACACGTCGGTCGTAGCTCCGCAAATGGCGAAAACAGCGGTCAGAATAAGAATCGACGGCGCACAAAACTTGCAGCCACAAGAGCTGCTAACAAAGGCACAACAACATATTCAAGGCGCATACGCGATTCGCCAAATGCGTAGCAACGACACTGAGGTGTTCGTCCAGTCGGCGTCTCAGCGAGACGCGGCGCTCAACATGCGCCAACCTAACGAATATAAGATCCTACGGCAAGATTTTCCTGTCGAGGTTTCTGGTGTCCCTTTGCGGACTCGAATTGAGGGTGGCAGAGATGCCCAAAACCACGTTATCATCAGGGAGATTGAGATAGCAACTAAGGCTCGAATTCCTGGCCTAGTGATTAATCGAATCAGGTGGCTACACGATGGAAAGGAGCACCAGCGATCGAAGAAAAACCGTCTCAATCGAGGATCAATTGTGGTCAGCCTCCCATCAGAGACAATGCAAACAGAGGTAGTTCGAAAGTGGCTTGTAATTAATGCCATGTTCTTCACCGCGCAGGTGTGGTCACCACGGGCCCAGCCAAAGCAGTGTTATAACTGCAGTCAGTGGGGACACACGCAGGCGTCGTGTGGAAAGGCAGCCAGGTGCGGTGAGTGCGCTGGCGCTCACCAAACTCGGGACTGTCCGAGGAAAAGGGTTTCTTGTGCGAACTGCGGCAAGGAGCACCGATCGTGGCAGAAAGTAGCGTGTCGGACCTACCAGGTCTACAAGGGAAGTGTGGAGAAGGCTTGG
This sequence comes from Blumeria graminis f. sp. triticale, assembly GCA_905067625.1. Classification (NCBI taxonomy): domain Eukaryota; kingdom Fungi; phylum Ascomycota; class Leotiomycetes; order Helotiales; family Erysiphaceae; genus Blumeria; species Blumeria graminis. The sequence goes on from LR898477.1 coordinate 10,415,730, forward strand.
ATGGAGCTGTTATCGAGAACGGCGGAAATATGGAACGAAAAACCAACAATGGCGCCAACACCAACAGTCGGAACAACTGATGATCAAGGATTCACTTTGGGCACCAGTAAGAAGGCTGAAGGACTCAAAAGAGGGCCGGGACGACCACGCAAGGTATTCAAAGCCCCAGCGGCACCAACCATCGCCTCGACAGCAACACCACCATCGGGGCCAACTCTTCATACACTTCAAAGACCAACGCCGAGTGAGGAGGTGCCTTCTCTCTTTAATTTCTCATAACTTTAGTCTGATTAAAGGCGGAGTTAACGAATTCTGGGGAAAGGTTATAAAATTATGGTTGAAAGGAACGTCCTCAGCTTTAAGCCGGGTCGGTTCAAAGTGGCAGGACATCGGGTTTTGTTTGTTGATAGCTTTTTCCCACACCAAAGTGGCTTACCGTCTTCATGGTTCTGTATATAGATACCGCATAGGACGTTTAACTAGAACAATGAATGAATGAATTGCCAATCACATCACTTACATAAGTCTCACCTGATCTGGCGACTATGCGGACCGGGAGCAGTGGGGTCTTTATCGGGTTTTTGTTATGGGAATGCCGGTGCGTCGGGTAGCCCTTCATAAGCTGAGCTAACCGACATGGGGCTTTAAAGCACTGTTTTTGTTTTGTTTATTTTGTCCTAAGCTAGAGCTATGTTTTCCACATTGGGTCAAGGACCGGTGGAGCCGGCAGGGTTCCCTGTAATCTTTCCTACAGCCTAACTCATTCCAACCTCGTGAATCGCTACCAAAAGTGCAGCTGATTAAACTGAAACGAAAAATCATGGAAATCAAAACAACTCCGAAAAACCAAAAGATTCCTCCATAATGGACCCAGTCAATGTGCTCCTCACACATTCCGTCGTCCGTCACACCTTCCAACCGATAAATCTACTTAATCTCCGCTGAGAGCAGTAGATGAGTTATCAGGCACCTTTTATCCAGCCGGTATCCTGCTATTGGTTAGTAGATGCCCCAGAAGGGGACATCGTCGAGGTTGCTGTGTCCTCAAACTTCTTCTTCAGCTTCCAGGGCTCCGGAACCTGTTGGCTCGGCCATCGAGACGTCCTTCGCTGCGGCGACGATTGCCTCTTCGGCCTTTTTGGCTGCGGCACTAGCTCGAGCCGCCTCCGCGAATTTCCCTTGCTCGAGGTGGCGTATCCATGCGAGCTGCTCTTTTGTCACCTGCCCAGACTTTCTGGGTCTGACTTGGCAGGCCCGATAATCCGATCGGTAGGGTCCCCCACAGTTGCGACACTTTGTGAGTGCCTTGCACTCGGCTTCCGAGTGCATGTTGGAGCCGCAGTTCCAGCAGGCCCCAGCGCGGGAGCAACCACGAATGGCGTGGAAGCCCAAACAGCGTTTACACTGTTAAATTTGGCGATAAGGCTTGTGAATAGCAGCCTTACCTGACTCGTCGAAGAGGCGGAAGCCCGCACGAGGGCGACTTCCAGGTCGAAAAGGGCATGCCAGTTTCGGTGCGGTGCCCCAAGTCGACAAGTCCCATGAGTTCGGACATGTATTGGTCTCGCGCCGGTCGTGACGGCGATCTTGTCAAAGACCCACTCAGAATCGACCGCCTTGGGGCCTTGCTCTGTAATTATACTTACAGGTACGTTCGGTATCTGTAAGGCTACAAGATCTGAAGACGCCTCGAGCTTGACATTTGACTCGCCAGCTTCGAAGAGCCATCTAACGTCTCTTTTCGTGTTTTTTCGTCCTTTGCTAGCATAGCAAAGCCGGTCCTCACTCGATGAAGTGAGGTTATTTTATCGTGAAAAAAAAAGAATCTAGTCTCTAATTTACCTCTCACGCAACTTGTGGACAGTTTTCGCCACGGGTGATCCTTTTCAAGGTGAAGGAACAGTCGCTTGTCGACTTTCGCCTTGGGGATTTCTTTTTGTTGGGCTTTGGCCGCAGATTGCGGCACAGCCTTCGCAGTAGGGACTGCTTTTTGTCGCAGTCCGTGTCTGGCCACTGTGGCCCAGGTGCTTTTGACAGGCAGAACTGGGACGGCGGGAGTTATTGTACTCCTGGCGTCGGGAACCATTGGGACTGGGTTCGCCGGGCGAGGAGGGAGAACGGGTGGCGTAGAGGCCGATCCCGCGGCCATGTATTGCGCAATGGCGGCGCGTAGGTAGACTCTTATCGAGTCTACGAATTGTCTGTTTGACCCGTTGGTCAAAGGAAGAATGGTGGCTTCGACACCAGAGATGGCGGCGGAGCAGAGGGCCAGATTTGCCGCTGTTTCGGCGGCACGTCGTTGTTCAGCTTCGACTATTGGTTGAAGCTCGAGGAGACTCTCTACTTTCGTGGCAGCTTTTAGCTGCGACGTTGATTTTGACGCTGCTATGGGTGCAGCGTTTTCCGATGGTTTTGAGGTGGTCAGAGGAAGTTTGGAAGATTCTTGTTATGATATGGAAACACACTAGTCTTACCGTGGACAGTCAAGGGTACGCACGATAATGTTGGGCTCAACATTGTAAGGAAAGAGGCCGGCAAAGTCGAATTCTTCACCTTCCAGTGGTGCCGGTGTAATCGCTCAGTATGCTCTGCATATCTGGGATAGCCAAGAAGAATCGCATCCTTCGCAACGGCAGCTTGCTGAGCGTGGCCCAGTCGATTTTGATCGACACCTGAGCTAGGTTCCGTACCCGGCACGATAGATCGAAAGTTTAAGTTTGGGTCTATTCTATTCAGTCTTCTAACAACTTCACGATTGAGTTTGACTGGAAAGACTTTACGACTCACCAACAACCCTCCCAAATCAAAGGTAAAATTCCTTTCGCTTTTAACCTTACTAACATTGTGTGCAGGACTGTGCAATTGCTCGGCCTCATTTTAGACAAGCACCTCGACCGCGACATCAACATTCTCAACTTTTCGACACATTCCAAAGACGGCGCGAACGAAGAAGCCTCACTCAGACAACGAACAATGTATGACAAAAGCTGGGGCACCGATGCCTCGATTTTGAGCTCTCGATTTCGGAATTTCAGCCCTCTCAAATGAGGGTCGAGCGCAATGCAGGGGAGAATTTGGGAAGAATGATATGTGATTTTCAACAGGCTGTTGGCACAGTTAGTCGGGTGCTGGATGTAGTTTCTAGAAGTGGTAGGTTGGATTCCTACACGGCCTGTTTAAGGGGGACTACGGCTGCTCGTCGTGAAAGAGTACAGGAGGAATTATTGAGGTTTTCCCACGAAGGTTTTCCCTCAAAACAATGTCTTAGGATCATGGTGAATGCGTTCTTACCTATTCGACCCGATGTAACTAGCGTGAGGCACGTATTTGGAAAAGTCAGGCACCGGATGGGCTTTGCTGGAGAATGGAGAAACTTGTATTCTAGATGTCCTCCATGCGTGTCATGTCTATTGGATGGAGGGTGTAAGCCTGGCACGATAAATATAATCATCATCATTGTAAAGAAAGAGCACTGAGAGACCGGCTCCACTACCGTAGCGCAGAATACATTATTCTTCCCTAGCACGTAGTTAGTAGGATACATAGTTCACACACACACACACCTGTCATTAGGAATATTTCACACACCTGCATTCATATATCCACTTACTCTTATATTATCTTTCTCCATTTATTACGTGAGTTACTCATCACATCTCTTAGAACCCACACACGTACTGTAGCAAGCACGTCACCTAAGGTATCACAATTATACCCCATAACGTATAACCATACTAATTCTCCAATCCCGTGGTGAACGAAGGCTCGTTGAGGAAATTCCTCAACAATTTCGACTGACCCTATCATGTCAGTATTGGGCTCAGTGACGACGGAGAGGGCTTTTTCCTTCCCTTTGATTGAGACCTTGCTCATCTCCGCGCATTTCGGAAACTGGACAAGGCCAGGTACTTGTTCGAGAGCCCTCGGGTGGACTCTCGTGTTGTCTAACATGGCGTTTGGACGCTTTTTTCGACCTGGTGGCATGGTGACATTGCCAGTGACTCGATCACAATGATTTGATAGAATGCGACGAGCGCGAGAGGGAGAGAGGGGGAAAAGTAAAGATTCGAAAATTCGAATTTCAAAAAATCGTGTATTTGTTGTGAGCTAGCACGACGTTGATATAAATAAATAAATAAGTCTCATCAAGTCTGCAAGTACCACCAAGTACATCCTCATTCCAATGACCACATCTCTTATCGACTATCTATAGCCTCAGCTGGTCGCCAAACACACGTCCACACCGATATTGGCACCCGACGAATGAAAAAAGTATGGCACACAAATCTGGGAGGCAGTTCTTTGGGATGGACGTGAGAGGGATTACGACAAGTTTAGAATATTATGCTAAAAATGGTTACAACCTCGACGAGCGTGAAATTTTGAATTAAGATAATGAGTTTTAACAAATTGAGCCTTGTTCGGGCAATGGCTTCAGCTGCGCGAGTGCAAGCGTCACTGTAAACATCGCCATGATTGGATGGTGCGGGAGTACATCGTCTTGCCGGTCTGTCAAGTAGAGTCTGGATAGCCTGGACACATCCCACTCAGGACAGCAGATCGCTGGTTCAAATCCAGCTAAACACAACCACATTTCTCCAGGTGTTAGTATGCATGGATGACGAGTGTTTACATGGATAATCAGACATTTTGAATTTCCCTTGGGTGGGTACTAACGGAGCAGGGTCGACAATTTATGTAAGCAAGCTTACCTCATAGTGGTATTTGCAAAAGAAATCCAGAATATAAGTGTCTCGGACGTCAAAAAAGTCATCAATCACGTATACATTGCACCAATCATGTGCCATATCTAAATAGCTGAATACACATTGAATGGTTTTAAAAATTTTAAACATTCAACCACTCCTTCGATTCATTCTAGACTGCGAGACTTTTTGAATACTCTGATATTACGATATCTGACTATAGATACTGCAATAACGATCGCAGAATTAATTGGGTGCTTCTTCCCACTACTCAGCCAAATACAATTTTAAAATGTGAAAATCTAATTATTACCGATCTTTCCTTTTAACTAGGTATAGGTTATGAGGCAAGCTTGTGCGAATTGACTAACAGGCTAACATAAACTATTGTTGAGGAGGACGAAGGCTGAACACCTGTCAGTGGTGTCCTCTACGAACCTGGGAGTGAAATATTCTCCCAGAGCCGAGATTCAGTCACGAAAATGGGTGGGATGAATTTTAATTGATGGATTTTCGACTTGAAGGAGTTGCACTCGATATTTTGGTCGAAAAATCGGTCGGCAGAGATTTCACAGCCGGAACAACGTCTAACAAAAAGTCATCACCACTAACATACGATTCACGAATAGGCCTCAGTCTATTTGGGGGTCGTATTCAAACACCCGACATCTCTTAAACTCCTTTTATACTTGCGACGAAGCGTTTCTCAATCGATCCTATATCTGCAACCTACCTCCATACCCGTCCGATCACCTACCTACACACGCCCTAATGAGGAAAGTCATGATGGAAACGGGACGTGTACAGAGGAGGAAGAAGAGGGAAGATACACCGAGGGGATCACACAAATCCCCAATGACGAAAACAACCCAACGGTACGATATGAAGCTGCAAGGCTAGAGCAACGATGAGATCTTGGACGGCATTTATATTTCGGAGTCAATGAGGATGTCAAGGCCTCGGGCGCGTGGTGGCCGAGGCTGAGGAAGAAATTGCGCTACGGCGTGTATACAGCGGGTTTCTGGACGGTTAGACTTGGTATGATTCAACACATAGGTGAAGTCTGAGGTGGTCTGGTCATTAAAGTGGGACGAGGTTTATCTGTACTTCAAGGTAGTTAACCTGATCCGGCCCATCCCCACACGTGCTTAAGCTCCAATAGGAGTGCAACGGTAGCCATTTAACCTAGCACGTTAATGAACCAAACCAAACAAATAAACTATTGTTGAAGTATCAGTCACTGAGCTCTAGAATACATGTGACTTGATTAGTAAGCTGGTCTAATCTAGGGTCTATAGAGTGTATCGTAGGTGTAGAACTTTGTAGCACAACAATATACATTATAAGCTTCAGGCATTTACCAGCAGTACAGTCTTCTAACCATATCTTCTTCAATAGATTATGAGACCAAATAGCTCATAGAAATCATAACTGCTTTGTGTTAATAAATATCCTAGCTTACAGTACCACCATCTTTCCTGAACCATAAGAGGTCTCCGACCTGTGGCAGAAGGTGGAAATATAATCATCGATTATTTACAACTTATCGATGTTATCTATATAGAGATTATATTATTAAAATTTCCCGACCATCGACCCAGACCACAATTTCTCAAGAATCAGGCGCCAGTTTGTCGCTCGCCTCTAACCTAAAACTTAGGGGTGAAGAAAACTACCAACAATGGAAGTTTAACATCGAAAATGTCGCTCGCCTTCACGAATTGCGAAGGTTCTACCATCCAAAAGCACCAGCTCCTCCAAAGTTTATAGACGAGTTTGAACAAGGTGTGTCGGAAGAGGAGTACAAGAAGTTCAATGTATGGGCTAAGGGAGATGCCAAAATGAAGCTTTGCATTTCAAACAATGTCTCGTCATCAATCTCATCTCAGCTGAATAACCTCAATACTGCTAGAGAAATGTGGGATATGCTTGCTAACCAATACGAAAGTTCTGGAATAGTTATGAATCAGCAGGCCATTGCTAAGTATATAAATCTTAGGCATACAGATTACCCCTCAATAGACGAATTTATCATAGCTTTCCAAAACGCGATTGATAACTTAAATCGCCTAAACATCCCTCCTCCTGAATCATGGCACCCGCTAGTCTTTCTAGAAGCATTGAAGGATTCATATCCAGTCTGGGCAGAACGGCAAAGAGCGGCCTGCAGGGAAAAAAGGTCAATATCTCTCAACGAACTAATACATGACATTAAGGACAAAGCACGAGCCGATAGCAAATCTAGTGGAAGCCAAATGTCTCTCTATGTGAAGAATAATGATAAGAGCAAATCTAGACCAAAGCCTATAGAGTGTAAGATCTGTGGAAACTCAAAAGCTCGGCACGCAAAAGGAAAGTGTCTTGAAGATCCCAAAAATAAAGACCTTCTCAAGCAGTGGGAGGATAAACACAAGAAAAAATGGAGAAAGTTTAAGGATTAAAGTTATCATAGTTCCGGTGGTAAAAGCAAAGTAATAGACGATGATACCGATAATAACACTCCACGATTTGGAGGCCTCGCCTGTATTAATATGTCTGTCTTTGTCGCAAACAACTCCGATCGTTGGCTTCCTGATACAGTTGCCTCGTCACATATTGCAAATTCCCTGGATAAGTTTGACTACTATGAGGAAGTTCCTAATCTACCTTTGATAACGACAGCAAATGGACCTGCTCAGCCGCGGGGCCTTGGTACAGTCACTCTTCACTGTAAATTATCAGATGGGGAAGACAACCCCTTTGAATTAAAGAACGTCTTGTACCTACCAGAGTGTCCGATAAATCTTTTTAGTGGCGATAAACTACTAAAAGTAGGAGGATATATGAGAGATGGTAAAATGTTCGGCCCCGATGGAATTGAGTTTGCCACTTACAATAACTCTCTTTACATCAATGAATAATTTGTCACTGTAGCACTCCCGATAATAGCTCACCATTCAAAACCTAGCATCGACCTATGGCACCGTCGACTTGGTCATCTAGGTCTAAGAAATGTCAAAAAAACCGTAAAAATAACCACTGGAATATCTTTTGATGCTGATACGTCAACAATTCCTTCAAGTATTTGCGAATCGTGTGAGCTATCCAAACCTCTCAGACATGTAAGAAAAAGTGTTTCATCCCGACCTCGGAATCCTTTAGACTCAGTTTCAGTAGATGTTTTAATTATAAATCCAGTCGGGAAGACCTTGATCGATGATTCTTGGGTCGCCGTACAATACTGTACAATACTGTACGATGTTTACAGATGCAGCAACGTCTTTGCGATGGGGATATTTTCATAAGGAAAAGAATGGCGCAACAGAGGCCATAAAATACTTCAATTCCTTAGTGAAAACTCAGTATGATTCTGTAATTAAATGCTGGAGATTAGACTGTGGGAAGGAATACTCACCTAAGATGTTAGGGGAATTGGCTGCTGACTTGGGCCAAATCATCGAAACTACGACTCCTTATTTTCCGGAGCAGGATGGACGAGCTGAGCGATCTATTGGCATCATAATCTCCAGAGTTCGCACAGTCTCCATCGAAAAGAATATTCCAAAGTTCCTCTGGCTGAGTTAGTGAGATCCCAACTTCACATAGCAAATCGAACCGCCACCTCAGTACTGAACGGAGAAACACCCATTCAAGCGTTTAACCGTCATTTCACGGGAGTTGATGAAAATTCTGGCTTATCTCATCTGAGAGTTTTGGGGTGCAAAGTCTACGTCCGGATTCCGGTTGAAAAAAGGGTTCTATCCCAAAAGCTAGACAAGCGAGCGGAAATCGTCATCTTGGTCGGTTATGAAGGACAGCACATTTACCGTATATTTTGTTGAAGCTTTGTCGTGGAGTGATAGATATGAGAGTGAGGTTTATGGGTCACGATGTATGAGATAACTGAGGTGCGGATGTATGAGTTCCTTACTATTGTTGTTGTACTAGTTAGGGTTGTATTGTCTATATACAAAAAGGATTTCTCCATCTACAAGTGGGCCAGATCGCTTAGATCTGGCTAGCGGCTTTCGCCATCCTCTTCCTTCTCCCCCGCATGGCATCACGTGCTATACAACTACTGCTCACCATGAAGTCCGAGGATGAAAAGCGTTAGATTACAACATATTTATCCCCTCACGAAGAAGGGTGATTCGGTCTTCGACTGTGCGGTTTGACGAGAATAGCAGTCTAACTTCTACACCTCCTGATGAAGAACTCTAGGAACCCATATCTTATCTCCCTAAAATTAACGTTGTTGAAAGTAGTGGCGAAGAAACAAGTACTTCCAATCAACATGAGTTCTCCCCAAACATACTCACCCCTTTTGAGCACCTAAGTTTTGATAGACATCAAGAGGATAAAGAACTTGAAAGAGTGGAAAATGAGGTTATTGAGGCTGGAGATGAAGAGGATGGAGAAACTCGACAGGATGAAAATTTACTTATGGAACATTTCGATGATCCGCCAGTATCAACGACAGCCGTGTCACGAGGTAGACCGCCCGAAAGTAAGAATAAGGTGTACCAGAAAGTAAATCGAGTTACTCGTAGCACAGCTGAAAGCTTCGTGCCAGATCAAGGAGCAGCCTTTCTTAGTCTTGTGGCTGCGTCACAGTCTCTTCTTACCGTTGACAATACATCCGATCCAAAGACCCTTGTAGAGGCAATGAGTTGCAAAGATTCTTGGAATTGGAAGAAGGCAATTGACTGCGAATACAGATCACTTGCAAAGAAAAATACATGGTCACTTGTTCGACGATCTGGCCTACCAACGGGAACGAAAGTACTATCAGGTAAGATAGTTCTGAAGACGAAACGTGGAAAAGAGAGTGAAATCCTGAAGTACAAGGCACGCTGGGTTGTTAGAGGATTTGAGCAGGAGTACGGACGTGATTACACACAAACATACGCAGGTGTTTGCCGTAATACGACCTGGAAAATTGCCATTGCCTTAGCAGCCAAGTTTGACTTAGAGATTGAGCAGATGGATGCCGTCACAGCTTTTCTTAATATTGATACAGATGACGATATTTACGTCGAAGTACCACCAGGATGGATAGAGCCGAGCACTACTTCAACTCGTCCGTTTGTATGTAAGCTTGAAAAAGCTTTATACGGTTTGAAGCAAGCTCCCAGACTGTGGCAAAAGCACCTTCGAAGTTGTCTGGCTGATATAGGATTTAAACCACTAGCTTCAGACAACTGTCTGTATCTTAGTGAGTCAACAGGAATTCTTATTGTTACCCAAGTTGATGATTTCCTGATCATTGGAAGAGATATTGATCAGATTAATCGACTTAAAAAAGGGCTTGCGGAAAAATTTCAGCTTGAAGATCTTGGACCTGCTAGCTACTTTCTTGGTGTTCTTATCACAAGGGCCCGCTCTCGAAAAAGACATTACCTCACTCAAGACGCCTATGTGCGCCAAATTCTTGAGAGATTTGGCCTCGAAAATTGCCGACCTGTTGATACACCAATGGCTGCTGGATTCGAAAAATTCCTAGTTCCTAATGTTGACATTGCAACATCAGTACAGATCAAGCAATACCAGTCTAAAGTTGGTTCTCTTTAATATTTAGCTATCCATACTCGACCAGATATAGCTTTTGCTTGCTCAGCGTTCTCCAGATACCTGTCAAATCCATCTCCACAACACGTTAAAGGTGTTGATAGAATATTTCGCTATATCAAAGGCACTAGTAACTTAGGAATTGTGTATGATGGAAATAGCCTGAATCCACATCTTCACGGTTACTGTGACTCGGATTGGGGTGGTGATAGGGACACACGCCGATCAACTGGCGGGAGCGTATTCTTTCTGGCTGGAGGGGTTACATCTGCTTCATCAAAAAGTCAGCCCAAACTCTCATTATCGTCTACAGAAGCAGAATATTATGCATATAGTTCATCCATACAAGAAGTTCTATGGATTCAGCAAATAATGGCCCAGATGAAGTACTCAGGAAAGGATATAGTGTCGACTCGCATCTATTCGGACAACCAGAGCAGCCTCGCCCTCGGAAATAACCCTGAGCTATTTCAGCGGACCAAACACATTGATATTAAGCATCACTTTATACGTGAACACATCGATGCTGGGAGAGTAGATGCCCGCTACATATCAACACATGAAATGGCAGCTGATGGACTAACTAAGTCACTCTCGGAAAAGAAACAATCTAAATTTGTTGAGATGTTGAACTTGAGAGTTGTAAAAATTGATTAGCGAAGGTCTGACCTGGAAATCCCAGTCGCGGCTTCAGACTGAAGGGGTGTGTTGAAGTATCAGTCACTGAGCCCTAGAATACATGAGACTTGATTAGTAAGCTGGTCTAAACTAGGGTCTATAGAGTGTAGCGTAGGTGTAGAACTTTAGAGCACAACAATATACATTATAAGCTTCAGGCATTTACCGGCAGTACAGTCTTCTAACCATAACTTCTTCAATAACTATTCGATATTACATTTCAAACATGTTATAGGCCATGCTTTTGTAGGTGCATTATTCTACACTTCGCTGGTAGGCAGTTTGCCAACATGCTATCACACTACAAAGGTTTATCATCAGACCACTTTCTCAATTGATTTTCATTTAGCTATTTAGCTACTGAGTTTTGCTTCGGAGATTCAGGTTCGTTACGTGTCGCTTTTTCAGGATGTTTCGCTTGTGTTCTATGCAGGTAGTCAGTATCAGCAATAAGTAACATTGATTATTGTTTGAAGGTTTCAGATGCGTCGCTTCAGCATCTTTTATGAAGCGAGAAAATATTATTAATAAAAGATGTAACAGATTCCTTTCACTTACATTTTCAATGCCTCGATAGCTCTATCAAACGCCGCAATGATAGGTTCGTATAGTTTGTTGGGGTCCTCAAGATTTCCTGTTCGCGTCTTTATATTTGAATTAAATATTAAGTCCCTGAATTCCTCAGCTAGAACCTTGACATCATCAAACATCGGCGAAAATTTAAACAATACTTTTTCGAAGCTACCTAGAGTCATGTAGTATTCCTTATGTAAGTGTATTTCTTGGGCGGTCCCTGTGTACCATTTTGATAGGAAAACTTCATGCGGGTTTGTGCCTTTATTCCATCCACAGTTAATGCAGACCCAGATTAAGACATACAAGAACGACTCGAGATCATGTCGGTAAGTGTGGTTGACCACTGCACCCGTCGTCGCAAAGCTGTTACTCAAAATGTCCAGTGCAATAAATTGCATCGTGCCTGTCACCACTCGATCCTTTTCTTGAACTTTTCCATCTTTCAACAATGTTGCCAAGTCCAGATCTATCAAGACACCACCCAGCTTGTCACTCGTCTCAATGCCAGTCAATAGAATATTATTCACCGAGATGTCGCGATGTAATATCTTAGCGTCCATCAGTAATGACCGATGCGCCTTGATGGCATCGCTAATCCCGATGATCAGTTCTAGCGCCGATCTAAACTTATCAATCGGCCGCCCGTAAGGCGAGATCCCGGCAGCGGTAAATTGACGGTCACGTGGAATAATGACTTCAGTGTTTACCATTTTTACCGCTTTCGTACTACATGATCTAGCATTGGCACTTGACTTTGGTGGATTTGGAGCCTTTTCAGGGAGTGAGCTTGGTCCCGCAGAATTATTCATCGCAATTAAGCCGGCGTTACTTGACAGTTGAACTCTCTTCAATCTGTCGTTTACTTCGGCATCATCGGCAGTTTTCCTTTTACCGGAAGATTGATTGACTGAATAAGCAGAGCCTTCCACGATCATTGCCCTGCCAGAGTTTGGAATTTTGAGCGCCTGCAATGAGGAAACAGGTGGATTCAACTCCGTAACTTGTTGGGTCACGGTTGTATCTGTGTTGTAATTAGTAAGAACTTCCATTTCCACGTAATGATTTTGCCTACTTTCTTGCATTGATCGCGCTTTTTTAATTGATCCAGCCATCTCTTTTTCAGCTTGAAGTGCCTCCCTCTTTCGCTTTCGGCTCAGTTGGTTATTCACGCTTTCCTTCGGAATCCGTGTCATCTCTCCACTTAAGTCGTATGGCGTAGTCATGATCTTCTCCGTCGGACGAGTGTCTTTGACCATGCTCTTGGTGAACAGAAGACCTTCGCGAAGCTGGCTGATTTTTACCAGATTAGCTGATCCAAGAATCTTTGCCATCCCAGGTATATTGTCCGCCATCTCAAGAAGCTCAATCTCTGAAAGCCCATCGCATATTCTCCACGAGAATTTGACCACGCAGCTGAGGGTTCTGTCTTTATAGCAACTTGTTCCCCTACAAAGGTATGCCTTCTGTTGAGAGATTGGGTTGGGATCCAAGGTGAACTTCCGTATATCCTTCGACCCGGGCACCTCGAGATGAACTATCATATCTTCACCTTCGTATTTGACGTTGGGGTCAAGACCAAGTTCCTCATCGTTCATCAGCATGTATGTCACCAAGACATGCACGAGCTTCTCTGGTGATTTGCCAATATCAATATATGAACAAGAATACGGTCCCGATCGGTCGTATACCCAAAGTTGCAGGTCTTTCTCGAAGAGGATGAACCCGTGCACGAATCGACGAAGTGGCTGAGCCATGAACACTTCCCGCATGTATACACTGAGCTGAAGAAACTTTTGCCGAGAAACCTTAGATGAAGATACCGTAAGTTCACCCACCACAAGAATATCCCGCCAATGATGCCTGTCCTCAGTCGGAAGGTTTCGACTTTTGATGAAGTAATCTACCTGTCGCTTTGTCTGGTTTCCAATGATTTTTCCGGCTGCGAGAGTGTGAAATTGAGCCCCAGTGAAAGCTAATCCAACCCGTTCTTCTGCAGTATTTGCAGCATCATTTGTTGCCGAATCACTTGGGCTTCGATAGGCTTTGATTAGGTCATGCTCGATAACCTGCATCCATTTCCATACCGCATCTTCAGTCGGGACAGCGGAAAACTGGAACTTGGATTCTGCCGATAGTTCCATAAATTTCTTGGTAAGGCCGTCACGCTCGACCTTTATCCGCTTTGACTCAAAGTATTTATCCCAAAAGCCGATCACGTTCACAAAAACCGAGCCTTCCAACTCTCCGCTCAAAGCTTGCTTCAGATCCTCCATGTTCATTTGTGCCCCGTCAGATGATTCTAATACTCGTCGGTAAATGGATTCGGTAGCTAGTTCTTCGAGCTGATCTTCTGTAGCTGACATGATCTTTTCGAGTTCATCAACAAGCAGTATGAGTGAGTTCCAAATTTCAAGGTCAGTCGCTTGGTTCAGAATTAAAGTTGCTACTGGCTCAAAAGGGACCAAGTCAAAAGTCGAGGAGTACATCCAGCTTTCTATAGTTCTCAACCGTGAGAGAAGTTTTTTAACCTGAGTAGGTGTATCGAAACTCCTTTGAATGTAAGCAATGAACTTAAGAATGAGGTCTTCAAGAGGATCCCGACATTCTTTTAGACTTTTGGGATTGTCGAATACTCCATCGCATGAATTGTTGAAACATAAACTATATAAGCCCCGGAATGATCTCAATACTTTGTCAAGAGGTTTCTTGGCAAGATGTGCTGCAATATCCCTGTTAAGAGAAATAATTTAATCGCTGCGTGAGGAGAGGCTTGCGTATCGATATTCTGGAAGGAAAAGATGGGTATGTGAAGAGTAGGACTGATCAAGTTTGATTAGGGCTGGTAGAAGGGGAGAATCGGCGAATTTATACATCGCAAGCTCTCGTACAAGTAAAGCGTCCTGACGATCTGTACATGTATATGTTATCATAAACGATGTGCAGTTCTAGCACTCACTTCAGAAAATGAAAGTCAATATTATTTTTATTATCCCTACCATGGATCGACTTGGCTTGGACGCTTTTTTGATTGAACGATTGGTAGCGGAATCCTTGCAATGAAAGTTCCACTTCAACTAGCCAAAAAGGCCAATTGATAGCTCATGCACGTCAGCCTCAGGGACAAAGTTGAGGTTATAATTTTTGTTAGTAGATTACATTATCCATTACGTGGGCCAGCATTAAGAATGTATTTATTCAGGTTATAAATCTTGCCAGCGACCAGTCTCCATCTGCGAAAGTAACCTGACAAGCTGGGGGCTGATTCGAAAAGCCAGAAGCTCTTTTATTCACATAGATATCAGTAATACAATAGACTGATTCGTTCAGAAGAGACCTTTCAGATTTAAAATTGATTAAACTCTCAACTCCACGTGGAGTATGAAGTGTACCAGAAAGTCTACGGGCTTATCACATTACATGGGTAAAATCAACTCACCGCTCTCTGGGCGGTAAAGCAAACATTGGTTTTTGTGCGCATTTTGAGATAGGTCTGAAATTCTAGATAACCTGTCGTGCGACTCTTTCCGAGGTTTGTCGAAACGAATAATGATTGAGAATGAAGACTAGGAACATGGATACAAGGCTCTGTTAAGCTTACACCAATGAAATATTGCTGTATTGCAGGTTTCCAAGCTTTCGCATTACGATATTTCTGAAATCGCATTGTAGTTTGAAAATTAATTGGTTGACTGCTCGTACCGCGTCATACATGGATCCGAATGACCCCTAATTTTAGAATTTACTTCTTTATCACAAGTACAAGTTTGAGAGTGAGAGCTTGCGGTACATGTAAAAGTTGAGGATATGAATTACTCATAACCACTCATTTGCTAGTTTCTTTTTATGGTTTTGTTTAGCTCCCAAGCTAATGCATGAGGTCCACTCTGCGGCAGTAAATATGGAGCCGGCGGAGATCTTTGATCACAGTCCAACTCATCCATTAGTTGTAAACTTCCACTGACATTTTAAAAATTTCCTACAGTATTTTGTATTTTTTTTTTTGCATCAGATTTTAATTGCGTATGCAGCTATCTAGCTAAGACACAATATCAAAGAAAAGTACAGAATAGATGATTCATTGTTAAGGAAGAGCACTCATGCCTCAGATTTCATTTGCAAGTACCACTGCGAAGTTATGGTGGCTTTTTCTTCACCCCAAGTCAACCCTCATCCGTGAATACCCACGCAGGGGAACGTCTCAAAAACCCTGAGTTATCTAGACATGCCTCCATCATCTTTCAACTTTTCTCCGCGCGATATGTGATCTGAGATGTCTCCTTCCCAAGTGGAGTAGGTGCCCAGGCTACTCAAACCATACCAGAGAACACCACAAGGAGCCGGACCACGACACCTTCCATCGTCGGCTTGTTTTTATAGTGTCAGCTGCACTCTCGCAAGCGAAGTCTTGGCGCGTACAAAGTTCAATTCGTAAAACTCTTGCCAAAATTCGGAATTTCACTCCCTTCAAGGTAATATCATTCCTTTGCATCATCTTGTAAACTTGTCCTGATTCCTCTCACGTCCATCCCAAAGAGCTATCTCCTAGATTTGTGCTCCACGCTTTGCTTCCTCCGTCGGGTATAAATATCGGCGTGGGCGTGTATTTGGTGACCGGCTGAGGCCAGAGAAAGTCGACGAGAGATGTGGTCATTGAAACGTGGATGTACTAGGTCGTACTTGTAGACTTGATGAAGATTAGTTGAGAATCGGACTCTTTGGGAGTGAAAGATTGGCATGGAGTAATTTGAATTTTTGCCTCGTGGGCCAACTTCTTTGACATTGCGAAATTTGACTGAACTTGGCTCTGGGAGAATATATACTCCCAGGTTCGTAGAGGACACCGCGTACAGGTGTTCAGTCTTGCCATCCCTATGCTAGCGTTGTTTACTGCTGTTAATCGGAGATCCCGCACGGGCTATCCATTGGGATTAAAAGGAGTCTGGTACCTGTGTTTAGTTGAGTTGTCGAATTGACAACCTTTTATCCTCCATTATTGCATAAGCTTCCCTCTACCAATATGTCCACGAATTAAGTAATGGGTTATACATGTCAATATTACTTCTAATAAATCTACTGAGCAGCAGATATATACTTAAGTCCGTGCATTATGAGTATCACGTAGCTATCTTGGCTAATATATATATATATATATATATATAAATATATTTATTAATTGGGAGGAATTCTATTGCAGTATGACGGTATAAAAGACGATGGAATTAGTACAGTGGATTGAGGTCAGATAGAATCAGATATTCGAGTTAACTAAAAGTATACTAAGATCGAGACAGCCAGACTCCTAAGTACAAATTTTTCTCCACGCGACTGATCTGCATGAATAGCGTAATTGACGCGACTCATGTGTTTGACTCTGCCTGACTCGGATTGCCCCTGTAGCAGCTAGACACACCTTGTCATTTAACACTCCCCCTCAAAGGTTGTCCTGACTCTAGTCTCCTATCAATTGTTGTTTAGTAGATACTATCACGGGGACTTGTGTACAGTTAATACCAAGCTGTTCAATGAATTTCTGGAACTTCACTCTTGCCAACGGTTTGGTCATACCGTCTGCTACCATATCATCAGTAGGAATGTAATCAACTGCCAACCTCCCCTTTCTGGCGAGATCACGAATAAAGTGATAGCAAATATCGATATGTTTTGACCTTTCATTCAGATATGCGTTTTCAATTAGCGCAATTGATCCTTGGTTGTCTCCGAGAATTTGGACTAGTGCAGGGTTTTTCCCGATATACTTTGGTAGTCCGAGGTCTCGAAATATTTGAGCAATCCATTGTCCATGTTTTGCACACATTGATAGAGCAATATACTCAGCTTCACAGCTTGATTTTGATACCGAGCGCTGCTTTTTACTCGACCAAGAGATTGGACCACCATAGAACATGGTGACGCTTCGTGAGGTATTTTTACGGTCATTTTTATCACTTGCCCAGTCGGCATCCGAATAGACCATAAAGCTACTGTATTCTCCTCCGAGACCGTAATGGATCCGAAATTTTATTGTCGACTTCAAGTATCGGAAAGCTGTTTTGAGTGCATATCCATGATGTTCTTCGGGATCACTCATGAATTGACTGAGTTTTCCAACTGCAAAAGCAATATCCGGCCTCGTGACGGTTGTGGCATACATAAGGCTTCCAATTGCTTGCTGGTATTCTGTAACGTCGATTCTTTTGTCATCACTTGTGGCGGGCCGTAAGTGTTCATATCCAGTGAGTGGCACTGTTTTTGGCTTGTGAGCACCTTTTCTGAATCCAAACTTTTCCAACACGTTTTGAATGTATTGTTCTTGGTCAAGATATAGGGTCCGGTTCTTTCTATCTCGCATGACCCTAGCTCCAAGTATCTTTTCTATCTCCCCCAGATTCTTGTCGATAACTTTTTATAGAACCGATCCAAATGTTTTTGAGACTTAGCCGATGCCACAATGTCATCAACATAAACCAATAGACTTGTACCATTGTCGTGAGTAAACATGCACGGATCGGCAAGGCTTTGTGTGAATCCCCATGTCAGTAACGAATCTTTGATCAGACAGTTCCAGTCTCTTGCAGCTTGTTTTAACCCATATAAACTTCAAAGTGCTTTCCAGACGTAGCCTCTTTTAATTGAAATCCCTTTAGGTGGCTGAAGAAAAATGTCCCCTTTAAGATGAGATTCTGTAAACGCATTCTTGATATCATAATGGAAACATTCTAAGTCTTCAGTAGCAGTGACGGCAAGAAATAATCGAAGTGTGTCCATTCTTACTGTTGGAGCAAATGTTTGATTATAGTCAAGACCATGAATCTGACTGAATCCACGCGCTACCAGTCGGGCTTTAAAACGTTCATTTGAGCCGTCGGTATGAGTCTTAATTGTGTATACCCATTTGCAGGATACAAGATTTACGTCTTTTGGTGGTATGACTTCAACAAATGTATTATTTTTTCGGAGTGACACCATTTCTTCATTCATTGCCTTTTTCCATTCTTCTGAGTAGGATGGGTCTTTCGTTGCTTCTGCAAAGCTAGAGGGAATTTTTATACCCGCAATTACCTCGGCTGGAAGTGCAGATTCTACATCTTTATCATGTGGCTGATGCAATAGTGAACTGTTTGTTAGATTATTTCTTCGACTTTGAATCAATTGTGCAATGAATGCCTTGACACGTTTGGAATCTCGAAGCGACTCAGTTTCTTGCTGAGAGGTACGTTTCTGAACGGTGGAGCGTGTAAAGTATCTGTGCCTTTGCCGTGGGAATAAATGTTTTGAGGTCGAAAAATTGTGATCAAGATTAGTGTTAGCTAATGAGGTATCTACGTTTGAATTCTTTGTCTGAGAATTCAATGACAATGTTTCTGTTGAATGATTAGCATCAACTGGATATTCTTCCTCTAATTCATCTGAATCATTGTCCATAGCAAGTTTCTCAACATCAATTTTTTCTGCTTCGCCATCACTCATGTTTTCTTCGTCGTCTTGTGAAATTATCTCCTCGTAAGGTTGACAATTTGTATTTTGGTGTTCACAATTTCCATTTATCTCATATCTGTCATATACTTCTCCTGAATCAGAGTCCGTATCGATGTCTGTTTCTGAAGCCAAGTTATCACTTTCAGGTTCTTTTTCCAGATCCATATCAGGCGCGCTCAGATTTTCTAAGTGCTGATCGTTGATTAAGGTCTTCTCTAAGTCTTGACGAACGTTTTCACTGCTGCGAGCTGCTTTGTGGAGAGTGGGCTGAATCATTGTGGGGAGTTCACTACTGCCCACTATACTTACATGTTCTCGACTGGCATCTCCTTTATTATGAGTTGGACGTGGATCAGTGAGTGTGATGACTTCTGAGTTAAAGTTATGCTCCTCAGTTTCTTTTGGTTTATCCTTCTCTGTACTAGCTTGAGGAAGACTCAACTTTTGTTCAATCTCCACATTTCTTGGTCTACCTCTTGGTCTTCTATCCATGGTCACATTCGGTGTTCCTTGAGGCCCGATCTTTGCATTTCGTATCTTTAGATCAACTGTTCCTCCTTTCTCGTTCTCGTTAATCACTACACGACTTGATAAAATAGTGTATCCTCGTTCCGGTGAATAAACCTTCAAGTGTTTTGTTGTATTCTCAGAATATCCTACAAATACGCCTACTCTCGCTGGGTTAACAAGTTTATCGTGTCTTTCATGAGCAGGCAGTGTCTTTTTATCTACATAGTAGAAACGTTTACTCCCCCATTTCCGTATATGATCAATTGAAGGTGTTTTACCCTTAAAGGCTTTGATTAGACTGGTTTTCATATTCGAAATTATTGGGCCAGAGTCAGTTCGGTTGCGTATGTAGCAGTCAGTTTCTGCTGCTTCATCCCAGAACTCAATTGGAAGCTGGGCTTCTTCTAGCATTGCCCTCATATCGAACTCAACAGTTTGGATCGAACGTTCTGCAGGGCCGTTCTGATGCGAAGAGGCAATAGTGGTTGATTGTGCGAGAACTTCATCTTCTATTTTCCAATCGTGGATGGCTTTGAGGAGTTCGGGTGCGTTGTCTGATCTTGCACATTTAACTTTCTTGCCCGATTGATGTTCAGTTACTGTTTTCCAGGTTTTCAATGCCTCATATGCATCACTTTTGGTCTTTATTGGAATCACCCAATTCATTCTGCTGCAAATGTCAATGATGAGGAGGAACCATCTGTTGCCTCTGATACTTGTTGGGAATGGGCCAGCGACATCAAATTGAACTTGTCCCAGTATTTCATTGATCTAAGGGCTTGGGACCTTTGGGATCCTGTTTTTCATCTTAGTAAGTGCACATACCTAACAGACATCGAGATCTCGTGGAATCTTGATCTGCTTTTTGAGTGTAGTAACCAGATGTAAGTTTCGAATTTTTTCAGGTCCTAAGTGAGCAAAGCGACGGTGGTACGTGAGGTATCTTTCCCTTTCGTTTTTCCGGATAGTTTCTTGATGTGAGATTTGACTCGGGCTCACATATGAAGTGTTATTATTTGACCTGTCGTTTTCCACAGAATTAAACGCAGTCTCTTCATATCCTTCAGCGATATGCGTCACAGTATAGAGTCCTTGATTCATTCTAGCTTCAATGATAACTTTATTGTCCAGCTTAAGGAACAATTCATTTTGATTACCCGCAAAGTTCAAACCTGCTTGTTACGGTTTGACCGCTATTAGAGCTTAGGTAAATACCTAAGCGGATTGTTGGGAATATTTACAACTAAGCGGCACTACTAGTCAGGAGCACACATACTTATACCATTGCATCTCCCAACACAACTCCAAAAAGAACTGTCTCGACGCGCCAGACACGCGATTATCTACTGTTCAGCTTTCTCTGATTTGCTCCTTGCCATGCCGCCCCAGTACTCCGTAGAGGCTGGCTCTTGGCCCCCTCTCCCACCCGTAAATTCGACGCGTCCTGACGTCGAAATGGTCCTCACAGGGCCACCTAGCCACCACCACAACAACACACAAGCAAACGCAGAACCGATCTGCGAGGCGAGCTGCCAATACTCGCCCCCAAACCCCCCCGAGTCAATGGGTGCTTCCTTGACTAACTTCCTCGCAGATGAAGCGAGGGCGTTTAACATACGCTTTGCAGAGGCTGAGCGTATCGTCAGTGGGTACATTAACCTACTGGCGGCCACAACCGACAAACAGCTCCGACGAGCTGTCGAAAAGAATGGAGAGGCTTTATAGGCCACTATCACAAACATCCTTCGCGGAAACCCCGAGCCCCAATCCAGTGGGCCATCAGAGGCTGCCAGTAGCAGCAAGACGACAACCCTCCCTACGTCGGCTACTAGGTCGGGAGGAAAGAATAGCGCGAGCACTTCACGACCAGTGCAAATACTCACGAGAGAAAGCAGCCAGGCGAAAGGCAAAGAGCCGGCTTCAACAAAGCCTACTAGGCCAATCGACATCGATTCTATACAAACCCCCATCGTTACTGAGGGGTCTTGGACTCAGGTAGTGAGGAAAAAGACTAAGGCCGCACCACCAGCAGCGACAAAATCGCAACCAGCCAGCGAGCCTAAGTCAAAAGCGACAGGGCCCACACAAACTCCGAGGCCTACTGCCTCAGCTCCCAAGTTAGCTCGCCCAGACGAGCGTGTTTTCCTGCGGGTCAAGCCCGACCACCCATGGAGACGCATGTCTCCTCATTACATCAAAATGAGCCTCGCAAGCAAGCTGCGCTTAGCTAACTCTGCAATTAAGCAGGTTACCATCGTCAACTCAGGGTTTGCGATACTAGCTGAAGGAGACGCAGCAAGAAACGCGCTCCTCTCAGGCGCCGTACTCCTGGAGAGCACGGAAATGAAACTGGAAGCTGCTTCCAACTGGATCTCAGTGTTGGCGCCTAATGTACCAGACAGACTCTTCACTTTAGAAGGACCAACGCCAGTAACATCGGAGATGGTAATGGAGGAAGCGACCTTAAAGACAGGCGTTAGACCGACCTCGGCTCGTGCCTTTGCAACAAGCATGGCTAGGCCGTCAACCGACTGGGTGTTGCATTTTGCAACCGGCAAGCCAAAGCTGGGAGAAAGACTTTTCGAAGAGAGCGGTCGCTTAAACGAACTTCAGCGTAAAGCCAAAATCGCGCAATGCAACCGATGCTGGGGACACCACCCAACTAAGATCTGTTCACGAGCAGAGCGCTGCTCTCGCTGTGGATCGATTGAGCACAAGGCTACTGAGTGCAAACAGCTCGTCCCAAGGTGCATCAATTGCCATGGGCCGCATGCCGCAACCGAGCCTAGCTGCATGGCCAGGCCGACGCGGACCGGCGGAAAGACTGTGCAACGCACAAGAGACCAGCTGTCGGTGATCCGGGAACAAGGTCAAAAAGAAAGAAACGCTTCGATCCGAGAGTTGGAAGCAAAGCAGAAAGCCGCTGAGGCGACTGCTGAAAACGAAACCACAAACGTTGCTCAATGCCCGTAAGGGACCACAACCTTACCGAGCTACACACAACGGCAACAACGATCTTGTTCCTCTGCGCTAATTTGGGCAGAGGAGACCCCGCTACAGACATCATCCTGCAATCCGCCTGGGATTCAGGAACCGATGTCCTACTCATCCAGGAACCCTGGACTCAACACAAGGACGGCTTCTGGCTCACCAAGTCGCATCCTGGGTTCGACAAGCACTTGCCCCCCCATGTCACAGCCAACCCCGCAAGGCCACGATCCCTCATTTATACGCGAAAAGGGACCAAGTGCCTACAACTAGCAATCTGCGAGGCATCACCAGATCTTACCGCCGTAAAGGTTGAAGGAGTCACGTTTGTCTCAGTGTATCGCGCTCCTGGAGCAGACCTTTCGCCGCTCCTATCATGGGCCCCGTCTGGGCCCACAGTAGTTGGTGGAGATTTCAATGCCGTCCACCCTGACTGGCAGCCCATGGCCACCAGGCTACACGGTGACGGCCAAGTGCTCGCCAAATGGATGTCCGAGCACGGTATGGACCTATCTTCGACCCCGGGCGTCTCGACTCACGATCTTGGAAACACACTCGACCTAGTCTGGTCTAACGCGGGAGCCCTTGCAGACGTCTCGATAGAGCTTGACTCGACATCGGACCACAGAACTCTTGCAGGAG
Source organism: Blumeria graminis f. sp. triticale (assembly GCA_905067625.1). Taxonomy (NCBI): domain Eukaryota; kingdom Fungi; phylum Ascomycota; class Leotiomycetes; order Helotiales; family Erysiphaceae; genus Blumeria; species Blumeria graminis. Next base: position 10,438,853 of record LR898477.1, read on the forward strand.
ACGTCCCCCGTCCGAACTCGAAAGCTAGAGCTGTTATCAAAACAGGCCAACCGTTTCGAGTGACAGACGACGCCCTCGAAGACTTTGCAAAGGTGCTAGGCCGTTGGGCTCAAGGAATAGAGCTACAGCCGATGGCTTCAGTAGACGCGGTGGACAATCTTGCTGATAAGCTGGTCCAAACTATTAGCAACGCAATCAGGGTCACTGGTAGACGCGGGAGTGTGAAGAAGGGTAGGATAGCACCTTGGTGGACGTCGGAGTGCCTACAGGCCAAACGCGAATACAGGATATTCAGGGACGAAGAGAGCAGAAAGGACTTCCGTCGCATAGTCAAAAGTGCCAAACGCCAATACTGGCGGCGAAAGTTCTCCGAAGCAACAACCGACGTCGACATGTATCGGATGGCACGCTGGGCTAAGCCGCAACCTACATCAGCTGCTCCACCACTCCAAACTCCAGATGGTCTTGTTTCGGATCCAGGAAAGCGAGCAACTCTGTTGCGAGACCTCCTTCTCAGCCGGTTCACCAGTCAGAACGACGTCGACGCTGAGGACTTCGAGCCAGGACGCGGAAACCTCCCATGGGTCTCGAGCGTTACGGACGAGGAAGCCAAGTGGGTTACAACGGCCTGCCAAAACAAAGCCCCTGGAGCAGACGCGATTTCTGTTCGTCTTCTTAGGACAGCCTGGCCATCAATTGGTCACGCAGTGAGAGTACTCTTTGAGGGCTCACTGCGATTGAATCATTTTCCGAAGGCCTTCAAGCTAGCGGAAGTAATCCTTCTCCCCAAACCCGGCCGTAACCTCAGTACAGCTAAAGGATGGAGGCCTATCGCACTTCTCTCCTCCCTGGGTAAAGGTCTCGAGAGACTGATTGCAAGGCGAATGGCCTACACCGCCCTCACCTACAAGGCAGTCCCGCAGCAACTCTTTGGAGCACTCACTGGCAGGTCTGCCAACGACCTCGTCTCATGCGTCATCCACGATGTAGAACATGCAATGAAACGGCAGAAGAAAGCAGTCCTAGTCACTTTGGACGTTCAGGGTGCATTCGATGCTGTACTCCACGGACGGCTGCTGCAGAGGATGAACAAGATGGGGTGGCCTAAACCAGCTATCACCTGGATAAAGTCCTTCCTACAAGAACGATCTACTCGCGTACGACACGAAGACGGAGTCACAGACCCGGTATTCCTAGAATGCGGGCTGCCACAAGGATCGCCTCTTTCCCCAATTCTTTTTCTGTTCTACATGGCCGAAGTCGTGGGAGGCAGTAGTTGGAGATTTGGCTATGCAGATGATGTTGCCATCCTCGGCATAGGTTCAACTCCAACTGAAGCCGCAGTAGCTGTCCAGAGAGAAGTCGATGCAGTCCTAGGGTGGGCCGCTGATAATGCCGTCTCTTTCGACCCAGATAAGGCCGAAGTAGTCTACTTCGTCGGCCCAAGATCCAGGGGACACGAACTTCCGGCTATAAGGGTAGGCACTCGCGATGTACAAGCATCCGACGACATCCGATGGCTTGGAGTACACCTTGATCGCGGTCTGACCTTCGAAAGTCACGTCGCAAAGTGGACCAGCAAAGCAATGCGGCTAGTGCAGCACTTCCGACGGCTCACTCAGTGCACCCAGGGACCAAGGCCTGACTTACTAACCACAGTCATTCGCACGGTAGTTCTGCCAATCGCGATGCATGCAGCGGAGGTCTGGTGCCCGGGGCCAACCAGGGAAACTTATCGAGGTGTGACGCGTAATTCCTACAAGAGACAGAGCAAAGTCATCGACCAAACCTCTGCCTTCGGAATCCGCGTGGCTCTACCAACCTGGCGCACGATGCCTGTTGCAGCACTGAGAAGAGAGACTGGTATTCCGCCAGCACAAATTCTGCTCGAGGAACGCAGGCTCAAGACTGCCGCACGAATCCGGACACTAGATGAGTACCATCCGCTTCGACTTCGGGCCACGGAAAGCACAGACAGCGCTCGTCACCGACTCGGCCTAAAGACATGCAACAAAACCAGACTTGGTTTCGACAGAGTGCATGATTCAAGGGTCCAGAGGATGTATCGACTCCTGCCAGAGGCCGAACTACCTCCACCGCTCCGACCTCCGGCCCCCCCTCAGCCAATTCCCCGCTGGACAAGCAAGAAAGAAGCAGCTAGGTTTATAAGAGAGTGGCTACCTACTCTCCCACCTGACTGTCTTTGCGTGTACAGTGATGGCTCTGGGGCGTCCACCGACAAAGTGTCATGGGCCTTCGTGACTTTTATCAGTGGCACAGGCAGGGTAATTGAGCAAAGCGGCTCAGGCAAAATAACCAATGCGGAGGTCTACGACGCGGAGGTTCATGGAGCTCTAGCTGCTCTTGAAGCAATCACTAGCAGGAAGCGAGATCGTGGTCGTAGCGCCATCTATATTCTGCTCGACAATTCTGCGGCTGTCCAGGCCTTACTAACGGGAACAACAAGCTCATCATCCTGGAGGATTCAAAAGTTCTGCAAAATGGTCGCTAGAGCAGCAGCACCTGTTAAAGTAGGATGGATTCCGGGCCACGAAGGGCTGGTAGGAAATGAAATGGCTGATGAGCTCGCTCGAAGAGAGCTTAACTCGTCGGACGATACGAGGACGACACATGGGGTGATGACCCTCGCCTCTTCCGGAAGGAAAGCTCGCGAACTGGCCAGACAGATGGTTACAGACTGGTGGCATTCGAATCGCCCCAGACATTATGCAGACCTCGAACTCGAGATGCGACGCAAGAAACCGCCAGAACTAGCACTACCAAGGCCAGTCTACGCTCGCTTAATAGCCGCTCGAACCGGACATGGAGACTTCGCGGCTTATCATCGCCGCTTCAACCACACTGACGCTACACTTCACTGCGAGTGTGGGAGGGAAAAATCAATTGGTCACCTTGTCCAGTGTCGAAAAGCACTGGCAACATGGCGGCTGAAAAGCGGAAGGCGAAGGGCGCCAGCTATAGAAACAATGCTCGGATCAAGCGGGTGGCAACTGTTCAGGGACTATGTCCAGGAGAGCGGAATATACGCGGAGGCTAGCCGGGGATGGCAGGGATACCTGTGACTCGGAGGTGATGAACGAAAGCCTAGGTGATCTGGCATGGAAGCAGGGATAGGAATCGAGGCTCGGGCGCGTGGTGGCCGAGGCGGAACGATGGAAGGGAGATTGTCAAAGTTTTTTCTTTTGTAATGCAGGACTTTGCGTGGAAGTTTTCTTTTGTTTTGTTTTCAACTCTGGGCTGCTGTACTCGTCATGCTTCAACACATAGATGCGTTTCGGCATGGTTCCGGTCATTGAGGTGGGACGAGGCACTTGTACTTTACGGTAGTTAACCTGATCCGGCCCGACCCCACTCGTGCTCAAGCTCCAGTAGGAGTGCGACGGTAGTTACTTCACCTAGCACGTTAATGAACAAACAACCCGCACAATTCGAGAAATTCGAAAATTCGAAAATTCCCTATTTCACTTTCTCCATTCCTATGACCACTTCTGTGCTTGACTTCTCGAATTGTTAACCGTCGCGAGGTATTTAAAATGCCTCCGGTGAGAAAAAATCGCCCAAAGCCGACAACTTCAGCCGGCTTTGAACGGACACCATTGTGTCCAAAACCTACTGGCCTCGCGCAAAAATTATCAAGCCTATTTGCGAGTGAGGCCTTTGTCCCAGGGAAGTCCACAAACCTTCCCGATCAAGAGATGACTGATTCTGAACCGATCAGAGCAGAAAACAATGGTCCCAAGACCAAAACCCCCGTCGAACTGCCCCCTTTGGCAAGCAGCTCCAGGAAAGGAAAGGAAGTTGTTCGAGAAAAGACAACCGAACGTGCAGAATCATCTGCAGGAAACAATGCTGTGCCAGCCTCTAAAGGCGTAGCATCTACATCAGCAATGGAATTTCCACCAGAGCTGCAAACCGTGATGGAGGCCGAAATGCGACGTACGACGCAAATTACGGCCCGCCTTGCCATCTGCTCGACTGCAATAAACAGTGTCGAAGCAGCACTTTCGCCTCTTTCGATCGGCGAAAATAAAGAATTTGTAGACGGCATAAAAGTCTATCTTCGAGCAGCCATCGGCCAGTTCGTACAATCTGGCCCAGGGAGCACACCACCAGTTCTCCCTGCTCGCCCCGCCAACCCTCTTCCGCCGAGGGCACCAGAAATAAGGGTTCCTAACCCTCTAACAACCCAGGCTCCGGCCCCAAAGACAACTTGGGCCACCGTAGCTCGGGTAGGCCTAGCCCGCAGCGCTGGGCCATTGACAAAAAAGGCAGCACCACCCGCCCCCAAGGCAAAGAGTGCCAACTCGAGGTCAAAAGCCGATTCACGACTTTTTCTGCGCCTTGACTATTTCCATCCCCACCGTCTCCTTTCTCCAGCTGGAGTAAGGCTAGCGGTGTCTCAGGCGCTGGGAACCGCTGCCAACAATATCACGTTGGTTCAGCGGGTAAAGACCGGCTTTGCAATAACCGCAAAGGATGAACTCGCTCGAACAGAGCTCCTAGATTCCTCCACATCACGGAGCGAATCTGGAATCAAACTGGAACCAGCATCAAATCTGGTTGCCATGCAAATTGCCACCGTCCCGGAGACAATTCGAACTCTTGCTGGCCCAATTGCCGTGACGGCAAAGATGGTTGCCGACGAAGTCACGCGAGTGACCCAGTTGGTTCCCTTTCTGGTTCGTCCTCATGGGACTAGCAAACCAGGGGCGCCCTACTCAAATTGGCAAGCGCTATTTCCCCGAGAATCCGCTCCACGACCTGGATTCCGCCTTTTCGACGACTCTGGAGCTGCAAAGCTCTTCCGACCTCGTCGCAAAATCGAACAATGCAAACGGTGTCTTGAATTTCACGCCACCCGTGGTTGTTCCCGCGCTCCAGCTTGCTGGAAATGCGGATCTAATATGCACTCAGAATCAGAGTGCAAGGCCCTCACCCGGTGTCGAAACTGTGGGGGACCTCACCGATCGGATTCCCGGGCCTGCTTAGCCAGACCCAGCAAGTCCGGACCGGTGACAAAAGAGCAGCTCGCGCGGATCCGCCAGATCCAGCAAGGGGAGTTCGCGAAAGTGGCTCGATTTAGGGCTGCAGCCAAAAGGGCCGAAGAGGCAACGATGGCCTCAACGAAGGATATCTCGATGGCCGAGGAATCGGGTTTCGGAATCCTGGAATCCGAAGAAGAAGTTTGAGGGTACAGCAACCCTCGGTGAAGTCTACAAAAAGCTTCAATATATATAGCAGGATACCAGCTGAATTCAGGGTATCTGCGAACTAGTCTTTCGCTCTCAGCGGAGATAAGAAAAAGTCATCTGGAAGATGTGGCAGGAAAGGGAACGGGCGAGAAGCGCGGGATCCGGACCAAACAGTATTTCTTCCAAATTTGATTTCAGTTTTTGATTTCAGTTTTTGATTTTAGTTTTGCTGTTAACTTCTACAATTTCAGTAGAAGTTCATGCGGTTGGAATGAGTTGGGCCTGTACGCAGTGATCCTTGCCGGCTCCACCGGTCCTTGACCCAATGTGGAAAAGATAGCGTTAGCTTAGGACCAAATGTAATAAATAAAAAATAAATAAAAATAAACAAACTAGTCAGGAGGTCTAAGCGTTACTACAACTAAGTAACACCTGGCAATGCGTGGCTGGGTAGCAAGTATTGTGCCTAAGGATAAGTCATCAGTCTGGAGATTGACGAAGGGGACCAATTCTTATAAATACCTGTTAGTCGTAGCTAGAGTTCCCTTTTCTCCTCATATAGTTTAATAAATCGGTTTATTCACAACCAACTCGGTTTCCGTCACAATTTAAACTATATCTATCACATTCTTTGCCCGTCATTAAGTATATCGCAGCCTTAGATAACTGTGACTTAGGGCATCTTTAACTATTGGTTTCAACGCACAGGGATTCGAAGAATCAACAATGGGTTCAAATATGAACAATTTTAACATGGGAACGGACTCTATGGCAACTGGTTTATCGAATCATGAATCTATGCCACATGGAGAAATACAATCAGAAATGCAGCGACTGGTCGAAAAAATGAGATTAAGAGGAATGGAACACAGAAGAGACCTTGGGATTCTACGATCTCAGATGAACGAAATGATGAAAACGATGCAGGAACGATTGGAGAATAAGAAAAAAACTCCCCTGCAACCATCAAGAACTAATGTGAGAGGCCAATCAGAACGCAGGGAATGTTTCATAGAAGAGGAACCACTTAAATGGCCAGAAGCATACGACCACAAGGATAGAACTAAGTGGGCAATTACACACGGGACACTCCGATACATATACAGGCGCGATGTAGAGGAGCGGAATATTCTTCAACCGTCTGACTTTTCAGTGCAATTATTTAGTCATGCAGTGACTGGAACAGCGAAAGATATGATTATAGGTCAGTTTCAGAGTATGCTTGCAAACGGCATGGAATGGGATGCGCTAGGTCTGTTACAGGCTATGGATGATATCTACTGCGACAGAAACGAGGAACAATTGGCGGCCGCACTATTTCATGCATGCCGACAATTCCGGGACGAGAACCTATCGTCATATCAACCGCGCTTCCAGCAGTTACTCTCACGAAGTCCCAGTTCGAAAGAGAAAGAGAAATGCAAGATCTACTTGTTGCGAAACTCGCTGAACAAGACGACGAGAAATTACATGATTGGCAGTTTGCACCCTAGAACACTTCGAGAATTAATTGATTACCTGTCGATCCTGGGTTCTGAAATTGACGAGGTTGGTATAGAAATGACAAGGGAATACCTGCTAGGTCAGACTGGCTACTTCGACGACGGAACACGAGGCGTTGCTGGGGGTAGATTACTAGGGGAGGTCTCACAAGAAATTACGCACCACCTTTCATCCAAAGTCAGCTTGCACAGTAAGGATATGGACAGCAATACAAGAACGATCGGTGTTGATAAAGTCCGTGCGAAGTGGGTATCATGTGTTGAGTTGAATGGGCGCAAAATAGATGGCTTATGCTTGCGATGTGGAAAGAAAGGACACGTCATAGCTAATTGTCGATTGCTTCCTGCTAAGCATCCTGAAATACCTGTCCAAGCTGCAAAATTCGACGTAAAAATTGCAGATACAGTTAAGGCCAAAGTTATGAAGAACATGGTTGCAAAAAGATTAGCTCCCAAATCAAGTTGTCCTCAGGCGCAAACAAATGGAGCTATGAAAATGGTTAGTAGCTCAAAATCAATTGGAGATAAAGAAGCAGAGAGCGCTATGAACGGATCTTCTTTCATTATAGACACTGTGATTAATGGAATTTATTCAGTACCCACTTTGATTGACAATGGATGCAAATGCCTAGCCGCCGTTAGTAATTCATTAGCAGATAGAGCGAACTTAACCCGGATAAAAATAACTCCACGCAAGCTCACAGAGGCAACGAAAAATCACCACCACAAAGATTTTATCACGGAAATGGTTAACATGGAGCTAGACATTGATGGGTATCAACGAAATTTATATGCGTATGTTATACCAATGTTGTCTCATGATGTTATATTGGGAAAACCATGGATGGAGCGTGAAGACGTTATTTATAATGCAAGGGAACATTTCATGGACATTGGAGAAGCAATTATGAACGATCGACCATTGAGGGTATGGGAAAAAGGCCGACAGCCAATGGTGAATTCGCCCTTTGAAACAACAAATATCAAAAGTTTGTCGGCAGGGGTATTTCTTGCAACGGTCAGGAAAGCCAGGAAGTCAAGCGCTGGCACAGCTCAGCTATTTTCTGTAACGCTGGCAGATATTCAGAAAGCGCTTGCGCCATCAAAGAAGTCTCCTACAAATTTGGATAAGCTTCCAAATCACTGTAAGGAATTTGCAGACCTTTTTCGGAAAGAGTTAACTGACAAGCTGCCACCTCATCGGCATGGATGTGACCACGAGATAAGGCTTAAGTCTGACAAGAATATGCCATGGGGACCCCTGTATGGAATGTCAAGGGATGAGCTACTAGTGCTAAGGAAGACACTGACAGATCTTCTTGATAAGAATTACATTCGAGCGAGTAGTTCACCAGCAGGGGCCCCTGTACTGTTCGTTCGGAAACCAGGTGGAGGCCTGCGATTTTGTGTAGACTATCGCGCCTTGAATGCCATTTCAAAAGCCGATCGCTATCCCTTACCGTTAATTAAAGAGACGCTTGCTAAGCTGAGTAGAGCTAAGTGATTCACGAAGCTGGACGTGCGATCTGCGTTTCACAAGTTGCGTATCAAGGAAGGTGACGAATGGAAAACAGCTTTTCGAACACGATTTGGATTATTTGAGTGGCTTGTCATGCCGTTTGGATTAAATGGAGCTCCGGAATCCTTCCAGAGATACATTAACGAAGCTTTACTTGAGTACCTCGACGATTTCTGCTCGGCTTACGTAGATGACGTACTTGTATTCACCAACGGAGACAAAGAGGAACACGAAAGGCACGTGCGATTGGTTCTTAAAAAGCTTCAAAAGGCAGGACTAGGATTAGATATTGACAAGTGCGAGTTTAGTGTTAAAGAGACTAAATACTTGGGCTTCATCATATCTTCTGATGGTGAGAATTCTGCAGTCAAGATGGATCCTGCAAAGGTCCAGGCAATATCGGAATGGAAGGCACCCACAACGACAAAAGGACTAAGAGGATTTTTAGGGTTCGCCAATTTTTATCGTGGCTTTATCAAGGGATTTTCAAGAATCTGTGCACCTCTAACTTCTCTGACAGGCAAGGGTACACCTTGGAAGTGGGGCTCTGAACAAAATGATGCATTTGAATTGCTCAAATAAAAGTTCGTTGCAGAGCCTGCTCTGGCCCAATGGGATCCCGACCGCGAAACAATGTTGGAAGCAGATTGCTCCGGTTATGCCCTTGGTGGATGCTTGTTACAGAAGCAAGAAATTGGCCTATGGAAACCTGTGGCATACTACTCTCGGAAGCTGACTGGGGCAGAAATGAACCATAAAATTCATGACAAAGAACTCCTAGCCATTGTAGCAAGTATGAAAGAATGGGACGCAGAGCTACGGGGCCTAGCACACGCTTTCACTATCCTAAGTGACCATATGAATTTGAAGTACTTCCTCACAACGAGAAGGCTGACAGAGCGGCAGACTCGATGGGCAGAATTTCTATCCCGATTCAGGTATAAACTCGTGTACAGGAAAGGGGTAGATAATGAACGGCCAGATGCACTCTCGAGAAGGGATCAAGATAGACCTCTGGAAGGCGACCCACGACTCTTAAGCCGCGAGCGCCAGGTCTTAACACCAATTCATGCGTCAAAGTTGTGTATTAATGGCACTAATGTTGCAGAAGGCCATGAAATATTCGTCAACGAGGATTTACAGGAACTTTGGAACCAGGCGTTAAATAACGATGAAAGGTATATTCAGGTCGTAAATGCGGTTCGAAGTGGAGATCGTGCGTCGCCCAAGGACCTCAAATTTAAAATAGAAGGTTCGGACGAGCCTAGTCCAATTAAGGCGACGATCGCCGCTTGTGAATTTGACGATAGTTTCGGTGTAATTCGCTACCAAGGACGGATATGGGTACCTTTATATGAGCCTCTAACAACTGCGCTTATCCAGAATACCCATGACTCAGCTGTCTCAGGTCATCCAGGGAGAGATGCAACGCTTGCCCAGGTCGCTCGTGAATATTTTTGGCCTGGAATAAGTAAAGCAGTCAAGCGGTTCTGTAAAAACTGTCATGTATGCGGGAGGTCATCAATCTGGCGACACCAGAAACAAGGGCTTCTTAAACCGTTACCAGTACCTGAAAGATTCCATCAAGAGCTTTCTATTGACTTTATGGTGGACCTTCCCAAATCAAATGGTGCAACAAACATCATGGTAATTACCGATAGATTGTTGAAATCAGTGACACTGGAGTCTATGGATAAGATGGATGCAGAATCTTGTGCTAAGCGATTTATAGAATGTCACTGGCGCTATCATGGATTTCCAAAGGCTTCAACTAGCGATAGAGGGACTAATTGGACAAGTAAATTCTGGAGAAGACTATGCGAAATGGTTGGAATTGAACAGAGGCTGAGCACAGCCTATCATCCTAAAACTGATGGAGCTACGGAAAGAATGAATCAGGAAGTCCAGACTTACTTGAGAGCGTACGTTTCTTATACTCAGCACGACTGGTCTGATTGTCTCGCTGCGGCTCAGCTTGCGACTAATAACAGAGATGTTGTATCTTTAGGTGGCATAAGTCCATTTTTCGCAACACACGGTTATCATGTCAACCCAATCCAAATTATTACCAAACAGTCAAAAATCTCAGTATCTACAGGAAAAGAAAGGGCTGAAAATTTTGTCGAAAGATTACAAAATGTTACGATTTTCATGCAATCCGCAATGGCTGCTATTCAAGAACGCCACAAGGACTTCACGGATAGGAAGAGGCAACCAGCGCCAAGGTATGAAGTCGGTGATAAAGTTTGGCTACTACTGCGAAACATTAGATTAGAAGATCAACCTTCTAAGAAGTTGGGATGGCAACATGCAAAGTACACAGTCACTAAACTCATTTCGCCGGAAGTAGTGCAACTCGATATCCCTGGGAAGATACATAACTGTTTTCATGTAGATTTACTCTTACCAGCAGATGAAAATCCGTTGCGGTTGCAAAATTTAGAAGATGAAAATCCAGGTCCAATAATTGAAATTGATGGCGAAGAAGAATATCAGATTGACGAAGTTCTAAGATGTAGGACAAAGAAGGGAGAGAGACAGGCCTTAGTCAAGTGGACTGGGATGGCGCTACTAGAGTGGACATCGCTCATAAATTTACAAGATGCTGCAGCACTCGATGTTTGGGAGAAGAAGTGGGGCTCAGCAGAGACCAACAACGGGCCAGCGTCAAGGAAGGAGAGAGTAAGAGGGTAAATGAGGGGGTAATGTTACGGTTTGACCGCTATTAGAGCTTAGGTAAATACCTAAGCGGATTGTTGGGAATATTTACAACTAAGCGGCACTACTAGTCAGGAGGTCGAAGCGTTACTACAACTAAGTAACACCTGGCAATGCGTGGCTGGGTAGCAAGTATTGTGCCTAAGGATAAGTCATCAGTCTGGAGATTGACGAAGGGGACCAATTCTTATAAATACCTGTTAGTCGTAGCTAGAGTTCCCTTTTCTCCTCATATAGTTTAATAAATCGGTTTATTCACAACCAACTCGGTTTCCGTCACACTGCTTGACACAGCCTTCTCACTGATAGAAGATTAACTCCCAGATTTGGAACAAATAAAACATCGGAAAGAAGCATTGAAGATCCGTCTTTACACCTCATTTGAACATCGCCAGAAAATTCAGACTTTAATTCGCCCCCTCCAACCTTTACTCTTTTGGGAACAATTGGTATAAGTTTCCTAATTAGAAGAGGTTGGTCAGACATGTGAGACGTGGCGCCAGTATCGACGGGCCAATCAGATGGAGTAGCCTTACATATTTCTTCCTTTGACAGGTGACATTCTTCGCAATCTTCATTTTCTGAAGCTAATGTTTCACCAGATAAGGCATTGTGGTATCTGGACTGCTTTTGTGCTGATCGAGAAGTTTTGGGTTTATCTTTATCTTGCAGGCGTGGTTTAGTTGATTCCTGCACTTTCTTCTTCCTGTCGTGCTCTTTCAAAAGTCTCGCAGCTGTTTCTAACCTAGGACATCGAGCGACAGTGTGTGACCGTTTACATAAATAGCACCTATAAGCAGGGCTATCAGAATCAGAGTTTTGATTTTGTCGCATTTTCTGTGGAAACTTAGACAACTTTTGCCTAGCAACGAGGGCTTTTTCATTCTGAAGTCGTAGATCTTCTTCGACTTCGTTCAAAATCTTCAGCTTTTCCTCAACAGAAAGAGTAACCTGTATTCTGAATCCATCTGTTGTCGCCTTAAAGGCCGCTGGGAGTGTCTTTGTCAGAATTAAGAATAACGCCGCATCTGGATAAGCGTTCTTCATGATAGGATCTGCACTGATGAGTTTTCGGCGAAACTCTTTTAGCTTAGCCCAAGAATTGTCCAAGCCCATTTCTTGACGGAATTCAAACGTTGCAATTTTAGTTAGATACGTGTTTACAGAATACTCGTTCGTTCTAAAATACTTGCCTTTGAGTTCGTTCCAGACTCTGAGTGCTGTCTCGTGCTCATCGATCAGATCAAAATCTTCTGCGCTGAGAGCCTGGAGTATGAGGAAAAGTGATGTTGCTTCTGCTTTCTCATACTTTTCAACTTTTGTTTCGTCGAAACTCGTACTCAGCACTTCAACTTTGATTGATCCTCCATCGATACCAGATGTCGAAGGTATTGTTTTACTTCTGTTTTGTTTCGTGGTCGCGTATTCTTCCAATGTTGTTTAAACAGTGACCTGGATTTAAGTTTTAGCTTCATTTCTCTAATCCATCTCTTATAGTTATCCCTTGAGAGCGAGGAGATGCGGCTAGGGGCTTCATTATCCTCCATTCTTGTGAGGTTTAGTCCAAGGCGAAATTTCGATTCCTTGCTCGAATCGTAGACGATTGTAGATTCTTTTCTCGAATCTGAGGCTAAGCCGTCAAGGCTTTGGAGTCGATTTTGATACTATTTATACCTGTGGTAAACCGGTGGTCATAACCTATTAATTGGGAGGAATTCTATTGCAGTATGACGGTATAAAAGACGATGGAATTAGTACAGTGGATTGAGGTCAGATAGAATCAGATATTCGAGTTAACTAAAAGTATACTAAGATCGAGACAGCCAGACTCCTAAGTACAAATTTTCCTCCACGCGACTGATCTGCATGAATAGCGTAATTGACGCGACTCATGTGTTTGACTCTGCCTGACTCGGATTGCCCCTGTAGCAGCTAGACACACCTTGTCATTTCACAATATATATATATATATATATATAGTTCATTATCCTGATTTGGCGCCTTGTGGTCCATGCAAGTTTTTATCGGAAGATATGTACTTTATGTAGGATGACTCAATTTGACATTTAGAATACTCACACTCAGATTTCATTTGCAGATACCACTCGGGATTGACCCTTACGGCGTACAACCTCTTCCGTGCATACCCACCTCGGGGAAAAGCGTGAAAAACCCGTGGCCATCTGAGTGTGCTTTCATCATCCCACAAGAACAATATTACCGTGAGAGAGAGTAGTGTGTGGGTCTGACTGGATTCGAACCAGCTTTCTACTGTCTCGAATGAGGTAGGTGTTCAGGCTACCCAATATCTACTTGGGAGAACAGCCCGGATGGTGTACCACTACAGCATCCAACCCTCTTCCTGACTCAATGTAGACTAATTACCCCATTTACTGCGGCCCTGGGAGAAAATGGAAGATTAGATTAGATTAGATTTTTATTATAGTCCTAACTGAGTCAATGACTATGGAGGACTCCTAGAATCTACATATAAGATACTAGCTACATTTTTTTTATATTCCAATTTTACAATTTTTAACTATGCTCTTATGGACAGTGAGGGTTGAGCCCTTAGAAAATGGAAGATGAACGGGTGTATCGTAAGATTATATCAACTATTTTTTCCTGTATAATGCTGGACTTTGGTGGATTGCTCGCCGAGGAAAGATGTAAGCTAATTTATGAAAACTGCCGAAATTTGCAATCTGTGGATACCTTCGCGCTCGCAATCTAGGTTCGAAGATTTGTTTGGTATTCTATTCCGGCCGCTGGACGGGTCGAGCAATCGTCAAAACCATTGGCATGAAAACTCGCAAATAATGTATTTATTGTACTACTCGTGTCGTAGAAAATCTAGTACATTTGGCTCCTCTCTGGTCCAGGTCAGACCTTGTACAGTGCTCCTTGCCTCTCATTTTTCCTGAAAGATCATAGAAGAATTTCGCATGATGAATAGCCATTCAGCTTGGTACTTACCTGTAGAATTCAGCCACCTTTTCCACGGAACCATCTTCCCACACAAAATAAAATGGTAGCATTGGAAAATCTATCTTGGCTAATACTTGCCAATTGTGACGTAAACCGAGTTGGTGATGATTAAATTAATTTAATAAACTATAAGAGGAGAAATCATCAAAACATCATCATTTGCTCAAAAGCGGCACAACGTTCCACGAACGTTATTTCATCGTTTCGTTGATTGCTACTATCATAATTGATCCTTGTTATCCGATTCCCCGATTTTTTGTCACTGCGCTTCGGCATGGCGGATTGGGCCAGAAATGTGGTCTTCAAGGCAGGAAAAATCTTCACGGCACCACCCAAGCCCCCAACGGACAGCGGAACAGCCGCAATCATGGCTATAGATTCTCTCGCGACATCTACAGGTGTTAGCATGGATAACACGAAATCAATAGGGTACTATTTAAATAAGGTTCGCGACAGACTGGTTACAGCAGGTACTAACCCAACTGCGGCACCGATGGCGGAGTTAAATGCGGCTATTGACGCCCTCAAGTCGCACGCATTGTCACTACAATCGACAATGAAGGCGACGCCAATGGGAGAAAGGATGCTGGCCTTAGAGGCGACAGTAACGAAGAGTCTCGAAGATCCAGTGCGCAAGATGACTCCTCTGTCGACACAAGGAATGGGAGGGCGACCAACGTACGCCTCAGTCGTTGCACCTCCAGCAACTAAAGCCGCAGTAAGAATACGAGTACAAGGGATAGACAAAATGCAGCCGGCAGAGCTGCTAAACAAAGCAAAAATACACATCGAGGGAGCATATGCCGTAAGGCAGTTGCGGAGTAACGACACTGAGGTGTTCGTGCAGTCGGTTTCACAGCGAGACGCTGCCCTGAATATGGCTCAACCAAAGGAGTTCTGCGTTTTGAAGCAGGATTATCCTGTTGAAATTTTGGGAGTCCCACTGGGGACAATGATATAAGGAGGAAAAAATGCCGACCAAAGCAGAATGATATATCAAATAAAAACGGAGACAAATGTTCGGATTCTTGGAATCCAAATCAACAGGTTAAGATGGCTCTACGACGGGAAGGAGCACCAATGGATGAACAAGAACGGCCATGCTCGAGGGTCGGTGATCGCGAGCTTGCCGACAGAGGCCCTCCAACGCGAGGTGACTCGAAACGGCATTGTACTTAACTCAATGCTGTACACGGCCCAGCTCTGGTCACCCCGGGCACAAGTAAAGCAGTGCTTTGCTGCCACTGCGGCAAAGGCCATAGATCGTGGCAGAAGGGGGCGTGTCCAAACTTCGCGTCCTACAAGGCTAGTATCCAGAAGGCACAGTATGGACTTTTACAGAGAACGGCAGATCTAAGAAGAGAGGAACTAATAATAGCGGCCACAACAATATCCACAGCGGCAAAACAAGAAGATAACCAAGGGTTAACACTGGTGTCCAACCAGAAGGCAGAGGTCGGAATGAGAGGGCCAGGGCGCCCGTGGAAACATCCCGTGGCCACAGCCCCATCTACACATCAATTTGCGCCATCGGGGTCGAACTCAAGACCACAGTCATCACTTTTCGGTACGCGAGGGCAGGGAAAGGATGGCGAGGTCACCTACAACTTTAGCAAGTCCTGTCACGGACTAACGGCCGATTGTGCTTCCTTTAGGTTAACGAAGAACCATAGAAATAATTTAAAGGAGTAAGGGATTTTTATCGGAAGGTTTCCCCCTCATGTAAAATAACTATCAATAGAGTTTATAGCCACCTGCATGGGCCTATAGGGCGCCTAATCAGGTTAATGAAATCAAATTCAAATATATGACGAGAAAAGCTAACTCTAGCTACTACTAACAGGTATTTATAAGTGTTAATCTTCCTCGTGAATCTACAGACTAGTGACTTGTCCTTAGGCACAATACTTCTTACCCAGCCACGTATTTCCAGGTGTCGCTAAGTTGTAATAACGCTTCAGCCTCCTGACTAGTAGTGCCATTTCGTTCAGCTTCATCTCCACCCCATACAGCCTCATCGTAAGAATTCTTAGTATCAGGCTTAACTATCCACCTAAGTTCAAACAACGGTCAAACCGTAACACCAATCACAACAATTACATAAGTTTCATCAAGTCTGCAAGTACCACCAAGTACATCCTCATTTCAATGACCACACTTCTCATGGACAATCTATAGCCTCAGCTGGTCGCCAAATACACGTCCACGCCGATATTTGCACCCGACGAATGAAAAAAGCATGGCGCAAAAATCTGGGAGACAGTTCTTTGGGATGGACGTGAGAGGGATTACGACAAGTTTAGAATATTATGCTAAAAATGGTTACAACCTCGACGAGCGTGAAATTTTGAATTAAGATAATGAGTTTTAACAAATTGAGCCTTGTTCGGGCAATGGCTTCAGCTGCGCGAGTGCAAGCGTCACTGTAAACATCGCCATGATTGGATGGTGCGGGAGTACATCGTCTTGCCGGTCTGTCAAGTAGAGTCTGGATAGCCTGGACACATCCCACTCAGGACAGCAGATCGCTGGTTCAAATCCAGCAAAACACAACCACATTTCTCCAGGTGTTAGTATGCATGGATGACGAGTGTTTACATGGATAATCAGACATTTTGAATTTCCCTTGGGTGGGTACTAACGGAGCAGGGTCGACAATTTATGTAAGCAAGCTTACCTCATAGTGGTATTTGCAAAAGAAATCCAGAATATAAGTGTCTCGGACGTCAAAAAAGTCATCAATCATGTATACATTGCACCAATCATGTGTCATATCTAAATAGCTGAATATACATTGAATAGTTTTAAAAATTTTAGACATTCAACCACTCCTTCGATTCATTCTAGACTGCTGGACTTTTTGAGTACTCTAATATTCCGGTATCTGACTATAGATACTGCAATAACGATCGCAGAATTAATTGGGTGCTTCTTCCCACTACTCAGCCAAATACGATTTTAAAATGTGAAAATCTAATTATTACCGATCTTTCCTTTTAACTAGGCATAGGTTATGAGGCAAGCTTGTGCGAATTGACTAACAGCCTAACAAAAACTATTCCATATTACATTTCAAACATGTTATAGGCCATGCTTTTGTAGGTGCATTATTCTACACTTCGCTGGTAGGCAGTTTGCCAACATGCTATCACACTACAAAGGTTTGTCATCAGACCACTTTCTCAATTGATTTTCATTTAGCTATTTAGCTACTGAGTTTTGCTTCGGAGATTCAGGTTCGTTACGTGTCGCTTTTTCAGGATGTTTCGCTTGTGATCTATGCAGGTAGTCAGTATCAACAATAAGTAACATTGATGATTGTATGAAGGTTTCAGATGCGTCGCTTCAGCATCTTTTATGAAGCGAGAAAATATTATTAATAAAAGATGTAACAGATTCCTTTCACTTACATTTTCAATGCCTCGATAGCTCTATCAAACGCCGCAATGATAGGTTCGTATAGTTTGTTCGGGTCCTCAAGATTTCCTGTTCGCGTCTTTATATTTGAATTAAATAATAAGTCCCTGAATTCCTCAGCTAGAACCTTCACATCATCAAACATCGGCGAAAATTTAAACAATACTTTTTCGAAGCTACCAAGAGTGATGTAGTATTCCTTATGTAAGTGTATTTCTTGGGCGGTCCCTGTATACCATTTTGATAGGAAAACTTCATGCGGGTTTGTGCCTTTATTCCATCCACAGTTAATGCAGACCCAGATTAAGACATACAAGAACGACTCGAGATCATGTCGGTAAGTGTGGTTGACCACTGCACCCGTCGTCGCAAAGCTGTTACTCAAAATGTCCAGTGCGATAAATTGCATCGTGCCTGTCACCACTCGATCCTTTTCTTGAACTTTTCCATCTTTCAACAATGTTGCCAAGTCCAGATCTATCAAGACACCACCCAGCTTGTCACTCGTCTCAATGCCAGTCAATAGAATATTATTCACCGAGATGTCGCGATGTAATATCTTAGCGTCCATCAGTAGTGACCGATGCGCCTTGATGGCATCGCTAATCCCGATGATCAGTTCCAGCGCCGATCTAAACTTATCAATCGGCCGCCCGTACGGCGAGATCCCGGCAGCGGTAAATTGACGGTCACGTGGAATAATGACTTCAGTGTTTACCATTTTTACCGCTTTCGTACTACATGATCTAGCATTGGCACTTGACTTTGGTGGATTTGGAGCCTTTTCAGGAAGTGAGCTTGGTCCCGCAGAATTATTCATCGCAATTAAGCCGGCGTTACTTGACAGTTGAACTCTCTTCAATCTGTCGTTTACTTCGGCATCATCGGCAGTTTTCCTTTTACCGGAAGATTGATTGACTGAATAAGCAGAGCCTTCCACGATCATTGCCCTGCCAGAGTTTGGAATTTTGAGCGCCTGCAATGAGGAAACAGGTGGATTCAACTCCGTAACTTGTTGGGTCACGGTTGTATCTGTGTTGTAATTAGTAAGAACTTCCATTTCCACGTAATGATTTTGCCTACTTTCTTGCATTGATCGCGCTTTTTTAATTGATCCAGCCATCTCTTTTTCAGCTTGAAGTGCCTCCCTCTTTCGCTTTCGGCTCAGTTGGTTATTCACGCTTTCCTTCGGAATCCGTGTCATCTCTCCACTTAAGTCGTATGGCGTAGTCATGATCTTCTCCGTCGGACGAGTGTCTTTGACCATGCTCTTGGTGAACAGAAGACCTTCGCGGAGCTGGCTGATTTTTACCAGATTAGCTGATCCAAGAATCTTTGCCATCCCAGGTATATTGTCCGCCATCTCAAGAAGCTCAATCTCTGAAAGCCCATCGCATATTCTCCACGAGAATTTGACCACGCAGCTGAGGGTTCTGTCTTTATAGCAACTTGTTCCCCTACAAAGGTATGCCTTCTGTTGAGAGATTGGGTTGGGATCCAAGGTGAACTTCCGTATATCCTTCGACCCGGGCACCTCGAGATGAACTATCATATCTTCACCTTCGTATTTGACGTTGGGGTCAAGACCAAGTTCCTCATCGTTCATCAGCATGTATGTCACCAAGACATGCACGAGCTTCTCTGGTGATTTGCCAATATCAATATATGAACAAGAATACGGTCCCGATCGGTCGTATACCCAAAGTTGCAGGTCTTTCTCGAAGAGGATGAACCCGTGCACGAATCGACGAAGTGGCTGAGCCATGAACACTTCCCGCATGTATACACTGAGCTGAAGAAACTTTTGCCGAGAAACCTTAGATGAAGATACCGTAAGTTCACCCACCACAAGAATATCCCGCCAATGATGCCTGTCCTCAGTCGGAAGGTTTCGACTTTTGATGAAGTAATCTACCTGTCGCTTTGTCTGGTTTCCAATGATTTTTCCGGCTGCGAGAGTGTGAAATTGAGCCCCAGTGAAAGCTAATCCAACCCGTTCTTCTGCAGTATTTGCAGCATCATTTGTTGCCGAATGACTTGGGCTTCGATAGGCTTTGATTAGGTCATGCTCGATAACCTGCATCCATTTCCATACCGCATCTTCAGTCGGGACAGCGGGAAACTGGAACTTGGATTCTGCCGATAGTTCCATAAATTTCTTGGTAAGGCCGTCACGCTCGACCTTTATCCGCTTTGACTCAAAGTATTTATCCCAAAAGCCGATCACGTTCACAAAAACCGAGCCTTCCAACTCTCCGCTCAAAGCTTGCTTCAGATCCTCCATGTTCATTTGTGCTCCGTCAGATGATTCTACTACTCGTCGGTAAATGGATTCAGTAGCTAGTTCTTCGAGCTGATCTTCTGTAGCTGACATGATCTTTTCGAGTTCATCGACAAGCAGTATGAGTGAGTTCCAAATTTCAAGGTCAGTCGCATGGTTCAGAATTAAAGTTGCTACTAGTTCAAATGGGGTCATATCAAACGGTATAGATCTCATCCAGCTACCTATCGTATTTAACCGCGAGAAGAGCTTTTTGACTTTAGTTGGTGTATCGAAACTGTCTTGGATATAAGCAATGAACTTAAGAATGAGGTCTTCAAGAGGCTCTCGACATTCGTCTGCATTTTTGGGATTGCCGAATACCTTTGCTTGCGGGGAGGGAAAGTTGTCTTTGTAAAGGCTGCGGAATGATCGTAATACTTTCCCGAGAGGTTTTTCTGCAAGATGTGCTGCAATATCCATGTTAAGAGACATAATTTGATCGCTGCGTGTGGAGAGGCTTGCGTATCGATATTCTGGAAGGAAAAGATGGGTATGTAAAGAGTAGGACTGATGAAGTATGGTTAGTGATGGTGGTAGGGGAGAATGGACGAATTTATACATCGCAAGCACACGTACTAGTAGCGTGTCCTAACAATCTGCACCTGTATATTCCATCATAAAATATATGCAGTTTTAGCAATTACCTCAGAAAATGGAAGTCAATATTATTTTTATTATCCCTACCATGGATCGACTTGGCTTGGACGCTTTTTTGATTGAACGATTGGTAGCGGAATCCTTGCAATAAAAGTTCCACTCCAACTAGCCAAAAAGGCCAATCGATAACTCATGCACGTCAGCCTCAGGGACAAAGTTGAGGATATAATTTTTGTTAGTAGATTACATTACCCATTACGTGGGCCAGCATTAAGAATGTATTTATTCAGGATATAAATCTTGCCAGCGACCAGTCTCCATCCGCGAAAGTAACCTGGCAAGCTGGGGACTGGTTCGAAAAGCCAGAAGCTCTTTTATTCATATAGATATCAGTAATACAATAGACTGATTCGTTCAGAAGAGACCTTTTAGATTTAAAATTGATTAAACTTTCACGTCAACCTGGAGTATGAAGTGTACCAGAAAGTCTACGGGCTTATCACATTACATGGGTAAAATCAACGTCACCGCTCGCTGCGCGGTAAAGCAAACATTGGTTTTTGTGCGCATTTTGAGATAGGTCTGAAATTCTAGACAACCTGTCGTCCGACTCTTTTCTAGGTTTGTCGAATCGAATAATGATTGAGAATGAAGACTAGGAACATGGATACAAGGCTCTGTTTAGCTTACAACAATGAAATATTGCTGTATTGCAGGTTTCCAAGCTTTCGCATTACGATATTTCTGAAATCGCATTGTAGTTTGAAAATTAATTGGTTGACTGCTCGTACCGCGTCATACATGGATCCGAATGACCCCTAATTTTAGAATTTACTTCTTTATCACAAGTACAAGTTTGAGAGTGAGAGCTTGCGGTACATGTAAAAGTTGAGGATATGAATTACTCATAACCAATCATTTGCTAGTTTCCTTTTATGGTTTTGTTTAGCTCCCAAGCTAATGCATGAGGTCCACTCTGCGGCAGTAAATATGGAGCCGAAGGAGATCTTTGATCACAGTCCAACTCATCCATTAGTTTTGAACTTCCACGGAAATTTTAAAAATTGACGACAAGCCTGAAGGCCAAATCATTCAACTGAAATTTGAGGGATTCTCTAGCTGGTGCTTCAGACCTGCGACGCTCTCCCTTCTTTATTTATCCAGATTTTATGAATGTCAATTCTGAACTTCTATGGAATGCAAAGGTGAGCTGTCAGATATTCGATGTCTATGGTCAGTCTACCTCCAATCTTATTCAGTCTCCAAAGACATCATCAAGGGTGGTTCACCATCGAAAATTTCTATTAGGACTAAAGAATTTTTAATCAAGACACCTCTACTCTAGGAATTTAGTTTGAAGACGCGTGCAACGTTTGCTCAGCTGTTGTTGGAGTAGTTCTCACTCTAATCTCTCTTTTCTCCCAATTTCGTCTGTTTGCTTCTGATTAAGGTAACCCGATAATTCGAGTGGTAATGTCCTCCAAGGTTTTATCTTATTTCAGACGCTTACAAACTACTTGCGAGAGTATGGAGAACCTTCTGTTGAAATCTAGACATACCAGACCGAACTACACGCAGTGCGGAGTAGACGAAGACTACTCATCTTCGATCGATACCAGTCTTGGTGAGGTCTCGGTTGGTAATGATCTCGGTGGTGTGAATGTTATTCCATCACGTAATCAGAACATAATTTTTCTATCTAAGCGAGGTAGAACATAAACAGACAATTAGATGTAGATTAAACTCAACACTTTCTAACTACCTAAATATAAGTTCAGTGTCCTACATAATCATAGACTCAGACAGGACAATAAAATGAATTAATATAAGTTCAGTAAAACCAAAACCTCACTGATCCTAACCTTTTATCTCTGATCCTTAAATCCCCGATATCTTACGATTCGTACAGTATTGACTTGACGGTCAACATTCACTTCTATCATTCCAGATATCCCCTAGAACTTTAATACCTTCAGCTGTAGCATTACAGAAAACAGGAGCATCAGCTGGTGGCAATTTTATTTGTAGTTGTGTCGCCGTACCCATACACAGCACTAGATAAGCAAAGGGTAGCAAAAATCAATACTCGTTAGTGGTGTCCCCTATGAACCTCCAGCTCCTACTATAGAGATGCAGAGCCGAGATTGAGTAACAAAGTCCTCACTCCGACGAGGATTCCCAATCGACTTCCGGTCTGTATCGTCTTCATCTCTCAACACATTCCCCTATCACCATTATCATGAAACTTACCACATTCTGATATGACCTCTGTCGAAGCTCTTATCATCATCAACCCTTCATCATGGAGGAGAAGTTATCCGATGAGTTTCCGGAGCGTATCCAGCACCCGATACGGAGATGGTGGATTGGATCCAGTCGACCTCGACTGTTACAAAGAAGGGAGATATAGATGGATACGCGGACCTGATGTGGTCCCAGTGTCTAGGCCTCGTCTGACTGGGGCTGCAGGTTTTTGAAGTCTTTTTCCCGCGCACGCAGTTTCCATTGCTACCGTATTTTTGGGGATAGAAGATTCTGTGAAAAATGTATCCGAATTCCACAGATAAACACTGATCGGAATGGATATTCGCCACGGGCAATATATCAATGATCTTTCGAATAATAAAAGAGGATAGGAGCATTGTACAAGGTGTGACCCGGGTCAGAGAGGAGCCCAGAGTGCTAGATAGTCATAGACTCAAGTAGAACAATAAAAACACGCACACACCACTGGGAAAAGCGTGATAAACCAGTGTTTATTCGAATGTGCTTTCATCGTCCCATAAGAACAACATTACCGTGACAGAGAGTGGTGTGTGTATTTCACTGGACTCAAACCAGTTTCATCCTGTCTCAAATGAAGTAGGTGACCAAGCTCCCAATGATCTACTTGGGAAAACGACCCTAATTGTGTACCTCTGCGTCATCCAACCAAATAGCTAATATTGGTGCGTTCTTTTCCGAGAAAATCAAGGGCGGGCTACTCGCAAATGACATATAATATCTGATCGCTCAGCTTCACCCTCATCAGAAATAAAAATTGACATTCATAAGTTTTGAATGAGTAGCGAAGGGGGACTGTCACAGGTCTATACTACGCGCGAGGAGATTTCTGCAGTTTTGGACTTCTGGTTCGTTCTCGATTCTCAACTTCCCCTTCAAATTCACAACTAATGGATGAGTTGGACTGTGATCAAAGATCTCCTTCGGCTCCATGTTTCGTGCCGCAGAGTGCACCTCATGCATTAGCTTGGGAGCTAAACAAAACCATAAAAAGATACTAGCAAATGATTGGTTATGAGTAATTCATATCCTCAACTTTTAAATGTACCGCAAGCTCTCACTCTCAAACTTGTACTTGTGATAAAGAAGTAAATTCTAAAATTAGGGGTCATTCGGATCCATGTATGACGCGGTACGAGCAGTCAACCAATTAATTTTCAAACTACAATGCGATTTCAGAAATATCGTAATGCGAAAGCTTGGAAACCTGCAATACAGCAATATTTCATTGTTGTAAGCTAAACAGAGCCTTGTATCCATGTTCCTAGTCTTCATTCTCAATCATTATTCGATTCGACAAACCTAGAAAAGAGTCGGACGACAGGTTGTCTAGAATTTCAGACCTATCTCAAAATGCGCACAAAAACCAATGTTTGCTTTACCGCGCAGCGAGCGGTGACGTTGATTTTACCCATGTAATGTGATAAGCCCGTAGACTTTCTGGTACACTTCATACTCCAGGTTGACGTGAAAGTTTAATCAATTTTAAATCTGAAAGGTCTCTTCTGAACGAATCAGTCTATTGTATTACTGATATCTATATGAATAAAAGAGCTTCTGGCTTTTCGAACCAGTCCCCAGCTTGCCAGGTTACTTTCGCGGATGGAGACTGGTCGCTGGCAAGATTTATATCCTGAATAAATACATTCTTAATGCTGGCCCACGTAATGGGTAATGTAATCTACTAACAAAAATTATATCCTCAACTTTGTCCCTGAGGCTGACGTGCATGAGTTATCGATTGGCCTTTTTGGCTAGTTGGAGTGGAACTTTTATTGCAAGGATTCCGCTACCAATCGTTCAATCAAAAAAGCGTCCAAGCCAAGTCGATCCATGGTAGGGATAATAAAAATAATATTGACTTCCATTTTCTGAGGTAATTGCTAAAACTGCATATATTTTATGATGGAATATACAGGTGCAGATTGTTAGGACACGCTACTAGTACGTGAGCTTGCGATGTATAAATTCGTCCATTCTCCCCTTCTACCATCACTAACCAAACTTCATCAGTCCTACTCTTTACATACCAATCTTTTCCTTCCAGAATATCGATACGCAAGCCTCTCCACACGCAGCGATTAAATTATGTCTCTTAACATGGATATTGCAGCACATCTTGCCAAGAAACCTCTTGACAAAGTATTGAGATCATTCCGGGGCTTATATAGTGTATGTTTCAACAATTCATGCGATGGAGTATTCGACAATCCCAAAAGTCTAAAAGAATGTCGGGATCCTCTTGAGAATCTCATTGTTATGTATATTGCTTACATTCAATGGAGTTTCGATACACCTACTCAGGTTAAAAAACTTCTCTCACGGTTAAGAACTATAGAAAGCTGGATGTACTCCACGACTTTTGACTTGGTCCCTTTTGAGCCAGTAGCAACTTTAATTCTGAACCATGCGACTGACCTTGAAATTTGGAACTCACTCATACTGCTTGTCGATGAACTCGAAAAGATCATGTCAGCTACAGAAGATCAGCTCGAAGAACTAGCTACTGAATCCATTTACCGACGAGTAGTAGAATCATCTGACGGAGCACAAATGAACATGGAGGATCTGAAGCAAGCTTTGAGCGGAGAGTTGGAAGGCTCGGTTTTTGTGAACGTGATCGGCTTTTGGGATAAATACTTTGAGTCAAAGCGGATAAAGGTCGAGCGTGACGGCCTTACCAAGAAATTTATGGAACTATCGGCAGAATCCAAGTTCCAGTTTCCCGCTGTCCCGACTGAAGATGCGGTATGGAAATGGATGCAGGTTATCGAGCATGACCTAATCAAAGCCTATCGAAGCCCAAGTGATTCGGCAACAAATGATGCTGCAAATACTGCAGAAGAACGGGTTGGATTAGCTTTCACTGGGGCTCAATTTCACACTCTCGCAGCCGGAAAAATCATTGGAAACCAGACAAAGCGACAGGTAGATTACTTCATCAAAAGTCGAAACCTTCCGACTGAGGACAGGCATCATTGGCGGGATATTCTTGTGGTGGGTGAACTTACGGTATCTTCATCTAAGGTTTCTCGGCAAAAGTTTCTTCAGCTCAGTGTATACATGCGGGAAGTGTTCATGGCTCAGCCACTTCGTCGATTCGTGCACGGGTTCATCCTCTTCGAGAAAGACCTGCAACTTTGGGTATACGACCGATCGGGACCGTATTCTTGTTCATATATTGATATTGGCAAATCACCAGAGAAGCTCGTGCATGTCTTGGTGACATACATGCTGATGAACGATGAAGAACTTGGTCTTGACCCCAACGTCAAATACGAAGGTGAAGATATGATAGTTCATCTCGAGGTGCCCGGGTCGAAGGATATACGGAAGTTCACCTTGGATCCCAACCCAATCTCTCAACAGAAGGCATACCTTTGTAGGGGAACAAGTTGCTATAAAGACAGAACCCTCAGCTGCGTGGTCAAATTCTCGTGGAGAATATGCGATGGGCTTTCAGAGATTGAGCTTCTTGAGATGGCGGACAATATACCTGGGATGGCAAAGATTCTTGGATCAGCTAATCTGGTAAAAATCAGCCAGCTCCGCGAAGGTCTTCTGTTCACCAAGAGCATGGTCAAAGACACTCGTCCGACGGAGAAGATCATGACTACGCCATACGACTTAAGTGGAGAGATGACACGGATTCCGAAGGAAAGCGTGAATAACCAACTGAGCCGAAAGCGAAAGAGGGAGGCACTTCAAGCTGAAAAAGAGATGGCTGGATCAATTAAAAAAGCGCGATCAATGCAAGAAAGTAGGCAAAATCATTACGTGGAAATGGAAGTTCTTACTAATTACAACACAGATACAACCGTGACCCAACAAGTTACGGAGTTGAATCCACCTGTTTCCTCATTGCAGGCGCTCAAAATTCCAAACTCTGGCAGGGCAATGATCGTGGAAGGCTCTGCTTATTCAGTCAATCAATCTTCCGGTAAAAGGAAAACTGCCGATGATGCCGAAGTAAACGACAGATTGAAGAGAGTTCAACTGTCAAGTAACGCCGGCTTAATTGCGATGAATAATTCTGCGGGACCAAGCTCACTTCCTGAAAAGGCTCCAAATCCACCAAAGTCAAGTGCCAATGCTAGATCATGTAGTACGAAAGCGGTAAAAATGGTAAACACTGAAGTCATTATTCCACGTGACCGTCAATTTACCGCTGCCGGGATCTCGCCGTACGGGCGGCCGATTGATAAGTTTAGATCGGCGCTGGAACTGATCATCGGGATTAGCGATGCCATCAAGGCGCATCGGTCACTACTGATGGACGCTAAGATATTACATCGCGACATCTCGGTGAATAATATTCTATTGACTGGCATTGAGACGAGTGACAAGCTGGGTGGTGTCTTGATAGATCTGGACTTGGCAACATTGTTGAAAGATGGAAAAGTTCAAGAAAAGGATCGAGTGGTGACAGGCACGATGCAATTTATCGCACTGGACATTTTGAGTAACAGCTTTGCGACGACGGGTGCAGTGGTCAACCACACTTACCGACATGATCTCGAGTCGTTCTTGTATGTCTTAATCTGGGTCTGCATTAACTGTGGATGGAATAAAGGCACAAACCCGCATGAAGTTTTCCTATCAAAATGGTATACAGGGACCGCCCAAGAAATACACTTACATAAGGAATACTACATCACTCTTGGTAGCTTCGAAAAAGTATTGTTTAAATTTTCGCCGATGTTTGATGATGTGAAGGTTCTAGCTGAGGAATTCAGGGACTTATTATTTAATTCAAATATAAAGACGCGAACAGGAAATCTTGAGGACCCGAACAAACTATACGAACCTATCATTGCGGCGTTTGATAGAGCTATCGAGGCATTGAAAATGTAAGTGAAAGGAATCTGTTACATCTTTTATTAATAATATTTTCTCGCTTCATAAAAGATGCTGAAGCGACGCATCTGAAACCTTCATACAATCATCAATGTTACTTATTGTTGATACTGACTACCTGCATAGATCACAAGCGAAACATCCTGAAAAAGCGACACGTAACGAACCTGAATCTCCGAAGCAAAACTCAGTAGCTAAATAGCTAAATGAAAATCAATTGAGAAAGTGGTCTGATGACAAACCTTTGTAGTGTGATAGCATGTTGGCAAACTGCCTACCAGCGAAGTGTAGAATAATGCACCTACAAAAGCATGGCCTATAACATGTTTGAAATGTAATATGGAATAGTTTTTGTTAGGCTGTTAGTCAATTCGCACAAGCTTGCCTCATAACCTATGCCTAGTTAAAAGGAAAGATCGGTAATAATTAGATTTTCACATTTTAAAATCGTATTTGGCTGAGTAGTGGGAAGAAGCACCCAATTAATTCTGCGATCGTTATTGCAGTATCTATAGTCAGATACCGGAATATTAGAGTACTCAAAAAGTCCAGCAGTCTAGAATGAATCGAAGGAGTGGTTGAATGTCTAAAATTTTTAAAACTATTCAATGTATATTCAGCTATTTAGATATGACACATGATTGGTGCAATGTATACATGATTGATGACTTTTTTGACGTCCGAGACACTTATATTCTGGATTTCTTTTGCAAATACCACTATGAGGTAAGCTTGCTTACATAAATTGTCGACCCTGCTCCGTTAGTACCCACCCAAGGGAAATTCAAAATGTCTGATTATCCATGTAAACACTCGTCATCCATGCATACTAACACCTGGAGAAATGTGGTTGTGTTTTGCTGGATTTGAACCAGCGATCTGCTGTCCTGAGTGGGATGTGTCCAGGCTATCCAGACTCTACTTGACAGACCGGCAAGACGATGTACTCCCGCACCATCCAATCATGGCGATGTTTACAGTGACGCTTGCACTCGCGCAGCTGAAGCCATTGCCCGAACAAGGCTCAATTTGTTAAAACTCATTATCTTAATTCAAAATTTCACGCTCGTCGAGGTTGTAACCATTTTTAGCATAATATTCTAAACTTGTCGTAATCCCTCTCACGTCCATCCCAAAGAACTGTCTCCCAGATTTTTGCGCCATGCTTTTTTCATTCGTCGGGTGCAAATATCGGCGTGGACGTGTATTTGGCGACCAGCTGAGGCTATAGATTGTCCATGAGAAGTGTGGTCATTGAAATGAGGATGTACTTGGTGGTACTTGCAGACTTGATGAAACTTATGTAATTGTTGTGATTGGTGTTACGGTTTGACCGTTGTTTGAACTTAGGTGGATAGTTAAGCCTGATACTAAGAATTCTTACGATGAGGCTGTATGGGGTGGAGATGAAGCTGAACGAAATGGCACTACTAGTCAGGAGGCTGAAGCGTTATTACAACTTAGCGACACCTGGAAATACGTGGCTGGGTAAGAAGTATTGTGCCTAAGGACAAGTCACTAGTCTGTAGATTCACGAGGAAGATTAACACTTATAAATACCTGTTAGTAGTAGCTAGAGTTAGCTTTTCTCGTCATATATTTGAATTTGATTTCATTAACCTGATTAGGCGCCCTATAGGCCCATGCAGGTGGCTATAAACTCTATTGATAGTTATTTTACATGAGGGGGAAACCTTCCGATAAAAATCCCTTACTCCTTTAAATTATTTCTATGGTTCTTCGTTAACCTAAAGGAAGCACAATCGGCCGTTAGTCCGTGACAGGACTTGCTAAAGTTGTAGGTGACCTCGCCATCCTTTCCCTGCCCTCGCGTACCGAAAAGTGATGACTGTGGTCTTGAGTTCGACCCCGATGGCGCAAATTGATGTGTAGATGGGGCTGTGGCCACGGGATGTTTCCACGGGCGCCCTGGCCCTCTCATTCCGACCTCTGCCTTCTGGTTGGACACCAGTGTTAACCCTTGGTTATCTTCTTGTTTTGCCGCTGTGGATATTGTTGTGGCCGCTATTATTAGTTCCTCTCTTCTTAGATCTGCCGTTCTCTGTAAAAGTCCATACTGTGCCTTCTGGATACTAGCCTTGTAGGACGCGAAGTTTGGACACGCCCCCTTCTGCCACGATCTATGGCCTTTGCCGCAGTGGCAGCAAAGCACTGCTTTACTTGTGCCCGGGGTGACCAGAGCTGGGCCGTGTACAGCATTGAGTTAAGTACAATGCCGTTTCGAGTCACCTCGCGTTGGAGGGCCTCTGTCGGCAAGCTCGCGATCACCGACCCTCGAGCATGGCCGTTCTTGTTCATCCATTGGTGCTCCTTCCCGTCGTAGAGCCATCTTAACCTGTTGATTTGGATTCCAAGAATCCGAACATTTGTCTCCGTTTTTATTTGATATATCATTCTGCTTTGGTCGGCATTTTTTCCTCCTTATATCATTGTCCCCAGTGGGACTCCCAAAATTTCAACAGGATAATCCTGCTTCAAAACGCAGAACTCCTTTGGTTGAGCCATATTCAGGGCAGCGTCTCGCTGTGAAACCGACTGCACGAACACCTCAGTGTCGTTACTCCGCAACTGCCTTACGGCATATGCTCCCTCGATGTGTATTTTTGCTTTGTTTAGCAGCTCTGCCGGCTGCATTTTGTCTATCCCTTGTACTCGTATTCTTACTGCGGCTTTAGTTGCTGGAGGTGCAACGACTGAGGCGTACGTTGGTCGCCCTCCCATTCCTTGTGTCGACAGAGGAGTCATCTTGCGCACTGGATCTTCGAGACTCTTCGTTACTGTCGCCTCTAAGGCCAGCATCCTTTCTCCCATTGGCGTCGCCTTCATTGTCGATTGTAGTGACAATGCGTGCGACTTGAGGGCGTCAATAGCCGCATTTAACTCCGCCATCGGTGCCGCAGTTGGGTTAGTACCTGCTGTAACCAGTCTGTCGCGAACCTTATTTAAATAGTACCCTATTGATTTCGTGTTATCCATGCTAACACCTGTAGATGTCGCGAGAGAATCTATAGCCATGATTGCGGCTGTTCCGCTGTCCGTTGGGGGCTTGGGTGGTGCCGTGAAGATTTTTCCTGCCTTGAAGACCACATTTCTGGCCCAATCCGCCATGCCGAAGCGCAGTGACAAAAAATCGGGGAATCGGATAACAAGGATCAATTATGATAGTAGCAATCAACGAAACGATGAAATAACGTTCGTGGAACGTTGTGCCGCTTTTGAGCAAATGATGATGTTTTGATGATTTCTCCTCTTATAGTTTATTAAATTAATTTAATCATCACCAACTCGGTTTACGTCACAATTGGCAAGTATTAGCCAAGATAGATTTTCCAATGCTACCATTTTATTTTGTGTGGGAAGATGGTTCCGTGGAAAAGGTGGCTGAATTCTACAGGTAAGTACCAAGCTGAATGGCTATTCATCATGCGAAATTCTTCTATGATCTTTCAGGAAAAATGAGAGGCAAGGAGCACTGTACAAGGTCTGACCTGGACCAGAGAGGAGCCAAATGTACTAGATTTTCTACGACACGAGTAGTACAATAAATACATTATTTGCGAGTTTTCATGCCAATGGTTTTGACGATTGCTCGACCCGTCCAGCGGCCGGAATAGAATACCAAACAAATCTTCGAACCTAGATTGCGAGCGCGAAGGTATCCACAGATTGCAAATTTCGGCAGTTTTCATAAATTAGCTTACATCTTTCCTCGGCGAGCAATCCACCAAAGTCCAGCATTATACAGGAAAAAATAGTTGATATAATCTTACGATACACCCGTTCATCTTCCATTTTCTAAGGGCTCAACCCTCACTGTCCATAAGAGCATAGTTAAAAATTGTAAAATTGGAATATAAAAAAAATGTAGCTAGTATCTTATATGTAGATTCTAGGAGTCCTCCATAGTCATTGACTCAGTTAGGACTATAATAAAAATCTAATCTAATCTAATCTTCCATTTTCTCCCAGGGCCGCAGTAAATGGGGTAATTAGTCTACATTGAGTCAGGAAGAGGGTTGGATGCTGTAGTGGTACACCATCCGGGCTGTTCTCCCAAGTAGATATTGGGTAGCCTGAACACCTACCTCATTCGAGACAGTAGAAAGCTGGTTCGAATCCAGTCAGACCCACACACTACTCTCTCTCACGGTAATATTGTTCTTGTGGGATGATGAAAGCACACTCAGATGGCCACGGGTTTTTCACGCTTTTCCCCGAGGTGGGTATGCACGGAAGAGGTTGTACGCCGTAAGGGTCAATCCCGAGTGGTATCTGCAAATGAAATCTGAGTGTGAGTATTCTAAATGTCAAATTGAGTCATCCTACATAAAGTACATATCTTCCGATAAAAACTTGCATGGACCACAAGGCGCCAAATCAGGATAATGAACTATATATATATATATATATATATATTGTGAAATGACAAGGTGTGTCTAGCTGCTACAGGGGCAATCCGAGTCAGGCAGAGTCAAACACATGAGTCGCGTCAATTACGCTATTCATGCAGATCAGTCGCGTGGAGGAAAATTTGTACTTAGGAGTCTGGCTGTCTCGATCTTAGTATACTTTTAGTTAACTCGAATATCTGATTCTATCTGACCTCAATCCACTGTACTAATTCCATCGTCTTTTATACCGTCATACTGCAATAGAATTCCTCCCAATTAATAGGTTATGACCACCGGTTTACCACAGGTATAAATAGTATCAAAATCGACTCCAAAGCCTTGACGGCTTAGCCTCAGATTCGAGAAAAGAATCTACAATCGTCTACGATTCGAGCAAGGAATCGAAATTTCGCCTTGGACTAAACCTCACAAGAATGGAGGATAATGAAGCCCCTAGCCGCATCTCCTCGCTCTCAAGGGATAACTATAAGAGATGGATTAGAGAAATGAAGCTAAAACTTAAATCCAGGTCACTGTTTAAACAACATTGGAAGAATACGCGACCACGAAACAAAACAGAAGTAAAACAATACCTTCGACATCTGGTATCGATGGAGGATCAATCAAAGTTGAAGTGCTGAGTACGAGTTTCGACGAAACAAAAGTTGAAAAGTATGAGAAAGCAGAAGCAACATCACTTTTCCTCATACTCCAGGCTCTCAGCGCAGAAGATTTTGATCTGATCGATGAGCACGAGACAGCACTCAGAGTCTGGAACGAACTCAAAGGCAAGTATTTTAGAACGAACGAGTATTCTGTAAACACGTATCTAACTAAAATTGCAACGTTTGAATTCCGTCAAGAAATGGGCTTGGACAATTCTTGGGCTAAGCTAAAAGAGTTTCGCCGAAAACTCATCAGTGCAGATCCTATCATGAAGAACGCTTATCCAGATGCGGCGTTATTCTTAATTCTGACAAAGACACTCCCAGCGGCCTTTAAGGCGACAACAGATGGATTCAGAATACAGGTTACTCTTTCTGTTGAGGAAAAGCTGAAGATTTTGAACGAAGTCGAAGAAGATCTACGACTTCAGAATGAAAAAGCCCTCGTTGCTAGGCAAAAGTTGTCTAAGTTTCCACAGAAAATGCGACAAAATCAAAACTCTGATTCTGATAGCCCTGCTTATAGGTGCTATTTATGTAAACGGTCACACACTGTCGCTCGATGTCCTAGGTTAGAAACAGCTGCGAGACTTTTGAAAGAGCACGACAGGAAGAAGAAAGTGCAGGAATCAACTAAACCACGCCTGCAAGATAAAGATAAACCCAAAACTTCTCGATCAGCACAAAAGCAGTCCAGATACCACAATGCCTTATCTGGTGAAACATTAGCTTCAGAAAATGAAGATTGCGAAGAATGTCACCTGTCAAAGGAAGAAATATGTAAGGCTACTCCATCTGATTGGCCCGTCGATACTGGCGCCACGTCTCACATGTCTGACCAACCTCTTCTAATTAGGAAACTTATACCAATTGTTCCCAAAAGAGTAAAGGTTGGAGGGGGCGAATTAAAGTCTGAATTTTCTGGCGATGTTCAAATGAGGTGTAAAGACGGATCTTCAATGCTTCTTTCCGATGTTTTATTTGTTCCAAATCTGGGAGTTAATCTTCTATCAGTGAGAAGGCTGTGTCAAGCAGTGTGACGGAAACCGAGTTGGTTGTGAATAAACCGATTTATTAAACTATATGAGGAGAAAAGGGAACTCTAGCTACGACTAACAGGTATTTATAAGAATTGGTCCCCTTCGTCAATCTCCAGACTGATGACTTATCCTTAGGCACAATACTTGCTACCCAGCCACGCATTGCCAGGTGTTACTTAGTTGTAGTAACGCTTCGACCTCCTGACTAGTAGTGCCGCTTAGTTGTAAATATTCCCAACAATCCGCTTAGGTATTTACCTAAGCTCTAATAGCGGTCAAACCGTAACATTACCCCCTCATTTACCCTCTTACTCTCTCCTTCCTTGACGCTGGCCCGTTGTTGGTCTCTGCTGAGCCCCACTTCTTCTCCCAAACATCGAGTGCTGCAGCATCTTGTAAATTTATGAGCGATGTCCACTCTAGTAGCGCCATCCCAGTCCACTTGACTAAGGCCTGTCTCTCTCCCTTCTTTGTCCTACATCTTAGAACTTCGTCAATCTGATATTCTTCTTCGCCATCAATTTCAATTATTGGACCTGGATTTTCATCTTCTAAATTTTGCAACCGCAACGGATTTTCATCTGCTGGTAAGAGTAAATCTACATGAAAACAGTTATGTATCTTCCCAGGGATATCGAGTTGCACTACTTCCGGCGAAATGAGTTTAGTGACTGTGTACTTTGCATGTTGCCATCCCAACTTCTTAGAAGGTTGATCTTCTAATCTAATGTTTCGCAGTAGTAGCCAAACTTTATCACCGACTTCATACCTTGGCGCTGGTTGCCTCTTCCTATCCGTGAAGTCCTTGTGGCGTTCTTGAATAGCAGCCATTGCGGATTGCATGAAAATCGTAACATTTTGTAATCTTTCGACAAAATTTTCAGCCCTTTCTTTTCCTGTAGATACTGAGATTTTTGACTGTTTGGTAATAATTTGGATTGGGTTGACATGATAACCGTGTGTTGCGAAAAATGGACTTATGCCACCTAAAGATACAACATCTCTGTTATTAGTCGCAAGCTGAGCCGCAGCGAGACAATCAGACCAGTCGTGCTGAGTATAAGAAACGTACGCTCTCAAGTAAGTCTGGACTTCCTGATTCATTCTTTCCGTAGCTCCATCAGTTTTAGGATGATAGGCTGTGCTCAGCCTCTGTTCAATTCCAACCATTTCGCATAGTCTTCTCCAGAATTTACTTGTCCAATTAGTCCCTCTATCGCTAGTTGAAGCCTTTGGAAATCCATGATAGCGCCAGTGACATTCTATAAATCGCTTAGCACAAGATTCTGCATCCATCTTATCCATAGACTCCAGTGTCACTGATTTCAACAATCTATCGGTAATTACCATGATGTTTGTTGCACCATTTGATTTGGGAAGGTCCACCATAAAGTCAATAGAAAGCTCTTGATGGAATCTTTCAGGTACTGGTAACGGTTTAAGAAGCCCTTGTTTCTGGTGTCGCCAGATTGATGACCTCCCGCATACATGACAGTTTTTACAGAACCGCTTGACTGCTTTACTTATTCCAGGCCAAAAATATTCACGAGCGACCTGGGCAAGCGTTGCATCTCTCCCTGGATGACCTGAGACAGCTGAGTCATGGGTATTCTGGATAAGCGCAGTTGTTAGAGGCTCATATAAAGGTACCCATATCCGTCCTTGGTAGCGAATTACACCGAAACTATCGTCAAATTCACAAGCGGCGATCGTCGCCTTAATTGGACTAGGCTCGTCCGAACCTTCTATTTTAAATTTGAGGTCCTTGGGCGACGCACGATCTCCACTTCGAACCGCATTTACGACCTGAATATACCTTTCATCGTTATTTAACGCCTGGTTCCAAAGTTCCTGTAAATCCTCGTTGACGAATATTTCATGGCCTTCTGCAACATTAGTGCCATTAATACACAACTTTGACGCATGAATTGGTGTTAAGACCTGGCGCTCGCGGCTTAAGAGTCGTGGGTCGCCTTCCAGAGGTCTATCTTGATCCCTTCTCGAGAGTGCATCTGGCCGTTCATTATCTACCCCTTTCCTGTACACGAGTTTATACCTGAATCGGGATAGAAATTCTGCCCATCGAGTCTGCCGCTCTGTCAGCCTTCTCGTTGTGAGGAAGTACTTCAAATTCATATGGTCACTTAGGATAGTGAAAGCGTGTGCTAGGCCCCGTAGCTCTGCGTCCCATTCTTTCATACTTGCTACAATGGCTAGGAGTTCTTTGTCATGAATTTTATGGTTCATTTCTGCCCCAGTCAGCTTCCGAGAGTAGTATGCCACAGGTTTCCATAGGCCAATTTCTTGCTTCTGTAACAAGCATCCACCAAGGGCATAACCGGAGCAATCTGCTTCCAACATTGTTTCGCGGTCGGGATCCCATTGGGCCAGAGCAGGCTCTGCAACGAACTTTTATTTGAGCAATTCAAATGCATCATTTTGTTCAGAGCCCCACTTCCAAGGTGTACCCTTGCCTGTCAGAGAAGTTAGAGGTGCACAGATTCTTGAAAATCCCTTGATAAAGCCACGATAAAAATTGGCGAACCCTAAAAATCCTCTTAGTCCTTTTGTCGTTGTGGGTGCCTTCCATTCCGATATTGCCTGGACCTTTGCAGGATCCATCTTGACTGCAGAATTCTCACCATCAGAAGATATGATGAAGCCCAAGTATTTAGTCTCTTTAACACTAAACTCGCACTTGTCAATATCTAATCCTAGTCCTGCCTTTTGAAGCTTTTTAAGAACCAATCGCACGTGCCTTTCGTGTTCCTCTTTGTCTCCGTTGGTGAATACAAGTACGTCATCTACGTAAGCCGAGCAGAAATCGTCGAGGTACTCAAGTAAAGCTTCGTTAATGTATCTCTGGAAGGATTCCGGAGCTCCATTTAATCCAAACGGCATGACAAGCCACTCAAATAATCCAAATCGTGTTCGAAAAGCTGTTTTCCATTCGTCACCTTCCTTGATACGCAACTTGTGAAACGCAGATCGCACGTCCAGCTTCGTGAATCACTTAGCTCTACTCAGCTTAGCAAGCGTCTCTTTAATTAACGGTAAGGGATAGCGATCGGCTTTTGAAATGGCATTCAAGGCGCGATAGTCTACACAAAATCGCAGGCCTCCACCTGGTTTCCGAACGAACAGTACAGGGGCCCCTGCTGGTGAACTACTCGCTCGAATGTAATTCTTATCAAGAAGATCTGTCAGTGTCTTCCTTAGCACTAGTAGCTCATCCCTTGACATTCCATACAGGGGTCCCCATGGCATATTCTTGTCAGACTTAAGCCTTATCTCGTGGTCACATCCATGCCGATGAGGTGGCAGCTTGTCAGTTAACTCTTTCCGAAAAAGGTCTGCAAATTCCTTACAGTGATTTGGAAGCTTATCCAAATTTGTAGGAGACTTCTTTGATGGCGCAAGCGCTTTCTGAATATCTGCCAGCGTTACAGAAAATAGCTGAGCTGTGCCAGCGCTTGACTTCCTGGCTTTCCTGACCGTTGCAAGAAATACCCCTGCCGACAAACTTTTGATATTTGTTGTTTCAAAGGGCGAATTCACCATTGGCTGTCGGCCTTTTTCCCATACCCTCAATGGTCGATCGTTCATAATTGCTTCTCCAATGTCCATGAAATGTTCCCTTGCATTATAAATAACGTCTTCACGCTCCATCCATGGTTTTCCCAATATAACATCATGAGACAACATTGGTATAACATACGCATATAAATTTCGTTGATACCCATCAATGTCTAGCTCCATGTTAACCATTTCCGTGATAAAATCTTTGTGGTGGTGATTTTTCGTTGCCTCTGTGAGCTTGCGTGGAGTTATTTTTATCCGGGTTAAGTTCGCTCTATCTGCTAATGAATTACTAACGGCGGCTAGGCATTTGCATCCATTGTCAATCAAAGTGGGTACTGAATAAATTCCATTAATCACAGTGTCTATAATGAAAGAAGATCCGTTCATAGCGCTCTCTGCTTCTTTATCTCCAATTGATTTTGAGCTACTAACCATTTTCATAGCTCCATTTGTTTGCGCCTGAGGACAACTTGATTTGGGAGCTAATCTTTTTGCAACCATGTTCTTCATAACTTTGGCCTTAACTGTATCTGCAATTTTTACGTCGAATTTTGCAGCTTGGACAGGTATTTCAGGATGCTTAGCAGGAAGCAATCGACAATTAGCTATGACGTGTCCTTTCTTTCCACATCGCAAGCATAAGCCATCTATTTTGCGCCCATTCAACTCAACACATGATACCCACTTCGCACGGACTTTATCAACACCGATCGTTCTTGTATTGCTGTCCATATCCTTACTGTGCAAGCTGACTTTGGATGAAAGGTGGTGCGTAATTTCTTGTGAGACCTCCCCTAGTAATCTACCCCCAGCAACGCCTCGTGTTCCGTCGTCGAAGTAGCCAGTCTGACCTAGCAGGTATTCCCTTGTCATTTCTATACCAACCTCGTCAATTTCAGAACCCAGGATCGACAGGTAATCAATTAATTCTCGAAGTGTTCTAGGGTGCAAACTGCCAATCATGTAATTTCTCGTCGTCTTGTTCAGCGAGTTTCGCAACAAGTAGATCTTGCATTTCTCTTTCTCTTTCGAACTGGGACTTCGTGAGAGTAACTGCTGGAAGCGCGGTTGATATGACGATAGGTTCTCGTCCCGGAATTGTCGGCATGCATGAAATAGTGCGGCCGCCAATTGTTCCTCGTTTCTGTCGCAGTAGATATCATCCATAGCCTGTAACAGACCTAGCGCATCCCATTCCATGCCGTTTGCAAGCATACTCTGAAACTGACCTATAATCATATCTTTCGCTGTTCCAGTCACTGCATGACTAAATAATTGCACTGAAAAGTCAGACGGTTGAAGAATATTCCGCTCCTCTACATCGCGCCTGTATATGTATCGGAGTGTCCCGTGTGTAATTGCCCACTTAGTTCTATCCTTGTGGTCGTATGCTTCTGGCCATTTAAGTGGTTCCTCTTCTATGAAACATTCCCTGCGTTCTGATTGGCCTCTCACATTAGTTCTTGATGGTTGCAGGGGAGTTTTTTTCTTATTCTCCAATCGTTCCTGCATCGTTTTCATCATTTCGTTCATCTGAGATCGTAGAATCCCAAGGTCTCTTCTGTGTTCCATTCCTCTTAATCTCATTTTTTCGACCAGTCGCTGCATTTCTGATTGTATTTCTCCATGTGGCATAGATTCATGATTCGATAAACCAGTTGCCATAGAGTCCGTTCCCATGTTAAAATTGTTCATATTTGAACCCATTGTTGATTCTTCGAATCCCTGTGCGTTGAAACCAATAGTTAAAGATGCCCTAAGTCACAGTTATCTAAGGCTGCGATATACTTAATGACGGGCAAAGAATGTGATAGATATAGTTTAAATTGTGACGGAAACCGAGTTGGTTGTGAATAAACCGATTTATTAAACTATATGAGGAGAAAAGGGAACTCTAGCTACGACTAACAGGTATTTATAAGAATTGGTCCCCTTCGTCAATCTCCAGACTGATGACTTATCCTTAGGCACAATACTTGCTACCCAGCCACGCATTGCCAGGTGTTACTTAGTTGTAGTAACGCTTAGACCTCCTGACTAGTTTGTTTATTTTTATTTATTTTTTATTTATTACATTTGGTCCTAAGCTAACGCTATCTTTTCCACATTGGGTCAAGGACCGGTGGAGCCGGCAAGGATCACTGCGTACAGGCCCAACTCATTCCAACCGCATGAACTTCTACTGAAATTGTAGAAGTTAACAGCAAAACTAAAATCAAAAACTGAAATCAAAAACTGAAATCAAATTTGGAAGAAATACTGTTTGGTCCGGATCCCGCGCTTCTCGCCCGTTCCCTTTCCTGCCACATCTTCCAGATGACTTTTTCTTATCTCCGCTGAGAGCGAAAGACTAGTTCGCAGATACCCTGAATTCAGCTGGTATCCTGCTATATATATTGAAGCTTTTTGTAGACTTCACCGAGGGTTGCTGTACCCTCAAACTTCTTCTTCGGATTCCAGGATTCCGAAACCCGATTCCTCGGCCATCGAGATATCCTTCGTTGAGGCCATCGTTGCCTCTTCGGCCCTTTTGGCTGCAGCCCTAAATCGAGCCACTTTCGCGAACTCCCCTTGCTGGATCTGGCGGATCCGCGCGAGCTGCTCTTTTGTCACCGGTCCGGACTTGCTGGGTCTGGCTAAGCAGGCCCGGGAATCCGATCGGTGAGGTCCCCCACAGTTTCGACACCGGGTGAGGGCCTTGCACTCTGATTCTGAGTGCATATTAGATCCGCATTTCCAGCAAGCTGGAGCGCGGGAACAACCACGGGTGGCGTGAAATTCAAGACACCGTTTGCATTGTTCGATTTTGCGACGAGGTCGGAAGAGCTTTGCAGCTCCAGAGTCGTCGAAAAGGCGGAATCCAGGTCGTGGAGCGGATTCTCGGGGAAATAGCGCTTGCCAATTTGAGTAGGGCGCCCCTGGTTTGCTAGTCCCATGAGGACGAACCAGAAAGGGAACCAACTGGGTCACTCGCGTGACTTCGTCGGCAACCATCTTTGCCGTCACGGCAATTGGGCCAGCAAGAGTTCGAATTGTCTCCGGGACGGTGGCAATTTGCATGGCAACCAGATTTGATGCTGGTTCCAGTTTGATTCCAGATTCGCTCCGTGATGTGGAGGAATCTAGGAGCTCTGTTCGAGCGAGTTCATCCTTTGCGGTTATTGCAAAGCCGGTCTTTACCCGCTGAACCAACGTGATATTGTTGGCAGCGGTTCCCAGCGCCTGAGACACCGCTAGCCTTACTCCAGCTGGAGAAAGGAGACGGTGGGGATGGAAATAGTCAAGGCGCAGAAAAAGTCGTGAATCGGCTTTTGACCTCGAGTTGGCACTCTTTGCCTTGGGGGCGGGTGGTGCTGCCTTTTTTGTCAATGGCCCAGCGCTGCGGGCTAGGCCTACCCGAGCTACGGTGGCCCAAGTTGTCTTTGGGGCCGGAGCCTGGGTTGTTAGAGGGTTAGGAACCCTTATTTCTGGTGCCCTCGGCGGAAGAGGGTTGGCGGGGCGAGCAGGGAGAACTGGTGGTGTGCTCCCTGGGCCAGATTGTACGAACTGGCCGATGGCTGCTCGAAGATAGACTTTTATGCCGTCTACAAATTCTTTATTTTCGCCGATCGAAAGAGGCGAAAGTGCTGCTTCGACACTGTTTATTGCAGTCGAGCAGATGGCAAGGCGGGCCGTAATTTGCGTCGTACGTCGCATTTCGGCCTCCATCACGGTTTGCAGCTCTGGTGGAAATTCCATTGCTGATGTAGATGCTACGCCTTTAGAGGCTGGCACAGCATTGTTTCCTGCAGATGATTCTGCACGTTCGGTTGTCTTTTCTCGAACAACTTCCTTTCCTTTCCTGGAGCTGCTTGCCAAAGGGGGCAGTTCGACGGGGGTTTTGGTCTTGGGACCATTGTTTTCTGCTCTGATCGGTTCAGAATCAGTCATCTCTTGATCGGGAAGGTTTGTGGACTTCCCTGGGACAAAGGCCTCACTCGCAAATAGGCTTGATAATTTTTGCGCGAGGCCAGTAGGTTTTGGACACAATGGTGTCCGTTCAAAGCCGGCTGAAGTTGTCGGCTTTGGGCGATTTTTTCTCACCGGAGGCATTTTAAATACCTCGCGACGGTTAACAATTCGAGAAGTCAAGCACAGAAGTGGTCATAGGAATGGAGAAAGTGAAATAGGGAATTTTCGAATTTTCGAATTTCTCGAATTGTGCGGGTTGTTTGTTCATTAACGTGCTAGGTGAAGTAACTACCGTCGCACTCCTACTGGAGCTTGAGCACGAGTGGGGTCGGGCCGGATCAGGTTAACTACCGTAAAGTACAAGTGCCTCGTCCCACCTCAATGACCGGAACCATGCCGAAACGCATCTATGTGTTGAAGCATGACGAGTACAGCAGCCCAGAGTTGAAAACAAAACAAAAGAAAACTTCCACGCAAAGTCCTGCATTACAAAAGAAAAAACTTTGACAATCTCCCTTCCATCGTTCCGCCTCGGCCACCACGCGCCCGAGCCTCGATTCCTATCCCTGCTTCCATGCCAGATCACCTAGGCTTTCGTTCATCACCTCCGAGTCACAGGTATCCCTGCCATCCCCGGCTAGCCTCCGCGTATATTCCGCTCTCCTGGACATAGTCCCTGAACAGTTGCCACCCGCTTGATCCGAGCATTGTTTCTATAGCTGGCGCCCTTCGCCTTCCGCTTTTCAGCCGCCATGTTGCCAGTGCTTTTCGACACTGGACAAGGTGACCAATTGATTTTTCCCTCCCACACTCGCAGTGAAGTGTAGCGTCAGTGTGGTTGAAGCGGCGATGATAAGCCGCGAAGTCTCCATGTCCGGTTCGAGCGGCTATTAAGCGAGCGTAGACTGGCCTTGGTAGTGCTAGTTCTGGCGGTTTCTTGCGTCGCATCTCGAGTTCGAGGTCTGCATAATGTCTGGGGCGATTCGAATGCCACCAGTCTGTAACCATCTGTCTGGCCAGTTCGCGAGCTTTCCTTCCGGAAGAGGCGAGGGTCATCACCCCATGTGTCGTCCTCGTATCGTCCGACGAGTTAAGCTCTCTTCGAGCGAGCTCATCAGCCATTTCATTTCCTACCAGCCCTTCGTGGCCCGGAATCCATCCTACTTTAACAGGTGCTGCTGCTCTAGCGACCATTTTGCAGAACTTTTGAATCCTCCAGGATGATGAGCTTGTTGTTCCCGTTAGTAAGGCCTGGACAGCCGCAGAATTGTCGAGCAGAATATAGATGGCGCTACGACCACGATCTCGCTTCCTGCTAGTGATTGCTTCAAGAGCAGCTAGAGCTCCATGAACCTCCGCGTCGTAGACCTCCGCATTGGTTATTTTGCCTGAGCCGCTTTGCTCAATTACCCTGCCTGTGCCACTGATAAAAGTCACGAAGGCCCATGACACTTTGTCGGTGGACGCCCCAGAGCCATCACTGTACACGCAAAGACAGTCAGGTGGGAGAGTAGGTAGCCACTCTCTTATAAACCTAGCTGCTTCTTTCTTGCTTGTCCAGCGGGGAATTGGCTGAGGGGGGGCCGGAGGTCGGAGCGGTGGAGGTAGTTCGGCCTCTGGCAGGAGTCGATACATCCTCTGGACCCTTGAATCATGCACTCTGTCGAAACCAAGTCTGGTTTTGTTGCATGTCTTTAGGCCGAGTCGGTGACGAGCGCTGTCTGTGCTTTCCGTGGCCCGAAGTCGAAGCGGATGGTACTCATCTAGTGTCCGGATTCGTGCGGCAGTCTTGAGCCTGCGTTCCTCGAGCAGAATTTGTGCTGGCGGAATACCAGTCTCTCTTCTCAGTGCTGCAACAGGCATCGTGCGCCAGGTTGGTAGAGCCACGCGGATTCCGAAGGCAGAGGTTTGGTCGATGACTTTGCTCTGTCTCTTGTAGGAATTACGCGTCACACCTCGATAAGTTTCCCTGGTTGGCCCCGGGCACCAGACCTCCGCTGCATGCATCGCGATTGGCAGAACTACCGTGCGAATGACTGTGGTTAGTAAGTCAGGCCTTGGTCCCTGGGTGCACTGAGTGAGCCGTCGGAAGTGCTGCACTAGCCGCATTGCTTTGCTGGTCCACTTTGCGACGTGACTTTCGAAGGTCAGACCGCGATCAAGGTGTACTCCAAGCCATCGGATGTCGTCGGATGCTTGTACATCGCGAGTGCCTACCCTTATAGCCGGAAGTTCGTGTCCCCTGGATCTTGGGCCGACGAAGTAGACTACTTCGGCCTTATCTGGGTCGAAAGAGACGGCATTATCAGCGGCCCA
This sequence comes from Blumeria graminis f. sp. triticale, assembly GCA_905067625.1. Classification (NCBI taxonomy): domain Eukaryota; kingdom Fungi; phylum Ascomycota; class Leotiomycetes; order Helotiales; family Erysiphaceae; genus Blumeria; species Blumeria graminis. The sequence goes on from LR898477.1 coordinate 10,482,236, forward strand.
CCCTAGGACTGCATCGACTTCTCTCTGGACAGCTACTGCGGCTTCAGTTGGAGTTGAACCTATGCCGAGGATGGCAACATCATCTGCATAGCCAAATCTCCAACTACTGCCTCCCACGACTTCGGCCATGTAGAACAGAAAAAGAATTGGGGAAAGAGGCGATCCTTGTGGCAGCCCGCATTCTAGGAATACCGGGTCTGTGACTCCGTCTTCGTGTCGTACGCGAGTAGATCGTTCTTGTAGGAAGGACTTTATCCAGGTGATAGCTGGTTTAGGCCACCCCATCTTGTTCATCCTCTGCAGCAGCCGTCCGTGGAGTACAGCATCGAATGCACCCTGAACGTCCAAAGTGACTAGGACTGCTTTCTTCTGCCGTTTCATTGCATGTTCTACATCGTGGATGACGCATGAGACGAGGTCGTTGGCAGACCTGCCAGTGAGTGCTCCAAAGAGTTGCTGCGGGACTGCCTTGTAGGTGAGGGCGGTGTAGGCCATTCGCCTTGCAATCAGTCTCTCGAGACCTTTACCCAGGGAGGAGAGAAGTGCGATAGGCCTCCATCCTTTAGCTGTACTGAGGTTACGGCCGGGTTTGGGGAGAAGGATTACTTCCGCTAGCTTGAAGGCCTTCGGAAAATGATTCAATCGCAGTGAGCCCTCAAAGAGTACTCTCACTGCGTGACCAATTGATGGCCAGGCTGTCCTAAGAAGACGAACAGAAATCGCGTCTGCTCCAGGGGCTTTGTTTTGGCAGGCCGTTGTAACCCACTTGGCTTCCTCGTCCGTAACGCTCGAGACCCATGGGAGGTTTCCGCGTCCTGGCTCGAAGTCCTCAGCGTCGACGTCGTTCTGACTGGTGAACCGGCTGAGAAGGAGGTCTCGCAACAGAGTTGCTCGCTTTCCTGGATCCGAAACAAGACCATCTGGAGTTTGGAGTGGTGGAGCAGCTGATGTAGGTTGCGGCTTAGCCCAGCGTGCCATCCGATACATGTCGACGTCGGTTGTTGCTTCGGAGAACTTTCGCCGCCAGTATTGGCGTTTGGCACTTTTGACTATGCGACGGAAGTCCTTTCTGCTCTCTTCGTCCCTGAATATCCTGTATTCGCGTTTGGCCTGTAGGCACTCCGACGTCCACCAAGGTGCTATCCTACCCTTCTTCACACTCCCGCGTCTACCAGTGACCCTGATTGCGTTGCTAATAGTTTGGACCAGCTTATCAGCAAGATTGTCCACCGCGTCTACTGAAGCCATCGGCTGTAGCTCTATTCCTTGAGCCCAACGGCCTAGCACCTTTGCAAAGTCTTCGAGGGCGTCGTCTGTCACTCGAAACGGTTGGCCTGTTTTGATAACAGCTCTAGCTTTCGAGTTCGGACGGGGGACGTCTCCTGCAAGAGTTCTGTGGTCCGATGTCGAGTCAAGCTCTATCGAGACGTCTGCAAGGGCTCCCGCGTTAGACCAGACTAGGTCGAGTGTGTTTCCAAGATCGTGAGTCGAGACGCCCGGGGTCGAAGATAGGTCCATACCGTGCTCGGACATCCATTTGGCGAGCACTTGGCCGTCACCGTGTAGCCTGGTGGCCATGGGCTGCCAGTCAGGGTGGACGGCATTGAAATCTCCACCAACTACTGTGGGCCCAGACGGGGCCCATGATAGGAGCGGCGAAAGGTCTGCTCCAGGAGCGCGATACACTGAGACAAACGTGACTCCTTCAACCTTTACGGCGGTAAGATCTGGTGATGCCTCGCAGATTGCTAGTTGTAGGCACTTGGTCCCTTTTCGCGTATAAATGAGGGATCGTGGCCTTGCGGGGTTGGCTGTGACATGGGGGGGCAAGTGCTTGTCGAACCCAGGATGCGACTTGGTGAGCCAGAAGCCGTCCTTGTGTTGAGTCCAGGGTTCCTGGATGAGTAGGACATCGGTTCCTGAATCCCAGGCGGATTGCAGGATGATGTCTGTAGCGGGGTCTCCTCTGCCCAAATTAGCGCAGAGGAACAAGATCGTTGTTGCCGTTGTGTGTAGCTCGGTAAGGTTGTGGTCCCTTACGGGCATTGAGCAACGTTTGTGGTTTCGTTTTCAGCAGTCGCCTCAGCGGCTTTCTGCTTTGCTTCCAACTCTCGGATCGAAGCGTTTCTTTCTTTTTGACCTTGTTCCCGGATCACCGACAGCTGGTCTCTTGTGCGTTGCACAGTCTTTCCGCCGGTCCGCGTCGGCCTGGCCATGCAGCTAGGCTCGGTTGCGGCATGCGGCCCATGGCAATTGATGCACCTTGGGACGAGCTGTTTGCACTCAGTAGCCTTGTGCTCAATCGATCCACAGCGAGAGCAGCGCTCTGCTCGTGAACAGATCTTAGTTGGGTGGTGTCCCCAGCATCGGTTGCATTGCGCGATTTTGGCTTTACGCTGAAGTTCGTTTAAGCGACCGCTCTCTTCGAAAAGTCTTTCTCCCAGCTTTGGCTTGCCGGTTGCAAAATGCAACACCCAGTCGGTTGACGGCCTAGCCATGCTTGTTGCAAAGGCACGAGCCGAGGTCGGTCTAACGCCTGTCTTTAAGGTCGCTTCCTCCATTACCATCTCCGATGTTACTGGCGTTGGTCCTTCTAAAGTGAAGAGTCTGTCTGGTACATTAGGCGCCAACACTGAGATCCAGTTGGAAGCAGCTTCCAGTTTCATTTCCGTGCTCTCCAGGAGTACGGCGCCTGAGAGGAGCGCGTTTCTTGCTGCGTCTCCTTCAGCTAGTATCGCAAACCCTGAGTTGACGATGGTAACCTGCTTAATTGCAGAGTTAGCTAAGCGCAGCTTGCTTGCGAGGCTCATTTTGATGTAATGAGGAGACATGCGTCTCCATGGGTGGTCGGGCTTGACCCGCAGGAAAACACGCTCGTCTGGGCGAGCTAACTTGGGAGCTGAGGCAGTAGGCCTCGGAGTTTGTGTGGGCCCTGTCGCTTTTGACTTAGGCTCGCTGGCTGGTTGCGATTTTGTCGCTGCTGGTGGTGCGGCCTTAGTCTTTTTCCTCACTACCTGAGTCCAAGACCCCTCAGTAACGATGGGGGTTTGTATAGAATCGATGTCGATTGGCCTAGTAGGCTTTGTTGAAGCCGGCTCTTTGCCTTTCGCCTGGCTGCTTTCTCTCGTGAGTATTTGCACTGGTCGTGAAGTGCTCGCGCTATTCTTTCCTCCCGACCTAGTAGCCGACGTAGGGAGGGTTGTCGTCTTGCTGCTACTGGCAGCCTCTGATGGCCCACTGGATTGGGGCTCGGGGTTTCCGCGAAGGATGTTTGTGATAGTGGCCTATAAAGCCTCTCCATTCTTTTCGACAGCTCGTCGGAGCTGTTTGTCGGTTGTGGCCGCCAGTAGGTTAATGTACCCACTGACGATACGCTCAGCCTCTGCAAAGCGTATGTTAAACGCCCTCGCTTCATCTGCGAGGAAGTTAGTCAAGGAAGCACCCATTGACTCGGGGGGGTTTGGGGGCGAGTATTGGCAGCTCGCCTCGCAGATCGGTTCTGCGTTTGCTTGTGTGTTGTTGTGGTGGTGGCTAGGTGGCCCTGTGAGGACCATTTCGACGTCAGGACGCGTCGAATTTACGGGTGGGAGAGGGGGCCAAGAGCCAGCCTCTACGGAGTACTGGGGCGGCATGGCAAGGAGCAAATCAGAGAAAGCTGAACAGTAGATAATCGCGTGTCTGGCGCGTCGAGACAGTTCTTTTTGGAGTTGTGTTGGGAGATGCAATGGTATAAGTATGTGTGCTCCTGACTAGTAGTGCCGCTTAGTTGTAAATATTCCCAACAATCCGCTTAGGTATTTACCTAAGCTCTAATAGCGGTCAAACCGTAACAAGCAGGTTTGAACTTTGCGGGTAATCAAAATGAATTGTTCCTTAAGCTGGACAATAAAGTTATCATTGAAGCTAGAATGAATCAAGGACTCTATACTGTGACGCATATCGCTGAAGGATATGAAGAGACTGCGTTTAATTCTGTGGAAAACGACAGGTCAAATAATAACACTTCATATGTGAGCCCGAGTCAAATCTCACATCAAGAAACTATCCGGAAAAACGAAAGGGAAAGATACCTCACGTACCACCGTCGCTTTGCTCACTTAGGACCTGAAAAAATTCGAAACTTACATCTGGTTACTACACTCAAAAAGCAGATCAAGATTCCACGAGATCTCGATGTCTGTTAGGTATGTGCACTTACTAAGATGAAAAACAGGATCCCAAAGGTCCCAAGCCCTTAGATCAATGAAATACTGGGACAAGTTCAATTTGATGTCGCTGGCCCATTCCCAACAAGTATCAGAGGCAACAGATGGTTCCTCCTCATCATTGACATTTGCAGCAGAATGAATTGGGTGATTCCAATAAAGACCAAAAGTGATGCATATGAGGCATTGAAAACCTGGAAAACAGTAACTGAACATCAATCGGGCAAGAAAGTTAAATGTGCAAGATCAGACAACGCACCCGAACTCCTCAAAGCCATCCACGATTGGAAAATAGAAGATGAAGTTCTCGCACAATCAACCACTATTGCCTCTTCGCATCAGAACGGCCCTGCAGAACGTTCGATCCAAACTGTTGAGTTCGATATGAGGGCAATGCTAGAAGAAGCCCAGCTTCCAATTGAGTTCTGGGATGAAGCAGCAGAAACTGACTGCTACATACGCAACCGAACTGACTCTGGCCCAATAATTTCGAATATGAAAACCAGTCTAATCAAAGCCTTTAAGGGTAAAACACCTTCAATTGATCATATACGGAAATGGGGGAGTAAACGTTTCTACTATGTAGATAAAAAGACACTGCCTGCTCATGAAAGACACGATAAACTTGTTAACCCAGCGAGAGTAGGCGTATTTGTAGGATATTCTGAGAATACAACAAAACACTTGAAGGTTTATTCACCGGAACGAGGATACACTATTTTATCAAGTCGTGTAGTGATTAACGAGAACGAGAAAGGAGGAACAGTTGATCTAAAGATACGAAATGCAAAGATCGGGCCTCAAGGAACACCGAATGTGACCATGGATAGAAGACCAAGAGGTAGACCAAGAAATGTGGAGATTGAACAAAAGTTGAGTCTTCCTCAAGCTAGTACAGAGAAGGATAAACCAAAAGAAACTGAGGAGCATAACTTTAACTCAGAAGTCATCACACTCACTGATCCACGTCCAACTCATAATAAAGGAGATGCCAGTCGAGAACATGTAAGTATAGTGGGCAGTAGTGAACTCCCCACAATGATTCAGCCCACTCTCCACAAAGCAGCTCGCAGCAGTGAAAACGTTCGTCAAGACTTAGAGAAGACCTTAATCAACGATCAGCACTTAGAAAATCTGAGCGCGCCTGATATGGATCTGGAAAAAGAACCTGAAAGTGATAACTTGGCTTCAGAAACAGACATCGATACGGACTCTGATTCAGGAGAAGTATATGACAGATATGAGATAAATGGAAATTGTGAACACCAAAATACAAATTGTCAACCTTACGAGGAGATAATTTCACAAGACGACGAAGAAAACATGAGTGATGGCGAAGCAGAAAAAATTGATGTTGAGAAACTTGCTATGGACAATGATTCAGATGAATTAGAGGAAGAATATCCAGTTGATGCTAATCATTCAACAGAAACATTGTCATTGAATTCTCAGACAAAGAATTCAAACGTAGATACCTCATTAGCTAACACTAATCTTGATCACAATTTTTCGACCTCAAAACATTTATTCCCACGGCAAAGGCACAGATACTTTACACGCTCCACCGTTCAGAAACGTACCTCTCAGCAAGAAACTGAGTCGCTTCGAGATTCCAAACGTGTCAAGGCATTCATTGCACAATTGATTCAAAGTCGAAGAAATAATCTAACAAACAGTTCACTATTGCATCAGCCACATGATAAAGATGTAGAATCTGCACTTCCAGCCGAGGTAATTGCGGGTATAAAAATTCCCTCTAGCTTTGCAGAAGCAACGAAAGACCCATCCTACTCAGAAGAATGGAAAAAGGCAATGAATGAAGAAATGGTGTCACTCCGAAAAAATAATACATTTGTTGAAGTCATACCACCAAAAGACGTAAATCTTGTATCCTGCAAATGGGTATACACAATTAAGACTCATACCGACGGCTCAAATGAACGTTTTAAAGCCCGACTGGTAGCGCGTGGATTCAGTCAGATTCATGGTCTTGACTATAATCAAACATTTGCTCCAACAGTAAGAATGGACACACTTCGATTATTTCTTGCCGTCACTGCTACTGAAGACTTAGAATGTTTCCATTATGATATCAAGAATGCGTTTACAGAATCTCATCTTAAAGGGGACATTTTTCTTCAGCCACCTAAAGGGATTTCAATTAAAAGAGGCTACGTCTGGAAAGCACTTTGAAGTTTATATGGGTTAAAACAAGCTGCAAGAGACTGGAACTGTCTGATCAAAGATTCGTTACTGACATGGGGATTCACACAAAGCCTTGCCGATCCGTGCATGTTTACTCACGACAATGGTACAAGTCTATTGGTTTATGTTGATGACATTGTGGCATCGGCTAAGTCTCAAAAACATTTGGATCGGTTCTATAAAAAGTTATCGACAAGAATCTGGGGGAGATAGAAAAGATACTTGGAGCTAGGGTCATGCGAGATAGAAAGAACCGGACCCTATATCTTGACCAAGAACAATACATTCAAAACGTGTTGGAAAAGTTTGGATTCAGAAAAGGTGCTCACAAGCCAAAAACAGTGCCACTCACTGGATATGAACACTTACGGCCCGCCACAAGTGATGACAAAAGAATCGACGTTACAGAATACCAGCAAGCAATTGGAAGCCTTATGTATGCCACAACCGTCACGAGGCCGGATATTGCTTTTGCAGTTGGAAAACTCAGTCAATTCATGAGTGATCCCGAAGAACATCATGGATATGCACTCAAAACAGCTTTCCGATACTTGAAGTCGACAATAAAATTTCGGATCCATTACGGTCTCGGAGGAGAATACAGTAGCTTTATGGTCTATTCGGATGCCGACTGGGCAAGTGATAAAAATGACCGTAAAAATACCTCACGAAGCGTCACCATGTTCTATGGTGGTCCAATCTCTTGGTCGAGTAAAAAGCAGCGCTCGGTATCAAAATCAAGCTGTGAAGCTGAGTATATTGCTCTATCAATGTGTGCAAAACATGGACAATGGATTGCTCAAATATTTCGAGACCTCGGACTACCAAAGTATATCGGGAAAAACCCTGCACTAGTCCAAATTCTCGGAGACAACCAAGGATCAATTGCGCTAATTGAAAACGCATATCTGAATGAAAGGTCAAAACATATCGATATTTGCTATCACTTTATTCGTGATCTCGCCAGAAAGGGGAGGTTGGCAGTTGATTACATTCCTACTGATGATATGGTAGCAGACGGTATGACCAAACCGTTGGCAAGAGTGAAGTTCCAGAAATTCATTGAACAGCTTGGTATTAACTGTACACAAGTCCCCGTGATAGTATCTACTAAACAACAATTGATAGGAGACTAGAGTCAGGACAACCTTTGAGGGGGAGTGTTAAATGACAAGGTGTGTCTAGCTGCTACAGGGGCAATCCGAGTCAGGCAGAGTCAAACACATGAGTCGCGTCAATTACGCTATTCATGCAGATCAGTCGCGTGGAGAAAAATTTGTACTTAGGAGTCTGGCTGTCTCGATCTTAGTATACTTTTAGTTAGCTCGAATATCTGATTCTATCTGACCTCAATCCACTGTACTAATTCCATCGTCTTTTATACCGTCATACTGCAATAGAATTCCTCCCAATTAATAAATATATTTATATATATATATATATATATATATATATATATTAGCCAAGATAGCTACGTGATACTCATAATGCACGGACTTAAGTATATATCTGCTGCTCAGTAGATTTATTAGAAGTAATGTTGACATGTATAACCCATTACTTAATTCGTGGACATATTGGTAGAGGGAAGCTTATGCAATAATGGAGGATAAAAGGTTGTCAATTCGACAACTCAACTAAACACAGGTACCAGACTCCTTTTAATCCCAATGGATAGCCCGTGCGGGATCTCCGATTAACAGCAGTAAACAACGCTAGCATAGGGATGGCAAGACTGAACACCTGTACGCGGTGTCCTCTACGAACCTGGGAGTATATATTCTCCCAGAGCCAAGTTCAGTCAAATTTCGCAATGTCAAAGAAGTTGGCCCACGAGGCAAAATTTCAAATTACTCCATGCCAATCTTTCACTCCCAAAGAGTCCGATTCTCAACTAATCTTCATCAAGTCTACAAGTACGACCTAGTATATCCACGTTTCAATGACCACATCTCTCGTCGACTTTCTCTGGCCTCAGCCGGTCACCAAATACACGCCCACGCCGATATTTATACCCGACGGAGGAAGCAAAGCGTGGAGCACAAATCTAGGAGATAGCTCTTTGGGATGGACATGAGAGGAATCAGGACAAGTTTACAAGATGATGCAAAGGAATGATATTACCTTGAAGGGAGTGAAATTCCGAATTTTGGCAAGAGTTTTACGAATTGAACTTTGTACGCGGCAAGACTTCGCTTGCGAGAGTGCAGCTGACACTATAAAAACAAGCCGACGATGGAAGGTGTCGTGGTCCGGCTCCTTGTGGTGTTCTCTGGTATGGTTTGAGTAGCCTGGGCACCTACTCCACTTGGGAAGGAGACATCTCAGATCACATATCGCGCGGAGAAAAGTTGAAAGATGATGGAGGCATGTCTAGATAACTCAGGGTTTTTGAGACGTTCCCCTGCGTGGGTATTCACGGATGAGGGTTGACTTGGGGTGAAGAAAAAGCCACCATAACTTCGCAGTGGTACTTGCAAATGAAATCTGAGGCATGAGTGGTCCTGTTGTAAATTGAGTCATCTTTTCTGTACTTTTCTTTGATATTGTGTCTTAGCTAGATAGCTGCATACGCAATTAAAATCTGATGCAAAAAAAAAAAAAAAATACCGTAGGAAATTTTAAAAATGTCAGTGGAAGTTCACAACTAATGGATGAGTTGGACTGTGATCAAAGATCTCCGCCGGCTCCATATTTACTGCCGCAGAGTGGACCTCATGCATTAGCTTGGGAGCTAAACAAAACCATAAAAAGAAACTAGCAAATGAGTGGTTATGAGTAATTCATATCCTCAACTTTTACATGTACCGCAAGCTCTCACTCTCAAACTTATACTTGTGATAAAGAAGTAAATTCTAAAATTAGGGGTCATTCGGATCCATGTATGACGCGGTACGAGCAGTCAACCAATTAATTTTCAAACTACAATGCGATTTCAGAAATATCGTAATGCGAAAGCTTGGAAACCTGCAATACAGCAATATTTCATTGGTGTAAGCTTAACAGAGCCTTGTATCCATGTTCCTAGTCTTCATTCTCAATCATTATTCGACTCGACAAACCTAGAAAAGAGTCGGACGACAGATTATCTAGAATTTCAGACCTATCTCAAAATGCGCACAAAAACCAATGTTTGCTTTACCGCCCAGAGAGCGGTGAGTTGATTTTACCCATGTAATGTGATAAGCCCGTAGACTTTCTGGTACACTTCATACTCCACGTGGAGTTGAAAGTTTAATCAATTTTAAATCTGAAAGGTCTCTTCTGAACGAATCAGTCTATTGTATTACTGATATCTATATGAATAAAAGAGCTTCTGGCTTTTCGAACCAGCCCCCAGCTTGTCAGGTTACTTTCGCAGATGGAGACTGGTCGCTGGCAAGATTTATAACCTGAATAAATACATTCTTAATGCTGGCCCACGTAATGGATAATGTAATATACTAACAAAAATTATATCCTCAACTTTGTCCCTGAGGCTGACGTGCATGAGTTATCGATTGGCCTTTTTGGCTAGTTGGAGTGGAACTTTTATTGCAAGGATTCCGCTACCAATCGTTCAATCAAAAAAGCGTCCAAGCCAAGTCGATCCATGGTAGGGATAATAAAAATAATATTGACTTCCATTTTCTGAGGTAATTGCTAAAACTGCATATATTTTATGATGGAATATACAGGTGCAGATTGTTAGGACACGCTACTAGTACGTGAGCTTGCGATGTATAAATTCGTCCATTCTCCCCAACCACCATCACTAACCATACTTCATCAGTCCTACTCTTTACATACCCATCTTTTCCTGCCAGAATATCGATACGCAAGCCTCTCCTCACGCAGCGATTAAATTATGTCTCTTAACAGGGATATTGCAGCACATCTTGCCAAGAAACCTCTTGACAAAGTATTGAGATCATTCCGGGGCTTATATAGTTTATGTTTCAACAATTCATGCGATGGAGTATTCGACAATCCCAAAAGTCTAAAAGAATGTCGGGATCCTCTTGAAGACCTCATTCTTAAGTTCATTGCTTACATTCAAAGGAGTTTCGATACACCTACTCAGGTTAAAAAACTTCTCTCACGGTTGAGAACTATAGAAAGCTGGATGTACTCCACGACTTTTGACTTGGTCCCTTTTGAGCCAGTAGTAACTTTAATTCTGAACCAAGCGACTGACCTTGAAATTTGGAACTCACTCATACTGCTTGTTGATGAACTCGAAAAGATCATGTCAGCTACAGAAGATCAGCTGGAAGAACTAGCTACTGAATCCATTTACCGACGAGTAGTAGAATCATCTGACGGAGCACAAATGAACATGGAGGATCTGAAGCAAGCTTTGAGCGGAGAGTTGGAAGGCTCGGTTTTTGTGAACGTGATCGGCTTTTGGGATAAATACTTTGAGTCAAAGCGGATAAAGGTCGAGCGTGACGGCCTTACCAAGAAATTTATGGAACTATCGGCAGAATCCAAGTTCCAGTTTCCCGCTGTCCCGACTGAAGATGCGGTATGGAAATGGATGCAGGTTATCGAGCATGACCTAATCAAAGCCTATCGAAGCCCAAGTCATTCGGCAACAAATGATGCTGCAAATACTGCAGAAGAACGGGTTGGATTAGCTTTCACTGGGGCTCAATTTCACACTCTCGCAGCCGGAAAAATCATTGGAAACCAGACAAAGCGACAGGTAGATTACTTCATCAAAAGTCGAAACCTTCCGACTGAGGACAGGCATCATTGGCGGGATATTCTTGTGGTGGGTGAACTTACGGTATCTTCATCTAAGGTTTCTCGGCAAAAGTTTCTTCAGCTCAGTGTATACATGCGGGAAGTGTTCATGGCTCAGCCACTTCGTCGATTCGTGCACGGGTTCATCCTCTTCGAGAAAGACCTGCAACTTTGGGTATACGACCGATCGGGACCGTATTCTTGTTCATATATTGATATTGGCAAATCACCAGAGAAGCTCGTGCATGTCTTGGTGACATACATGCTGATGAACGATGAGGAACTTGGTCTTGACCCCAACGTCAAATACGAAGGTGAAGATATGATAGTTCATCTCGAGGTGCCCGGGTCGAAGGATATACGGAAGTTCACCTTGGATCCCAACCCAATCTCTCAACAGAAGGCATACCTTTGTAGGGGAACAAGTTGCTATAAAGACAGAACCCTCAGCTGCGTGGTCAAATTCTCGTGGAGAATATGCGATGGGCTTTCAGAGATTGAGCTTCTTGAGATGGCGGACAATATACCTGGGATGGCAAAGATTCTTGGATCAGCTAATCTGGTAAAAATCAGCCAGCTCCGCGAAGGTCTTCTGTTCACCAAGAGCATGGTCAAAGACACTCGTCCGACGGAGAAGATCATGACTACGCCATACGACTTAAGTGGAGAGATGACACGGATTCCGAAGGAAAGCGTGAATAACCAACTGAGCCGAAAGCGAAAGAGGGAGGCACTTCAAGCTGAAAAAGAGATGGCTGGATCAATTAAAAAAGCGCGATCAATGCAAGAAAGTAGGCAAAATCATTACGTGGAAATGGAAGTTCTTACTAATTACAACACAGATACAACCGTGACCCAACAAGTTACGGAGTTGAATCCACCTGTTTCCTCATTGCAGGCGCTCAAAATTCCAAACTCTGGCAGGGCAATGATCGTGGAAGGCTCTGCTCATTCAGTCAATCAATCTTCCGGTAAAAGGAAAACTGCCGATGATGCCGAAGTAAACGACAGATTGAAGAGAGTTCAACTGTCAAGTAACGCCGGCTTAATTGCGATGAATAATTCTGCGGGACCAAGCTCACTACCTGAAAAGGCTCCAAATCCACCAAAGTCAAGTGCCAATGCTAGATCATGTAGTACGAAAGCGGTAAAAATGGTAAACACTGAAGTCATTATTCCACGTGACCGTCAATTTACCGCTGCCGGGATCTCGCCGTACGGGCGGCCGATTGATAAGTTTAGATCGGCGCTGGAACTGATCATCGGGATTAGCGATGCCATTAAGGCGCATCGGTCACTACTGATGGACGCCAAGATATTACATCGCGACATCTCGGTGAATAATATTCTATTGACTGGCATTGAGACGAGTGACAAGCTGGGTGGTGTCTTGATAGATCTGGACTTGGCAACATTGTTGAAAGATGGAAAAGTTCAAGAAAAGGATCGAGTGGTGACAGGCACGATGCAATTTATCGCACTGGATATTTTGAGTAACAGCTTTGCGACGACGGGTGCAGTGGTCACCCACACTTACCGACATGATCTCGAGTCGTTCTTGTATGTCTTAGTCTGGGTTTGTATCAATTGTGGATGGAATGAAGGCACGAATCCGCACAAAGCTTTCTTATCTAAATGGTACATTGGTACCGCTCGAGAAATCCATCGAAACAAGCTTGACGATATAAAGCGAGACAGTCTCGACGAGATCTTGTACAAATTCTCGCCGATATTTGAAGATGTCAAGGGTCTAGTTGAGGAATTCAGGGACTTATTATTTAATTCAAATATAAAGACGCGAACAGGAAATCTTGAGGACCCGAACAAACTATACGAACCTATCATTGCGGCGTTTGATAGAGCTATCGAGGCATTGAAAATGTAAGTGAAAGGAATCTGTTACATCTTTTATTAATAATATTTTCTCGCTTCATAAAAGATGCTGAAGCGACGCATCTGAAACCTTCATACAATCATCAATGTTACTTATTGTTGATACTGACTACCTGCATAGATCACAAGCGAAACATCCTGAAAAAGCGACACGTAACGAACCTGAATCTCCGAAGCAAAACTCAGTAGCTAAATAGCTAAATGAAAATCAATTGAGAAAGTGGTCTGATGACAAACCTTTGTAGTGTGATAGCATGTTGGCAAACTGCCTACCAGCGAAGTGTAGAATAATGCACCTACAAAAGCATGGCCTATAACATGTTTGAAATATAATATGGAATAGTTTTTGTTAGGCTGTCAGTCAATTCGCACAAGCTTGCCTCATAACCTATACCTAGTTAAAAGGAAAGATCGGTAATAATTAGATTTTCTAATTTTTAAATTGGATTTGGTTGAGTAGTAGGAAGAAGTTCTAAGTTATATTTGCGACAATGCAGTATCTCAACTCAGATACCTGAATTTTAGAGTACTCAAAAAGTCTCGCAGTCTAGAATGAATTTATGGAGTGTTTGAATGTTAATTTTGTTAACTATTTAATTTGTATTCAGCTTTTTAGAAATGAATCATGACCGGTGCAATGTGTACATGAAGGTTGACTTTTCTGACTTTATAGACACTTATACTCTGGATTTCATTTGCAAATACCACTACGAGGTAAGCTTGCTCACATAAATAGTCGACCCTGCTCCGTTAGTACCCACCCAAGGGAAATTCAAAATGTCTGATTATCCATGTAAACACTCGTCATCCATGCATACTAACACCTGGAGAAATGTGGTTGTGTTTTGCTGGATTTGAACCAGCGATCTGCTGTCCTGAGTGGGATGTGTCCAGGCTATCCAGACTCTACTTGACAGACCGGCAAGACGATGTACTCCCGCACCATCCAATCATGGCGATGTTTACAGTGACGCTTGCACTCGCGCAGCTGAAGCCATTGCCCGAACAAGGCTCAATTTGTTAAAACTCATTATCTTAATTCAAAATTTCACGCTCGTCGAGGTTGTAACCATTTTTAGCATAATATTCTAAACTTGTCGTAATCCCTTTCACGTCCATCCCAAAGAACTGTCTCCCAGATTTTTGCGCCATGCTTTTTTCATTCGTCGGGTGCAAATATCGGCGTGGACGTGTATTTGGCGACCAGCTGAGGCTATAGATTGTCCATGAGAAGTGTGGTCATTGAAATGAGGATGTACTTGGTGGTACTTGCAGACTTGATGAAACTTATGTAATTGTTGTGATTGGTGTTACGGTTTGACCGTTGTTTGAACTTAGGTGGATAGTTAAGCCTGATACTAAGAATTCTTACGATGAGGCTGTATGGGGTGGAGATGAAGCTGAACGAAATGGCACTACTAGTCAGGAGGCTGAAGCGTTATTACAACTTAGCGACACCTGGAAATACGTGGCTGGGTAAGAAGTATTGTGCCTAAGGACAAGTCACTAGTCTGTAGATTCACGAGGAAGATTAACACTTATAAATACCTGTTAGTAGTAGCTAGAGTTAGCTTTTCTCGTCATATATTTGAATTTGATTTCATTAACCTGATTAGGCGCCCTATAGGCCCATGCAGGTGGCTATAAACTCTATTGATAGTTATTTTACATGAGGGGGAAACCTTCCGATAAAAATCCCTTACTCCTTTAAATTATTTCTATGGTTCTTCGTTAACCTAAAGGAAGCACAATCGGCCGTTAGTCCGTGACAGGACTTGCTAAAGTTGTAGGTGACCTCGCCATCCTTTCCCTGCCCTCGCGTACCGAAAAGTGATGACTGTGGTCTTGAGTTCGACCCCGATGGCGCAAATTGATGTGTAGATGGGGCTGTGGCCACGGGATGTTTCCACGGGCGCCCTGGCCCTCTCATTCCGACCTCTGCCTTCTGGTTGGACACCAGTGTTAACCCTTGGTTATCTTCTTGTTTTGCCGCTGTGGATATTGTTGTGGCCGCTATTATTAGTTCCTCTCTTCTTAGATCTGCCGTTCTCTGTAAAAGTCCATACTGTGCCTTCTGGATACTAGCCTTGTAGGACGCGAAGTTTGGACACGCCCCCTTCTGCCACGATCTATGGCCTTTGCCGCAGTGGCAGCAAAGCACTGCTTTACTTGTGCCCGGGGTGACCAGAGCTGGGCCGTGTACAGCATTGAGTTAAGTACAATGCCGTTTCGAGTCACCTCGCGTTGGAGGGCCTCTGTCGGCAAGCTCGCGATCACCGACCCTCGAGCATGGCCGTTCTTGTTCATCCATTGGTGCTCCTTCCCGTCGTAGAGCCATCTTAACCTGTTGATTTGGATTCCAAGAATCCGAACATTTGTCTCCGTTTTTATTTGATATATCATTCTGCTTTGGTCGGCATTTTTTCCTCCTTATATCATTGTCCCCAGTGGGACTCCCAAAATTTCAACAGGATAATCCTGCTTCAAAACGCAGAACTCCTTTGGCTGAGCCATATTCAGGGCAGCGTCTCGCTGTGAAACTGACTGCACGAACACCTCAGTATCGTTACTCCGCAACTGCCTTACGGCATATGCTCCCTCGATGTGTATTTTTGCTTTGATTAGCAGCTCTGCCGGCTGCATTTTGTCTATCCCTTGTACTCGTAATCTTACTGCGGCTTTAGTTGCTGGAGGTGCAACGACTGAGGCGTACGTTGGTCGCCCTCCCATTCCTTGTGTCGACAGAGGAGTCATCTTGCGCACTGGCTCTTCGAGACTCTTCGTTACTGTCGCCTCTAAGGCCAGCATCCTTTCTTCCATTGGCGTCGCCTTCATTGTAGATTGTAGTGACAATGCGTGCGACTTGAGGGCGTCAATAGCCGCATCTACCTCCGCCATCGGTGCCGCAGTTGGGTTAGTACCTGCTATAACCAGTCTGTCGCGAACCTTATTTAAATAGTACCCTATTGATTTCGTGTTATCCATGCTAACACCTGTAGATGTCGCGAGAGAATCTTTAGCCAAGATTGCGGCTGTTTCGCTGTCCGTTGGGGGCTTGGGTGGTGCCGTGAAGATTTTTCCTGCCTTGAAGACCACATTTCTGGTTCCCCAATCCGCCATACCGAAGCGCAGTGACAAAAAATCGGGGAATCGGATAACAAGGATCAATTAAGATAGTAGCAATCAACGAAACGATGAAATAACGTTCGAGGAACGATGTGCCGCTTTTGACCAAATGATGATGTTTTGATGATTTCTCCTCTTATAGTTTATTAAATCGATTTAATCATCACCAACTCGGTTTACGTCACAATTGGCAAGTATTAGCCAAGATAGATTTTCCAATGCTACCATTTTATTTTGTGTGGGAAGATGGTTCCGTGGAAAAGGTGGCTGAATTCTACAGGTAAGTACCAAGCTGAATGGCTATTCATCATGCGAAAATCTTCTATGATCTTTCAGGAAAAATGAGAGGCAAGGAGCACTGTACAAGGTCTGGCCTGGACCAGAGAGGAGCCCAATGTACTAGATTTTCTACGACACGAGTAGTACAATAAATACATTACTTGCGAATTTTCATGCCAATGGTTTTGACGATTGCTCGACCCGTCCAGCGGCCGGAATAGAATACCAAACAAATCTTCGAACCTAGATTGCGAGCGCGAAGGTATCCACAGATTGCAAATTTCGGCAGTTTTCATAAATTAGCTTACATCTTTCCTCGGCGAGCAATCCACCAAAGTCCAGCATTATACAGGAAAAAATAGTTGATATAATCTTACGATACACCCGTTCATCTTCCATTTTCTAAGGGCTCAACCCTCACTGTCCATAAGAGCATAGTTAAAAATTGTAAAATTGGAATATAAAAAAAATGTAGCTAGTATCTTATATGTAGATTCTAGGAGTCCTCCATAGTCATTGACTCAGTTAGGACTATAATAAAAATCTAATCTAATCTAATCTTCCATTTTCTCCCAGGGCCGCAGTAAATGGGGTAATTAGTCTACATTGAGTCAGGAAGAGGGTTGGATGCTGTAGTGGTACACCATCCGGGCTGTTCTCCCAAGTAGATATTGGGTAGCCTGAACACCTACCTCATTCGAGACAGTAGAAAGCTGGTTCGAATCCAGTCAGACCCACACACTACTCTCTCTCACGGTAATATTGTACTTGTGGGATGATGAAAGCACACTCAGATGGCCACGGGTTTTTCACGCTTTTCCCCGAGGTGGGTATGCACGGAAGAGGTTGTACGCCGTAAGGGTCAATCCCGAGTGGTATCTGCAAATGAAATCTGAGTGTGAGTATTCTAAATGTCAAATTGAGTCATCCTACATAAAGTACATATCTTCCGATAAAAACTTGCATGGACCACAAGGCGCCAAATCAGGATAATGAACTATATATATATATATATATATATTGTGAAATGACAAGGTGTGTCTAGCTGCTACAGGGGCAATCCGAGTCAGGCAGAGTCAAACACATGAGTCGCGTCAATTACGCTATTCATGCAGATCAGTCGCGTGGAGGAAAATTTGTACTTAGGAGTCTGGCTGTCTCGATCTTAGTATACTTTTAGTTAACTCGAATATCTGATTCTATCTGACCTCAATCCACTGTACTAATTCCATCGTCTTTTATACCGTCATACTGCAATAGAATTCCTCCCAATTAATATATATATATATATTATTAAAAACTTAGTCCTTGTATTGTGTAATGATCACTTTAAGGAGTTCTAATATAAAACATGGAAGGTAGACTTGTCTATGAAATCAACTCGTTGGAGGTTTCGAAGAATTATCCATAATAACGGATCCAACACTCGAGATTTACATCTTGAGTGAGGGTCCGTGCACGCTAACAAAACAGCCCAATAACCACGTGATAAACAAGCTAATTGTACAGGGTATTTTGCTCTCCGGTTCTCCTAACTCCTGGCTAATGATGACAACTCAGACCCATAATAAGGGTCATGAGGATCCTGGAATCGCAATGCATCAGACTTATTTCTCAACACTCCCCCTCAAGGCAATTTCCATTACTCATATCCTCCCACTAGTCCAAGCTGGTTTTTGAATCTTTCGAATGCCACTCTTTGAAGAGGTTTTGTCAGTCCATCTGCTATCATCTCGCTTATTGGTACATAGTCAATTACGAGCTTCCTTTTTTCGGCCAGGTCACGAATGAAATGGAAACAGATGTCGATATGCTTTGATCTCTCGTGCAGGTGAGGGTTCTTGACTAGTGCTAGGGCTCCTTGGTTATCTCCATACATTTGTACTGTCATTTCGTTTACGTTGATAACTTGGGGCATTCCTAAATCGCGGAGGATCTGTGCGGCCCACTGGCCTTGTTTGGCGTGCATAGCTTGTGAAATATATTCGGCTTCGGCGCTTGACGTTGCAACAGAGTTTTGTTTTTTCGAGGACCAAGAAATGGGTCCACCATAGTACATGATGACTCCCCCGGAGATACTCTTCCGGTCCATCTTATCTGTCGCCCAATCCGCGTCAGTGTAAATGGCAAATTGCTGTGAATATGCTCCCCCTGGTCCGAATCGGAGTCTCTGTTTGACTGTTGAACGTAGGTATCGCATGAGGCTCTTGAGAGCTATTCCGTGGTGCACTGCGGGGTCTTTCATGAATTGGGATAGTCGACCAACAACAAAAGCGATATCAGGTCTTGTTAATACCATTGCGTACATTAATTTCCCAATTCCTCTCTGATATTCAGTTGCGTTGATTCGTTCATCTGATCCGTTTGCTGGGCGAAGGTTTTCGTAGTCTGCTGCAGGGATCTTCTTGCTCATGTGTTTTGCATGCGTTATGCCGAATTGATCAAGAGCTGCGGACAGGTACTGTTCTTGGTCAAGGTAAATGGTGCGATTTTTTTGGTCTCTTGTAATTCTTATGCCAAGAATCTTCTCAATCTCCCCCAGATTTTTGGCATTAAATCGTTGAGAGAGCGCTTTGAAAAACCAATTAAGTTTACTGTCATCATTTGCTGCTGCGGCGATGTCATCAACGTACACGAGAATCCAAATATTTCTTTTGTGATGGACGTAGAGACATGGGTCCGCAAGACTTTGTGTGAACCCAATTGATACGAGGAAGCTTTTCAGGAGTAGATTCCAGTCTCTACCGGCTTGTTTAAGTCCGTAAAGGCTGCGAAGGGCTTTAAGTACTTTTCCTTTTGAAACTTCTACTCCTTCTGGTGGCTTAAGATATATTTCTTCTTGCAATGTGGATTCCGTGAAGGCGTTTTTTATGTCGTAATGGTGGCACTTCAAGTCGTATCTAGCCACCATTGCTAGAAATAGGCGAAAAGTGTCCATCCTAACAGTAGGTGCAAACGTCTCGGTGTAGTCGACTCCATATTGTTGACTAAAGCCTCTTGCTGCTAAGCGGGCCTTGTAGCGTTCTACAGACCCATCCTTCTTTAATTTGATTGTAAAAACCCATTTTGTCGAGACTGTGTTTGCCCCGTCCGGCAGAATATGTTCTTCCCATGTTCCATTTGAAACTAGTGCATCGATTTCATCTAGTATAGCTCTTTTCCACGATGGGCCGTGAATCTTGTCATTTGTGGCCTCCTTATACGTACGTGGTATCGGAATACCGTTTATAACTTTCGTGGGGAGTGCATATTCCTTATTCACATCTGATTGATTGGTGAAAATCGCGTAGAAAGCCTGTATGATGGAAGCTTTAAGCTTGCGGTCGTTAGGAGTAGCTGAAAAGGTATGTCTCGCTGAGAATGAACTTTCGGTTGCTCTTTCAATATTTTCATGTTCTTCCATATCAGAGAATATTTTTGCTAATAACGCTCTTCGTATTCTTTTAATTTGTTTGTCCTCGTCGTAATAATCTGCATTACTTTTACGCCTTTTCCGAAAGAAATATCTAGGCTCAGGGACTGATGGTAAATTCATTGATTCGAAATTTCGCTCTGGGGTCTGGGATGGTTCTGAATCTTGGATTGCTTCGATGGTACTGTTCCTATTCGAATCAATTTTGATCTGGTCGTCTTTATCGCCTTGGATGGCGTTGTTGGTCTCGCTTAAGATTGGACCAGTGTCACCATGATTATCTTCTTCAACTATGGTTCCTGATGGTGGTGCTGACAATTTATTTTCTTTTCTCTTCTGGGATTTCTTTCGTTTCCGTTTTTCTTTATTGGACGTTCCGGTAGGTTCTGAAGTATGTGTCGTAGGAGAAGGTGAAGGAGATGCCGTAGTAAGTGCTGGCTTTGGATTGGATACTGGGGCTGCTTCCGTTGCCGAGTCCGGTATTGGAGACGGTATTGGAGATGGAATTGTAGCTGGTGACGGAGCTGGTGGTTGAGTTAATACTGGAGAAGGTGGCACATCGATCATCACATCTTCGAATATTTTAGCCCCCGATTTATCGTTATCTTTGCTGGGGCGACCTCTATTATTTCTCAGAGGTAATTGGTTAGTGGTTCCTTGAGATGTGACGATGCTCTCTCTTAGCCTCAAGTTGATCATTCCTCCCTTTACTTTTTCGTCTATTAATACAGCATTTACTCGCTCTACTCGACCTAGGTCTGGGGCGTAGATTTTTGTGTGTTTTTCGGTGTTCTCGGAAAAACCCATGAAGACACCCTCTCTTCCCCGTACAACCAATTTGTCGTGTCTTCCTTTAGCTTCTAGTGTTTTTGGATTGACGTACCCATAAGCTTTGTAGCCCCAAGGTCGTATGTGCTCGATGTTTGGCCTTACTCCCGTATAGGCTTCAAGTGGAGATGAAGGGCTTCCATTAATAATAGGTCCAAGGGGAAGTCTGTTTCGGATGTATGAGTCGTATTCAACTGCTTCGTCCCAAAATTCTATAGGTAATTCTGCATCATCAATCATTGTCCTGATGGTCATCTCAGCAGTTTGAATACTACGTTCAGCGGGGCCATTTTGATGCGATGACGCGATGGCTGTAAAGTTTGCAACAACTCCATCTTCTCGTTCCCATTGCAACATTACGTGTTTGAGTTCTGGTGCGTTATCGGATCTGGTCGATTTCAGTTTCCTTCCCGTCTGTCGTTCTTCTCTAACCCTTAATTTTCTTAATTCAGATATGGCTTGGTCTTTTGTCTTCATAGGGATAGACCAAGTTCTACGAGTCCAGTTGTCAATGACCTGCAGGAAGTATCTATTTCCGCGAAGAGACTTAGGGAATGGGCCAGCTACATCAAAAGAAATGAGTTCCAATGGTTCTGTCTTATGCTGAGCAAGAGTGTTGCTAATTTTATTTCTCATTTTTCCAATCTTACAAGACTTACAAATTCTCTTTTCGGGGATAGGTATTTTAACACGATCAATATTCGAAGTTTTGTGAAGTTTACTAATAATATTTGGGCCGTAATGACCAAATCGACGATGCATTAATCGGTAACGTGCTCTTTCTTCTTTAGTCTCGGCTGGGTCATTATCAGATTGGTCAGGGTCTTTGTCTGAGAAATCAGGGTTATCTCTGCATTTTATAGAGGTATCACGGTAGTAATTCAAGCTGGTTTTACGGTGTGTGGCTGGGAGATTATTGTCAGGCGCTTTATGGGTCGCGGGGCATGCTACTTGTTTTATTACCCTTGTGTCCAAGGACTTTCCTCTGAGTTCAGTTGGGATATGTTTCACAATGTAGAGACCGTCAGTTTGGACTGCATGAATCATTTGTTTTATTTTCATCCTTGATCCAAACATTCTTTTCGTCAAAGTGGCCTTCCATTCCAGTTCTACAGAGCCGTTTTGCTGAGAGAAGATTTACGCCAAGATTGGGTACGTAGAAGACATTTTTTGCTATCCCCCATGAACCATCGGCACATTTGACTACTACAGTTCCCCGGTGACTCGATGTTAATGTACCTCCCCCGACTTGTATAGTGGTAGGAAGTATATTTTTCAGTTTTCCCCTAAACAAATGGATTTGATCAGTCATTGGAGACGTAGCGCCTGTGTCAAGTACCCAAGCAGCTGGGGTGCTCTTACTAATAAGTTCTTTTGTAAGCATCACTTTCTGTGGCTTATGGAAATCTGAGTCGGATTCAGATTCTTCTTCGGGCGAGACCTCGCTTGTGGAATCGTGAGAAGTTGAATCCGAAGTTTCTTCATAAGCGGCGAAGCCATGCCTTCCCTTGGGTGTCGATCTGGTTCTCTTGTGGGTAGTCTTCTTTTTTTCTGGTTTGGATGCCTTTTTTGACCTTGGCTTTTTTGTCCCCTTTTTATCGGCCCTCTTTTCATCCTTCTCTCGAAGTGTGATGGCGTATTCCAAGGCCGCTTTTGCATAAGGGCAATTGCGCAATATATGGTTGGACCCGTGACACTTGTAGCAACGCATTTCAACGAAAGCATCTGGGGTATTTTCCATGGTGATGTCAGAGTTTCGGCGCTGCCGCTGGTGATGCCTTCTATCAAAAGCCGGGTGTGCAATCTCATGGTCTCTGCTGTCTTCCTCCTTTTCTATGTGAATATTTAATTTTTCTTCGACAGTCCATTTATTACCGCGAAAACTATCAAGAATTGAGGAGTATTTAGATGGCAGGGTCTTCCCTAGAATAAGAAAGAGTGTTTTGTCTGGGTAGGCGAACCTGAAGGACTCATCTGCGGCGATGAGTTTCCTTCTGTAACCTTTCAAAGTTTCCCAAGCGCTGTGAATACCTTTCTCTTCCACCTCAAACTGGTTGGGGAAGCTTTGGATTTTAGACATGAAATTTGAGGCGGTAGATTCACTGATCTAATTGTATTTGTCCTTCAAAAAATTCCATACATCAATCGCGTTGTCAAACTCGTCAAAAACAGATTGATCGTCGTCGCTGAGGAGATCTGAGATATAAGAAAAGAACTTTGCGGTGTCTTGTTCGAATATCTTTAATTTTTCACTGTTCCAAGATACCCCTAATCTCTCATATTTTGACGTCATTTGCTCCAATGGATCTCTTTTCTCATTTTCTTTTCTTTTTGATGACGAGGTACTAGAACATTCGGCTTCATCTTTGGGCTGAATGGAAGAGCCTCCCTCTCGCTTTATCCAAGCAAAGTTTGCTTTAGTCGTGTGGGTCACGTAGAAGTAACCTTTTGACTTTGACTTAAATTCTACCTTGCGGAACCATTTATCATGATTTTGACGAGAGAGTATGAGTGCCTCACGTTTCTCGTAGTCTGAACCCATTGTCAGTAGTAATTTATTTCCTCCTCTTTTTCTTCGTTTAATAGAATTACTTTCTTTCGTAATCTTTAGCGCTCTCGTCCGTTGGCGCTCTTTCGTTTGTAAACGTTCGTGTCTTGCGCGTCTTTCGCATTCTCGTTCGTTTGCGCTACTCCAATTGTTGTTGATTACTTTAGCACCCTCGTTCGTTGGAGCTACTTGAGAAAAGTCTGGGCACCGGTGGTCATAACCTATTTAAAACTTAGTCCTTGTATTGTGTAATGATCACTTTAAGGAGTTCTAATATAAAACATGGAAGGTAGACTTGTCTATGAAATCAACTCGTTGGAGGTTTCGAAGAATTATCCATAATAACGGATCCAACACTCGAGATTTACATCTTGAGTGAGGGTCCGTGCACGCTAACAAAACAACCCAATAACCACGTGATAAACAAGCTAATTGTACAGAGTATCTTGCTCTCCGGTTCTCCTAACTCCTGGCTAATGATGACAACTCAGACCCATAATAAGGGTCATGAGGATCCTGGAATCGCAATGCATTAGACTTATTTCTCAACATATATATATATATATATATATATATTAGCCAAGATAGCTACGTGATACTCATAATGCACGGACTTAAGTATATATCTGCTGCTCAGTAGATTTATTAGAAGTAATGTTGACATGTATAACCCATTACTTAATTCGTGGACATATTGGTAGAGGGAAGCTTATGCAATAATGGAGGATAAAAGGTTGTCAATTCGACAACTCAACTAAACACAGGTACCAGACTCCTTTTAATCCCAATGGATAGCCCGTGCGGGATCTCCGATTAACAGCAGTAAACAACGCTAGCATAGGGATGGCAAGACTGAACACCTGTACGCGGTGTCCTCTACGAACCTGGGAGTATATATTCTCCCAGAGCCAAGTTCAGTCAAATTTCGCAATGTCAAAGAAGTTGGCCCACGAGGCAAAATTTCAAATTACTCCATGCCAATCTTTCACTCCCAAAGAGTCCGATTCTCAACTAATCTTCATCAAGTCTACAAGTACGACCTAGTATATCCACGTTTCAATGACCACATCTCTCGTCGACTTTCTCTGGCCTCAGCCGGTCACCAAATACACGCCCACGCCGATATTTATACCCGACGGAGGAAGCAAAGCGTGGAGCACAAATCTAGGAGATAGCTCTTTGGGATGGACATGAGAGGAATCAGGACAAGTTTACAAGATGATGCAAAGGAATGATATTACCTTGAAGGGAGTGAAATTCCGAATTTTGGCAAGAGTTTTACGAATTGAACTTTGTACGCGGCAAGACTTCGCTTGCGAGAGTGCAGCTGACACTATAAAAACAAGCCGACGATGGAAGGTGTCGTGGTCCGGCTCCTTGTGGTGTTCTCTGGTATGGTTTGAGTAGCCTGGGCACCTACTCCACTTGGGAAGGAGACATCTCAGATCACATATCGCGCGGAGAAAAGTTGAAAGATGATGGAGGCATGTCTAGATAACTCAGGGTTTTTGAGACGTTCCCCTGCGTGGGTATTCACGGATGAGGGTTGACTTGGGGTGAAGAAAAAGCCACCATAACTTCGCAGTGGTACTTGCAAATGAAATCTGAGGCATGAGTGGTCCTGTTGTAAATTGAGTCATCTTTTCTGTACTTTTCTTTGATATTGTGTCTTAGCTAGATAGCTGCATACGCAATTAAAATCTGATGCAAAAAAAAAAAAAAAATACCGTAGGAAATTTTAAAAATGTCAGTGGAAGTTCACAACTAATGGATGAGTTGGACTGTGATCAAAGATCTCCGCCGGCTCCATATTTACTGCCGCAGAGTGGACCTCATGCATTAGCTTGGGAGCTAAACAAAACCATAAAAAGAAACTAGCAAATGAGTGGTTATGAGTAATTCATATCCTCAACTTTTACATGTACCGCAAGCTCTCACTCTCAAACTTATACTTGTGATAAAGAAGTAAATTCTAAAATTAGGGGTCATTCGGATCCATGTATGACGCGGTACGAGCAGTCAACCAATTAATTTTCAAACTACAATGCGATTTCAGAAATATCGTAATGCGAAAGCTTGGAAACCTGCAATACAGCAATATTTCATTGGTGTAAGCTTAACAGAGCCTTGTATCCATGTTCCTAGTCTTCATTCTCAATCATTATTCGACTCGACAAACCTAGAAAAGAGTCGGACGACAGATTATCTAGAATTTCAGACCTATCTCAAAATGCGCACAAAAACCAATGTTTGCTTTACCGCCCAGAGAGCGGTGAGTTGATTTTACCCATGTAATGTGATAAGCCCGTAGACTTTCTGGTACACTTCATACTCCACGTGGAGTTGAAAGTTTAATCAATTTTAAATCTGAAAGGTCTCTTCTGAACGAATCAGTCTATTGTATTACTGATATCTATATGAATAAAAGAGCTTCTGGCTTTTCGAACCAGCCCCCAGCTTGTCAGGTTACTTTCGCAGATGGAGACTGGTCGCTGGCAAGATTTATAACCTGAATAAATACATTCTTAATGCTGGCCCACGTAATGGATAATGTAATATACTAACAAAAATTATATCCTCAACTTTGTCCCTGAGGCTGACGTGCATGAGTTATCGATTGGCCTTTTTGGCTAGTTGGAGTGGAACTTTTATTGCAAGGATTCCGCTACCAATCGTTCAATCAAAAAAGCGTCCAAGCCAAGTCGATCCATGGTAGGGATAATAAAAATAATATTGACTTCCATTTTCTGAGGTAATTGCTAAAACTGCATATATTTTATGATGGAATATACAGGTGCAGATTGTTAGGACACGCTACTAGTACGTGAGCTTGCGATGTATAAATTCGTCCATTCTCCCCAACCACCATCACTAACCATACTTCATCAGTCCTACTCTTTACATACCCATCTTTTCCTGCCAGAATATCGATACGCAAGCCTCTCCTCACGCAGCGATTAAATTATGTCTCTTAACAGGGATATTGCAGCACATCTTGCAGAAAAACCTCTAGGGAAAGTATTACGATCATTCCGCAGCCTTTACAAAGACAACTTTCCCTCCCCGCAAGCAAAGGTATTCGGCAATCCCAAAAATGCAGACGAATGTCGAGAGCCTCTTGAAGACCTCATACTTAAGTTCATTGCTTACATTCAAAGGAGTTTCGATACACCTACTCAGGTTAAAAAACTTCTCTCACGGTTGAGAACTATAGAAAGCTGGATGTACTCCACGACTTTTGACTTGGTCCCTTTTGAGCCAGTAGCAACTTTAATTCTGAACCAAGCGACTGACCTTGAAATTTGGAACTCACTCATACTGCTTGTTGATGAACTCGAAAAGATCATGTCAGCTACAGAAGATCAGCTGGAAGAACTAGCTACTGAATCCATTTACCGACGAGTAGTAGAATCATCTGACGGAGCACAAATGAACATGGAGGATCTGAAGCAAGCTTTGAGCGGAGAGTTGGAAGGCTCGGTTTTTGTGAACGTGATCGGCTTTTGGGATAAATACTTTGAGTCAAAGCGGATAAAGGTCGAGCGTGACGGCCTTACCAAGAAATTTATGGAACTATCGGCAGAATCCAAGTTCCAGTTTCCCGCTGTCCCGACTGAAGATGCGGTATGGAAATGGATGCAGGTTATCGAGCATGACCTAATCAAAGCCTATCGAAGCCCAAGTCATTCGGCAACAAATGATGCTGCAAATACTGCAGAAGAACGGGTTGGATTAGCTTTCACTGGGGCTCAATTTCACACTCTCGCAGCCGGAAAAATCATTGGAAACCAGACAAAGCGACAGGTAGATTACTTCATCAAAAGTCGAAACCTTCCGACTGAGGACAGGCATCATTGGCGGGATATTCTTGTGGTGGGTGAACTTACGGTATCTTCATCTAAGGTTTCTCGGCAAAAGTTTCTTCAGCTCAGTGTATACATGCGGGAAGTGTTCATGGCTCAGCCACTTCGTCGATTCGTGCACGGGTTCATCCTCTTCGAGAAAGACCTGCAACTTTGGGTATACGACCGATCGGGACCGTATTCTTGTTCATACATTGATATTGGCAAATCACCAGAGAAGCTCGTGCATGTCTTGGTGACATACATGCTGATGAACGATGAGGAACTTGGTCTTGACCCCAACGTCAAATACGAAGGTGAAGATATGATAGTTCATCTCGAGGTGCCCGGGTCGAAGGATATACGGAAGTTCACCTTGGATCCCAACCCAATCTCTCAACAGAAGGCATACCTTTGTAGGGGAACAAGTTGCTTTAAAGACAGAACCCTCAGCTGCGTGGTCAAATTCTCGTGGAGAATATGCGATGGGCTTTCAGAGATTGAGCTTCTTGAGATGGCGGACAATATACCTGGGATGGCAAAGATTCTTGGATCAGCTAATCTGGTAAAAATCAGCCAGCTCCGCGAAGGTCTTCTGTTCACCAAGAGCATGGTCAAAGACACTCGTCCGACGGAGAAGATCATGACTACGCCATACGACTTAAGTGGAGAGATGACACGGATTCCGAAGGAAAGCGTGAATAACCAACTGAGCCGAAAGCGAAAGAGGGAGGCACTTCAAGCTGAAAAAGAGATGGCTGGATCAATTAAAAAAGCGCGATCAATGCAAGAAAGTAGGCAAAATCATTACGTGGAAATGGAAGTTCTTACTAATTACAACACAGATACAACCGTGACCCAACAAGTTACGGAGTTGAATCCACCTGTTTCCTCATTGCAGGCGCTCAAAATTCCAAACTCTGGCAGGGCAATGATCGTGGAAGGCTCTGCTCATTCAGTCAATCAATCTTCCGGTAAAAGGAAAACTGCCGATGATGCCGAAGTAAACGACAGATTGAAGAGAGTTCAACTGTCAAGTAACGCCGGCTTAATTGCGATGAATAATTCTGCGGGACCAAGCTCACTACCTGAAAAGGCTCCAAATCCACCAAAGTCAAGTGCCAATGCTAGATCATGTAGTACGAAAGCGGTAAAAATGGTAAACACTGAAGTCATTATTCCACGTGACCGTCAATTTACCGCTGCCGGGATCTCGCCGTACGGGCGGCCGATTGATAAGTTTAGATCGGCGCTGGAACTGATCATCGGGATTAGCGATGCCATTAAGGCGCATCGGTCACTACTGATGGACGCCAAGATATTACATCGCGACATCTCGGTGAATAATATTCTATTGACTGGCATTGAGACGAGTGACAAGCTGGGTGGTGTCTTGATAGATCTGGACTTGGCAACATTGTTGAAAGATGGAAAAGTTCAAGAAAAGGATCGAGTGGTGACAGGCACGATGCAATTTATCGCACTGGATATTTTGAGTAACAGCTTTGCGACGACGGGTGCAGTGGTCACCCACACTTACCGACATGATCTCGAGTCGTTCTTGTATGTCTTAGTCTGGGTTTGTATCAATTGTGGATGGAATGAAGGCACGAATCCGCACAAAGCTTTCTTATCTAAATGGTACATTGGTACCGCTCGAGAAATCCATCGAAACAAGCTTGACGATATAAAGCGAGACAGTCTCGACGAGATCTTGTACAAATTCTCGCCGATATTTGAAGATGTCAAGGGTCTAGTTGAGGAATTCAGGGACTTATTATTTAATTCAAATATAAAGACGCGAACAGGAAATCTTGAGGACCCGAACAAACTATACGAACCTATCATTGCGGCGTTTGATAGAGCTATCGAGGCATTGAAAATGTAAGTGAAAGGAATCTGTTACATCTTTTATTAATAATATTTTCTCGCTTCATAAAAGATGCTGAAGCGACGCATCTGAAACCTTCATACAATCATCAATGTTACTTATTGTTGATACTGACTACCTGCATAGATCACAAGCGAAACATCCTGAAAAAGCGACACGTAACGAACCTGAATCTCCGAAGCAAAACTCAGTAGCTAAATAGCTAAATGAAAATCAATTGAGAAAGTGGTCTGATGACAAACCTTTGTAGTGTGATAGCATGTTGGCAAACTGCCTACCAGCGAAGTGTAGAATAATGCACCTACAAAAGCATGGCCTATAACATGTTTGAAATATAATATGGAATAGTTTTTGTTAGGCTGTCAGTCAATTCGCACAAGCTTGCCTCATAACCTATACCTAGTTAAAAGGAAAGATCGGTAATAATTAGATTTTCTAATTTTTAAATTGGATTTGGTTGAGTAGTAGGAAGAAGTTCTAAGTTATATTTGCGACAATGCAGTATCTCAACTCAGATACCTGAATTTTAGAGTACTCAAAAAGTCTCGCAGTCTAGAATGAATTTATGGAGTGTTTGAATGTTAATTTTGTTAACTATTTAATTTGTATTCAGCTTTTTAGAAATGAATCATGACCGGTGCAATGTGTACATGAAGGTTGACTTTTCTGACTTTATAGACACTTATACTCTGGATTTCATTTGCAAATACCACTACGAGGTAAGCTTGCTCACATAAATAGTCGACCCTGCTCCGTTAGTACCCACCCAAGGGAAATTCAAAATGTCTGATTATCCATGTAAACACTCGTCATCCATGCATACTAACACCTGGAGAAATGTGGTTGTGTTTTGCTGGATTTGAACCAGCGATCTGCTGTCCTGAGTGGGATGTGTCCAGGCTATCCAGACTCTACTTGGCAGACCGGCCAAGACGATGTACCACCGCACCATCCAATCATGGCGGTGTTTATAGTGTCGCCTGCACTCTCGCAACCGAAGTCTTGGCACGCGCAAAGCTCAATTTGTAAAAACTCCTTGCCAAAATTCGAAATTCCACGTCCGTGGAGACTGTATCCATTCGTCGCATAATCTTGTTAACTTGTCCTTAATCCTCTCACGCCAATCCCAAAGAGCTATCTCCCAGATTTGTGCGCCATCCTTTGTGTCCTCCGTCGGGTATAAATATCGGCGCGGGCGCGTATTCTCTGGCCAGCTTAGGCCAGAAAATAGTCGATGAGAGGTGTGGTCATTGGAATGAGGATGTACCTGGTCGTACTTGTAGACTTGATGAGACTCATGTAAGAATCAAATTCATTGGGAGTGAAATTTGAAAGTGGTGGGGTAATTTGGTGTCACGGCTTCGTGGGCCAACTGGTTCGGCAATGAGAAATTGACTGAACTTGGCTCTAGGAGAATGTTTCACTTCAAGGTTCGCAAAGAATATCGCGTACAGCTGTCCAGTCTTGCCCTTCACATTTTTCTCCTGTGAATAATTTATTTTTGAATTCGATTTCATTTAACCCGATCAGGTACTCTATGAGTCCATGCAGGTGACTGTCTTCATTATTTACAGAGGAAACCCATTTGGTGAAAACCTCCTGATCCTGTCTGTTAACATTCCTATCAATTTGTTTAGTTAACCTTCAGCAAGTGTAGTTTACACTGTTCAGTCAGTGAGGATTTCGTCCTCTCTTCTTCCAGATCGATTTACTATTCCCGACATTACTATCTCGACATCCCCTGCAAGTCGAAACTGTTTTATCCACCCTCTGCTTAGTATCCACT
The DNA here is from genome assembly GCA_905067625.1 of Blumeria graminis f. sp. triticale. Classification (NCBI taxonomy): domain Eukaryota; kingdom Fungi; phylum Ascomycota; class Leotiomycetes; order Helotiales; family Erysiphaceae; genus Blumeria; species Blumeria graminis. The sequence goes on from LR898477.1 coordinate 10,512,979, forward strand.
ATGTGATTCTAGCCACATCTTCTGGGCTGTTCATCATTGCTTCAAGGGACCTATCTTAAGCTTGTCGGAGAAAGTCACCTCTTCCATTTGCCCTCTACAGACACACCAATACCATGTGCTTGATGTGTTATGAGGGATAGGTACATTGCCAGCTTGGCTTTTATATTCCGGGTTTTTTAATCTGTATAGGTAGGAATTGAGCCCGATATGCTCGCCCCTTAGCTGAATGGCGACAATGCTTTGGGCTCTGGTTAGGTTACGGTGGATTTATATGGGTGTATCTTTGAAATTCATTTTGTTTCTGCCTATTTGTTCATGAGTAAATATATTTGCCGATTTCTAATGTTCTGAAGCGGCTGATGCTGGTCATCTAGGGTGCTGTTTGCTGTTCTGGCTTGTTCATGAATACTTTCACTCCTGGAAGACCACTATCTTTCCAGCTTCTTTCTGCCTCTCCTAGTCATTTTCTATTATGGTTAAGAGGTTATGTACGACGTCTTGGAGTCTAGAGCTTAATAGTCTGCGGAGCTGAGAGTAGAGCAAGGTGTGGAGATTAAATTAATTAGAATCTATATGTACATATATGTGTATATAAAAAGGATGAAGCGGCCCTATCTATCTCTACAAAAGAAGTGTTCCTAATACCCTACGCACGAGCCTCGGCTAATCCCTCACCGTGCCTTGCTAGCCACACTTGGTTTAGTTCACGTAATGTCTCATTGCTTACACACGCCCATCCGTATGGTATATCACAACATTTTCCCTTGCACAATTTTAGTCCATTCGGCGATATCTCTGCTATTGTTTAGGGCATGCGGAATTTCTCTCCAGTTTGCGGGCGGCTTTATCCTCCTACATGTAGATCGTATTGTCTGCTGAAGAGGGAGTTTAGCCTTTAGTCTGGCGTGCTGGACCGTCCTTTGTTTCAGGCATATCTCTTTAGGGAGGAAAGACGATTCGTGCTCTAGCATCCTGCTGCGAGGAGAATTTTAGGTGTTAAAATCTAGACATGCCAGACCGAACTGCACGCAGTGCGGAGTAGACGAAGACTACCCATCTTCGATCGCTTCCAGCTTTGGTGAGGTCTCGGTTGGTGATGATCTCGGTGGTGTGAATGTTATTCCATCACGTAATCAGAACACAATGTTTCAACCTAAGCGAGGTAGAACATAGACAGACAATTAGATGTAGATTAAACACTAACATTTTTAACTACCGAAATATAAGTTCACTAAAACCAAAAGCCTCACTGATCCTAACCCTTATCTCTGATCCATAAATCCCCAATATCTTACGACTCATACAGTATTGACTTGACGGTCAACGTTCACTTCTTTCATTCCAGACACACCCTAGAACTTTAATAGTAGGCACCAGCAACAAGCTTCAAGCATTTTCTTTGAATACTTCTGAGGGGTTTCACTATCCTTTCAGGTATCTTTCCTGCTGGCCCGACCTCGGCCCATATCGAGGACCCGTGAACAGTTTATTGTAATGCAGTCATGTTATTCCCCTAGTAACAACGCAGGCAATTTGCCGATCGTCGGACAGCTCTACAACAATGGTGGAACTCGAGGCAAAAGCTTTCACCTAGAGGACGACATTTGCTGGCAGAAAAGGGTGCGGAAAATTTTAATAGTTCTTACTCTAACTAAATGTTACGAGAGGCAGAGCCCAAATCGGGACGACTATGTCGCGCCCCAAGGAAATCTTCGTAGGATAAATCTTCTGGGGAAGCAGAAAATGCGCAGAGCGATTATTTTTTCGAAATTAACTGCCGGAGTACTCGGATTGAATTGACAAGCAAACTATGTGTTTGCGTTTGGACGACTATTCTCAACACCTATCAGTGGTGTCCCTTCCGAACCTACAGCTCTCAATTTAAAATCTGCAGAGCCAAGATTGTGTAACAAAGTCCTCACTTCGACGAGGATTCCCAATCGCTTTCGCGGTCTGTATCGTATCCATCTCTCAACACATTCCCCTATCACCAATATCATGAAGCTAACCACGATAAGATCAGATGGTAGGGTCGAAGCCCTTCTCATCACCAACCCTTGGTCAAAAAAGAAAAGCCATCCGTCGAGTTTCCGGAGCGTACCCAGTACCCCATACGGAGATGGCAGATTAGATTAATTCGGCCTCGAATGTTACGAAGAAGGGAGAAATAGATGAATGTGCGCATCTCATGTGTTCCCGGTGTCTATGCCTCGCCTGGCTGGGGCTGCAGGTTTTTTGAGACTTTTTCCGGCGCACGCAGTTTCCATTGCAACCATTTTTATTTTTTTGAGTAGAAGGTTCTGTGGAAAAGGTGGCCGAATTCCACGGGTAAGTACTGAGCTGAATAGCTATTCATCACGGGCAATATATCAATATATATTTCAAGTACCAAAAGAGGATAGGAGCACTGTACAAGGTGTGGCCTACGTTATAAAGGAGCCTAATGTGCCAAATAGTCATTTACTCAAGTAGTAAACTATAAAACATACAAACATATGTGCTTACGTTGTGGTGTGTCCCAATGGAACACAGACCCGTACAAAGCCTATTGGGTGTAGGGCGTAAGCCTGTCACCACATGTATTCAAATTAAATCCTTCCATATTCATATTCATATTCATATTCATATACGTTTTTTTTGCATCAGATTTTAATTGCGTATGCAGCTATCTAGCTATGACACAATATCAAAGAAAAGTTCAGAAAAGATGACTCAATTTACAAGAGGAGCACTCATGCCTCGGATTTCATTTGCAAGTACCACTGCGAAGTTATGGTGGCTTTTTCTTCACCCCAAGTCAACCCTCATCCGTGAATACCCACCCAGGGGAACGTCTCAAAAACCCTGTGTTAGACTCTACGAGTCAATTGAATTATGTATGAAGTAAAAGTAAAAAGTGTCAATTAATTCCTGGCCGCTATTTCTCTTTCTGATACTATCTAGATTATGTACGTCTAGAAAATGGCAAATGCTCTGTGTCCCTAACTTGTCCCCATGAACCGAGTTTCTCATGGTTTGGAACGAAATATCTCTAGTCAGAACAGATAGAGTTCTTATTGCTACAGCCCAAGCGAAACACCTTTCTCCGAAATAAGTAACTCCAAGCTTTGCAAACCTAACATCTTAAACTCTATATCTCACATTGGTCGCTTCCAAACTATCCACAGTTTGATACCCTGGGTTATCCATACATGCCTCCATATTCATATTCATATACGTTATAGAACAATAAACACGTACTGCCAAAACTCCATTGCGGTGAGGAGTAGAGAAGATAATTTTTGAAGTAAGCAGTTACTATAAAAATCCTTTCTCAAAAGGTGAAGTTATATTACCCTAACTCGGTATATGGAAATCTGATACAAAAATTGCACACTCATTTTAAGTATAGAGTGTTCCCCCATAAATCAACCCATTTAGCGTCGCTCGCTTATTAGGGCTAATATAGGACATGCAAGGATTAAGGTTTACACAATTATTATTTCCCTTGCACTTTTACAGTTACAGTTAAACTATCCCTAGTTTTTTTGTTACAAAGGGTAGAGTTATGCCTCATATCCCCTAGGTATTAACTCACCCATATCCAGTTTACCATTAGGAGCTCAATCATCAGGAGATGGGTCAAATAACAATCAATCATCGTTCTAGGGCACAAAGTAGTTTGGCGATGTAAATACGAAGTGAGCACATGGGGCCTTGACTCGTATTTAAAAGGAAGAAAAGTACCCGTTGTATTAATTCCAGGTTTTCCATATGGCTATCAATCATAGAACCCCAAGCACATGATTGTGTCCTGCCCTCTATGGTAAAATGGAGGAAAATTCTCGAGACAAGCCAGTGATTGGTCCTATGAAGCAATGATGAACTATCCCAGAGACATCAATTGGATTGCACAGTGGATCTTTAATCATGGTTGCATAGGGCAATACAAGATGACAAAGGCCATCGAATTGCTGCTGAAAGTAAAAGTAAAATAATGCTTGGAGCGGGTAGAGATGAGCTGGTTGGTTTACATGGATGGCACTGTAGTGACTTCGACTCCCGAAGAAAATAGGTGAGAACTGAAGACTAGTAGAAAGGTGTGGGGGATTTTCACCATGAAGGTTTCCTCCCGTGTAAAGATTATATATTGTAGACGCCTGTTTGGGCCCACAGGACGCCAAATCAGGATGATGTAATCAATATCAAAATCAATCGTCGTTTTTAACTAGTCTATCTATGTAGATCTGGATAGTTCAGCTAACACGAAATTTTCAAAGGTTGTGCCCTTAAGTTACTTATTGTCTAGCTGAAAATAGTTAGTAAGTACTTGTACATGAGAAGTAGGGCCTGACATTTTCAATTTTATTGTTCAAAGATTAGACCTTTTTGTAGTGACCGGACAGTGGAGCCTAAGTCGCCATAATCTTTTTCATCGGGACGGTGGGCTTTTATGTATAGGGTTATTTAGAGTATTTACCAATGAGATGGTAATATATTCTCCTAAATTTAGAATCCTAGGGATTATTAATTGCATCCTATCAGAACAATGTCTGGGCTCAGTCGAATTCATCTTTAGTTTTATAATTGTCTACGAGAGTGAGATATTGTCCTTCGTAAGTGATCGTGTATTCGAAGCTGACATTGTTTAAACGATTGTATGTTCATAGCTAGAGAGTCCTATGCTATTTGGTGATTATTAGCTTCAATTCGGAAGTTCTTCAAAGTTCATAAATGTTCCGGGAATTTCGTCTTCTTGTGTCAAAAATTTCCACTCTCTCTCGACCGATCTAAGTATATTGTCGTCAAATGCGGGATCAACAAAAGGTTCGGTCACTACACATTCAGGGTTTTTGGTATGGGAAGTTATCCTCGATTCCTGATCATAAGATAAGCTGAGGAGACTCTCCAGTCTATTACCCTGTACAGTTTTCAAAATATTAGAGACAGATGATTCGAGGAGAGCCTTGCTATTTTCTGATGCAATGGTAGTTCCGTATAGTACACCTGTAGTATAGTTAGCTATATTGAGCGTTTATAACACAATTAAATATAAATTGTCATCAGTCTGTCAGAGGTACGTTATCTTCATTAATTCAGACAATGTAGATAAGTATTCATAAGTTGGATCATCATATGACGGGTTTAAGATAGATTCAGTGTACTGACATTGATCTGTAGGACATTCTCCTGTTCCACTGGAGTGTATGGTTATGTATATCGGCAAGCTATTAGTTATACCTTGAGTTTCGATACTTTCAGGCGGAAAGACAACAAGACAAACAGCTGGTACAGGTGCAATGTCAATAGATGTATTGAATAGAGAATCTAAAGAAGATGGAACGACAGCAACAATTTTTGATACTGTCATTTTGGCTTCAGAAAATTGGTCTGTGTTTGTGACAACATTCTTGACGCTTATAGCAGATCCGTTGCTGAGCAAAATCTCCTTTAGACCATCTCTGTCTTCCTCGGGAGGATTGATTGATTGAATAGTCGTATCCAACATGTAGACTCCTCCACCAACCGCACAGGCTCGACAAGCTACTTGAGCAATTTCTGCGCAGCCACCCCATTTAGGAACAACTGCGTTGAAACCTGGACCGAATGCCCCAAAAGACTTCAAGTATCGTGAAATTCTTGGTATAGCCCATTCTACTGAGGTTTTATGAATCGGATTTAGTGTTAAAGTAATTGCCGCGATTACCTGACGTAAATATAGAGGTAATTCAAATCTGTTATCGAGATACTCATCCAATGTCTGCTGTCCGAATTCCTGACAATGTTGTGAAAGCTCTTCATCGTTGAGCATGGACTTGAGAAATCTCATTAAGTTTCGTTTCCCACGATTATCGATAGACTTGTCGCGGAATATATCTTCGCGTCCCGTAGGTATCTTCCTCATTTTTGAGCAGTTCTCTTGGTCACATATCCACCAATTCCCCACAGCTTGGAACTCTATATGACGGTAGGCCTTGGATGATATTAAATACTCGAGCAAAGACGACTTCGTATATATTATTTGCGGTGAAAGTGACAGAGAATAAGATCTGGAAGATTGGAGCTTTAAAGATTCCGAGATGACTTTTTTTGATATCTTCACATTTTTAAAAATACTTTTACTCGAACCTGTGACGTTAGCTTTGCGTGGAAACAGATCCTGTTACTTACATTTTTGCGCTTCTGTAACCCAATCATCGAGTTCCTGCAGTGAAAAGGCTGCTTCGTTGTTTCCATAGTATTTTTTAGAATCTACATGAAGTATCTTTTTCTTGGATCGAGATAACGCTCTCGAAATGGCGTTAGTCGATTGCTATTTGAGAGTCGAAATGGGATAAATCGCTCACAGAGCTAGTAGAGAATTCTGTAAGCCTGTTCCGCATATAAGAATGTCCCATGTTGTTTCAGATAGGCTCTCCATCGATAAATTCTACGACTAAACCAGAATCTCGTAATTGCTGTAGGTATATGCGTCATAAATTAGACGCTGTCTGGCGAGATTTCATGTAGAGTGAATGAAAAGAGAAGGGCGCTCAAGTGACGAATTAAATAGTCGGTGTGTAAATTCTAAACGCTAAGACTGGAGCTAACGTTGCCCTTAGTCTTAAATCAGAGCTGGAAGCGAGAAACTTTAATCAGGCTAGAATAAATTCGACGCGCAGACAGAATTTTAATAACCATCCATCCAAACAACAAAGCAGCGTACCACGTAATGGAACGTTGCTGAGATAGAGTATAACTTTCATTAGGATTCTCGTTCTTGGACGGTAGATCAATATCGTTCCGTATCTACTGCGCTGGAATCTAGATTTGAAGGCAGCGGTTCGTAAGGAACGTAACAATTCCCTACTACAAAACGCTTCTCAACTCGTATTGAAGCTAATACACTTCAAAAATGGGTTGTAATGAGTGTGAATTCCTAGATTGTCCTAAACGCGCGACAAGTGTAGTATTTAATTTTTATACTTACAACCCAACAATGACGAATTTTTACCCTCAAACATTTAAGGATATGGGTTACTCGAACCATAAGAGATACGATTAAGTATTGTATGAGGAATTGAGCTCTGAGAATTCAGTTTAAAAGACTTTGCCTTCAACCTAATGAAGTTGAGTTGGGACGCCAATGACTCAATAATTTGAAGGGTTGATACATCGTACAGCTTCTATTAACGATTCATTCTGATCTTAAAAATTCCGGGTTATTGCAAAAATGTTAGAATTTAGAATAATTGGGGCTATAAAGTAGGCCACGTTGTTGGTACACTCGTGACTACAAATTCTGTACTTAGTTTCACTTCGGTAGTTGAATCAATGCGCTCTACAACCTCAATGACTGAGGGGTCATTATTTCCTTAATAAAAAATAATAGTCGAACTGCCAAGCTACTGATAGTAAATATCAGGACTACCAAGGATATAGCGAAGGTTAAAGAGGTATCAAACCTCACCTTTCAGAAGTGACCCTAACGAACGCCCAAGGCTCACCATAAAATTCGTAACAACTAAATTAGTTCCAACAATATTCAAGAGAGCTTTTGCTATCCATGTGTCAACGGTTTTCTCCGGTGTTCTAGATGACTCAACAGAATAGGGCTAGACTACTCCATAGTACATACCCTCAATCTAGACCCTTCTGCAGATTCAACTCTCAGTCATAATTATCCTGAGGCGTAAATGACTGGAGAAGCTGAATAGATATTACGAAGAGATGGGAATGATTACACTTAGGTACACACAAAACTACAGCGCCCGGTTGATCAGCCCCGTGGATGCTGCAGTGTGTTAGCCATGGTTTCGTACATAGTCTTGATGTCAGAACTAGAGAAGCCAAGCACTCAGATGCATTTTCAAAATTTCCAAGATATCGTAGATCGACAAAGGGCTTTAGTTTTACTGTTGAGAGAGGGGGGCAACAGTGAGAGATAAAAGGCCTCCCTATATGAATAATCTCAACAAGACTGTTGAATGAGAAAAGTAAAGCAGGCGCATGACAAGCTCCACTATCCAAAGCGTAGGTATTTATGTGTGTCCATTGTACTACCTGAGTCAGACTATCTAGCACATTGGGCACCTCTCTGACCCAGGCTATACCTTGTACATTACTCCTTGACTCTTTTGTTACATGTAAGATCGTTGATATATTGCCCGTGATGAATAGCCATTTAGCTCTGTATTTACCCATGGAATTCATTCACCTTTTCTACGGAGCCTTCTACCCGAAAATAATAATAATCATGGTAGCAATGGAAACTGCGTGCGCCGGAAAAAGTCTCAAAAAACCTGCAGCCCCAGCCAGGCGAGGCATAGTTATCGACTTTAAACTTTTTGTCGACTTTTTTGATGTATGTCTGTTATCACAGATATTGGAAATAATTCATGAGATTGCTTAATGAGAGGCTAGTATTGATTCCGATATAATTTGGTAGCAGACTTGTCCCAGCTATCAGAGGGATACAACGTCTTTATCTATCTACAGGTAAACTCTCCATATTCCAAACACGCTAGCCATACAGGACGTAGCATACAAAACTTGATTCGTATCATCATTTTGGGGATGAGATTTACCGTGCATATGCTACTCGAGTCGCATGTCTGACTACTATGCGACACGCTTAGGTATCAATCTAACAACCCACACCAAAACCGAAACTACTCACAACCCTGATGATGACCCCATGAATAATTGTAACAGTAGCCTGCAACATAGCACAATTAGGCTAGACATCGTTGACCAGGACCTAATCCGAACACATAGACACCGGGAACACATGAGGTGCTCACATTCATCTATATCTCCCTTCTTCGTAACATCCGAGGCCGATTTGATCCAATTCACCATTGCTGTATCGGATGCTAGTTACGCTCCGGAAACTCAGCGGATGGCTTTTCCTTTATGACCAAGGGTTGGTGATGAGAAGGGCTTCGACCCTACCATCTGATCCGATCGTGGTTAGCTTCATGATATTGGTGATAGGGGAATGGGTTGAGAGATTATTATTATTATTATTAATTCATTTTATTGTCCTGTCTGAGTCTATGACTATGTAGGACATACAGGTCCTCTCTGCCTACAGGCCAAGGATACCTATACCAGTAGTATATCCCCTCCTATGCCTCCTATACAGCTTGCCTCAAACAGTACCCCCCTTCACAAGTCCTCATTCAATCATACACTTAGAGGAGCCCTTAGCCCTTCATTATCTCTCCTCTCCAGCCAACGAAACGATGGCTATTTGCGGGTATATGGCAGCCGAGAAAAATCGCAAAAAACCACTGGGTGCTGGGCTCTCTTAATACTGACATTAGGACTAAATCCGAGAACATAGTGATCCTAATGATGCGTTCGAAGAGGCCGGCCAGCTGGGCGCTGCAGACTTGTGGGTACCTCGGAAAATTCATCCTCTGCCTTTCTAGCCTCCTTTCAACTACTCCCCGAAGATGGTGTTGAAATGTCAGAAAAGTCTTGACAGAGCGTAATTGCTGTATGGTAGCTTAGCCCAACTTCTTTTGTGCCGTCTAAGGTGTTAGGGAGTGCCGTTGACTCATCGACAAAAGAAGTCCTCCTGGCTAATCAGCTGAAATCTCGGTCTTGGCGCCCACAAAAAATCCAAAGTTGAAAACTCCTGGAAAATGTCAGTCCCAACACGGTCTTCAGAGACCTCTTTCCCCTCTCGCTCCACATCTCAGCCGCCTGTCCTTCCTCAAGATGTATAACCCCATGAGAGCAGCAGTCCCGCGTAAGCCAAGATCGAGGCTTTGTATATTATGACTTAATTTCCTCCTTACGGGTATACGCAGCGTCGTAAATTTGTAGTGAGTGATGGTCGGTAATGATTGAGGCAAGCTCCTGTTTGCAATTGGGGTTACGCCTTTATCAGTCGTCGAGTCGAGATGATATGTGGTTAGAAAGAGGTTGAGTACTCAGAAGATTATGGTGAGTGCTGCATGATTGACAAGTCGTCAAATGGAGATATGCATGTGTTTGCTTTTGTCAAACATCTAATGGTTTGTAACCTACTGAATATGGTAATGAGAATCATTGGATAGTGAGATGACACATCTTGTCGGATTAACTAAATCGAGCTTTGATATCTCATCAGGGATATGGTGATCAGCATGTTCAGGATGTTCAGGATAGTCAAAGCTCTGACATGAGATCTTTTGATCTTCAACACATGTAATATATTTCATATGTAATTTTGGGAAACGAGGAGAAGAAAATATCTCCTCGAAATAGTTTCAGATGGGTATATAGCATCATTACTGGAGAGGAGTTAAGGAGTAGAGATTTCATCAATACAACTTTACTTTCCATTTTTCATTTGACCCTCATTGTCTAAGAGCTTTCGACCTCGTTTCGGTTGCGATTCTTCTTGGCTATCCCAGATATGCAGAGCATACTGAGCGATTACACCGGCACCACTGGAAGGTGAAGAATTCATCTTTGCCGGCAATGTATTGAGAGATGAATACAATACAGACCGCGAAAGCGATTGGGAATCCTCGTCGAAGTGAGGACTTTGTTACACAATCTTGGCTCTGCAGATTCTACAGTGAGAGCTGGAGGTTCGTAGGGGATACAATTGAAATTAGTTCCGGAGATTGGAAGAATTACACACTAGCCTCGAGTCTGATTGAGAGATACGATAAATGTGTTTACTACACGAAGAAGTTTACTGATATTTAATGGATAGTTAATTGTGATTAAATTGCTGTAATTCTATATGTGTGGCAAGAAGTCCCTCTATATACATGAAAACGGGGTTTTCCGCACACTAGTGTGAACTCCAACATACTTCCTAATCTAACCTAAACAGGAAGGTTGTTGGAGATCCTGAAGCCCATGTATGCTGTCAGGCATCTAATGGCTAATTACTATTCATGCCAATGAGTGATGATATGGGTTAATCATATCTGATGGCGCCAGTGCATATTATTCTAATATGTACTATTTGTCTACTGCAGTCATGTTGCTGCCTTAATTACAACAGACACCACTGACAGGTGTTGAGAATAGTCCCCCTAGGATTAGTATTAGATAGACGTAGAATAATAAACCAAACCAAACCTACCTTAGATTTCGCCCAGGCGTCGATATTTTGCAGAAAATCCTGACCTAGGCTCATTCTCTCCATTCGTTCGCGCTCTGATTGCTCTATTGCAGCAGCAATCCCAAGAAGGCTCGGGTGTAGTTGGTCGCCTGGGTCGATTGACGCCGAGGCCGATCGCCATCCTATCATGCTTGGGTAAAGGCCTTGAGCGACTAACTGCATGGCGAATTTCATTTATTGCTCTTAAACGCCGAGCACTTGCTAAAGACCAATGTAGTGCCACCCCTTTCGCTCCGCTGCTAACATTACCATAACTCTCACTTTTGATATCCAGACTAAACGATGAAGAAGAGAGTAGCCGGTATAGTTACTGTTGATGTTCAGGGAGAATTTGAAGGTATTCAAAAAGGCCGACTCTGATATAGACTTCGAAGCCAAGACTCGCCAGCAAACTTGGTTCCATGGGTAGTATCATTCATAGAATAGAGAAAATCTATTGTGCTGGCTCGTGTGAGTTTTTAGGAGATGGAAGAATGGAGGTTGGGCTGCTGTATCATTTTTTTGCATCAGATTTTAATTGCGTATACAGCTATGTTGCTTTAACACAATATCAAAGAAAAGTACAGAAAAGATGACTCAATTTACGAGAGGAGCACTCATGCCTCAGATTTCATTTGCAAGTACCACTGCGAAGTTATGGTGGCTTTTTCTTCACCCCAAGTCAACCCTCATCCGTAAATACCCACGCAGGGGAACGTCTCAAAAACTGTTGTGATGTAATTGTGTTGTGATGTAATCGTCTTGGCAGAATGAAGAATTAGTTTGGAAAGAAACTCTGTTAATGTTAGCGTATGCTAACTAGGCGGAGCTTTATTTCTGGTATAAATATTCAATAATGGATACATTGTGACGGTGTGGAAACAGTTAGAGAAGATCAATATAACAAACTACAAACAGCTCTCTCGTCACTTCCAGACCTCATCAACGGCTCAACATGCGCTCTCACGTGAATCTTAAAATATCATCCTCTAGCTCATATCCATAATAGGTTATGAGCCCGGGCTCTTCCACACCGAGATTATCAGAGAGAATCAATCCGGATGTCATCAGAATCCGAAAACAGGCTGGTTTTGCAGTCGGGAGTCACATCCAACCGATGGAGAACTAGTCTCCTAGCTCGCCTCAGTACTCTCAACGTTGTTGGCTATGTATTTCATAATGTCCCAGGTATTTCGGCAGTCACATTACCTGCAGCGCCAACTTCGAAAGATGGATCTACTAGGCTCACATCACAAGAAGAATCTGAATATATGGCAGCTCTTGCCAAATGGTCTCATCGGGAGCTTCAGGCAAAAGAAGCAATAATCTCTCGCCTAAGTCCCGAACTAATCCCAGATAATGACGATCAGCTCACATCCAAGGAGCTTTACGAAGGGCTTGCACAGACAAGAGCTGCAACGGCCTCGGCGCCTTATGAGACTGCACATATCATTTTCTTCGAAACCAAATTCACCTCCACTGCAGATGATTACTGTAATACATTTATGAAACGATTGCAAAGTCTCAACAATGTAGCCGCGGCAATGACAGCTGTCGATAAGACTGTAGACGCAAGTACTCATCAGGTACCAAAAGGGCTGGCGGCGTCCATGTTTGTTATAGGAAGAAAGGGAATTGAATGGCTAGACATCTGGAGAAGTACAAAGACTCGGAGTCCAAATAATTTGCTGTTATCACTGGAACAAATGATGGCCACACTAAGAATAGAAGCAGGGGATAGACAGTGCAGCTCAAGTTTGGCACTTGCGGCAAACAACACGCGTACTTCAGTAGATCCAGAACCCATATGTAAGCGTGGCAGACACCATCACAAAAATAAATACTGTTTCAAGCAGCACCCTGAACTTTTAGTCGCACGCAGGGCAAAGGCCTTGGAAAGAGAGAAAGGAAGTGGGAAGGCATCTGTTGAAGAAAATATAGAAGCAGATAGGTCCGAACAAGGCAATGTATATATCTCAGCTACAGCAATAGCTTCAAATGACACTCCATACATCTATGATACTGGTGCATCGCATCATTTCATGTGCAACAAATCTACTTTTCTTCAGTTTCATCAACGCCCACAATCATTCAAATTTGACCAGGCAGTAGGAGCTATGACTCTATCTAAGCAAGGACTGGCGCGTGTCGTAATTGGAAACCTTGTACTTCATCTTCACGATGCTCTATACTCTCCAAGCTCCTCGTGTAATATTATTTCAGCAGGAAGATTAGAGAGACTCGGGAATATTACGATTGATTCCACCTCAAATATATTACTACAAAAGCGTAAAGGTCAGCTGGACTTGCCTATAGCGCGTATTATTAGGAAAAATGATGTTTCATATATTCGGCCACTAGAGAGTCAACCGTCCAATCTGGTCAACCATATTGTTGCACCCGGAGTAGCAAGAGTACCCACCACCAAAATTGCTCAGCGATAGCACCAACGTCTCGGTCATATCGCACAGAAGATATTAAAGAAGACAATACAATGCTCAAAGGGGGTGGAAGGTGTCGATACTTCAGATTTAAGTACGTGCGAGACATGTCATCTCAGTAAGGCACAACGCTTCGTCTCCCGCGTACCTAGACGTGCTTCCGAAGAACCATTGGATGAAATTTTTATAGATACTGTGGCAAAATAACACCATCCATAATGGGGCATCAATATTCTGTCATTATAACCGATGCGAAAATACGCATGAGATGGTGTCTGGCAATTCATACAAAAGACCAAATTGCGACAACAGTAATTCAGTGGGCAGAAAATATATACCGACAGTATGACAAGCGTATTCGTGTCATCTTCAGAGATGGAGGGACAGAATTTTCCCGGATGCAATTGTATTGTGATGAACATGGTATTTGAATAGATATTTCAGCTCCATATACACCTGAGCAAAATGGAATCTCCGAAGCCGCAAATAAAGTCATACTTAGAGTGGCAAGATCTATGCTCATAGACGCGAAAATGCCCGTAGGCTACTGGCCATGGGCGATTCAACATGCATGTTTTATCACGAATAGACTGTATTGCCTTCGCACAAACTTATTACCTCTCATCGACTTTCTACAACGCCTTAAGAAGCCATTTCCAGAAAAAAATTGACTTTAGAAATCTTCCACGGTTTGGATGCCGTGCGTATAAATTGATTGTGCCCAAATCAGACAAATTTGGACCCAGGGCACATAAAGGTTGGTTTAATGGTTTTCAAATGAACACTGATAAGAATTACTTGATCCATCATTCCCACTAAACACCGGCTCAAAACGAAAAATGTACAATTAGCATTACCCCTCACGCGTCTTTCAACGAAGATATAATGTTTTGGGATGAGCACAGTTTGCCTGATCAACATCACACACAAAGCTACTGGGCTAAACCAGACACTATTTTCTCGCCTAATACTTCACCAAATTCACCGACCATACAATCTCATGACTTACAGTCCCATACTACGGGTGCCTCCCCTATAGAATGGCAGCCGTATCCTAAGGACCTTATACTACAAGTACCACATCAAGATACTACATCTCAAATCTCCAGTAACTCTTAGGCCATAAACAAAGAAATTCAAAATCAAACTGAACAGCCAAACGATCAAGAGGGGTACGGATCATTGAAGATTGACTCTGAAATGTTATAATTTGACTCAGTCCAACAACTAGATGAAGTACGAGGGCACACTCCCCTAGATCAGACAATGAGGACTCAACGTGGAAGAAAAGTCTAAAAAATAGACTACTATCGAATGCATCACGGAAAAATTGCACTTCCCTACACAGATCCTAAAACATGGGAAGAAGCCATGACATCTGCAGAGTCTCTGCAGTAGAAAATGGCCGCTCAAAAAGAATTTGACTCCTTACAAGACACTGGGACTATCCAAATTATCAAGCGCTCACAACTACCTGAAGGTCGCAATCCCATGAAATGCAAATGGGTATTTAAAAAGAAATATTTAGCAGATGGAAACGTCGATAAGTGGAAAGCATGCTGCACAGCTAATGGATATACTCAAAGGCCAGGTATCGATTATCAGGAGACCTTTGCTCCCACACCCAGACCTGGTACTGGAAGAATTATGCTGGCCTTAGCACATCTACTAAACTGGCATAGAATTCAAGGAGATGTTCCAACAGCCCTTCTCAACCCCGATCTTGACATAGAAATATACATGGAAATGCCTAAGGGATTCGAAAAGGATGGTCATATTATTCTTCTACGCAAAGGCCTATATGGTCTTAAACAAGCTGCGGCATTGTGGAATGACCATGCAAGAGCCACTTTGGCTTCGCTTGGAATTCACCCAACGATATCAGATGTATGTGTCTATACAAATAAAGAAAAATATCTCTTTGTAGTTATGTACGTCGATGATTTTCAGGTATTAGGACTATGCATGAACAAGATAAACGATCTTATGCACGCTTTATTTACAAAATATAAACTAAAGACTGTCAACTCAAATCTTTTTCTAGGTATCCACATAAACTATCCTGATAAAGATACCCTTGAGCTCTCTCAGGAACAATATGCTCGTACACTATTAGTTAGACATGGACTCAACAACTGCAAGCCTGCAAAGACACCGATCGAACGTCTACTAGAACTGTCAACGGCTAAGAATAACCACCGAAAAGTTGGACAAAGAAATGTCTCAGGTCAAAAATAGGGACTGTCCATACGTACGTGGGTTATTTGTTTCGGTCAGTGCTTCAATTCTGTATTTAGAACTGCAGGTTATTCTATTTCTAGCGCATGTCTATATTTAGAGATCAAGAGATCAAGTCAATCATGATCAGTGTATATAGTCCTAGAATTCCGGGAGAAATAGAAATCAAGTTGATTTTACTGAGTTATCTTTTACTTTAATTACATACACTTCGCCTGTCACAGGTCAGGCTTCCAGTTACCTGACAGTTATGAGCCCGATTTTTTCGCACAATATATCATTGAAGTTTATATCTGAATCATACTTGCTAAACCATTTTTCTCACAGCTTCACACGTCAAGAATCCTATATCAGCAATAAAAATTGCTTCGTTCAAGTCTGGTTCGTTAACAAGGGAGACATATCTCGAATGGATTGATATGGTTCAAGGTTATGCCACCGACAACAGTATTTGGCAGTTTATCAACCCTGCAAGTAGAATCCAAAATTTCGAGCCCAGGAAACCTATATTTTCAGACTATGTTGCGACAGCACAAAAACTTGCTGATTTAGAGGACGACGAGAAGCTAATGTTCAGAGAAGATAATGCTCAGTACAGAGTCGATATTCAAACATACAAACAAGATTGTAGGCTGATCGGCGAATTGAGAGCAAAAATTGTTGAGTCTCTTCATGTTAATCACCGAAAGTTAGTATTTGGAAACATGACATGCCGTGAAGTTCTCAACCAGATCAAAAATAGGCTTGAGCCGGCAGAAGATATCCAACAACTAAGATTAATTGACGACTATGCTAAAGCCCGAATTCCACCTTCACACAAAAACGTAGACGTTTGGTTAATGGAATGGGAACGCCTAGAAATTATGATAAAAAGATTAAAGGTCGCTGACTTCAGTGGGTACAAATTAACACAAGATTTTCTCACTGGGGCAAACTCACTTCTTCCCATGTGGGTGACAAGCAAAAGAATGGAAATTTTGAAACTCTCAAATAAATTGACCATAAAGTTTTTAAACATCCTGATCGAGTTTCGTCAATTTTGGCAGCTAAACGAGTTTGACTCGAAAACTGAATTCTCAGCCTTTCCAACCAGTCTGCAGGGTCGAGAACAAAGCTCGACAGAAAATTTGAACATAAATCTGTCAAAAAACTGTCAAAATCAAAAATTATATCAGCCAGGTGAACCAAGGCCCTATCTGTGTGGAACTACACACCCAGGAGAAGAGTGTTTCTACCTTGCAGAGGGAAAAGCTCCGCACGGATTTGTCAGAAACGAAGATATATCGATGAAGTTCAAGAAGGCATGCAATCGTCCACCTTTCAGAACGTTTGTTAAAAATTCGACTTGGACAGCAAAATGGCTGAATGACTACGTCCAAGTAACATTTCCAAAAAAGAGTTCAGATTCTGCAGGTAATTCTCGACATCTGAGAGATAATTACAACAACAGCGGGACATTTATTACATCTGTTAAAATAAATACATTAACCACTATTATCGACCATCCGTTACGGAATGAGATACTTCTAGATAATGGAGCAGATGGACATGTCTGTAATAATCTTGGACTTGCATCTTCGCCTCTGTCGGCACCTCCAAATGACACATTCGTTCAAGCAGGTGCAGGGACATGTCCAATAATAGGCTATGGTAACATGACATTTGATGCTAACCTTAGAAATTGTAAAACTTTCAAAATGACCATCACAAATGTTGCCTTTGGACCTAAATTTTTAACCTCAGTTATCTCCTGGAAGTTACTCAAGAGAAAAGGTGTGAAATGGAACTCTGAGACCAACAAGATGAAATATAATGGTTATCTTTTCTGTCAGCTCTTGGACCGTCATAATCATGATGTTTTCACTCAGCAGCCAGTTTCAGATTTAAATCTTCCGGACTTGAATCATCAGCCCAATGTCAAAAATCATCCATCGACTGAAGATTCCGCAGTTGTGGTCAATTCTAGAGAGCCGCGTAAATCAATAGGTTCTATACAACTCTGGCATCAACGACTTGGCCATGCTGGTCCAGATGCGCTGAGTCATATCCAGAGTGATACTGTTAAATTTGACGCAAGCGGTCCAAAGACTAACGAGTGTCAAACTTGTGCTCTGAACAAGGCAACAAGGATAGTTTCTCGACGACCATCAGACCGTGCAAAATCACCGTTTGATAAAGTTCATTTTGACCTAGTTTCATACTCCCCGTTGGGATTTGATGGATCTCGATACATGCTGCATTTTACAGATGATTGTAAAAGAATGAATTTTATCTATCTTTTGTCCAATAAAACTGGTCCTAGTTTATTAAGACATTTTCGAAACTTTGTCGCCTATGTAAAGCGACAATATAACAAGAATATCAAAATTTTTAGGTGTGATCAGGAAAGTGGTCTTGGACTCTCCTTCCAAAGTTGGGTTGATGATTTAGGTATCGAAATTGAATGGTCTGCAGTATCAACAAGTGAGCAGAACAGTCAATCTGAACGTTCTGGGGGGATGATACAAACGAAAGCTCGCTGTTTAGGTAATGGGGCCAGCTTAAAATCCGAGTACTGGCCTGAGTACGTTATGACCGCAGCATATTTGATTAATCGAATCCCCATGGCATCTTTAAGTTGGTTATCGCCATTGTCCAAGCTGCGGAAAGAACTCGGAATTCAAGATAGAGACGAGTACAGCCACCTTAAAGCATTCGGGTGTAGAGCGTATGCATTGGACATTTCAGTTCCAAAGGGAGAAAAGATGAGACCCAAAGCAAAAATAGGATATCTTGTCGGTTATAACTCCAGGAATATCTATCGAATCCTACTGCCTGATGAAGAAGTGGTCATTGGAACTCGAGATGTGTCTTTTGACGAGTCAATATTTTTCCGTGATCATCAAGGGCTGGAAAATGATGAGGTATATCTACCACTGGTTGATTTCTCTACAGTTTCATCTATTCCAGATTTAAATCTTGACATAGAAGACTTCCCAATTCGCAATAATGAACCAAATAGTCAGACTAAGGATGATGAGCAAATAAATAATAAAGAACATAATCTTGACCTTACTCAGAACAAAATGCAGACAGGTTTGCTGAATCTAGATGATTCGTTGCTCGATGCTGAAGAAAGTGCGGGTTCATCGCTTGCAAATAATTGTAATGACTTGATAAACCACTCAAGATTTAGGAACTCAAGTCATATCGATGAAAGAAATATCCTTACTGGGGCTAGAACGCGTACGATAGCTTCAACTAGATCAGGTCAAACCCCAAATGTACTGTCTGCCATTATAAGTGGTCTTATACTTGAAACTTCAAAGGAATCAAAACAGATTCATCAGTCAACGCTTCCTCCTCCGCCCGAGAACTTGCGAAAGCTCAAAGACCATCCTTTTTCAAATCAATTCTGGGCTGCTATGTCAACCGAATTCAATGCTTTGTTGAGCAAGAAAACAATTGAGCAAGTTAAGCAGACTGATTCAATGCATCCAGTTCCCCTAAAATGAGTCTTCTCCTACAAATTGAATGAAGATGGGTTTTTGACTAAGTTCAAGGCCAGAATTTGCGTCAGAGGTGATCTACAGCCTATGACAGACGAAGATAATTATGCTGCTACATTGGCGTATCAAGTTTTCCGGTTGATCATGGCTCTAGTAACATATTTTAACCTGGAAACAATTCAAGTAGATGCGGTAAATGCTTTCTGTAATTCCCCAATTGATGAAGAAATCTATGTCTATAATCCACCTGGATTTAACAATCAGAGTAAAATTCTTCGCCTATTGAAGGGGTTGTACGGATTGCGCAAGTCTCCCAAGTTATGGATAAAGCTACTATCTGCGACTCTGATAGAAATTGGCTTACATCAAGCTCCAGGTCAATCATGTGTTTTCACGAATTATAATTGCATCATCATTTTTCTCTATGTCGATGACCTTGTTCTATGTTTTCCGTCAGAAAGGTATACTGATACTGTTGAACTTCTCGATAAACTTACCCAAAAATACGAGTTCGGAGTTCTAGGCGAGCTTGATGGTTTCTAGGTGTTAGAATAACTCGGGACAGATCGAATAAGAAGTTGTGGCTTAGTCAAAAGACGTATGTTGAAAAGATGTGTCGTAATTTTGAATTGGAAAATCCGGGACGTGCAGTCACAACACCGATTGTCAATGACCGATTGCTGAAGTACACTGGACAGGCCCTTAAAGAAGATATAAAATTGTACCAACAAAAGGTGGGGTCGTTAATTTATGCCTCAGGCGTCACGAGGCCAGACATTTCAAGAGCTGTTGGTCTTTTTTTTTTTTTAATCATTTAATGTGTATTCAGCTACAAAGCTATGACACATGACCGGTGCTATGTATACATGTTGGATAACTCTTCTGACGTTAGAGACACTCATACTCTGGATTTCATTCGCAAATACCACTATGAGGTGTGCTTGCTTACACAAACAGTCAACCCTCCTCCGTTAGTACCCACCAAAGGGAATTTCGAAACCTTTGGTTATCCAAGCGTGCCTTTGTCATCCATGCATACTAGCGCCGCGAGAAATGTGGTTGTGTTTTGCCGGATTCGAACCAGCGATCTACTGTCTCAAGTGGGATATGTGTCCAAGCTATCCAGACTCTACTTGGCAGACCGGCCAAGATGATGTACCACCGCACCATCCAACCATGGCAGTTTTTATAGTGTCGCCTGCACTCTCGCAACCGAAGTCTTGGCACGCACAAAGCTCAATTTGTAAAAACTCCTTTCCAAAATTCAAAATTCCATGCCCGTCGAGACTGTATCCACCCTTCGCATCATCTTGTGAACTTGTCCTAATCTCTCTCACGTCCGTCCCAAAGAACTATCTCCCAGATTTGTGCGCCACGCTTTGCTTCCTCCGTCGGGTGTAAATATCGGCGTGGGCGTGTATTTGGTGACTGGCTCAGGCCAGAGAAGGTCGGCGAGAGGTGTGGTCATTGGAATGAGGATGTACTAGGTCGTACTTGTAAACTTGATGAGACTTAGGTAGGATTCGATCTTTTTTGGAATGAAAATTTGACGTGTTGGAGTAATTTGAATCATTGCCTCGTGGGCCAACTTGTTCGGTATTGCGAAATTTGACTGAACTTAGCTCTGGGAGAATATTTCACTCCCAGGTTCGTAGAGAGCACCACTGACAGGTGTTCAGTCTTGCCCTCCGAGCTGTTGGTCATCTAGCTGAGTTCTTGATTAATCCAGATCCAGCTCATCATGATGCAGTGTATATAGTCCTAGAATTCCGGGAGAAATAGAAATCAAGTTGTTTGGACTGAATTATCTTTTACTTTAATTACATACACTTCGCCTGTCACAGGTCAGGCTCCCAGTTACCTGACAAGAACCGAACACGTCACAATGCTCCCCTCAACAAAGAATAGAATACAATTCAATAATTGGCGGTCTCCAATATCTTGCAAATAACACTCGACCCGATATTGCATTCGCTGTAAATCATCTTGCACAATTTTTAATAAATCCAGGAGAAGAGCATTGTCAAGCAGCCCGCCGAGTATTAAGATATATAGCTAAAGAACCGGATCGCGGCATCTCTTTTATAAAAATAGGGAAGAAACCCACATTGGAAGCGTATTCAGATGCAGATTTTGCAGTAGATCCTTCAACCAGTAGGTCAACATCAGGCTCGCTCATCCGATTAGGAGAAGGGCCAATTATGTGGAAATTACACCTGCAGCGAGAAGTCGTGCTATCGTCTACCGAAGCGGAATTACTGGCTGCTAGAGAGACATGTCGAGAGCTTGATTGGGTCAAGTCACTCTTCGAAGAATTGGGAATTCAGGATCAGATTGAAGGAACCCAAGCAACGAGTTTCTATGTGGACAATCAATCAGCTATATCTCTGACAAAAAATCACGACAATCATAAACTGTTTGGATTAGACCAGGGTCAGGAATATACAGAGATGCTCGGATATATTTCAGGCTACTGTCTCTCCTTGGAGTATAATCCGAAGGTCTATGATTCAAAGTGTGAGAGGTTCAGTTTTGATACAAGTGTGTTAAACTGTTACATCAGTGCATGTTTAGCAGTTACACGGCTCAGGGGTGTAGATGCATGGAACATGTTTAGCATAGGAAAACACCACCATCGCGAACATTAATGTAACATTCTGTAAACGGGACTGTAATTAGATCTAACTTAAAGATTAAGTCTTGATGTGTTGCTAAGTGGATGGATGACGTATGAATACTTTGGATAGATAGGTTATAAGTGACCTGGACCGGAGGTGAAGACGGGCAGGTTCTACGCAGGAAGCATATCATTTAATGTAATAAATCATCTTTCATATACATCTACATCTACATTTATTATATTTTCTTTGCAATACTCAACGTATATTTACACATATTGACATACGACAATCCATAATTATTTTATGCCTTTTGTCCAAACATATATAAGTCGATAATAAACGTACCAAACATGTTTCACTGAGAAACTTTTACTGCAGTAACCAACACTATAGAGGTGCCATTACCGTTCACTACGTTCTAACAACACATCAGCTAGCCGATGGATTGACAAAGGTAAATTCGCTGGTTCCAATCAAATGATTGGATAGGAATTCGCCAGAACTTTCAGAATTCAAAAATAAAAGTGTTGTTCCCAACAGGAGAAGTGTTGCGAAGTAATCATGTTGTGATGTAATTGCGTTGTAATGTAATCGTCTTGGTAGAATGAAGAATTAGTTGGGAAAGAAACTGGGTTAATGTTAGCGTATGCTGACTAGGCGGAGCTTTATTTCTGGTATAAATCTTCAATAATGGATACATTGTGACGGTGTGGATACAGTTAGAGAAGATCAATATAACAAACTACAAAAAGCTCTCTCGTCACTTCCAGACCTCATCAACGGCTCAACATGCGCTCTCACGTGAATCTTAAAATATCATCCTCTAGCTCATATCCATAATAAAAACCCTGAGTTATCCAGACATGCCTCCATCAACTTTCAACTTTTCTCCGGGCCAAATGTGGTCTGAGGTATGTCCTTCCCAAGTGGAGTAGGTGCCCGTACTGAGTATTCAGGTAAGTGTGTATATCTAACTTTTTGTCTAAGTCTAACTACTGACTTTTAGGAGGTACTACAAGCTGACGAAGTAGCCTCGCTTACTAAGGTCGCACTAATATCCTCCCACGCTCCCCTTACCGAGATAGTTTATTTGTTACCACAATATGTCTCCTTAATATCTCTAATCTCGGCATTAAACCCTTGAGATGGAGAAGAACCACGTTTAGCCAAGGTCGGATAATTAAATAATTTATGATCGGGACTTCCACAGTATCCGCACAGATTATGTGCCCTCTTGTAAGTCTTCCGGGCAGCTTTTCAACCATTAGAATTATTAATTTCCAGTCGATCATAACTTAGGGTACTATTAGGTGGTGGTTGTATGCCTTGGGATGTTATTTTTGGTGTCATTGCACGCCAGTGGTTAGATGCGTTGTAATTTCTTGGATTTCTGTCTATACTTGCAAAGATTTAGTTATCAAGAGCTACACAAATGGTTACAAATTCTGCGAACATCGTTTGGAGTTTTTTACCGACCAGCGCATCTTTGAAGGATTCATTCAGTCCTCTTCGGAAAAATGAATATGAACTTTCTCTTCTTTTCAGCCTAGTTAGGAAGAAAGTAGATACCATCCTCGGGTAGTAGGCGGCACAAGATGTTTCCTGGCGAAGTGACTCGAGTTCTTTTTCAGCGGTAGCGTACGAGTCTGGATCATCAAAGGCTACCCCCAAGACATCCATAAATTGATTGTATTCTTTAAATGTTATCTCCCCGTTGGTAGAATTGATATGGGGTGGGAACCATATATATGCTAGGCTCGTTGAGTAGGAGCCCGCGGTAACAACCTTTGCTTCATCAGAAGCAAATCCCGACGGTTCTGATCTAAAAAGGAGCTGCATCTGAATGGTGAAAGTCTTAAATCTGGAGCGGGTGACGTCAAATTTATCTGGAATGGACGAGTTTGGTATCCGAGTTTATCGTGAGTGCGTAGACGGCTAGGATGTAGAGGCTGGTGAGTAGGCAGCTCGACTTGCCTCTAGGGCTAATGATTGCCCTAAGTTTACAGTTTCGTCGATTACCCATGCTTGCAGCTTGGTCACAGACGAAGGGTAAAGTTATGAATATTCTTTCACGTCCGAATTCTGTAAACTTGACTTTCCGGTTGTTCGTGCATGGTTGATTGCGAGCCAGATTTCAATCAGCACGTTTACGGGGATTGCTGAAGTTCGATTAGTTGGATTTGTACAAATATTGTCCCAATTGTCAAAAAGCCACTGCCACGATGGATGATTGGGTAGTGCCCGGTTTATTGAATTTCCCTCCATGGTGAAAGTCGGATTTTCAGCTTCGCAAAATGATACGGCGGGATTCCCGAAGGATAGTGTTGGAATAAAATAACAATTGTTATACTAATAAAGACTTACCAAAATTACAATACACATATCCAGTCATATATACACCATTCATAGTCCACGAGTGATCCAGCTCTGTAGAGCCAATACTAATATCTTCTACTCGTGTCCGGAAAGGAGCGAGTGTTCTATCTTCCCGCCTCCTGTTTAATATCCGAAGGCCACCATCACGTGACCTTGATCTTCCACAACACAACATGTCATGCAGACTTCCTGCCCCACTGGCGACCACTAACAGTCAGGTAAATATGTGACCCATATATTATTTACCCCGTAATCATAATGTACATATTAAGTCTCAACAGATAGATCTCGTCGTCTCCAAAGTTGATAAGTTAAGAGCGAGGTTCACGATGGAGATTGGAAAGTTATGGGGAAGTAGAATTTGATAATGAGAGTGGCAACAAATTACCCAAGAAGTCTTTTTTCGAGAAAAAGGGGGGATGCAAGTTGCAAAGCTGAAGATCTGAATAAGCCACTTCTTCCGCTTCTTGGAACCAGAGGAGTCCCTCAGTAAACTATCCAGCTCGTCCTTGAACCGTCTAACGCATGAAGGTATCTGGATTAGACTGTCAATCTCCTCAGATAATTGATCTGGGAAATAATATGCGGGCGATTCCTAGACCCTTAAGTCTCAATCATTTTCGAGATGTGATAGGCTAGAGCCTAGCACAACTCAGGCACAAGCCTAAGTCATCTGAAAATGAAAGGATTATGATGAGATAGGGCTGAAGGATGATGGGAGACCCAAAAATTCTACATTATAATTGTTGAATGGTCGGATGACTAAGCGGTGATAGAGCTAGCTCGAGCGGATTGCAGAGAAGCCGAGCAACTAGGCACCTTTTTTTTTTTTTTTTTTGCATCAGATTTTAATTGCGTATGCAGCTATCTAGCTATGACACAATCCCAAAGAAAAGTACAGAATAGATGATTCAACGTAAAGGAAGAGCACTCATGCCTCAGATTTCATTTGCAAGTACCACTGCGAAGTTATGGTGGCTTTTTCTTCACACCAAGTCAACCCTCATCCGTGAATACCCACTCAGGGAAACGTCTCAAAAACCCTGAGTTATCCAGACATGCCTTCATCATCTTTCAACTATTCTCCGCGCGATATGTGATCTGAGATGTCTCCTTCCCAAGTGGAGTAGGTGCCCAGGCTACTCAAACCATACCGGAGAACACCACCAGGAGGCGGACCACAACACCTTCCATCGTCGACTTGTTTTTAAAGTGTCAGCTGCACTCTCGCAAGCGAAGTCTTGGCGCGCACAAAGCTCAATTTGTAAAAACTCCCTGCCAAAATTCGGAATTTCACTCCCTTCAAGGTTATATCCTCCCTTTGCATCATCTTGTAAACTTGTCCTGGTCCCTCTCACGTCCATCCCAAAGAACTGTCTCCCAGATTTGTGCGCCACGCTTTGCTTCCTCCGTCGGGTATAAATATCGGCGTGGGCGTGTATTTGGTGGTCAACTGAGACCAGAGAAGGTCGAAGAGAGGTGTGGTCATTGGGATAAGGACGTACTAGGTCGTACTTGTAGACTTGATAAGACTCAGGTAGGCGCCAAACTCGTTGGGAGCGGAAAAACGACGTGGTGGAGTAATTTTAAATTTTGCCTCGTGGGCCAACTTCTTTGATTTTGCGAAATTTGACTGAACTTGGCTCTGGGAGAATATTTCACTCCCAGGTTCGTAGAGGGCACCGCGTACAGGTGTTCAGTCTTGCCCTCCAACTAGGCACCTGGGCAAGAGATATCCCCCACGTCTTATTCTTCATGTTAATCACTTTATTTTCATAACTCGAAAACTTTGCATAAAGCCAGATTATTCATATAGTGGATTCCCTCAGTTAATTTCTTCTCCAGTTCAAGATTCTCTTTTGTACCTAGATCTAGATAGTTCGTGAATAACATTTATCTTAAGACCCTTACACAAGAGCCTATATCAATTATATATCTAAGTATACTTTTCATTACGCGTAAGATTACTACCTCCTGCACGCCGGTCTTGGAGATGGTATTGTAATTGATCTCTGTCGCTAGTATTAGGTAGTGTCACGGATCAGGTATAAAAGCAATGGGCATATGTATAGAAGGTGGTAGTTTATATTTCGACTAATGGTGATCTATCTAGGGAGTCGGACATGTATTTATACATTCCTTTTCATACTATCCTCGGCCTTCATCCAAGGAATAATCACGGCTTACTGCCTTAGATCCTTCTAGTAACTTCTCGTCTCGTCCCTGGAAGGATCTTTCTTCATTGCTAGAAGATTCCCACTCTTTCTAGGTGAAGCTCGATCAACTCTGCTCTAGTCTCGAATGTTCCACCAGAAAAATATGCCAGGTAAGCATATCTAAGAATCTACAAGAATATTCCTGATCATACCTCACAGGAGCCAAGAACTGTCTGCGCTAGCCAGCGTAGACTACAGGCGTTACCCGGTTTACTAACCGTCACAGGTAGTCGGATGGATCGTTTAGTATCTCTGCCTTAGGATAGATTATTCAGGCTATAATAAAGTACGATCGAGCGATGGGTGTAGCGTGAGATCAGACTAATTATTCTGTTCAGTCACATTCCTCTTGTAGCGATGATCCTCAAACATATTCCGTATACGCCTGTTCTTCGTTTGAAGGTTGTGTTCCGAAGAGCAAGAACGGGCTGTAGCCGTTAGGAGATATACGTCGGTTGAATATGGAAAGAGCGCGAGAGAGTGCGTCGACCAGTTTCATCCTCGGGGTATCGAGGAGAGTTCTTGTTAGAATGGCCTTTAAGATACCGTTGGTCTGTTCTACTCTTCCATCACTCCGTGGTCGTATAGGCGTCGACTGCGAGAAGGAGGGATTTTGTCTGTGCTGGAACTGCTGTGCTTCTATTCCAGTGAAACATAGGGCATTATCACTAATTATTTGAAGCGCTTGTATCCTTTTTTCTTAATGGCTGAATATCTTTTCTTCAGGTCATCGCTGAAATCGGAGCGGACTGGAAATCGAAGCTGATTTGTTTGATTTCGCTGATTTTTAGACTGTTGATTCGAGCGACACTCTTTTGACCAGTGTCCCGGCTCCCCGCACTTGAAACATGTACCCTGTTGTTATCAAATTGTTAGATGTAATCTGGATGTGGTGGTGCGGGGGTTATTTTATTCATTCGGTTAGGGCTGAGACAACGGGATTTAGATTTATTCAGGTTGGACATTTGAATTTGTTCTCTAGTTCTAACAATTTTGGTTTTCTCGTTTTGTACAATTTGCTTACTTGGCACTCGCTATTTCGTTCATATGATAATCTGAACATATGTATTCGTAACACTTGATAATCCGAACCTCGATTACCTCATTTGTCTCTTCGTAATCAATTCGCACATTCGCATATTCATGACTTCGATAATTTGTCTTCGTCGAAATCGACTCGACCTCTGCAGCTTAACAGCTTCGAAAATCTGCAAATAAGTAGATTCATAACACCTGTTGAGCGGTTACTGCGTACTATCAGCCTTCGTCAAGTTGATTATTAATTGGAAACACATTATTTTCCTGAAGTCTAGGATCTATAACTGTCTGGCTTAGTGCAGGTGGGGATGATTCAACAGCTGGATTTGTCTGACTGGGACCGGGCTGAAAGTTGGTATATTCAAACGGCCAACAGGCAATGGCTTCAGTAGATTGGACAATGTGGTCGGCCAATTCTTCGTTTGAAAGGGACGGGCTCGAGAACTGTTTGTGGACCATGTCTGAGGTAAGAACTGTCGGACGTGTTGGCTTAGAATATCTCGAGCCTGGGGTCCCACTACCATATCGGTTGGGAGAAAGAAAAATACTTGTCTTAAACGGCGTGCAAAGTCTAACGTTGTCTCGCTGTTGATGGCGGTGAGTTTGGCAAAGGTGGTGAGAGGAGAACTTAAGGCGTTATTGTTGTGTAAAACCTTAAAGATGCACTCAACTTTGCTTGCCCAGTCTAAAGAACCATTGGCAATAGCTCTTCTAGCTGTAATGAAATCGTGGTCCGTTAATGAAGCGACCCTCATCAGCCAAGCTGAATAAGGTAGCATTGACTGAATCATACCGACTTGCATCAGATAGAGTATTTCCAGAGTGTCTTCATTAGCGGACCAGAGTTTCCAGTCATTAGGGAACACTGCCTTGTTCCTTCCGGTCGCTTCGCGCATAGGGACATTTGGATTTTCTGCTCCCTTACGCGCGAAAAAATCTGGGGAGTATCTTTTCACTCGCATTTCTTGATCGCTAATACCTGAAGTTTGTGGGTTAATTGATTGGTAGAGGTTTATTGTTCTATCGGCAAGTAGCTTGTTGCTGACTGCAGTTGGTGGGGTGTTGAAGAACTGAATTTGAGTCGACGATATATTGTCGTAGCGTCGACTTTCAGTTCGTGTGGAAGGTGGGAATCGTCCAAGAGTTTCGGTATTAGTGGTTTCGGTTTAGGCACCGCCACCGATGAAGGGAAGGCTTCCTGGTTGGAGGTCGAAACTTGTCGTTTCTTTTTGACTTTGTCTAAAAGTGGGACTTCTTGAGTTGATGTAATTATAGAACGTAGACTGTCGCTAGTCTTGGCGTTAGCTACGATAGAGAGTTGTTGCAAGATGTGCGAGAGTGCATCGTCAGTTTTGTCTGCCCTCTGCAGGAGCTCTTTAAAAGTCAATTTTGTTTTTTCGGTCAGTTCTTGGATTGAATTGTCCGTCCTTTCCGCGAGCTTCCCCAAGTCCCTGCTCAATTTTAGGGAACCCTTTGTCGAGTTAGCTAGAAATGCCACCTGGCCGGTAGTGGCTTTCTTCAACTTGGATTCGAGCTCCAAGTTTGCGAGGCCTACCATTATCTTGTGATATAAATGTAAAGATTAATGGCATTTTTTTAGTTTGAGATTTTCTCTGTGAAAATAAAATTTTCTGTTGATTTCGATCGATCACAATTGAAGAGCATGTCGGCAATTATAACTCGTGGCTCTACTGTAGCGATGGTAGAGCCACGAGTTATTATATATGTCTGACGTCCCTAAATTCCCAACCACGAAATCTAAAATTTGTGCGTAGCTTACTAATCATGGGCTAACCGCATTTAGTAGTCTATGTTACACTACGTAGCCTGCTATGTTTAGGATCCACATACATGGCTTGGCTGGATTAAGGAGTTGTATAAATGATAACTCATGCATAAATCTATACGCGACGCGCGGTATCGAGTAGATGAGTATGTAGTCTGTGTAGTACTTCTTTATACAGAATATAATTCAATTTACGACACACTTTTTTGCGAAGAGCTAATGTTATCAGTCCCTTCACACCCGTACTATTTACCTAAGCAGATTTACCACTACTCTAAACACTATCAATCACATAAATATCCACAACGACCAATTGACTACTTATAACGACATACCACGAGAGGCCTAGGGAGACCCACTACCCCCTCAGATTCAGGATGACGCGCAGCCTTCGACAGTGATCACAGATGGAGAAAATATCACTCCCGAACTAGTGGACGAGCCGATTTGAAGGGCAGGAAAAGTGGGATGGATATGCTCAATTGGACAGGTTTTGCTGAACCGACATGGGAAGATCGGGCCGACATGGAGGAGGTGGAGTACTGTTGGAAATATCGCGCAATTAAATGGGCGCGATATTCATGGAACGAAAGTAGAAGATGACTAAAAGAGTCTTATGATAGGAATACAGGTAAAACGGTCGGAAGTCTGCGCTACCAGTATAAGTGTAAGCGATACAATGCCTAAGCCACAGCATAAACGAATGTGGCGCCATCTAGTCATAGAAACCCCCCAATAACCTCCTTGTGTCCACGCAATACAGCCGCTCATGAACCCAGTAGACGGCCTGATGCGCCACCATATTACCCATTTGAACCTCTTTAATACACACAAGATCTTGTCGGGAACCTAGACGAAATGGGGGGCCCGTACGTCCACAATACTTTGTGTCTCTAATTCTAACTGCTACCCACGGAGATTTGGTGTTGTGGAAGCACTAATGACGCTTTCATTACTACCCGCTTGAATCTCATTACATATACACTTCGTAAACAGAACTTTGCACTTTAGCTTTGTTAAATTTTCAACCTTGAGTTCTTGCTTGTCATAACCAGCGTGTCATGATAGGTATCCAAGGGGGCACATGCCAGACGGGAAGAAAGGATCATTCTCAGGTGGCCAAAGAGGGAGTTAATGCTAGTCCCCGCAGAGGACGTAAAGGACAGGGGACGACGCGGTAGATGAGCTTAGCTAGGGAAAAGCTATCAATTCCCATTGAGTTATCGACCTTGAAGTGCAGACGAATTCCCCAAACTCTAACATCTAGGCATGGAAAACTCTCAATATTCCTTGTGCCCACGCCATACGGCCGTTGACGTAATCATGTGTAGCCCGAGGCGCCACCACATTCTACACTCCAATTTCTTTGGACGAAGGCTGGAAACCTGTAAGTGGTGCCCTCTACGAACCTGAGAGTGAAATATCCCCCCATAGCCGAGATTCAGTCACGACAAAGGGTGAATTTGATAGTTTTCGTCGAGTTGGCAATCGAGAGGAATGGTGTTGGCTCATTTTTGGTCGAAAATCCGACTTGCAGAGATTTCACGACTGGACAACTCAACAAAATCAACCATCTACACCCCAGATACGAACCGTAGTCAGGCTATAACCTATCTGATGTTCGTCTTACAACAACCGACATCTTCTAGATCTTAATTTTTTTCTTTGGAAAATCTTTCCCAGCCAAACTTATCTCGCGGCTCTCTACATAATCATCTCACCCCCTACCAAAGCAATCCCATACCTCCAAAAGTCAAATCGCCAACAAAAGAGTCAGAGGATTTCCGATCATCCGCAACTGCCAGTCGCTGTGAAGGTGGGGTCGAAATACTGGCCTTAAATGCGTCCTCACCTCGGCCAAGGGCACCAACAACTCGACCTACGATGAACCGCCACCGAGGAAATACGTGCGAAATTTCGCCGTCACATCAACTAGAGCGTTCGAGAAAGTCTGGGGTACCGGTGCTTCAGTCTTGAGCCCTCAGTTGCGTTTTCGACCTCCACGGTTAGAGGTACGGCAGCGATGGGGCAAGGCCGAAGGGGTGAACATTCTACAAAGTTTCTGGGATGACGAGATCGGCTGAAAGACAGAGGGATGCTGTATGAAGGAACCAAAAGGGAATACAAACTGAGGAGGCCTTGGTGGGCGACTGGATGAGGCCTCCAGTGAAGAAAACGACCCCTGGATGAGATGAGGAGATACTGAGATGAGCCAGAGCTGGGAATGAGTCGAAGGGAAAATTTACAGATAGCGAAGGTGTCAAGGGCTCGGGCGCGTGGTGGCCGAGGCTGAGAAGGAATTTGCGCTTCGGCGCGCCAAAAGAGGCTTCTCTGGACGGTTGTGCCTGACATGATTCAACACATGGGTGAAGTCTGAGGTGATCCAGTTATTCAGGTGGGATGAGGTAGATGTATTTAATGGTGGTTAACCTGATGCAGCCCGGCCCCACCTGTGCTTAAGCTCCAGTAGGTGTGCAACGGTAGTCACTTTACCTAGCATGTAAGTGAACAAAACAAAAACTCCAACCTCTTTAATGCATGCCGTGCCTCCATTTGCAACAGGCTTTCACCTAGTTCTTCCAGAACTTTCTTGACCACTCTAAATTAACAAATACTCTTCCTCGGTTCGTTAGGGAAAACAGTTGATGGCCTTAAAGTTCCTCCAAATACGTGAGCCGGTGATGACTTTCGAATCATGCTATGGTCGGATAGAGATAGCTGCGAAGGCAGAAGTTTTGCTGGCCTGCGTGCGGAGACGAGCTGAATGTGTCAAATATCAATAGGCTAAAAGAGAAATTTTAAATGTGACGGATATGTTTATTGATATTATTTAAATAATTGATTTGATTCCATTAGGTCGTTCAGGTGACGTATGGACCTATTCGGGTATATTTGGCTATATTTTACAAAGGAAACCGATCGGTAAAACCCCACAAAACTGTCCATCTCATGTCTACTGGATTTCCGGGGGGAAGTCTGTTTACACTGCTCATCCAGTGTGAATTCCGTCGTATGATCTGTGATGGCTGGTAAGCCGGTAATTGCCTGTAGCCTGCGCTGTCTAACGCAGGCTCGGCATGAAACAAGGAGGAGGCTGATCTCAGAAGGAGGGGCTTATAAGGGGCAATATTAGTATTGTAAGACGTCCGGAAATCAGGCACGGGA
The DNA here is from genome assembly GCA_905067625.1 of Blumeria graminis f. sp. triticale. Classification (NCBI taxonomy): domain Eukaryota; kingdom Fungi; phylum Ascomycota; class Leotiomycetes; order Helotiales; family Erysiphaceae; genus Blumeria; species Blumeria graminis. Next base: position 10,545,419 of record LR898477.1, read on the forward strand.
ATGTGATAGGAGAAGGGAATACGGATATACAGATAGAAATGTGTGTCATTGGCTCGGATAATAATTATGTATAGAGTAACTGTTAATATCCTCTTCAATCTGTAGTTCATAGATTGGAACTAAAACTACCTCTGACCATAAGGTTGCCCTAGTGCCTATGCTTAGACTGTGATATTATTGTCCACATTTTTCATCTTCTCGTCCATTGCCATGGCTACTGATGCAAGCCAGAACTGTTCAGCCCAGCCGTTAGCCAGGACCCACTTTATAATCCTAAAAGTCATCTGGGCAGTTCATCATTGCCGCGAAGGGCCTATCTTTTGCCTGTCGAAGCACCTCTAGTTGTGATGTGAGACAACGAGGTAGTCGAGGCCAGGGCATCGCGTGTGACTCAAGGCCACAGCATACATCACTAGTGTACTGGTTAGGCGAGCATGTATATAGTTTCATAGATGTACCCCAATAGATGGACACAGGTTGAGTCTTATACTTTCTGTTCATATACCTACAGCATAATATTGAATGAGTCTATTCACTGTCAACAACTAATTATAACATCGTCCACTCCTCATCACTCCGCAATGTGACTTCCGCATAGCTCATAACCACAACACCTCTCCCTATCCCACTGAGGACACGCCAAGCCCATAAGGGTTCGTAAAATACGAAGTAACCCCGATCGGGTGTCGTCACGAAGTCGGTGAATAAAAGCAAATTAACTGTTTGAGACGGATATCCACACTATCGCTTTGGATTGGGCACTCTGGGGACTTTTCTTCGATACAGATGAGAGTTGAGACGGATATGCTCACTCCTGATCTGGACTGCAAAACAGCTCTGGGCCCTGCTAACGTTCTGGTGGATAGTTGAGGGTTTATTATTCAAAGCAATCCTTTTCATGTCTGTGGTCTTATCTCTGACTATGTTTACAGCCTTCCAAATATTCGAATATTGCTGGAATTGAGAATTCTTTGTTTTCAATTGTGGGTTAATTCGCGTCGTCCTTTGAGTTATCACGTGCCGGTTGGCTCAGCTTAAAGCAGCCCAACGTGTTGGCTCCCGCACAGACCCGAGCAAATGAGAGCCAGGATCTTCTTATTCTGCGCTCGAAGATTACAGTAAACATGCATGTCGTCCTCACGACGAATCTCATGATCTATAGATGGTATTAAATGAAGATTTTCTAAGAAGCGAGAAAGGAAGAGATTGGCTCTATCAATTCATGATTCCCTCCAATCACACTTTTCACCGTGCCCTTTCGAAGAAACTTGTGGCATGCACTCTGCCCATGAATGCGTGGACTCTCTATGCCGATGCAAGAGTCCAAGATATGCGGGGAGTCGAACTCTGTGCCCTAAGGAGCTGTGCCCCGTACTGCCCGAGGCGGCAATAGAAAAAGCGGTTGAGTGACTTCTCTCCGCGTGAGCTGGGGATGAAATTTAGAATAATTGGGCTATGAAGAAGACCACATTGATGATATACACGTGAATACAAATTATGTACTTGGTTTCACTTCAGTAGTTACGTGAAAGAATGTGCTCTGCGACCTCTATAAGCGCGGGGTCATTCCTTAATATTCTTCTCCTAGATCCTTTCTTGCATGACGTGGGATTGAATCATGTCTTCCTCTGATCAGTTGAAAGGAATGATGGGAATTAGGAGATTGATTGACGTTCTCATTTACAATATCTGACCTAAACAGCGAGGACTATCAAAAGGAATCTATCACTCTGTCGGACCATGCTACTTTGGGTGTGAAAAAGGACATGCTGCCCAAGTATTTACCAGAGAGCTACACTCACAACGGCCACCTGCCTTCTCCGGAGGTTAGGTGATTAGCCTACTCCAAGTATTGAGGCAAGGCCAGCTTGGGCAGCACAAGATCGGAACTATTCAAGGGGATGATCTGCGAAATGGTCAACCCTCGGAGACCAGAGATTTTTACTAGGTGTTTGCTCGGCTCACGCCACAGGAATCGGGCAAAAAGTCGTGACTCGGCTGGCAAGTAGCATGGCTCCTTCTATAATTGTGCGCATGATTGATCTCGACCACCAGGAGAAAATGTCGATGCAGCCCATTCGTGTGCATTCCAGCCATGGTAAGATGGGCGATAGCTAGCATGTGCCTGGACCGCTTGACAGCGCAAACCCTTTCCTCATCCAGCCCTCACCGGACCTTCTCTCCCCAACGTCGTTGCGCATCACTGAAGCCAGATGTCGGACTGAATGACACCTGCTGCTGCTCGTGACTGGATCATGAGGATACCCTTGGGCCTCCCCACAGAAGTCGGCGATATCGGCAAAGTCTCAGTGCACCATTCTGCGCCGTCGCTGAATCGAGTCTAGATCGCTCCGTCTATCGCTCTGCGCCGTTGCTACCCGACCCACCTGTGGCCGGGATCGTTGCATGCTTACATCAGGCATTCGCTCGCACGTGAAACTTCCAGGCTATGGCTCGCTTTCGCTTGGCCGGCGCAACTTTAGGAGAGGCGCGGTTGATGTATTCCTCAGCCCACTTAGAATCTGCAGGGCTACATGCGCAGCCTGGGAATCAAATTGAGGGCCTGAAACAGGCTCAAGAGGCACTGGACGTGAGACTCTGAAGTTTAGCATGGCTTCGTCGGCGCGAGCTACTCGTGATCTCACCTCTGCGGCCGGGCGAGGGACATGGAATGGGCCTAGACGACGACGGGAAGTTTCATGCTCACATACATCGGGGACTCGCACTCGGCGCCGAGCCCCATTGCTGCACAAAGGTCTAGGGAACACGCCATTACTGGCTGCCCAGGGTAGGCTTGTTTCCATGGAGGTGTGAGCTGCAGAACTGGCGCCAACTGCTACCGTAAGCCAGTCCAAAAAAATTAGAGCCTTCCGATCCAACTTCAGACTTATTTCTTGAATTGATTACCATTTGATAGCGATAAAGGTGGCAGGGTAGGCTGATCTTTGAATTTGTGCATTTACATTTATATTCACTCCGTATTATTCCCTTGCAGCTGCTGCTGCCTGACCGAAAATTTGCCACAATGTAACGTGAGCTCTTTGAACCTCTGCTAGCTCCATCCACGCGATGCGTAGAGCTGATCAACTACATCCCAAACATCGCAAACTTCCCCATCTAGTGGGCGGTGATAAATGCGAAGTGTCTGAATCCGAGGTTCTAGAATATGAGATGATAACTCATATCATGCAGGACAGGAATCTATTGATAGTCATGACCATGCAGCGTAAGTGAAAATGCACGGGGGAAATTCGCGACACTTCGCCCCCGATGCTTCCTTTCCATGGCTAGCCAGAACTAATCGCGTCAATATTGCCAGCTGAGCCCGAGCAAGTCCACGTGAGTTCATCAATGAAGACTTTTCATTTGTCCCGGCCAAGGCGCAAGATCGGGGATCGAGCGGCGGATATAGCCCGCGTAGAGCCTAACCCACAAACAACCCGCAAGCAAGCTACATAGTCACGCAAATTTACCTGCGAACACCGCTTGTTAGTTCTGAAAATAATAGTCGCTGATCCAGCGCCAATTTAGAAACATTTGACAATTCAAGGCTGTGAAGTCGTAGCCTTTGAGGTGTATTCCTGTTCTTTTGAGAGATGTAAGAGGCATTTTTCTCATGGGCCAATGCTTGAGAGGTGTGAGCGAGCCCACTTTTTCCTCTATTTTGATTTTAAAATAAGGAGTGATTTTGATTTGATTTCATTTAGCCCGTTCAGGCACCCTATGGGCCCATGCAGGTATATCTAGCTATAATATTTATACAGGAGGAAACCAAATTCGGTAAACCCCCCACAACTGTCTATCTCGTGTCTATTTGTTTTCAGATGTTTCCTACAGGAAGTGCGTTGACACTGTACGTCCAGTGTGAATACCGTCCTATCCTTTTCTCGATCGCTCAATCCTTTCGCTGACTGTTGTCTCAACTTCTTCTGCAAGCCGGAACTGTTCAAGCCAGCCGTTTGTAAGTATCCACTCTGTAATTCTCTTCATGTCTTCCGGGCCGTTCATCATAGCTTGGAAAGACCTATCTTTTGCCCGTTGCAGCACCTCTCCTCTTCCCTTAGCCCACTGAGGACAAGCTATGACCATATGTTTCACGTTTTGTGACCGATATCCACACTGGCACTTTGGATTTGCCACTCCGGGGACTTTCCTTCGATACAGATAAGAGTTGAGGCCGATATGCCCACTTCTTATTTGTATTGCAATACTAATTTGGGCCCTGCTCAGGTTTCAGTGGATGTTAGAGGATGTGTTTCTGTGGGTGATTCTTTTTCTACCTGTTCTCTTGTCGGTGCTTATACTTGCTGCTTTCCAATGTTCTGGGTCTGCTGACGCCTGATGAGAAGATAGTCGTTCTTAAAAGTATTCCATGCGGTTTCCCAGTCCTGGAATGCTCCTATCTTACCCGCTTCTTTTTGTCTACGCCTCACTTTTTCGTTCCTGCAGATTTTATTCCACTCGCTAGTGTCTCGGCTTCGATTTTTTGCGTGGCTATTTTCGCTCAGACTATAAGCCTGCGATATTTTACTACATGCGGATAGAATCGTCTGCTTGATAGGTTGTCTTTCCGAAAGTCCGATATGTTGAACTCTCATTTGTTTGAGGTAGATGTCTAGTGGAAGGATTGAGCATTCGTGGTCTAAAGCTCTACTGCTGGTGGAACTATATGCCCCTGTGACTAGCTTCAAGCATTTTCTTTGGATACTTCGTAATGGTTTAACTATCCTTTCTGGTATTCTAACCGTTGGCCCAGCTGCAGCCCATATTGAACACCCGTAAGTCAGGGCTGGTCTCACAATCGCGCTGTACAAAAGCTTTGATTTCTTGAAGGTTGCACCCCAAGTTTATTGCGTCAATCTACTTATTGACTGTACTTGGGTGTGTGACTTTTGTACAATATGCTTTATGTGGGAGCCCCATTGGAGCTTAGGGTCGAAGTATATACCAAGGACTCGAAGGGAAGACTGAGGAGACGTCAGATGTCCTCGTATGCTGACAGTCGCTTCAAGGTTGTGTCGCTTCCTTGCACATGTGAATTGCATGAGCTGGTACTTTTCTGGCGCAAACTTCACGCCGTTCTTTTCTGCCCATGCCTCGCATATCACGTTCTGTTCCTCTAATTTCTTGCAGTTTTCTTCGGTTGTACCTGACCATGTTAGTATGTTAGTATCGTCAACAAATCCAACTGCCGAGGTAGAAGAAGTTTGAAGTATCGGCAAGAGCGTACTGACGAAGAAGAGGAAGAGAATCGGTGAGAGCGATGAGCCTTGTGGTATTCCTGTGCTGGTGGGGATCTGATTTCCTCTGTATGTACCGAGAATAAGGGGTGATTATTTCCGAACTAAATTCTCCATCGTATTGATAGGTACTGTTTCTTGGGTCGTAAACAATGTGCGATAGAACTGCGGAAGCCATGATGCCTCACATTTTCTTGGAGTTTTCACAGGGTGTCAACGATCCAGAAATAAGTTTGGTCGTTAATTGAACTTTGAACCAGTAGGGCCAGTGGAAGTAATCAATTTATACTCGTAAAGTGACTGGATTTCAGGCTCCAGAAAATACAGTATCGCTTGAATGCCATTCTGCCAGTGATTCTTTCGCCTAGCTCTCACCGCCCCTCAATTAGACCAAGATGGGAACAGTTTAACCAGCCTCCGGTGTTTACATCTTTCAAAGGGTGATATGGGAAGCTCTTCGACAGCCATATCATGCTCGCATTTTTCATTCATCAGAGCGCCATTATAGTAATTAGACATTATATCATGAAAATTAGTAAAATACTCTCTAGGAAGAATAAAGGGTCAGGCTACCCATTACCTATTTTCGCAGGCGGCATGTAAAAAGTAGTGCAGAGACGGAGATTAGGACAATCTATTCAGGCAAGAGATTGATATTTGAATTACACACAAGATAGACAGATAGCCTCTACGTCAGAATAGATTCATACCATATCATGACCTGATAGTTATGAATAGATGTAGGTTGTATAGAACGAAATCCTGACATCTACCCAGGTGAATAGCTCGGCTCGCATATCACAGCATCCATCGGGCCAGAGGATTCTCCGGCAAAATAACTTGGAGTAAGCGTAGCTCTGTTGGCACTCGTGAACCGTCTCACGAGAAAATGGCAATAAAATTCCAACATGAACAGTTTACCGTGTAGAGAGCCTCAAATTATTAAAATCTCCTACCATGAAATGGAGTTAAAATGGCACAGGTTTCTTGAAGCAAGAAGAGGTATTTGTTGCTGGCTAATGGTTAACCAGTCGCCTGTCGCCTGTGAGAGATAATCTTCCCCTATGAATAGAGAGAATTAAAGTTCCAACTGAGTCTTTGATAATGAAGGACTGCTAAAGGATGTTTACTTGAGCTCAGATGTTCTTGATCTTAAAAATTTCCCAATTGACACCGAGGGCCTTGCCCTAAGTTTTCATATGGATAGGAGAGTTGACAAACGTAAAGATGCTCAAGATTTGATTTGTCTTTGATCTATCAAATAACTAGGAAATGTACGTGCTATTTTCTTATGGATTGTAAACATCTCTTCCTCTTTGGCAGAGCCCAACACGTAGAAATGAGCCATATTTGCCTCAAAGTCAAATGTTGAGAGCTTTTGGCCCTTAACTCTGAACGTCGAAACAAAAGTAATTAGTGAGCGGAGATCGCGGGTCAAGGTCTTCGCACTCTCAATTTACAACTGATTGTGATAGTTGGGCTCCAGAATCAAATTTGGTGACGAGATGACTATTCCCCTTCCCGCAGAAATTATGGTTGGTCGTCAGGGCACGACGCTCAACAACTATTGGAAAACATTAAATAACCTCATTTTAACATTAAATTGGTAGCCAGAATTTAGTTGATAGATTCTAGAAGTCCTTCAGTGTCTCAGACTCAGAAGGGACTACAAAAAAGTTCTTATCTTATGGTTGGTCGTCTCTGCGCTGGATTCAATAGGGCCATCTAACCAAGCTGGCCGTACTGGATTCTCTTTGCCACCACCAGCGTCGGGCCTCCCGTGGCTGCCCTCGCGCACAAACATCATGACCATGACAACACGCGACAACTTACTCTCTCTTTATTTTCGTGCCAAGGCTTGGACATTTTCAAATTTCCGCAGTCAACCTTGCGCGACACCGCATGTTCAGAGTAGGGCGTATCAGCGTCGGTCGGATGTCCGACCATTCAAGGAAAATATATTTCTCTTCCTCTTCTTGTCCGTGGCCATCCAAGCGCGAGCCCCATCAGGGCCATGTAGGTCTCAGCAGCCAGAAGAGCAGGATGCATCACAGTCGGAGCTGAGGCAAAAGAGAATCGCATACACCCCATTTTAAGCCGCTCCATACAGTGATGCAGGTACTGGGCTGTTCTTCTCGGCAGGTTCTTGGTAGTCCGGCAACTGGCCTCAACCAAGAAGAGACGTGGCTCTGCGATGGAAGGGCGGTCGCCAGCATACTTACGAGTATTGAGCGGATGCTAGGCTGTGTCTCGGCTACTGGGGACGGCAGAGCCAGGGATTCAAGGGAACAGAGTTCTTACCCTGAAACCATTACAAACTTACCCTTCCAGAATCGGTTGGAGAGGGACTTGATATTGTATCGCCTCATGCCAGTCTATACACAAAAAGCGTGAGGTTACACGCAGCTTGCCACCTTTAAATTTATGAGTCAATCCTGTGGCCAATTCGGAAATCACTCGACGAGTAACAAGGTGGATAATCGTGGGTGTAGATATTTCAGTAATCATGGCTTCAAGTCTTGAATTGTCACGGCCCTGATAGAGTGTAAGCCGTGTGGAGGCGACTTCTCTGCCGACTTTCTAGTACAACGGGTGAATAAATAGATAGTCACTACAATTATTGGACTGCATTCTTTGGCCGCGTCCTGGACTTTGAGGACTTTCTGTTGGAACAGTAGTCGCGTGCACTCTAATAATTAGTGGAATGTGTATTAAGCCATTGTAACAGTAGTGCAACTTACGTATTAATCTCTTGGCATTCTTTCATGACACCAAAAGGTGAGAATGGGTAGACAGAAAGAATTATACGTAGATGCTGTTGTGTTTAATTGAATCTATTTCATTGAATTTTGTTTACGCGCGTGTACCGTATTGAACTAACACTTTCGGTCTTGGCTACCTACCACTGGGAGCACCTTGACTACCCTGACATGTCGGGGGACTATTCTCAACACCTGTCAGTGGTGTCCCCTACGAACCTCCAGCTCTCACTGTAGAGTCTGCAGAGCCGAGATTGAGTAACAAAGTCCTCACTTCGAAGAGGATTCCCAATCGCTTTCGCGGTCTGTATCGTCTTCATCTCTCAACACATTCCTCTATCACCATTATCATGAAGCTAACCACGATCAGATCAGATGGTAGGGTCGGAGCTCTACTCGTCACCCACCCTTGATCATGGAGGAAAAGCCATCCGATGAGTTTCCGGAGCGTACCCAGCACCCGATACGGAGATGGCGGATTGGATCAAGTCGACCTCGACTGTTACAAAGAAGGGAGATATAGATGAATATGCGCACCTCATGTGGTCCCGGTGTCTAGGCCTCGCCTGGCTGGGGCTGCAGGTTTTTTGAGACTTTTTCCCGCGCACGCAGTTTCCATTGCTACCATTTTTATTTTTTTTGGGTAGAAGGTTCCGTGGAAAAGGTGGCTGAATTCCACGGGTAAACACTGAGCTGAATGGCTATTCATCAAGGGGAATATATCAATGATCTTTCAAGTAACAAAAGAGGATAGGAGCACTGTACAAGGTGTGGCCTGGGTCAGAGAGGAGCCCAATGTGCTAGATAGTCATAGACTCAAGTAGCACGATAAACTACAAGTTGTGACTGTTCAGAGCCACCAGGAGACATAGAGCCTCGCGATCGAAAGGTTCGCGAAGCTTAAACGTCTTATTACTGGGTCATATCTCGAAAGACAAAAGACCGCAGTACGATGCGGTGATGCAAAGGAATGGCGGAAATGAGGAGCTACAACTTTTTTTTTTTTTTTTTTTTTTTGAATCATTTAATGTGTATTCAGCTATCTAGCTATGACACATGACCGGTGCTATGTATACATATTGGATGACTCTTTTGACATTAGAGACACTCATACTCTGGATTTCATTTGCAAATACCACTATGAGGTATGTTTGCTTACACAAACAGTCGACCCTCCTCCGTTAGTACCCACCAAAGGGAATTTAAAAACCTTTAGTTATCCAAGCATGCCTTCGTCATCCATGCATACCAGCGCCGCGAGAAATGTGGTTGTGTTTTGCCGGATTCGAACCAGCGATCTACTGTCTCAAGTGGGATATGTGTCCAAGCTATCCAGACTCTACTTGGCAGACCGGCCAAGATGATGTACCACCGCACCATCCAACCATGGCAGTTTTTATAGTGTCGCCTGCACTCTCGCAGCCGAAGACTTGGTACGCACAAAGCTCAATTTGTAAAAACTCCTTTCCAGATTTCAAAATTCCACGCCCGTCGAGACTGTATCCAATCCTCTGCATCATCTTATTAACTTGTCCTGATCCCTCTCACATCCATCCCAAGGAATTGTCTTCCAGATTTGTGCGCCACGCTTTGCTTCCTCCGTCGGGTGTAAATATCGGCGTGGGCGTGTATCTGGCGACCAGCTAAGGCCAGAGAAAGTCGACAAGAGGTGTGGTCATTGGGATTAGGATGTACTAGGTCGTACTTGTAAACTTGATGAGGTTTAGGTAGGAATCGATTTCGTTGGGAGTGAAAGATTGATATGGTGGAGTAATTTGAATCATTGCCTCGTGGGCCAACTTGTTCGGTATTGCGAAGTTTGACTGAACTTGGCTCTGGGAGAATATTTCACTCCCAGGTTCGTAGAGGACACCGCGTACAGGTGTTCAGTCTTGCCCTCCAGGAGCTACAACTAAGATGCTACAGAAAAAGGACTGCTGATTCACAACGACAGCTATGTAAATCCATCAATATTATTCACACAGATCAGGCAGCGTGTAGCTCGATGCGCTCGAAATGATTGGTTGATTCAAGAGTTTGTCTTTTCTAAATCTGAGTATTTATTGGATAGTGATCCTTCTAGCCGACCAGGCAAGGATAACGTTGTTTCAGGTAGTGTAATGCCTCACGAGTCCTCATTTGATCGACGCCCCTTGGTTCTCATGTAGCATAACATGATGCGGGATAGAGGCCTCTTCCAATTGATTGGTAAGAGGGTGAATGGCATACTAGTGATTACTTCAGGTGACGGTTTCCGTTTACTCGAATCCCTTGCTCAATAATCTTCTCCCGCTGAATAGACCTCCATGCCTTTCGTACCACCTCCACACGCCGGCATTCATCTTGTGACCACAGAAACATGGCCTACCAAGGGAACAGATCTCAATTCTATCGAGCTATTTCCCGTTTGCGAAGGAATAGGTGGCTTGCACGATAAAATGCCACATACCTTTCCAAATCGGAATGCGAAGGGAGTAGTTTGCGTGGCCAAGAGACTTGGCTTGCTGTGGCTATCTCGCCAATAATTAGTCGATACCCTGGCTACTTATAGTAACCGGCGATAATGTGACCTTAACTAGGTGGCTCGGATGCGGCGACCATTTCTGGGCTTGTTGGAGTGCAGTGAGGCACAGAGAAATAGGCTGTGGGGTATCAAGGGGTCCAGGCGTGGATACAGCGTAGCAACGCGAAGGGATTTCGAGAGGATGGAACTATACTGGCCTAACACTCGTCGACTTAGAGGGGTTCGGAGCCTTCGGCGCACTGCGTGACTCGAGTCCTTTATGCCATATCCTGTGACTTCATACAACTCCACTCTAATTTCTTCACTAGCGCCCCTCCAGCTCGTCCAGCGGCGAAGAGGTTCATATAATCAATAAGTATGGACCACAGTGAGTGCTCGAATTCGATGCCGGTAACAGCGCTCCCGCGAGATCATCTGATAGGAAGTCTCGAAGAGGAGTGGCTACTGCCGCTGTCAGTTGAGCCTGTTACTAGCTTTGCAGCCTGCAGTGGGCAGGGTTATCGTCGTCGATGCACATCATCACCCTAATGGTAACTCCAGTTGTGGCAGAGGACTTAAACGTCCTTGGTACTCCCCCGTAACCCATGCCAAACGGTTCATCCGAGGTCAGGCTAAAATATCAGTCGGGTAAAGATCGCGAGCCTCTAGCAAATTTGCGGAGAGCGTGGTAAGCAGGAGATGTTATGTTGGCAGAGCTAGCGGGTAATGTGCCAGTATTTTGGTCCGGTGAGTTCAGAGCTTTAGTCTGATCAGCCATAAAAGCGACAATACCTTCAAACCACTCAGGAGAGTTGGTATGATGCAAGACTCACTCAGAATTCCCCCATCTCGTTACCTAAAGCTTCGACTCGCACATGTCTCCAGGGTGCCAGTACTCGGAGCTTTCTCAGATGTGACGGCGAGCATAAGCTTGGACGCGTTTGCCAGGGCACTGATTAGTCCGGATTGCTTGAGTCCGGCGAGTTTAGCTTGCTTGCGCGCGGCAAGGAGATACTCTTCTGAATGAGTATTTGCCACGGTGTAAAGACGTTGGTGAGGAAAATAACCCGACGCAGCATAAAGACGGTCGATGCATCCGACGCGCGTCGCCCCCCTATGCTAGCAAACTATAGGTCCAAGCGTGACAGGGGAAATTGTAAGATCAAGTGACACGCCATGGGTACCCTGACGGCTTCCTGGTACGTTTCGCGTTTGTTCGACTGCCAGGCTCCCGAATCCAACTGCCCTGTCATCCTTATCGAAGAATCGGCGCTCGGAGGATTCTACGAAGATCCACCTTCTTGCCAACTGCCTTCTTCTGCCCAAATCAACCCTCGCATATTAATCCCATCCATCAGTCGATATGGCGGCCATTGCGCCGTTGGCTTTGTGGCTATCATCAGCCGTACGGCTTGGTCCGCGGGGCGCCAGGGATAAACAAAGTATACAAGCCGCCTTCCGCCCCTTCATTCTTTGACCATCCAAACCCGTTCGTCTCACATTGCATTGAAACTGTGGCCACAACTGCTGTAGTATTCCCCATACCGTCAACGTCTAAATCTCACCTCGCACTGCATCTGACCCTGCATTCATCTAAATCTTTCTCTCATCAATTCACCCGTGGAGTGCGCGGCAGTCTAGGACCGTGAGTTGACAGATTCGGAGGCTGCTCAGTCTTTCACTGCTAGAAAGATGGTTCGTTCTTCAGTTATACTGGCAATTTTGGCCAGTACCTCCACAGTACTCACTCAAAGCTGTTCTGAGAGCAGCCATTGTCCCGAATCAGCGCCATGTTGTTCACGTAAGTTCCTACTCAATTGAGTCGCAATGTGATAAGTTCGCTGACTATGGGATCGAAAGAGTACGGCCAGTGTGGAGTTGGTGCTTATTGTCTTGGGGGATGTGATCCAATTTCCTCTTTCTCGCTCAATTCCTGTACGCCAGCACCGGTCTGTCAGAGCAAGAAGCATACCTTCGATTCCAAGTTGTCAACCATTTTACCAAATACAAAATATCTTGGCGATCCATCTACCGCTGATTGGGTTTCAAGTGGACAACCTGTCTTCCACAATGATAATGTCTTGTTGACTATGTCGCCAGACACTGTGGGCACTCTACTGGCGAGCACCACGTACATGTGGTACGGCAACGTAAAAGCTAGGTTTAAAACTTCTAGAGGCGCTGGAGTTGTTACTGCCTTCATACTGCTTTCAGACGTCAAGGATGAGATTGACTTTGAGTTTGTCGGGGCCGACCTAGTAACCGCTCAGTCTAATTATTATTCAAAAGGCGTTACTAATTGTAAGTTTCCTCACAAACATGGGCTTCTTCTCGACTGATAAATCTCAGATCATAATTCAGCCAATATACCATTATCTGATACCTTTGTAAACTATCACACTTACGAAATCAACTGGACTCCCGATGAAATTACCTGGAGTGTGGATGGTCAGGTGGGCCGAACAAAGAAGCGCATCGACACTTGGAATGCAACAGCAAATCAATGGTCATACCCTCAAACTCCATCGCGGATTCAACTCTCTCTATGGCCCGCTGGCCTTCCTACAAACGGAAAAGGAACTATCGCTTGGGCCGGTGGATTAGTCGATTGGAACTCGGCTGACATCAAAAATAATAATTATTACTATGCAGCCTTTGAATCGATTGAAATAACTTGTTTCAACGCTGATTCAGGACCCGGTACGAATAAGGGCATATCATATACATATAGCGACGCAAGAAGTACCAACGATACGGTAGTCGACGGTGACAAAAGCACCATTCTTCAGTCATTTATGGCAACCGGACTGGATCCTAAAGCAGGGGCTCCAGTCGGAGCTCCGGCTGGAACTAGTTCGGCCCCTGCCGCAGCAAAAACTATAGAGACAATCCCGGGCATGTCAGGAGGAAATCCCGGAGTTGATAACCACAACCTTGGCAATACATCCCCCGACTCAGACGACTCAGGGACCGATAAACCTAGTGACTCATCGACTCCTTCTTTCTCGCAAGGAAAAAAGCCCAGTAGCGGTGGATCGCAGGTGAACCCAACAAGTATCTGGAAAACTTCTATTGCCATTAGCTTCCTATCACTTTATGTCCTTACAGCATCATGAGGAATATGTGATCTTTTCTTCAGGGTCCATTTTGGCCCAATCCGATCCGGAATCTTGTGCGCTGACCAAGGCATTCGCCCACACAAATTTTCTACAGCCTTGCGCAAATTTAATTTATTCAATGTAATAATAATTCAATAGGCACTGGATGAGCTATAGGAGAGATAAACTCGTCATTCCCATTCCAGCTCCTTAATCGTATGGTATCGGAAAAACGATACAGCTTGTAAACAATTGATCCGTTCATGATGTCAGCCAGCGCTCTTAAAACAAGCTGCAGTGGCTAGATTTCTTTTAATTATTTGGTGTGGAGGGTAGGAGAAATGACTGTTATTCGGCTATTATCTAGTCCGGGTCTAATTACTTGGTAACAAAATGGGGAGATAGGTTTTCTACTTTGTTACTTTAGCACGATGGAGATGACCGAGACGGTCTGGAGGGCGAAACGGCGAAGAATTTTTGGGATTAATGGTTTCTCGAAACCAACAAATGTTTGTAGCACAAATAGAGTGATGTAGTTGTCAGATGATCTCCTTTGGTAGCCATGGAGGGGCAAAAATCAACATAGACAGTCAAGCACCTGCATCATTGACGCATGGCGGATGCAGGCGAAGTGATGCGCGTTCACGTGTGTGAGTTGCGAAATAGCTTACGATAGACCCTGAACTCCAAGCACGCCTATACGCTTTCAACATAGAATGCCTCGAGATTTCGTTGAGCTAGGTGTAAATTCTTCCATTCATTCAATCCAAAAATTCGCCAGGGACAGGATTACATGAAACCTTCTGACAACACAACATTGGAAGAACAAACGTAGATCTTAGTCCTGGCGCGACCCCTACCTACTACCTCGTGACCCGAGTACACGGAGGTGATATGTCCGTGGATCCAGAAGATCCGGATCATAGTACCCCCGTACAAGGTTCGGAATAACCATTGCACACACCACTTCTGTGGGGGACTATCGACAGCACCTATTAGTGGTGTCCACTACGAACCTCCAGCCCTCAGTGTAGAGTCTGCAGAGCCGAGATTAAGTAACAAAGTCCTCACTTCGACGAGGATTCCCAATCGCTTTCGCGGTCGGTATCTTCTTCATCCCTAAGCACATTCCCCTATCACCATTGTCATGAAGATAACCACGATCTGACCAGATGTTGTGGTCGAGGTCCTACTCATCATCAACCCTTGATCATGGAGGAAAAGCCATCCGATGAATTTCCGGAGCGTACCCAGCACCCGATACGGAGATTGTGGATTGGATCAAGATGGCCTCGACTGTTACAAAGGGGGATATAGATGAATATGCGCAACTCATGTGGTCCCGGTGTCTAGGCCTCCAGGCTTTTTGAGACTTTTTCCCGCGCACGCAGTTTCCATTGCTACCTTTTTTTTTGTTTTTTTTCTGGGTAGAAGGTTCCTTGGAAAAGGCAGCCGAGTTCCACGGGTAAACACTGAGCTGAATGGCTATTCATCAAGGGGAATATATCAATGATCTTTCAAGTAACAAAAGAGGATAGGAGCACTGTACAAGGTGTGGCCTGGGTCAGAGAGGAGCCCAATGTGCTAGATAGTCATAGACTCAAGTAGCACAATAAAAAAACACAAACTAGGCGACATGAGGTTCAGTGGTATCTGAAATGCAGTGGCTAGGAAATGCTACGTTGCGACAATCGAGTGGCTAGTTGTTGCCAGATCACTTGGAATTTGGGATCACTAAAGCCTCGGGGATCTGTATTTAAGGATAAACTTACTTGTATATGTTAAACTATGTTAAACTATGTTAACAGAATATTATATATTATTAATTCAAATTGGAAAAAGAGTTCGATATCCTATACAACTATCAACAGAGTCTTGTCCGAGATCGTACACTTGTCCTCCGAGATATTTCCTCCCAGAAATTCTTGACAGTCTCTAACGCCCTCTAGGTCCATAGAAGACAAAAGAAACTCGTGAAGTATCACTGCACTTCCTCCAAGTAACTGTCTATCTGCTCAGTTGAAGCTTAGTGTTATAATCTGCCAAGAGATCCCAGATCAATGCAGATTTATGCATGCCAATATTTCATGGAAGTCCAAGGACATGGACTTGAGGGCAACCAATAATTAGGGCATCATAGAGTTGTAATGGAATGGTATGGGATCGAATAGTATAGAGTAGAATGGAATGGAATGTACTAGATAGTGTAGGAACTGTGATATGGCTATCCAGGACATGTGTATTATGAGATGTATCTCCTGGTAGTAGGAGCAAGCAAAAGTCATCTGAATACAAGCGTTCCTCAGTTAACACAAGTCTTTTCTATATCTACGTTGGTGTTCTACGAACACATATAGCATCCTTCCAAGGTAGAGATTCAACCCGTATGTGCTCATAATCTTAACACTTAGACCCGCTTTCCTTGCATCACTCAGCCACCTAGAACCAGAATAGAGTACAGGCGCAATTTTTAATGCCTTGAGGACAAAGAAAGATTCACCCAGAAAGGAAACGAGGAATATTGGAAAACAAATGGATAATTTTCGTCATGAACATGCTTGCACAAATTAAGGATACTTCCACCACCCGGATCACACCACCTGTGTGTGCAAAGGCGCTAACAGTTGTGCTCAGCTATGTAGTATGGTAGATCTACTATCTGGTGCATAGGCAGTTATTATGGCAGTATATCATTATAGCGCATGAAGGAGATCCAGTCTCTACACAACGACATTACAGGTAATAATGTGTACAGTACGAGAGATGGGTTGTTGATATAGGACTAATGGCATGGCTGCTCAATTGGTTGCACACTTTGGTGAGCTGCATACTGGTTACGTGATTGGTCTACAAGCGAACAAGCTAGGGAATAAGGGACGAGCTTCCCCCAATCTGTATCATAATAATGATTACAGTCACTTCACTTCTGCACATTAACAAAGATATCTCTCCGCAAACTATGTTAAATGTTCCGGCACAAGTGTACACTCCCAAATCATGATACTAATAAGTACTCTGGCCGATATTGGATGGATACCTCTGGAGTCTTTAGAATAGTGAGCCTCTTCATATGAGGTTTGAAAAATGAAAACTACCACATTGCTCTATCATCGTTTCGTGGTGTCATCCCTAGCCTAAAGCTGATAACTCTTTCACTCCGCTACATATTTTCTTCCAGGGAGACATCTAGGAAAGATACAGATGTAAAACTTCTCGATTCCACTACATCTCTCTCAAAACTACCGAAATCTAGGGACGCCACAGCGGATTTCAGGGGCTCTAGCCAAGTTGGAAGCTACTTCACAGCCTTACATTCCAATTTAATTAACTCGAGCTGCAGTCAAACTCTCGGCATAAGGCACTTATTGGTAAAAAAGGGTGTTAGAGGTATACTGTAGGGAAAAATAAACAGGCTAATCTTTCCCGAGGGCAGCAAAGGTTAGAAGAGTTGAGGCGGCCAGAGCGAACTAAATTTGAGCTCAATATTGGAGGTCTCGCAAGATATGGCAACCTATCTCCATACAGTGGAAGAACAGAAATAATTCCCACACCATGCATATCGACCGAAATTCCCTCGAATACACCGACGAGAACAGCTACAGGACCTCGTCCTCAAGGGAGGATGGCGGAATGAGAATTAGCCTGCCAATATTCAGCCGAATAGCCCTGATATATACATATAAATAAATGTCGGCTATTTACATAACAATATACCTCATAATAAACAGAATCACTACAGCTATCCATGAAATGAAAAGAGCTACAATCCCCGGAGCTAGATCAGCATGCAGATGAAGTAGGCTCTTACAGAAGAGATGGCAGTTTAAATTCCGATCAATTGTGGGCTACTGAAGAGTTCGGTATAGAGTCTGCATACACCCTGTCATTCTTCCATAGGTTCTTTTTAGAGGAACTCCTACGCTCTGTTGGAAAATATACTCTGTACGATATTATATGGATATATGTGATGAAGTAAAGAAGACTTAATCACATATATCCATATAATATCGTTCAGAGTATATTTTCCAACAGATTATGAGACCAATGCTCTAGACAACTGAGCTATTATTTCTGTTCAATTATTAATCGTCAATATTCTATTCAACCATCGACCAAGAAAGTTTCTTCCCTACTTGTGTCGTAATTTTGTCGTAACACTTTTTGGATTATTTTTTATCTCGTTTTTATATTTAATAATGTCTACAGCCGATATAGTTACATCGGTGAAAAATGCACCTCAACTTTGCAGAGCCACATTCAGAAGATTGCGCAAAATGTTCGAGACTTGCATGATTGGTCTTGGGGGAGTACAGTATATCCTTCGAAGAATACTAGAGCTTACTAAGGCTGAAGCGTCAACTTTACTAACAACAGAGGATACTAATTACAAAGAAACGAGGAGTTCATATATAAAATATGACGCTAGGGATCGGTCAGTAATATTACAGCTAGTTACTGAGGAATTTTATTACCTCATAGAATCGAAGGAGACTGCCAGAGACATGTGGGAAACTGTGCAATTTTTACCAACCGAAGGCCGAAGTAGACGTTGACACCCTCCTCAAAGAATTCCGGGGTCTTTCTATGGATGAAGGGACGGAGGTGGACCTATTCGCTTTTAAAATCATAGAGTTACAGTCTTGTATAGCCTCCGTCGACCCATTACAACGTCCTTCCGACATTGCAAAGAAAAATCGCCTTTTAAATTATTTTGACGGTTGCTGCGATGGACGATACAGTGGATCGGTGACGGTTCTCAAGTTAGATAAGTTTCTGACTTTCTCGGATGCAGTAAACTCGTTGCGTTCTACGCAAGAGAACTCCAAACGTGATGATTCGCCGATGGAACCAGTTGTCACCCTTGCCCATGGGCCTAATTTGAAATTAAGGAGAACCACAGTATGCGCACGCTGCCATCGCAAGGGCCATACCAGAGAATGCTGCTTTATCTGGATAGATACTCCGGATGGCACAAAGTGGGCCGCTAAGAACCCAGCCAAGGCTTCACTAGTCCGCGAAAAGAAGAGCCAACTAATGGTTAGGACGAATAATAGAGTAGGGATAAGTACGAGATCGCATAGTCCTGAAGATGGTGCATGGATGGCGGGAGAGAGCAAATTTGCTCCTCAAAATAATAGTAATTCGAGTGTTGTACTCGATACTGGTGCCACACATCACATCTTCTGCGATCGTTCGGCATTCACCTCTCTGTCCCCATTAATCAAATCCATACAATCGGCTTCGGGACATCATGTGGCCGTGTCCGGTGTTGGCTCCGTCGAGTTTCGCGTTTTCGATCTCGAGAATAAAGGCCTAAGTAAGATTGTGAGATTTGATGATGTTTGGTTCTTGCCTGGGTGTACCAGGAATTTATTATTTGGAACACAGCTCCTTGTTGACAACTTCGGGATTTTGTCTAACCAAATGGGAATTAGCGTTCTTTCAGGCTCTGGATCGGTGATTGCAACCGCCAGGCCTAAGGCAGGATTATTTTGTTTCAAAACTACCCAACATGAACACCCTTTGGTAGCCAACGAATTTGTTGGCTTATGTTCGGAGTCTGTTGTCCCCATGGATAATTTTCGGACGAAAAACGCCAATACATCGAATATCTTCGCCACTTCAAAGATCCGGCATCCCATTTTTTCCAGTCCGGTTAGAAAATTTCATCAATTGCCGGCTGATGTAACACCCGAATTTTCTCCTCAATCATCTCAGCCGCCTCATATCAATGGCGGCCCTATATCTTCTCTTATGAGAAATCTTTCGTCTAACAATGATAACTCTCCTACCATGATGCGTTGAGGATCCTGAATTCCAAGTCCGAGCGTAACGCCAAGTCTCACGGCAAGCGAGCCGCTGAGCTCCGAGTCTAGGCGAGACGCCGAAGTCCCGATCCTAGGCGAGCCGCCGAGTTTGAGGTTCCATCAAGAATGCACCCCTCGCATTCTTTGGTCACAATTCGGGCGGCTAAGCACCTCACTCCTCTCCTACTGTATTCTGATAGTTTACTTGTCATGTATCATTGATCGTTACATTATCTGGAGTATAGAGGAATTCATGTATTTAAGGAGGAGTTGGAACGTTAATAGAAATACAAGTTTACACCTAGTCTCAAGCTCTACACACATATAGATTGTCGTAATCGGAGTCACGAGACATCCGTGAATTTCACAGTCAACATTTATCATTTTATTCTTACTAACGTGCACAAGAAACCTCAAAAATATATATTTTTGAAGAGAAACCCTCAAGACTTCAGTAAGAAACAAAACCACAATGTCTACTTCTGAACAGAAAGAACCAACCACGATACTCGGAGTCAATAAGAAGGTACGAGAACTCACAGAGCAAGTTGAAGCTAAATTCCAGCATTTGGAGTCATTAATAAGAGTCCAATCCGACGCAGCTTTTCATCAGGTTACCGAAGCAGAGAAACGCAATCAAGCTCGTGCAGAACAGCAAGAAAGTCGGATGGCAAAAATCGAGGAGATGCTATTAAAAATCTCCACTTCTTCATACGAACCAAGCGAATTCAAATCGGAGACCTCTCCCCACGCTTCGACTTTCAAACCGAAAGATGTGGATCCGGGTACAAGTAAAAATGTCGCTGCAACTCAGTTACCCAGACCTTCCGTGGTAGAAATCGAACAGCAGAAAGATACTCTCATAGAACAACCACTAACCGAAGTCGAAAAGTTCGTCAAGGAAGCTTGGCCGGAAGCTCTGCTGGACAGAGATATTGATGACGAATCATTCACCAACGTAAATAACAAGGTGATAATTAAAGCCGAGTGGCGTCTTGTCAAAGCTGATATCCACGTCTTCGAGAAGCTCAGTGAGATCCAATCAGCTCTACGCGTCGCTTTGGTACCATATCGCATATGGACGGAGCGCCTAACCCACGAGATGAGTGGTGATTCAAAGGTATTCGCGTATGGGCAAACGAGCGCCGCAACTTGAAATGGGTCGAATTATTACACGCTATATTCAAAAACATGGAGCTATATGACTGCCTCCATAGCCCACTCACAGTCTTCGCCGGCATAAGCCCTAACAAAGGGGACTCAATCTACTCCTTTGCCTAGCGTTTACGAAGCGCGTTCTATGGATTGTCACAGACCGAAAGAGTGAGCCGTACAACGCGGACAATGATAACGGACCTCTGCAGTAAATATCTACCGAGGGTCTGGACATTAACTGAACCCAGTTTAGATGGACTTCGCAACGACCAGAGGGTAGAAAAAGTAGTCCAGATAGCTGAAAGAGTTTGGGTCAGGAACTGAGGATAGAGCAGCACCCTCATATTCTTTCCCTACACTACATCTGAATATTCTCTCATCTTAGAGCGTTTACCGGGTTACAATGGTTGCTATGGGTTACAAATGAAGTAATAGAATAGCAGCAGGCGCACCCCTTGAAGCCTTAGTTGCTCTGGTTACTATGATGTATATATGGGTTGGGTAGAGCCGATGTAGAGGGCCACGTCTTGTTTTCCGTCTACCATTGACCTTGTCTCTTGTCCTCAGTTAAAGCTAGAATCCCGAATTAATACCTTAGTCTATGACAAATCTTGTCAGATATCACTCGCACTTCTAAGTTATCCATAAAACACAACCCCTGGTACCCTCGAGTTTGACATTACAAGACGTCTACACCATTTCCCTTAGTGCCCATGCCGAGTACATTCAAATTGCCCGAGGTACAATTCTACGACATGGATGACGAAACCGCCTCAAGACAGGAATCACCCGATAATAACATCCATCTGATACCGGCTCATTTCTGGAACGTCCAATACCTTCTTCAAGTCCCCGGAGCATTGATTGCGGCGTCGTCTCTTGATCCAGCCCGCGTTGCTGAAGTTTTCGCCGAAACAAAACCAAAATTCGAAGCTCCGTCCTCGTATTCTCCGCCAGGCCTATCTGAACTCCCGAGTAGATTCTCAGTGCCCCCCATCTCGCCGTATGATGGAAAACCAAGTTCTCTCCGACCTTTTTGCTCTCAGCTAAACAATCAGATCCAAAGCCATTATCACCTCTTTCCTTCAGAAATCTCGAAGGTCCGCTTCGCATACCAATGCCTTGGCCCTGGCGCCCTGATTAAAATGAGATCCTGTTTTCGTTGTCTGGAGGATCCCTCAGCTCCCCCCGAGATTACAACAATGAATGAGCTTATGGCAGCCTTAAGACAACAATTTCAAGATCCTGACCTAGAAGATAAAGCCACTCGAGCCGTAGAGACAATGACCCAAAGAAATATGAAGTTTCAAGATTTTATCACGCTTTTCGAAGATAATATTGTTGACTCAACATATGGGTTGTCTGAAAAAGGTGTTTGGAAGAAGATGCTTGAGCGTAGACTCTCCTATAAATTAAGAGATTTTCTACTTTCTGCTATCAATGCACCAACCGAGTACCACGCTTTCGTAACGTACCTCAGAAAAAAAGATGCCGGAATTCAAGAAATGAGGGCGGCGTTCCCTTCCACTTCAACACCAACATCGACCTTTGCTCCTACTCCCAACTGGCTCCCTCAAAGAGAAAAATCTCCCATGTCTTTTAGACCTATGAACCAAGGTCAATCAATCTCACCCTGGTCACAAAGAGCAAATGAATTGACCACCTCGCAAGGAGGAACGGCAATGGATCTGGACGCAATTTCAAGGGAGAAGGGCCCTGACGGACGCCTAACGCCACAAGCCAAAGATGCCCGACGCTCACTAGGACGCTGCTTTAGATGTAACACAAAAGGTCATCTCGCCCTCAATTGTTCGTTAAATAATTCGGATATTTCTGTGTCTACAGCGGAAAGCATATCAGAAGGATCGGAATTGCTAAAAGGTTAACTCCAACGAGAAGTCGCCCGTTGGAGTCGTTAACGGTAGGATACGCGGGTCTTACTGAGTCTTTATCCTCCTCTCGTCACATGTACATAAAAGTAAAAATAGGAAATGAAACTCTGTATTCCCTCGTAGACACCGGCGCTTCTGGTTTTGCTTTCATTTCTGAGTCCATATCTCAACGCCTTCGCCTCCCTTGCCACACCTTACCTTCGCCCGTTCTTCTTGTTTGGATATGAAGGAAAAAGAGGACCATTGGTCACACACGAAGCGAGTTTTACTCTGACCATTGGAAGGCACACGGATACTGTTACGGCAAACATCACTAACCCCTGCAAACATGAATTAATACTTGGGCTCCCTTGGTTGGAAAATCACAATCCTTACATCAACTGGGAGGTACATAGTTTTACTTTTGGTGAAAAATGCTTGCAAAATTTATGCTGTCAATTTGAGACCACTGTGCCATATGAAAATTCAGTTACTCCTACGGCCGCAAATAATATACCAGATAACAGTGTTGCCCTGCCAAAGTTATGCCCAGCTATTCGAACCACTTCACTTAGTGAATTAACTGCCAAAGAATTCTCAGCACTCAGCCAGCGAGTTGACCATGAATACTTCGCTCTTAGCCTTCGAGATCTCGACATGTTAGTTGATTCAACAATGGAAAGAATGCCGACAATATTGGTTGGACAAACTAAGATAGTTTTGCCAAAAGATGCAGACCCCAAAAAATATTTACCTCAGCAATATCACGATTATCTCGACGTTTTCGACCGTGGACGGGCCAACAATTTACTACCTCATCGACCTTGAGACCATGCAATTGATCTCCAACCTGGAAAAATGCCCCCTGCCTCACGACCGTATTCGATGAACCTTAACGAACTCAAGGCCCTCAGAGAGTATCTTGAAAAATAGCTCGCAAAAGGGTTCATACGTGTCTCTAGGTCTCCAGTTGCTGCACCAGTTCTGTTCGTAAAAAAGCCAAACGGGGACCTTCGTTTCTGTATTGACTATCGAGGATTGAACGCTATATTTATAAAAAATAGGTATTCTCTTCCTCTAATTACGGAAACACTCAGTCAACTTTCTCAAGCTAAGTTTTTTACCAAATTGGACGTTATTTCAGCTTTTAACAAACTTCGTATCAAGGAAGGAGATGAATGGAAGGCTGCATTCACCTGTAGATATGGACTTTTTGAACCCCTCGTTCTCCCTTTTGGTCTTTGCAATGGCCCTGCCTCTTTTCAAGCGTACATCAACCACCCTCTCCGCGGACTCTTGGATAACTACTGCACAGCCTACATGGACGATATTCTTATATACTCGGATAATCTTTGCGACCATCGGAAACATGTTAGAATTGTCTTGCAGCGTCTTCGTGAGCATGGCCTACAAGTAGATATCTCGAAATGCGACTTCGAAACAACACAAGTCACTTATCTGGGCCTGATAGTGTCGACAAGAGGTATTTCTATGGACCCAAAGAAGGTGGCTTGCATTCAAGAATGGCCGACCCCCCGATCTGTCCGTGATGTACAGAGTTTCCTTGGATTTGCGAATTTCTATCGCCGGTTTATCCCAGAGTTTTCACGCCTAGCCACCCCGTTGACTCAACTGACGAGAAAAGAAATCATGTTTGAATGGAGTCCCGTTTGCGAAAGTTCATTTTGCAGAATTAAGCGTGCATTTCGAGAAGAAACAATGCTGGCCCACTTTGATCCCAGAAAACAAACCATTCTTGAAACGGATACCTCTGACTATGTAACTGCAGCTATATTATCGCAGTACGATGATAATGGAATTTTAAGACCGGTAGCTTTCATGTCCAAGAAAATGCTTCCTACGGAATGTAATTACGACATCTTTGATAAGGAATTGTTGGCTATTGTAAACGCTTTTGAATCGTGGACTGCAGAATTAGGGTCAGTTGAAGCCAGTACACTGGCTCTATCGGACCATAAAAACTTGAAGCACTTCACTATCACTAAGAAATTGAACCGCCGCCAAGCCCGATGGAGCGAACTGTTGGCAAACTATGACTTCAAAATTATTTTTAGACCGGGTAAGCAAAGTGGTAAGCCTGATGCCCTAACAAGAATTAGTAGAGATAAACCATCAGATGCTGAGGATGAAAGGACACAATACCAGAATCAGATCTTAATTAAACCATGTCACATACTTCGTCGTATTGATACCAGTAATGTTTTAAATCTGTCCCTTGTCGAGGAATCGCCCATGTCAGCGCCGTCATTAATTAATTGGAAAAAACACTGTCAGGAAGATGAATTCTGCCAGAGAACTCGAAAAGATATCGCGAATCCAAGCATTGAACGAAATGATATTCAGTTGGCCAGTTGCACACTTACAGACTATTCCTTCAGTTTGAATGGAAATGAATACGTTCCGAAGGTACTCCGTGAAATACTCTTGAAAGAACTGCATGAAACCCCGCTTTATGGTAATAGAGGGGCCGCTGCCTTGTACAGTTTGTTGAAACGAAACTATTGGTGGCCCGAATGCCATAAAGATTGCACCATGTATGCTAGAGGTTGCGAAGCGTGTCAACGAAATAATCCTTCTGTGCGAAAACCGTATGGACTTCTACAGCCACTGGCTGCGCCAAATGCCGCATTCCGTCACCTAACGCTAGATTTCATAGGACCTCTTCCAGTGAGTAAATCTAGAGGGTATAAATTTCGTTACATACTTCAAGTAGTTGATCGTTTAACCAAGCGGGTTTGGATAGCAGCTTTACAACGGCCCACAGCGAGAGAAACGGCTGAAGCTTTCCTAGAAAATCTCGTTCGATTCAGTGGCCTACCGGACTCATTAGTGTCAGGTCAGGGAAGAGCATTTATTGATAAAACATGGAAAGAAATCTACCAGAGACTGAATATTACTCACAAATTATCGACCTTATATCATCCAGAGACTGATGGGCAAACCGAAAGAGCTAGTAAAACTTTGGAAGTATACCTCAGGCATTATGTAAATTATCATCAGGATGATTGGGCTAGAAATTTAGCTATCGCAGAATTTTGCTGTAACAACCATGTTAATGCCTCGACAGGAGTTTCGCCATTCTTCGCGAGCTTTGGTCATCATCCTCGCTTAGATTTTAGGCCGGAGTCAGAAGCTCCGAATTGCCGAGACATGCCGGAGTTTGTATCCAGGATGCAAAAACTGACACAGCTGTGCAACGAAAGAATAACCCTTGCCCAGGCCTTCCAAGCGACTTCCGCAAATGAAAAAAGACTTCCAGCCCCGAGATATAAGCCAGGCAATATGGTTTTCTTATCATTAAAAAATCTTACACTCTCAAGGCCTACCAAAAAATTAGATCACGTTAGAGCTGGACCTTGGCGCATAACTGTAATGAAATCGCCTCTTGTAGCTAAACTTGATCTACCACCTCAGCTCAAAATTGACAACAATTTCCACGTTAGTCTTCTTCGCCCAGCGTACACAGGCTACCCTTCACAACATCAGGAGTCGCCACCACCGATTGAAATCGCTTCTTCTGGTCACAAAATTCACGAAGTAGAATCGATTTTAGATTCCAGGATACGAAGAAATAAAGTACAATATTTAGTACGATGGACGGGTACTAATGATACAACTTGGGAGCCTTTCGAACACCTAGACAACTGTAGGGAGTCACTGGTAGATTTTCATAGGACTTATCCTAATGCGCCACGCGCAGCGGAGTGCGCGCTTTAAAAACGGAGGGGTAATGTCAGGAACTGAGGATAGAGCAGCACCCTCATATTCTTTCCCCACACTACATCTGAATATTCTCTCATCTAAGAGCGTATACCGGGTTACAATGGTTGCTATGGGTTACAAATGAAGTAATAGAATAGCAGCAGGCGCACCCCTTGAAGCCTTAGTTGCTCTGGTTACTATGATGTATATATGGGTTGGGTAGAGCCGATGTAGAGGGCCACGTCTTGTTTTCCGTCTTCCATTGACCTTGTCTCTTGTCCTAGTTTCTCTTGTCCCTTGTCTTCAGTTATAGCTAGAATCCCGAATTAATACCTTAGTCTATGACAAATCTTGTCAGATATCACTCGCACTTCTAAGTTATCCATAAAACACAACCCCTGGTACCCTCGAGTTTGACAGTCTGCAAATGGAGTAGTGAGGACAAGCACTTTGTCAAAACCTCGGAAACCTACTCGTCTTCAATGGATGTAGCTACTTCCCAAAACGATCTCAATCTTTACCCTGCCATTGAACATCCTCCAGATTTGGCTTACATTAATCACGGTGACGTATGTTTCCATCGTCAAAAGAAAAGTCATTGGGCCAACAATTGCCCCAGTAAACGTCAACACCACCAAAATTTCGGCAGACACACTAGTGAGAGAATAGATAACACTCACCGAATCAGCAATACTCATCTGAATCCAAATCCATCAAAAGGAAATTCTCGAGTTCTAGTACCACGAAATCCTAAACACCAACTACACCAGTCGAGACTTAACAACAGAACCTATCTCGTCAATTCTGATGAACTATTCGAAGATCATCAAGTAAATCCATCACAGATCTGCTGCCTCGATCCAGGCCAAAATGATGACGACGTAGACCTCGACAACCTCATAAATGATATGGATAAAGAATACCCTGAGAAATATTGGGCCAAGAGGCCTACTATGTGGCGGTGGGCACCGGCGACAAAATACCAACTTTTCAAAAGGAAATTCGTAGGGAAGGTTTTGGCAAGCCACACAGTACATTCCTTACACGATTAGCCCAGATTCCTATGTCTACTTTTAAAACATTCTTTGATTATGGTTCTCCTTCTTGTTATGTTTCTTCTTCTTTAGCAAAGAGTTTAACCCAATACAACTCTTCCTTCAATTCATCTCTTGCAGGCATCGGCAGTAAAGGACCGGAAATAACCAAAGAAGCCCTAATCACTGCGCAGTTTCACATTTCCTCTAATTCCTGGTCCACTCCTTTTACAGTCTCAGTTGGGGTAGCGCCAGACGGCACATTTCCTGGTGACTTAACACTAGGAAAGACAATGTTTCATGCCCTGGGTATTCAATGCCTAAAAAATGAGAATATCAGACTCTTGGAAATGCTAGAGAAACCTATCCTTAAACCACTGAATATTTCAAATTTAATTAACAACACAATCTTTTCAACAACAGTAACTCTCGATATCACTTGGCACGCCACCACTACATCGGTCGGTATCGAATATGGGCGTATGTACAAAACCAACTTTCCTTCGCTCTTTGACAGACAGAAAAGACAGACAAATAAATCAACACAAACGGGACACCGCATTGATACCGAGAATAATAAGCCAATCAGACTCCCACCCCGAAGGTACAGCCCTGCTCAGCAAGAAGCCATTCGTGATTTCTGCCAAGCACACGAAGGCTCTATAATCATGAAAAGCAAGTCACCATGGACTGCGCCCTTATTGTTAACACCAAAGAAAACAACAACCAACACAGAAAAAACGGTCTGGCGAACTTGTGTCAATTATAGGGAACTTAATAAGGTCACAAAAAAACATGCACACCCACTCCCTAACGCCTATGATGAGATACAACGCGCAGCTGGACATAAATACTACGCTTTTCTGGACCTCGAAAATGGATTTTGGCATATTCAAATGCACCCAGATGATCGTGAGAAAACTGCTTTTGTGACACCATTTGGCGTTTATGAGTGGTTAGTGATGTCATTCGGGCTGTGCAACGCGCCAGCAACCTTCCAACAATTTATGGAAGAAGTCCTAGAACCATTTCGCTCATTTGTTGCTGGACTACTCGACGATGTAGCTGTTTGGGGCGATTCTATCGAACAACTACACAGCCGTTTACTTCTTATATTTGCTCGCTTCGTTAAATACGGTCTCATCTTAAACTCTAGAAAATGCCGTCTATTTGTTCCATGTGGAATATTCCTTGGTTTCGTAATCTCGGAAAACGGAATCACTGCTGATCCGGAAAAAATTGCGGCAATCAAAGATCGTCCTATGCCAACCACAATTTCCGAAATACGAGGATTTGTTAACGCAGCCGGATATCTTCGCTCGCTCATAAAAGATTTTTCGAGTTTGGCTGGCCCACTCACAGATCAGTCAATTGGGCCTAAAAATAAGCCTGTCATACTAACGCCCGAATCAATTGCTTCATAGCAAAGAATTAAAGAAGCCTTGACTTCGACACCAATCCTGAGAAAATTTAATTGGCAACTTCCTGTTGTATTAGAAACTGATGCTTCCCAAAGGTTTTTAGGCGCGGTATTACTTCAACATCACATCCACTCATCGGAGAATACTGAACGATCCATCCTCCACCCTATCGCGTACTTCTCCAGGAAATTGAATGAAATACAACAAAGGTACTCCGCGCAGGAACGTGAGTTGCTAGGAATTCTGCTTGCTCTACAGCATTGGCGGCATTGGGTTGAGGGTAGTGACGTTACTGTCATCACAGACCATGAGTCTCTACGCACAATCCAAACCAAATCAGAACAGCCGGCAAGAATGGTAAGATTTCTGGACTCAATCGAACACTACGGTATCCGAATTCTCTTCCGAAAAGGAACAGCCAACGTCCTTGCAGACTATCTGTCTAGACCGCCTGACATGGCATTCACTACGGAAGAAGAGGGAAGGAATATCGATAGAGATAACTTGACGGGGGACACGGAAAGAAATTCCGAAAAGATAGAAGATCCAGATCGTCTGAACCGTATTGACCTTCAATGTATTTTCGAATTTCTCACCGAAAATCAAGATCTTCCCCCAAACCTAGAAAACAGCTGGGTAAACAAGAATTTTGGAATATACGACAACAAACTGCACCGAATCTTAGTCAACAAGCATGTAGATATTGGCGACCCGCCAATTCTTCAAGGAGCCCTGACATTTCTTGAAGTCATGGAGTACGAAGATCTAACAAAGTTAGCAAGACAACTTCATGAGAATCTAGGCCACGCCTCGGTGGGAACAACTATACGTGAAGCCAACCGCAAGTACTGGAACCCCGAGCTTACACTTGCAGTCCACGAAGCAATTCGCACATGCCGATCGTGCCAGTTAATGAAGCCCCCAGATCCAAGTTTAGGCGATCTCAGAACGGTACAGCCAGCGCCACCCCTTACAAGATGGGGAATCGACCACACGCAAATTGGATCCAAGATCCTCCTGAATGCAGTCGACTATGCCACTGGCTGGCTCGAATCGCGTATCGTTCCAAACGCTGACTTTACGAATACCGTTCCACTACTCATGTACATAATCCAGACTTTCGGAACGCCAAAGCAAGTCATAAGCGACAACGCAGGTTGTTTTAGCAGAGCGGAAGCAAAACAATTTCAACAAAACCATGGCTTTACTACGACGCACACCTCAGCTGGAAGACCACAAAGTAACAGGAAGGTAGAACAGGCAAATGGCGTCCTTAAGAAAATACTGGCCCGAAATATCCTAGACTCCACAGATTCACCGCTAGCCAAGCACCTAGCTAGCGCAGTGGTAATATACAACCGAAGAATCTCTCCGACAGGCTATAGTCCTTACTTTCTCATGTTTGGAACACAACCTCCAGATGAAGAACTCATATATCCGACATACATCCGAGAAGCCACGCCGCAGGAAGACCGTGAGTGGGCAAACGAATTAGCAAAGTCCCACGCAGCACCTATTGCACGAACTTACGTTAACAGTATGAGAGCTGCAAGATCTACAGTTCGAGAATATCTGCAAGAGGATAAGGCACTCATTAGGACTTATGCATCTGGCGATTGGGTACTACGCGTACGACAAAGAAAACACAAGTTTGAGCCCTACTACGATGGACCTTGGGCCATCGCAGCATGCCATGCAGGAAATACCTACTCTCTTATCTCACCAGGAGGGTACAAAATGGCTAATGTGTACAACGGGACAAACTTTTTTCCAGCCTATACGCACGACGAGCATCCGGTTAGAAGTCTGTGGTATGGGAGTCGGAGAATGTTGGAGCATGATCGCAGAAACATTGGTGCCTCTGTTGGACTTTGAAAAAAAGCTGAGGACAGCTTTAGTTTGAGAAAGGGAATAATTGAGGATCCTGAATTCCAAGTCCGAGCGTAACGCCAAGTCTCACGGCAAGCGAGCCGCTGAGCTCCGAGTCTAGGCGAGACGCCGAAGTCCCGATCCTAGGCGAGCCGCCGAGTTTGAGGTTCCATCAAGAATGCACCCCTCGCATTCTTTGGTCACAATTCGGGCGGCTAAGCACCTCACTCCTCTCCTACTGTATTCTGATAGTTTACTTGTCATGTATCATTGATCGTTACATTATCTGGAGTATAGAGGAATTCATGTATTTAAGGAGGAGTTGGAACGTTAATAGAAATACAAGTTTACACCTAGTCTCAAGCTCTACACACATATAGATTGTCGTAATCGGAGTCACGAGACATCCGTGAATTTCACAGTCAACATTTATCATTTTATTCTTACTAACGTGCACAAGAAACCTCAGCGTTGCATCTCTAATGGCAAATCTTCAAAGCTGCCTCCGGCACCATATCGTGGCATACGACCTAAATCAATGTCTAGTCACACTTATAATAAAAGAGACAGTCACTCTTCAAACTTAACCTCCCAACATTTACCGGGAATTCTTAATCGCATGAAGATACTGCCATCATCAAATGCTATTACTATTAAAATATACGTACTCTGATCACTTGTATAACTTGATAAGAAACACTGCACAGCAAATGTCAGGCGTAGATGAATGTCACGGTTTCAGTACAAAATGCTTGGGCGATCTTGTAAGTACAGTATATTAATTATAATTCTCTAGAGAGAGAATTCCTATAGCTAGAATACAAATATATATACACTCTGAGATACTCCTCTTCTGTAAGGTTCTCCCTATATCTGGAATAACATGGAATCCTCGACAATACCCTAGAAGATTCTTGATACACCTGTGGTCCTCATGAACCTTCAGTATGCTTCCAGAAAGTTCATTGAGAATCTTCTAAGCTCCTTGTATTCCGAGATCCTTCCCGAAGATTCCCTTGCATTCATTGCCTGCGCTAGCCAGCGTAGGCTACAGGAATCCCTAGGCTTAACAGCCGTTACAATGAATCAGTATTGAATTGATATCCCACAGTAGTGATATGAGTTGGGTCTTATAGAAGTCCCCATCCACCAAACTGTGTTCCAATTATCTACTCTATTCTAAACGTGTCTCATTCCCTCGTATAACTGAGAAGTACTCTGTCAATGACTTGTGTCATCAAAGAATGACTACTCCTTCACTTGACAGATCGTCTCTACGACTCGTCTCTTACATTACTCGGTGAGTACTAACTGACGCGTCTATTGTCCAGACAGTGCACGGCTCGTAACTAAGCGAGTCGTGTAATCTGATACTGGAGGTTCCACGTTCTATCTACTTGGACATGATCTGTTTCTCTAACAATTACTAGTTTTATTTCGACAGGGGGAGCGACTAGACCAGACTAGCGTCTTCACACAACTAACTTTATGAACTTGGCATTTAACTATCTATCAATTAAAGTCTTATCAGTCTTGTCGGTCAAGGGTAGTGTTGGAAATTCTGACTCTCGAATTTAGGACTCAATCATTACCTGTTTCGTCTCAGGTTCCCGACAAGATCGACTCTCTCTACAAATGTCCCGAGTACGCTAATCGCGCCTACTGTCGCCTATACGTTTGGACATTTACGTACTACAGTGTACCTTGGCTCATCATGGTATATGAGAGGTGGCTGGTCATCATTAGGCTTGATAGGCACATGAGACTAGTGGGAACTTCTCCCCTTAGATGTATATATAAGTCCAATGTTCCCATAGTTGTAAAATATCAAGTCTTCTTTACTTCATCATATTTATCCATATTTATTTATTTATAATATTTAACGTCGTGCCCGCGCACAGCACGTGAGTTCCTCACGTGCCGGTTAGCCCAGTCTGAATTAAACTACCCGACGTGTTGGCGCCCTCACAGACCCACCAAAGCAAACAATAGCTAGAATCTTATCATCCTACGCTCGAAGATTATAGTGTACATGAAGGTCTTCCGTCCAACGAATCTCATGCTATGTAGTTGGTACTAAATCAAGAAAAGATTTTACAAAATAAAATAAAAAATTAAAGGAGAAGATTGTTTACATCATATCGTGATTTCGTTCGAATCAGACTGTTCGTTGTGCCCTTTCGAAGAAACCTGTGACACGCACCCAATTATTGAATGCATCAAATCCCTCCGCTGAAGCAAGAGCCCAAGATACGCTGGGATTAGAGTTCTGTGCCCTGTGGAGCTGAGCTTGGTATTGCCCGAGGTGGCAATAGAAAAAGTGGTTAGGGGACTTCTCTTCTCCGCATGTGCAGGTTAGAATGGCGTTTTCATGCTGAAACCGTCGGTGGTAGTCCACGAAATCGCCATGACCGGACCGTGAAGCTAGTAGATATCCTAATGCGCGTCGCCCTAGACGGGCGAGCTCAACGGTGATTTTGGTATTAGGGCCAATTCCTAGTTCTTTGTATCTAGAAGAGGCATTTTCTGCCCAATATAGTGCGACTGAAGCCTCGTATCGGGCTTTGACTTCTCTCCTTGCCCTCGCAATGGAGAGTTCTAAGTGTGGAGCTGGAGCTGTACAGGTAGCTTTGGCAAGCGCGTCGGCTGCTTCGTTCCCGAGAATACCTGCGTGGCCTGGGCACCATCGGATAGCCACTTTCCCAGGCGTCATATTTTGAACGCGTGATCTTCTTTTCCAGTTCATTGCGAGCTTGCGAAAGATTAATATTTTTGCCGAGCTGGACGCTGTGGGCGTATTCAAGAGCAGACGGATGGCAGCCTCCTGGTTGTCAAGGTAGATAGTGACGTTAGAGGCATGATAGGTCAGTCGGTTGCGAAGAGCTGCGGCAAGACCTTCGGTGGCCATGGCAATTTCTGCATCATACACTTCTGCCGAGTTTCCGAGCGGGAGTTATCCTCGTCCAATCTCTTGCATAAGACCTCGGTGAATGACATAGCCCGCACCTGCTCGGTCGTCTATTAGAGCTCCGTCTGAGAATACGAACAAGTCAAGAGTAGGTCGTGTAGCCTGCCACTGTTTGAAGGTATTAGATCCCAGGTGTCTACCTGCTGCACCAATTTAGATGAGCTTTTCTTCACGGGATGACGACCACGGTGGAGGGATGATGTCCTCGGAAAGTTCTGGCGAGATTCTTTGACGGATCCAGCACATACGACAAGTGTTCCATCGTCTTTGAAGAGGGTGGTAGGGGTCAGCTGCAGCGATTCGAACCGCTAGACGATTATAAATTCGGGAGAGCCACGTCTGGGCTGGGCCCCAGCCCGCTTCTCGTAGAAGTGCTGCTATTGATGTTGTACGATAGACCTCGAGGGCTGCCCAAGCCGCGTCGTTCATCCTGTGTTGGAGTCGCGATATTGTCTTTTGAGATGTCTCTTTGGAGTACCAGGTCTCGGCACCATAGAAAAGGGTCGCAAATGCGGTACCATGCAGAGCTTGTCGTAGAAAAAGAGGGCTAATTCCTCGAGTAGTGGTTGTGTAAAGCTAGCTCGGTTGAGTTGTTACGAGACAGGGGAACGGAGGATGGGCTGCTGGATTAAGAAAGGGTGGAAAATACAGGCTGGTGCACAGACGCTGTTCATGTACTCTACAATCTCTTCACCTGCTGAGTTTAGTGAATTGATCTATCCAAAATAATATCATACTTCACATCATCCATTAGATGATATTATCAATCGTCGGGATGCACATCTAGCATCGCCTTCATAGATCACCATC
Source organism: Blumeria graminis f. sp. triticale (assembly GCA_905067625.1). Lineage (NCBI taxonomy): Eukaryota > Fungi > Ascomycota > Leotiomycetes > Helotiales > Erysiphaceae > Blumeria > Blumeria graminis. The sequence goes on from LR898477.1 coordinate 10,579,677, forward strand.
GTCAGTAAGAGTTCACATTTGATACCTACTGACACCCATTTGGCCACAGTGATACGCACTCAGTGTCCAACGTGCCATCACCCAGCGTGAGCGCGCCATCTCCGCGACTCACCATTGCACATGAGCCCGTGTAATCCCACCGACGGACAGCAGAGACATAATTGCTATATACCTCACAGCTCATAACCATAACAGGTTGAGAGTCTTTTCTTTTTAAATCATTTGATGTGTATTCAGCTATCTAGCTATGACACATGACCGGTGCTATGCATACATATTGGATGATTCTTTTGACATTAGAGACACTCATACTCTGGATTCCATTTGCAAATACCACTATGAGGTATGCTTGCTTACACAAATAGTCGACCCTCCTCCGTAGGTACCCGCCAAAGGGAAATTCGAAACCTTTGGTTATCCAAGCATGCCTTCGTCATCCATGCATACTAGCGCCGCGAGAAATGTGGTTGTGTTTTGCCGGATTTGAAACAGCGATCTACTGTCTCGAGTGGGATATGTGTCCAAGCTATCCAGACTCTACTTGGCAGACCGGCCAAGACGATGTACCACCGCACCATCCAACCATGGCGGTGTTTATAGTGTCGCCTGCACTCTCGCAACCAAAGTCTTGGCACGCACAAAGCTCAATTTGTAAAAACTCCTTGCCAAATTTCAAAATTCCACGCCCGTCGAGACTGAATCCATCCTTCGCATCATCTTGTTAACTTGTCCTGAATCCTCTCACGTCCATCCCAAACAACTGTCTCCCAGATTTGTGCGCCACGCTTTGTGTCCTCTGTCAGGTATAAATATCGGCGTGGGCGTGTATTTGGTGACCAGCTAAGGCCAGAGAAAGTCGACGAGAGGTGTGATCATTGGAATAAGTATGTACTAGGTCGTACTTGTAGACATGATGAGGCTTGGGTGAGAATTGACCTCTTAGGGCGTGAGAATCGATGTGGTGGAGTATTTTGAATCATTGCCTCGTGGGCCAACTTATTCAGTATGGCGAAATTTGACTGAACTTGGCTCTGAGAGAATATTTCACTCCCAGGTTCGTAAATGACACCGCGTACAGGTGTTCAGTCTTGCCCTCCAATACATACATTAAACAGGAAGGTTTGGGGGGTTCTCAACAAAAAGTTTTCTCTCATGTAAATAAGAAAGTATGATAGATACCTGCATGAGCCCATAGGGCGCCAAATCAGGGTAATGAAATCAAGATAAAATCTTTGTCACTTATATTGGGTAGTCGGATATTTCATTTAGTATCCCTGCCTCATGATAAATTATTCAGGCCATGGCATCATCCCTGCCGTTTTGGCGTAGACAGTACAAACACAGGGGATTATACTCGTAACAGCAGGAAAGGCTTAGTATATTCATCACAAAATTTATTAAGATATCCTTGTCCAAAACTACTCAAGCCTTAAACACTGTCTGCAACAGCTAGCGTCGAGTGCCGGGCTACTCAGTTTATGAAGCATCACGGTAGACAAGAAAAAGGTATATATGATAGCACGCAAGAGCTTAAGGTTTAAGCGGCACTAAAGCTAAAGAGCTTAGCTCTATCTCTGAATCACGTATATCATGTGTGCGAGATAGGTGAGAGGTGATGAATATATCACCAGTGCTTTCGAAACACCAAATATCCGTTGGTGTTCTATTCTAATCCTATACCTGTACGATACATTCTTAGCCATATTACAGAATACTTATGAGAATTTTGCAGGCTTAAAAATCTACTTTAACTTGGACTCAGCAAGAGGCTAGGTAATTTCGAACGGGATAATGTAGTTAGATAGAGAGCTGCAGTGCCAAAAGCCTTATAGGACTCAGTTAAAAGGCAAAAAATTGCTGAATGGACCAAGGGCGGGCATTTAGAAAACAAAGGTGCCCGGGAATACCAGATACGGAGGCGATGATGGGCAAAATACAAAGTCTTCGGATAAATCCGGGAATATGGCATCGCACTTTATTCCCTCACCTACCATCACCGATACCGGATAGAAATATGCACGATGGAATAGACGCCATCTTTTTGGAATCAATTTGCAAGAGATAGTTTATGTGCCAGATAATGGAATACTGGATATTGAGCAGCGAACTATACAGCCAAGGTAAGAGCTACGCCCGACCAGGATGGAACACGCGTGAGCCAGTATTCATCTAGAAACGTGAACAGCAAGTCGGAGAAACGACCTGTCCACAGAGCAGCCACGCTTTGATGCTCCGAATCATTGACAAAGAGTCACCCGGGTACACGAGAGACTGAGGCTCGTTCATGATAGACTGAATCGGTGGGAGGTTAATGCAATACCGATCTATCTTTGACAAATTTGCGGAGCAACTTTTTCGTCAAATGGTACGAGTCAATTGAGCACATATGAACCGGCAAAGTTAGGCAAGGGGGAGTCGCCTTCATTTAACTTCTAGAAGTAAAAGCACCATTAAGTCTGAGCGACAATCAACTAGACTATCGTACCGTCTAGAAAGAATAGCTTCCCAATAACCTCTTACCACCCTGACGCTCAGCTGCTCATGTCTACCAAAGGGGCGTCAAGCGCAACATCATGGCTTACTCAAGCCTCAACACTATACGCAAGATAGTGTTGGGAAGCTATAAGTAGAGTGCTCGTAAGTAGGAATTTTACATTTCTACTTTCAACATAGTAAAGATTTAGTGCTCGCAGTGTCTATCCATAGAGTATCTCGCCCGAGTAAGAGTCCAGTATCTGCTGTGCTTTTTCTGGGCTGCACATGCGTAACGGGAGTGATTTAGTTCTACACCAAGCTACCATGGGTCGTTGAGTAGCGAGTTAATTCCCATAAGCATATCATTAAATTTTTATTGTCCTGTCTCAGTCAATGACTATATTTGACATGTAGGTCATCTCTGCCTACAAGTGTAAGGGTTTAATGAATTTAGATGTGCTTGAAAGACAATAACTCGATAGGAATTAATAACTTCTTCCTTAGGAACAAAATCTACTACGTAGTGTTACAAGCTTACCGCCTTGCATGGTTAGAACCGGAGTTGTCCGATTCCATTTGTTATGCTTGTTCACGTGATATTATTTGGTAGCCAAGTTCGAGTGAGCTACAGTGCCTCTAGGTTCCAAAAGGTAAAACTTCAAACTGGGTCGTTGAAGGGATTAGCCCTGTAGGTGCAGTTGGGCTAGCTCGTAATAGGTTAGTATATCTCTCCTCCTTACCCCGCTCGCCATGAAGTATGGTCCAATCGTCTTCTTCTAATAATCGCTTAGTAAAACACATTTTCAACAACATTTTTGGCTGCCAAGCCTACACAATCACTGAAATTTCTCACCACTATCAATTCATCCTCTATTCTAGCAAACAATGTCTCTCGAAAAGTCTGCTTCAGAAACTAAAGTTCGCAAGCATCTAACTCGCGATCAATGTATTGAAACAAGAGCATGAAGAAGACTTGGCTTGACACTTCAAAATATATCCGACAAACTTAGCTTCACAATAAGACAAGTACAACTTGCGTGTGCTCGAGAGACTGAGAATCCTATGTCTCTCAAAGGACCCTTACCAAAATTAAGCGCAGAACAAGTTGATGACCTTGAAGCATTCGTCCGGGAGTCACCTGAAAATCGACAGATGTGCTATTTGGAACTAGCCATGGGGCCCTTCAGCCACTGAGGATGCAGTGAACGTCTAATTTCTAATGCACTCAAAAAAAGAGGTTACAGCAGATGCATTGCTCGGAAGAAGCCTCCGTTAAGCGCAGTGAACAAACAGAAAAGATTGGAGTTCGCCCAATTACATTTAGATTGGAGCGATGAACAATGGAGTCGCATATTATGGACTGATGAAACCTGGGTATCGGGTGATTGTCATATGAAACCTCGTGTCACAGGAAAAGTACGTTTAAATTGTATCTAAATCTTCCTTGTACTAACAGCAGAGTTTAGCCTAATGATGAGTTTGATGAGACTTGTATTGTGGCTCGCCATACTCATGGGAACAGCTGGATGATTTTAGGATCATTTTACGGATCATAAAAAGGCCTATCCCTAGTCTAGGAGATTGATTGAGGATCACTGAGGGCCTCATCCTTCTGTGAAAGAATCTTGCCTCTTTTGAATCAATTTGACTTGGAAAATCCAGAAATTCTATGCATGCACGACAATGCACCCATGTCATAAAGCAAACTCAACGATTGAGGCGCTGCGTGAAGTTGGAATAACGCCTATTAGATGGCCACCTTACTCTCCGGACCTGAACCCGATCGAGTCATTGTGGAATATCTTAAAAAACCACATTCAGGTAAATAGTCCTGTGATAAATGGGGTCAGGCTTGTGCGCTCTGCCACGTTGAAGACATTGCTACAGGATGCATGGGACTCTATACGTTCAGAGGAGCTATTGTCACTAGTTGGCAGCATGCACGAAAGATGCGTAGCAGTGATAAAGGCAAATGGAGGGTACACAAAGTATTAGAATGGAGAAGACACATAAAACATGTAGTACGCTTTCATTTTAGTTGCGAGCCATACTGAGGGCTTCGATGTAGACTTTTGTAATACAGAGCAATAATTTTTGAAATAGATGTACATTTTAAGAGACTATCAACTGACTTTTTTCAATTTTGAATTTCAACTTAGGACTATTGTACTTTTCCCATTGAGTTCAAAACCATCCCCATAATTTAGACTTTTACGGAATGTCATTGGATAGTGCCCCATGCTTGCATAACTAGTCGAGTAACTAGACATGGGCCTGCATGAAGATCATACCAAATAAAGCAAAACGTACAGGGATCTAACCCCAGTCATTTTGACAATTGTACTTTTGATACCCTTAAGAAAATGTAGTCCTTTCGTTATACAGAATGTAAACTCCATTTTGGATTCACTTGTGCGAACTGCTAACGTCACCAGTCATTTCACACGTAGTCTCCCATCCCCTATATACTCTGTGTAGACTAGTCTTAACTCCCTCCTTTGTCCTCCTGAGAATCATACTTTCTTCACGGATCACCTCTTCTCCTGTATCATACTCCCCATCTGGTACATATCCCCTTTGATACCTCCTTATGCGCCCCATTCGAATTTCCAGAAGCGCTGCTCTGCCACAGCCTAGCCTCGAAAACGGAATGTTCCTAGTGACCAGTCCCAATCTGGGCAAAGCCCGTCACAACAGGCCAAAAAAAACATTGCCAGTAGTATCCCCTCCTATGCCTCCCATACAGCTCCCCTCAAACAGTACCACCCCTCACAAGTCCTCATTCGATCATACACTAGGAGGAGCCCTTTGCCCTTCATTATCTCCCCTCTCCAGCCAACGAAACGATGGCCATTTGCGGGTGTGTGAAGCCGGGAAAAATCGCAACAAACCACTGGGTGCGGGGCTCTTCTAATACCGACATTAGGAATAAATCCGAAGACATAAGGATCCTTCTGAAACGTTCAAGAGGCCTGACAGCTGGGCGCTGCAGACTTGTGGGTACCTCGGAAAATTCACTCTCTGCCTTTCTAGCCTCCTTTCAACTCTTTCTCAACGTTCGTGTTGAAGTATGAGAAAAGTCTTAACAGAGCGTGATTGCTGTATGGTAGCTTAGCCTAAATTCTTTTGAGCTGTCCTGGGCTCTGGGGAGTAGCGTAGGCTCATCGATAATAGAAGTCCTCCTGTGTTGTGTTATCCATGTAACTTACCATGGTACATGCTTTAGGTCGCGTCATAGCATATGCACGTGACTGTGGAACTAAACCGTGGGGTGTTTAGTGTGTAATGCATGTGTGGGTACACTGGACCAAACTAGAACTCGATGGAATAGAGATAATGGAATCAGCGGGAGACTGATAGACTGAGAGAGAACGAGATGGGCATTTCTCGTAGGAGAGAAATGATATCATAAGGGAATGTTCTAGCACTAGGCTGTGAACAACACAGTAAGTCTGGAGCAAGATATAAGGAGGTCTCAACCTCCGTCCATTCATTTGTAACTAAGTTTCCTTTATACGAGAATATAGAGTCAAGTCTTACATATCACGAGAACACACGCAACAGCGACTATAGAGACCTACTGTGAGCATAACTTCCCCAAGAGTATCCATCGTCCTGCTCCCATATAGCCTAGTTAATATAACATCCTGGCTCATTTGCCGAAACCTTAGTCTCGGCGCAGATAGGTGGTTCAAAGTCGAGTATGCCTCGAAGAATATCAGACCTATCATTCCAGCGAGAGATCTCTTCATCTCATTCTAAGCCTCAGTCGCCGATACTTCATCTAGCTATATGGCCCCATTAGAGTAACAGTCTCACATAAACCAAGACCAAAACTTTGTGCTTTATGGCTTAATTTGCTCCTTGCGAGCATACGTAGCATCGTAAATTTGTAGTGAGTGATGGCCGGTAATAGATAAGGTAGGCTCCTGTTTGCGATTGGAGTAATGCCTTTATAGGTCGTTAAGACTATGTGGTGTGTGGTGAGGTTAAGGTAGAAAACTCTCGTGAGAATGACAAGACCAACATTGATGAGAAGTCGCCAATTACAGATGTGTTTGTGTTTGCTCTCGACTTAGGTTCATATGCGATTCTTCTTGGCTATCCCAGATATGCAGAGCATACTGAGCTATTACACCGGCACCACTAGAAGGTGAAGAATTCGTCTTTGCCGGCTACAGTTCCTATTATTCTGATCAGAAACTATTTATTACCTGTGCATTCTTCACATATCCTCTACCACACGGCAAGCCAATCTGAAAGAAATTCCCAACTTAAAGTTTACTGCTCCTTGTTTTGAACGAGACGACTATAAGAGCATACTTTCTCCAAGTGGCATAGTAGGCAAGATTTCTCGCAAATGAAATGCGAGGCATGAGTGCTCTTCTTGTAAATTGAGTCATCTTTTTTGTACTTTTCTTTGATATTGTGTCAAAGCTAAGTAGCTGCTTACGCAATTAAAATCTGATGCAAAAAAATATAGTAGACAAGATGATTGTGCCTAGTCTTACCGCTTTCATTTGGTCAGGCGTAATAACGAGCCAAATATCGAAATAAATTTTCGATGTTTTTTCTCATCCCCTCGTGCTGATCCACTAGTTGAAGGTTTGTTTGAGCTAGGGTGCGCTCTAGTCCGCGTCAGACTAGTAAACAATTTAGGGTTAATCATATTACTACATGAACGGTTACTATGTCAAGCATGTTTAATTGGTTCATAAATATTATTTTACTATTCCCATGCATCTCTCATTACTCATGGCCAGGAGCTATGATATTTAGTCGTATATGTCATAAACATTGTTTTATCCCTGACTTATCCCAGCCGCATCCGGTAACGGAATCGCGCGGTATAAAAGTATAAGCGCAGAATGAGACTCACCTCCGCCGGATAGAGTCTTGATCTTTTCTGCCTCAACCTCTGACACCTTGTCGTCGTTGAACCACCACCACTTTCCATCCTCTTCACCCCGTTGCCCAGTCTTGGAATCCAAGGGTCCTTGCTTCTTTACATAGGAAGTATAGTGTCCACTATCGGCACTGGCACCTTGGTGAGTAACAATGCCGCGAAGTTCATAGAGGCCCGATTTGTTGATGCTATCGTCAGCCAAGGTCTCTATATTAACCATAGCATGGAGCTCTTTTTTTGCGGCAAGAATAGAAGCAGCACGCTCGGCATCTGTCTCGGGATTATTGACGACATCTTTCATCTCTGTGTCAGTCTCTGTGTTCTTTTGTCCACTGACACCTTTGCTACCGTCTTGAACGTTAGTAGAGGTCGAATCGACGATACCTGCTTTTACGTCGGCAATTTGCTTATCTTTGATTACTTTTTGTCTTTTACGAGCCCGTTCGAAATCTTCCTCATCCTTTCGAACTTCCCGGACCTTATCTCTAACAGGAATCAGGGCATGTTTAAGCTCATCGGTACAAAACTCAACTACGTCCAACTCATCAGGAAAAGTTACTTTGCGCATAATTTTAGCTTTTTTTTGTGCATCTCTTTTCCAGTAAAATCGGACGAAGTGAACGGTCAGATACTTAGGTAGCTTAGAGATTTGCATCTTCTTAGTGTAAACGGTGTTCCGACATAGTAATGGCGATTGTTTCTCCAACTTTTGTTCAAGGCCTGCCAAAATTCCATCTCGTAGGTGGTTGGTAGATGCACTTATATGACAATCTAGTTTCAGGAACGGTTCACTGTTTTGAGTCGGCATCTCTCCCGCTTCTTTAGCAGCCCGTTCATCGCATTCAGTAATAGATGTGAATTCGCCTCTCATATATCTATCCACAAATGAGACGTCTTTTGAATCACCATTTTCTTGCACAGTTATCCTCAGTTTCTCTCGAAGTTGATTTAATATCTGTGACCACGCCTCTTCAGCATCCTGTTGAGCATATCCGTTACCGGATTTAGATTTTTCGGCGAATTGTGGAAATATCGTTCGTAGTGAGTTGAGAAATGCGAGTGGAGGGAATCCTACTTGAGTCTCGCCCATCTGCTTGTATAGATCCCGTAGTGATGCAACAAGATCAGATGATGTTCCTAGACCTGCAAGTCCGAGTGCACTAATGTTCCCGAGAGAACTATTGGGAAAAGATGAATCAGATGCCGTTGTGTAATTTTTCAATTGTTGTTGCAGTTCTGGGATAACCCGAAGCGTTTGTAGAGTAGAGCTAAGATAGCATGTATTCCCCAAATTCTGTAGTCCAGCTGGCGTAGCCCCATCTTGTTGGGCTACCTCTACTTCCGTCATATCCTCAATAAATTTAATTGTCTCTTTTGGACGTTGTAGGGTTTCACCATCTTCAGGCGTTCCCATCATCATGAACATCTGACCGGGTTTCGCGCCAATTTTTGAGAGTTCTGTTTCGTCCTTAAGTTGACCACCTTTGACTAGAATCTTCTGTCGATGAGGTTCAACACCAGTGAGGGAGTAGAGCTGGAACTTGAAGACCTCACCCAGTGCATTGGGATCAAGTTCAACATCGTACTTCTTGCCCTGATGCTTGACAACAACTAGTCTTCAGATTAGTGTGAACCGAGTTGGTTTCTAGCTGGAAGAAAGGCTTACCTGGAATACTTCCCATGACGATAATGTTAGGCGAGACGTTGTGGAGGATCAATCGAATTGCTAGGAAATAACTGAGCTCGTAGAGAGCAGAATTTGAAGTGAGAATCTCAGAAAATTATAATTTATTTTAAATATTATCCGCTCAAAATGACGGCTTATGGCAAATAGGTGTAGATTGCTGGTTGCTAACAGTCATGGATGAAAGATGCAAATGACAAATGTTGTAACCCTAAATTTCAGGTGGGAAACGCAGCTTGTAGTAAAACAGACGATAAGGCTGGGCCATTCCACAGGATCAAATGCATCTAGTGAGTGCTAAACTTGAATGACTAATATTACCTTTTAATTAATAGGAATGATACATTATTTTGGTGTAATCAATATTCTTCCTCAATTTATGACTATTTATGACACGTACATCCTCCATACTTGTAAGCAGAAAACTATGCCTCAAGTAATATTTTCTCTACTATGCCTGCTTTACTTTTCTCTTCAAACAGTCTAACCTAGATTATCCATTCAGAAAACCTTTTGCCCCTAGTTACAGCCCCTCTCAAACCAATCAACCAGTCGCTACTTACGAGTATGTTATATTTATTGTCCCAATGAGTCTATGACTTTAATGGACATGCTATTCACGTGTAAATGTTAGCAAAACTTGCAAGGACCAATGGGTGCTTAACACCCCTAGTACCAACATCAAGATAAGGTTTGAAGGCTTGGCTAATATTATGGAGCGTCCAAGAGGCCGATCAGCCGGGTATCATAGTTTTGTGTGTGCCTCTGGAAGTCTTTCACACCTCTTCGTAACATCTATTCAGCTTCTCCTGTAAATTTCGCATCAGGATGAACAGGAAATAGTGTTGAAGTTTCAGAAGATTCTTAAAAAAGGGTGTGTACTATGGAACAGTCTTGCCCGATTCCTTTGAGTCGTCTAGGACAATAGAGAATGCCACGGACTAATGGGCAGCAGGCTGTTCCATGGAAAAGGTGGCCGAATTCCACGGGTAAATCCTGAGCTGAATGGCTATTCATCACGGGAAATATATCAATGATCTTTCAAGTAACAATGAGGTAAAGGGCACTGTACAAGGTGTGGCCTGTGTCAGAAAGGAGACCAATGTGCTAGATCGTCCAAGATTCAAATAGTACTATAAAAAATATCACTCACTCGAGGACAGCAGGAGCTCTCCTAGATAGTGTTTGACTTAATTTTGGTTTTTGCAAATTTAACGGTAAGTGCTTGTTAGTTGTCAGGGATATCTCTGAGTAGCGAAGGACCTCCGAATACTTGTGGTGAATTATTCTCCCAACATGTGTGGGTCTATTTCAAAACGACACTGCTCTGTCTGCCCTCAAATTAGAAGTTTTTTCGTTCAAGGTTTACAACACTCTTCGTAATTCCTCCAAAACCCCTGTCCCTCATTTCAATTATCACGACTTTCATCGACTCTACTTTAGTTTTTAATTAAACGCCAACGACAACCCAAATTTCTGTAGGAGGATAAAAACCGTTGTGCACAAATATGACGAAACTAATCTAAGATATGAACGCGAGAGAGATCAGAAGGGATAGGCAGGATGATGCCAACCATACAAGAAATATATTAGGGCCAAAATTAAAAATTTGAAAAAGAATTTCATAATGAAGAGCTTTGTGCGGAGGGCAAAGACTGAACACCTGTACGCGGTGTCCTCTATTAACTTGGGAGTGAAATATTATCCCAGAGCCAAGTTCAGTCAAATTTCGCAATATCGAAGAACTTGGCCCACGAGGCATTGATTCAAATTACTCCACCACATCGTTTTTTCTCTTCCGACGAGTTTGACTCCTACCGAAGCCTCATCAAATTTACAATAATGACTCAGTACATCCTAATTTCAATGAACACACATCTCCTCAACTTTCTCTAGCCTCAGCTGACCGCCAAATACAAGCCCACGTCGATATTTATATCCACTCGAGGAAACAAAGCGTGGCTCAAAAATACTGGAGACGATTCTTTCCGATGGACGCGAGAGATATCAAGACAAGTTTATAAGCTGATTTCGACGGCCGTGAAACCCAAATTTGGCAAGGAGTTCACAAACTGAGCTTTGTGCGCGCCAAGATATTGCTTGCGAGAGTGCAGCTGGCACTATAAACACAAGCAAACGATGGAAGGTGCCGTGGTTTGCCTCCTGGTGGTGTTATCTGGTGTAGTTTGAGTAGCCTGGACACCTACTCTACTTGGGAAAGAGACACCTATATCACATTTCGCGTGGAGAAAAGTCAATAGATGATCGAGGCATATCTGGATAAATCAGAGTTTTAAGACGTTTCCCGGGGTGGGTATTCACGGATGAGGGCTCACTTGGGGTGAAGAAAAAGCTGCCATAACTTCGCAGTAGTTCATGTAAATGAAAACCGAGGCATGAGTGCTCTTCCTTTATAACGAGTCATCTAATATGTACTCTCTCTCTGATATTTTGTCAAAGCTAGATAGCTGGATATGAAACAAAGTTCTGATGCAAAAAAATCAGCACACACCATACATTGGATCACTCCCACGGAAGTTGTCTCATAGAAAAAATATAGATTATTTTGTGGCATTACTTGAGTGCGGCGAACGTGATTGTTGGTACGACAGGGCCCACTCGGTTTGATGCCTTGAAAGAGCCAAAAAACAAATGAATTATTTCTCACCATCTTCCTCCCGAGAGGTCCGGGAGACTATTCTCAATACCTGTCATTGGTGTCCCCTACGAACCTCTTGCTCTCTCTGTAGAGTCTGCAGAGCTGAGATTTAGAAACAATCCTCACTTCGATGAGGATTCCCAATTGCTTTCGCCGTCTGTATCGTCTTCATCTCTCAACATATCTCCCTATCACCATTATCATGAAGCTAACCACGATCAGATCAGATGGCAGGGTTGAAGCCCTACTCTTCATCAACCCATGATCATGGAGGAGAAGCCATCCGATGAGTTTCCGGAAAGTACCCAGCACCCGATACGGAGTTGGTGGATTAGATCAAGTCGTCCTCGAATGTTACAAAGAAGGGAGATATAGATGAATATGCGCACCTCATGTACTCCCGGTGTCTAGGCCTCGCCTGGCTGAGGCTGCAGGTTTTTAAAAAAAAATTTCCGGACACACAGTTTCCATTTGTAGTGCAGAAGCATGAGATTTTCATTAAATGTTTCAGCTATCAACATGCTTATATTATGTGTTATTTAGTCACGTAGAATTCGGTTCATGTATACCATACCAATGCTACCTTTTTTTGGTAGTAAGTTACAGGGAAAAGGTTGCTGGATTACATGTATAAATACCGAGCTTAATGGCTTTTCATCATGGGCAATATATTACTGGTCTTTCGTGCGACAAAAAATAATAGGAGCACCGTACAAGGCATGGCTTGGATCAGAGAGAAGTCAAATGTGATAGAAATTTATAGACACAAGTTGGACAATAGACACTTTTTAGCATCAGAAATTAGTTTCATATCCAGCTATCTAGCTTTGACAAAATATCAGAGAGAGAGTACATATTAGATGACTCGTTATAAAGGAAGAGCACTCATGCCTCGGTTTTCATTTACATGAACTACTGCGAAGTTATGGCAGCTTTTTCTTCACCCCAAGTGAGCCCTCATCCGTGAATACCCACCCCGGGAAACGTCTTAAAACTCTGATTTATCCAGATATGCCTCGATCATCTATTGACTTTTCTCCACGCGAAATGTGATATAGGTGTCTCTTTCCCAAGTAGAGTAGGTGTCCAGGCTACTCAAACTACACCAGATAACACCACCAGGAGGCAAACCACGGCACCTTCCATCGTTTGCTTGTGTTTATAGTGCCAGCTGCACTCTCGCAAGCAATATCTTGGCGCGCACAAAGCTCAGTTTGTGAACTCCTTGCCAAATTTGGGTTTCACGGCCGTCGAAATCAGCTTATAAACTTGTCTTGATATCTCTCGCGTCCATCGGAAAGAATCGTCTCCAGTATTTTTGAGCCACGCTTTGTTTCCTCGAGTGGATATAAATATCGACGTGGGCTTGTATTTGGTGGTCAGCTGAGGCTAGAGAAAGTCAACGAGAGATATGAGAATTTGTTGGAAAATCGGTATGGGTTAGATGAGTAAGGCTGCTCAAAGAAAATGGGCGCGATATATGAATAGAATAATAATAATATGAGTCGGGAGAATATGTGCTATACTGTGGAGAAATAAAAAATGGATTGAATTAATTAATTGATTGATTATCTGTCTTGGTGATTCCTAGACAGCTTATATACATGTACACTTGATAGACCAAAGTCAAATTAGATACTATCTTTCACTCGTTCCATAATCTAACAATGACAATGAATCACACGAAAGCATAAAACATGAGTATGGGGTCAGGGTCGGTGGATGAAAGTGTACACGGGTATCAAAGCATACCATGCACTAGTTAAGTCCCAAGCATCAAACATGCTCAATAAGGGAGATATCAATCAACTTGGTCGCGAGTCAGGTCGTGAGTCATGTGTGAGAATTTTAGTTGTTCTAATCATAGGGAAACTTCAGACACTTAGAGTCTGAATTTCCAACAAATTCTTCCTAGCACGCTCAGCTCAACTGTCAAGGAATCAGGTATGGCTGTGACCTCGTGTTTTGTATAAATCTAGGCTTAATTTTTTCATAGTTGTAGTGTTTTGATATTACGCAAGTCTAGCCAAACTTTATCGTCCACTTTGAATGATTCCGGCTGACGTCGATATCGATTTGCGTTTGCCTCATTTCGCTATTGCGCTGACGCCATTGCGGCCTGAGAGAAGTCAAGAGCATCCCGTAGTCTCTGCACGTATTCACTCGCAGCTAGTAGTCCTGGATGCCTTGACAATTCTTCTTTTGATAGGATTGGCTCAGGTTTCGAGTTCAGAGCGTAACCATGCCGTAGAAAAAACGGGCTCATTCACTCAATGGCTAAATTGGGCCTTGAATTTAGAGCTAATTGATCCAGCGGCTGGAGGTCTACCCAATTATCTCGAGCGAAACATATAAAAGCTCGTAGGTATTTGTACATCTCTTGATTCGCTCGCTCGCTCGCGTTGGTCTGCGGGTGGTATGCCGTGGATAATCGATGTGAGATGCCCGTTAGTCTGCAGAAGGTACTCCAGAAGTGTCCCAACCAATCATTTCCTCGGTCACTAATGGGGAGCCTTGGGAACCCATAGTGCCAGTAATATCGATCAATGAATTTTGAAGCGCACCGCTGTGCCTCCATTGATTCCGTTCCAAACATGAAAACGTCTTTACTCAAGCGATCAGTGATGACCATAACATTTGTACAGCCGCGCGACTTTGGCAGATCTGTGACGAAATCAATAGTCAACTCACTGCCTATGCGATCGGGAATTGGCAAGGACCGAAGGGATCCTGCTTTCGCCTCTCGCCAAACCGTGGTTCGTACGCAAATGTCGCGATTCCGGATAAACTTCCGCACTGAATCCCTAATTTTCGGCCAAAACCATGGTCGTAAAATTATGCCAACCATGATTTCTTTCCCTGGATGGCCAGCCAAATGGCTATCATGCAATCGTTGCATGATTGCTATTCGGAGTGGCTCGTAATCAGGCACTCATATCCTATTCTTTCGGCCCTGGAGAATATTATCAGCTGCTACCGTGCACTCACCAATATTAGCTTTCATCTTCTGCGCTAGGTCTGGGGGAAATCCGCGCTCCCCATCCCGCACATCATTACGTGCACGGCGCCAATCACCATCGCTTTATACCACTCTTTTCCACAGCGTCTGCAGCTCGTTTTCGTCAAATAATATTACTTCAGAAGCTGAGTCCAATTCCTCTTCGCTTATCTCAAATTTCACTGGGTTTACAGACAGATGTGGCAACAATTGCATAATCCGGCCAGCTGTTCGCTTGTCATTCAGACCAGTCGCCTTGTCTTTATATCGACGTGAAAGTGCATCTGGTCGCTCACAGGTGCTTCCCGGCCGTCATTCCAATACGTATTGGAATTGCTGCAGGATATTGTTGTACCACACTTGTCGCTCGTTAATGAGGCGTTTGGATACGAAGTAGATCAGGTTTTTATGGTCGCTCCAAATTTTAAATGGTATTGCTACTGACTTCAATTCTGCCTTCCACTCCTGCAAGCATGCTACAATAGAGAGCATCTTCTTGTCATGAATTGGATAATTCGACTCCGCACTTGTTAATCGCCTGGAACAGTATACGACTCGTCGCAATATTCCCTGCTTGTCTTCCTGAGATAAGCAGCCTCTCATAGCATATCCGGAGCAGTCCACCTCGAGCACCGTGTCCCGGTTTGGATCCCACTTCGCCATTACTGGTTGGGATGCAAAAATTTTCTTTAATCCACTGAACGCATCGTTTTCTGCGTCACCCCACTGCCATATCGAATCTTTCTTAGTCAGAGAAGTTAGCGGTGCCGTTATCTCTGAGAAACCATCAATGAAGCATCGATAGAAATTTGCGAATCCTAGGAATGGCCTGACACCCTTCACAGTAGACAGTGGATCCCATTCTAGGATTGCCTTGACTTTGACTGAATCTACCTTTATTCCATCACCTGCATGAATAATGAGACCCAGGTATTTGAACTCTTGACACAAATACTTGCATTTACTAATGTCCAAGTATAGTCCCGTCTTACTCAACTTGCAAAGAATGCTTCGCACCGTGTTCCAATGATCTTCTTCACTACCGCTAGTGTAAGCAAGTACATCATCAGTATATGCCGTTGCATCGAGGTCCAAGTGTTCACGCAGTTGCTCATTGATATATCTTTGAAACGTTGCGGGCGAGTTAATCAATCCAAAAGGTGTCACCAGCCATTCAAACAGTCTCAGTCTGCATCTTAATGCTGTCAGTCATTCCTCTCCTTCCCTGATTCGAAGACGATGGAATCCAGGTTTGACATCCAACTTCGTGAAGCATCTTGCCTTCTACAGCTGCCGAAGAGTTTCCTTGAATAAGGGTAGAGGGTATTGATCTGGCGTGGTTATCGCGTCCAATTCTCTGTAGTAAACGTACAATCTCAAACCTCCATTAGGTTATTTGCAAATAGCACTGGTGCTGCTGCTGCCGAGTTACTAGGGTAAATCCAACCCTTCTGTTAACGTCTTCTGTAGAACGAGTAGTTCCTCCCAGAACATTCCATACAATGGCCCCAAGGCGAGGAAAGAGGCTTGCCATCCTGTTGCTGAAAGTTGATGGCATGGTCTAGGGTACCTCGTAGTGGTAATGGCTTATCAGCCCCATCACCATCCACAAAAAGGTGTGCAAATTCTCTTACCTACTCTGGCAACTCGTTTTGCGCTTGCTCTATTGTAACGCTTGGTTTCGTGGGTAAAGCTTTATTTATGTCATCTAAAGATGCTTTACAGACTGGCATTTTCTTGATCATGGATACCATCTCACCGACAGGTATCATTCTCTGGCGCGCGATGTTGCGTAGTGCATTTCTCCAGCGTTTAGCACTATGTATTGAGAGACCTTTCTTGCGAATATCCAATCACTATTCCTTCGCATGAATTATCACATCTTGATCTCCTAGCCACTTCTTTCCAAATTTCATTTGAAGGGTATAATGAGGGACGACGTACAGCCATACCTTTGGCATCACATATCTGTCTAAATCTGGAGAAATTTAGGTGATACTATCGACTATTGGCTTATTAGGTGTTGATTCTTCGACCGTTTCCAAAGAGCGAGGGCTAATACGTATGCGCGGCAGTTGTAATTTAGAGGCAAGATCATCGTTAATAATTCCAGAGCACAAACAACCGTTATCCACTAATGCCTGCACCATATTGAAATCATTGATTAGAGCATCAACTAAAAATGGAGCTGTATTCATAATTATTTCCTGATTAACAGCTGCTTTATGCTCCTGAGTGCAACTTTGCTCAGGAGCATCTAATTCTTCGAAGAATGTTGGCCTACACCCTTATTCTCTTCTTCATCCTCCATCAATAGCCTCAAATATATTGCCGGAATAGAGGCTGGTAAAGCTGATATACCCATAGCACCTGGTTTTTGTGCAGGAAAGACCGGTGTTACGGGTTTTACCCGGTGTTAGTTGGCTGGGCTGACTTACTGGCCCAGCCTTGCATGTAAGGGGGATGTGGCAAATAGGCCTGTCTATTGCAACAGGTTAGACGCTTAGTAAGTGCTTATGTAAGGTGGTCATCAGCACACACCTTACATTGGCTCTGTCCCACTGAAGTGTTCTCTTCATAGAAAATATAGATTATTTTGTGACAGCCTTTGCGTGCAGCGTCCGTGATTCTCGTCCCTTTGCAACCGGACAGATCTCGTGTTACAGCCTTGGCGCTCACATCAAAAACACTTACCCTCCCTTTTAAGTCTCTAAATTTACTCTGGTGACTTCCATCTTGCACGGAGTGGTTTCCCATTCACACCGCGTGCAATGTTAGCAGAGTTTATAACTCCTATGAGAGTATCGCCCGCGGCACCAACTTCACCGACGATTCCGTGTTTTCTATTAGAAAGCCTCCATCCTCGGTTATTATGACCTATCTTATGGCGACCTAGGCCACGGGTGCTTTCATTGTTCCTCGAATTATCAAACCCTCTGATGTGACCCAGCCCCCGCTTCGATTTGGTAAGACATTTAGCTCTTCATATTGGTGTGATATCTGACCAACAACTTTAGTCCAAGCAAAAAAGTCGTTCTATGGTAGCAGATGATTACTGGCTAGAGTTTTTCGAAGGGTTTTGTTTAATGCACCTTGGAGCATGGTGATTTTAGTTTCGTCTAGCCACATATCACCCCTCCCTTCCGTAAGCTTATTTGACCAGGCGGGAAAAAATGTATTCCACTCCTGGCTCTCCTCCATCTTTAATATTCCTAGCTCAGTTCTAGCACGGGTAATTCTAGTGAGATCCCAGTTGCTACGGTTCAAGAACCCGATGAAATCGTCTGGGCTCTCCACTCCGTTCTTCCCTCCGGTCTCGAAATATGAGCCAGCCTCCTCTTGAGCTAATCCCTCCAAAGAATTGTAAATCATCAAAAAAACTTGCTGGTCAGTGTATTCGAAGGTATTCAAGTCAAGGCGTAGTGCAGACAGCACGGCTTTTCTCCGCGCGGGGTATTTTTTTCTATTGCCGTCGTAAACAGGAAGCTGATTATGTTTTAGTTTACCATTTTTCCTCGCTGTATCTTTAATTATTTCGACCTCTGAGGTTTGATCAGGGGTCTTGCATGGGAGCGCAGAAACATCAAATTGTCTCCGAAGGCTATGGTTCTCTTCCTTTAACGAGTCATTTTCAGCTAAGGCAAACTTCAAATCGGTAGACATTTTCATCGTTTTCTGTGAATCTAATGCCGTCGTTCGTGTATCTGCATTCGTGTGGTCGTCCTTCGTGAGTGGTGATTTTTTAATAGACTGAAATTATGCAACAGCCTAAGAATGGGCACTTGGGCAACCTTATGATTAAAGGTGGTTTATTTTCAATCTATGGTGAACTACAGATTGAAGAGGATAAGAACAGCTATTTTATACATAATTGTTATCTCTACAAATTATACAGTTTTCCATACGTGTTTACATATCTTGTTCTTGTATCTCGCTCCTTGGCCCTCTTCTTGCGTCTCGTCCTTGAAGTTTCATGATGATCTGATGATACTTAGAAATTCCTGCTTCTGAGAATAGATTCCGCTTAGGTTTGCGCTAAGCCTGCGTTAGAGAGCGCAGGCCACAGGCAAGCCCCGGCTTACCAGCCGTCACAAATATGTGAAAATCTGGGAGCGGGTGTTCCATATTGCCAAGGGGGAGAAGATATCGAAGCTAGGATGAGTGATAGTCTTCTTCGTTGATAAATCTTTGTAAACCTAGGGTTCTTGTTTAAGTAATAAATCGGCTTTATTCGCGTCTTCTAATTGGAGGGCAAGACTCTGAGAGCTGCTGCCACGTCTAATATTCGCTTACATGATAATCAAATTCCGAGTATTGTTTAGTTTAAGTCGTCTGACCATATTTATTCGCTTTGGGAGATAGGTTCTGCTATCCCTGTTTGATTGGATAAGTTTTTTGATAGGCTGGGATAGTTATTAGCCTTTATGAATTCTCTGTTGCCTGCAATTCGTATTTATTTAAGCTGCACTCTGGACGGGCGGGCGAGAGTTCTATGGTTGCGTCTAGGCCGGGTGGTACAAGAGATATCTGTAGCATTATGAGGACTGCGAAAGTTAGTCACCGAGTAGTTCATGTACAAGAGCGTCTATGAAATTCGGTTCTTCATAAACTGCACATAGGTTGGCGGGCGCATGTACAAGTGGGGTGAAAGCCATGGAATTTCCCACATGTAAGGACTGGTTTGTGGTCTCGAATTCGTTGGATACCGAGTGCCTGGCCAGATAGTTTTAGTCGCAAGGGGAGCTTATAATCCCCGGTCTCTGGAACATATGTTCTGACGTACCCTTGTAGATCTGACGAAGTTTAGGATCGGTTAGTCCAAGCTACTTGTCTTATCGGCATATCATCCCGGATAGACGCAAGTCCAGGCTCGTTAAGTATTCGACCGTCTAACGGATCATGTACTCCATCATGTGTTGTTACTTTCTTTGGTAATGGGACAACTACAAAGGTTATCCAGGATTCTTATCTTTCAACTATGGCGTTTCCAAAACTATGTGCGATTGTGTCTTTATGTTGTAAGATTGCCGCTGCTTTCGCAGGAGTTTGTGCCAGTATTGCCACGCCTGATGGCACCTGTCATGCGTCCACAACAAGAGAGGGATCAGGAATTATGCGCTGAAGTTTCTGGTGTAGTGAAAAGGGTCCTGCTTTCCGTGCTTCGTGATCGCGATCTAGACGAGTCATCACCCTTTTGTCCTCATGGCTTTGTCCTTGAGGAGGCGTGAGCCTTGCAAGGGGTCCCCGTATTGTAAAGTTAGTTCTATCATTATTTCCATTAGTAACTTTTGCAGCCCATGTGGTTTTGTTAAAGAGTATAGCTTGTTGATTTTTTCTGAGTTCGTTGGTGTTTGCAAATATATCTCTTCTCCGCGAATAGCCCGGGAGAATCCATCAAATTTTAGAGCAAGGATCTTGCTCCAGCGCCGGAGCATTTTGCCTCAATCTACTTTAAGTATGGTCCTACTACATTTAGTAGACCCCTGGCTTTCATCATAAATGTTGAGTTCGGTGAGCCCGAGGCTTCGTTGGCACTGTTGGTGCAAGTCTCATTATCTATCGACGGGAAAAGCGGTTGAGTTGTTAGCTGAGCTGGGGTGGT